>JACBWW010000003.1:28039707-28222217 GCA_020086605.1 Lanius collurio | reverse complement strand
CGTTTCACTTGCGACACACCCCGCGGGCACCCGGCCTCCGCGGGGGCGGCGAGCGGAGAGTAAAACCGGGCCCCGGCAGGGCCGCGGGGCTGGAGCCGGAGCCGCCGCCGCCAGGGGAAGGTGAGCGGGCGCTGCCGGGCGGGTGGAGGGTCCCGGCCCGGGCCTGGCCCGGCCCCGCTGCCACCCCGCAGCTGCCCGGGCGGGAGGTGACTTGCCGTGGTGGCCTCTGTCACCGCCGAGCTCGGGGCCTTGCGTTAATCCCCAGCGGGACAGGCGCTGCGGGCGGAGCGCGGTGGGAGCCGGGGGCGCTTCGTGGGGGCAGCCGGGCCGGGGCTGTGTCCTTCTTGTCAGGAAAGCGAGCCTCGACCCCCTCCATCCCCCTGCAGAAGGAACCACTGACCAGCCGTCACAGAAGTGCCTAAACAAGGACTAAACCCCCCTCCTCTGACTTCTAGGGTCTCCCCTGTCGCAGGTGATGGTAGCAGGATTATCAGGGTCTTCTGGTATTTTTCGTTTTTGTTTTTTTGTTTGTTTGTGGTGGCAGCGCTAATTCTGGTAGAACCGCCCTCCGTACCCGTGTGTTTCTGTTGGCAGGGACATGTCGTAGCTGCTGCTTTGCAGTGTCTTTCTAGTTTGGAAACACTGGGATGTCCTCCAGGGGTTTCATTTACACATTTCATGTGCATGCTGAAATCGTGCTGTGTGTCGTTTACAGCAGTGTGTGTTGCTGTCCATAATCGCTCCTTCTATCGTGATCAGTAGGTTCCCAGTTATCCCAGCATCTGCTGACTGCAGCTGAAGGCCTCCGTTGCTTTTCTGGGTTATGTGCTAGAAGTCAGTGAAGGGAGTTGTGTGTTAGCCTTGTTTCCACTTCATAAAGCCTGAAGTGTAAACACAAGTCGGTGTGCACTGTCATTAGTCAAATGAGAAATTGCATCTTTGTGAACTAGTTAAAAATGTAAGCTGCTGCATTAGGAAGTTAGGACTTAAAAATGTGTATTTTAAACTGCCCAACAGAAAGTTAGAACAGACCAAAGTTTTGTTATCTGTTAGTATATAAGAACTGTGCTGAACCTCTACTCAGTGTGGAACTCCTGGGCTTGTTTTGATCATAATCTGCCTTCCCTTCTTCAGTGCCATTGTACCCACATTGTGAGTACCTTACTGCTGCTCTTAATGAGTGGTTATAGAGGGGGAAGTAGAATCTTCACAGGGGACAGGACGTAACAGACACAAGCTGTAGACACAAGGGGAACTGGAACTAGAGTAAAGAAAAGTGTTTGCAACCTGAAGGTGTTCAACCAGTGGATTAGGGGTCCGAAGAAACTGTGGGATCTCCATCCATGGAGACACTACAAACTGGACTGGACATGTCATTGAGCAACCTGGTTTAACTGGTTAGTTAGGAAGAGGTTGGACAGTGTGATTTCCAGTATAAGTTACCCTGTGATTCTCTTCAAGGTGAGGAAGCAGGACTGTTCAGGGTGGAGTTGACTGTCCCTAAGGGAATGCAGTGCTTTAGCTCTTACCTCTGTGTCTGGTAGCACAGAAGATGTTAGATTTTAATTTCTGTTGCAGGTTAGCACACAGATATGCAAGTAAACTTATAAAACTGTGGTGATTGCATTTGAGGTATTGCATTGAATATTGCAGGCAAAAGGACATGTAATATTTTGCAAGACTGACATGTGTGAACAGGACTTTAAATTTACTTGATGGAGGGTTTGGGGAAAGCCATAAACAATTAAAAATATGTAGTAAGTGGGAGAGTATAGCTATAAGTAGTCTTTTAAGGTACATAATCACCTCTCAGTTTTGAAGAAATGCTTCTGTGCCTTAACCCATGCTCGATATTGTTCTCTGGGTAGTAGGTGGAGCCATTGGAGAAGTCCAGGCATAACAATCCGATAAATATTGTGGTGTTGAATGCTACTCCTAAATCTTGCTTGGTCTCACAAGTCATGTTTCTTATACTTGCTGTGGGTGTTTGCTGCCTGACAGGTTCTGGAGTTCAGCTCTGGCAACTGGAATGAAAAAGAGCTTTCTCTTGCTCTCCCACACACTCATTCTCTCCCATCCTTTCCCCCGAATTCACACCCCAAGTACAGGTGCATGAAATCAGTGAAGGGCATGTCACTAATGCTATGTGCTTATATGCTGCTGGAGATAAACCAGTTGCCTGTCACACTGTCCTAAAGAACATGCTGAGGAGCAAAATGTTGTAAGCCTGAATTAGTTTGGAACAGGCATGGATTGTGGGAGCAAAGATCAGCTTTCTTATTAACAGGAGTTATCTTGAGTAATATGGATAGAGGCTGATTTCAAAACTAAAGGAGAAGGGACATCCTTGCTCTGTCAGAAGGTGAGGGAAAACTGAGATATGAAAATAAGTGAAATGAGTTCTACTCTAGTATGTATTTCAGTGTTCCTTAGCAAATGTGGAGTAAAATTGATCTGCTTTGTAATTTTTGTTGTCACTGGGGTTCTGATAACAATATTATCTTCTGTATTTCAGTCTGTTGTTTCTTGCAAAAATTGAGCAGAAGAAAGATAGATAGACATACATGTCTGTCTAGGCATAGGAGATTTGCAGTCATATGTGCTGTAAGTCATATTTAATAAACAAAACACGACAACTTCAAGCTTAGATTCTTTCAGAAATACTCTTCTTAATTCATTTCTCTCTACCAGCCTATTTTACAGTTGCAACATGTTTTTCTTCTTGGTCCTTACTAGCAGAACTTGGAATATTGACCAACTAGATTTTTCTAGTCTAGGATAACTTTTGTTCCCAGAGGTATTAGGTTTGCTGTTCAAGCACTGTAGCTAAAATAGCCAAGCATTCAGGTTGTCCTGTGTTTGTAAAGTGAAGTGAATAGCAAGTTGTCCCCTAAATTGTACAAAGGTAAGAAAAAACATGTTGCTCCAGAGTTATAGAAAGCCTGAAATTCCAGGCTTTACCTCTATGGGCTGGTATCTTCTTAGGAGCTGGCATTGGAGTAGACAGATTCTTGAGAGTAAAGCCAGAGCAGTTAAAACTCTAAACAGGGCTTTGTGTGATCTTTTCTTCCTTGTCCATTCCTGCTGCCTTTCAAAGGTTGTGCTCTGCATCTTGATGTCTCACTATCAGTAAATTTCTGGGTACAAATAAAGGTCTTTCCAGGGCTGAGACTTTCTTGTTTGAGACAGTCTTCTTCCTGAGTCATCCTATGGTTGTAGTGAGTGGAAGAGTTCAGTAGGTTTTCCTTAAAGCACTGGATTTGAGATTGTGCTGTTTCCTGTTACAGTTAGTGCTTGAGAGAAGGTTTTGTTTTATTGTAACAATAAATTAGACTAATCAATACAGCTTTAAGAAATTCAAAAATAGATTATTGGTATTGGTAACAGCATAAATGTTCTGGATCTGTGCAAGTTGAGCAGTTTTCAATGAGATAAAATCCTAGCCTGAAATTAAGCAATTACACCATCTTTCTCAATTAGAATTGTCTGCATTTCCAGTACACAGAAGAAAAGAACTGTAAGGATCAAGTAAAAGTTTTGCTGTATGAACTGTTATCTTTCTAACAAGTGCTGCTGGGATGTGGGGTAAATGGTATATGAATAAAATACATCAGAGAGGTTTATTATATGATTAAACAGTATATACAGATGTATCTGTTTGGAAGATTTATTAATCTACTTTTTAAAAATTTTATTTTAAACAGGAGATGACAGGTGGAAATGAATCCTGTACTGCAGGACCAACATCTATGTCCTACTTAACTTGCCTGACTTATATTCTGGAAGAATGGACTGGTGTGGAGCATATTGGAGATTATCTGAGTTATGCATTCTACATTTTGTGGTTGCTTTTTCCACTTGTAGTGGTCTTTGTACTTCCAGGAGTTATTGTCATTCTCTTCTATGTTTCCATCCTTTTACTTCATATTTATAAAAGGAAGAATGAATTAAAGGAAGCTTATTCCCATGATGTTTGGGCAGGTGCAAGAGAAATGTTGGCCACGCTATGGGATGGACATGGAAGAATATGGCATGGTAAGTGAGATCTGACATTTCCTTAAAAACTTCTGAAGCTCTTATTCCTTGTTTAGCTTTCAAGATTATCAGTATAAACCTGACTGTTGCTGCTGGTGCATGCCATTTCAGGCCAGTTTTTTTTTTCTGTTTTATGAGTGACTGTCAGTGGTGCTTGAGAGAAAAAAAAAAGTGTTTGAGACCTTTTTGAATGTAAAATTTTGTCCTATGCATTTATTCCTTTGCTGCTGTAATATGAGATCTCTGTTCTGGTTGAGTATACGCAGAATTTTTTAAATTGCCTTTTTTCCCCCATTTTTTGATTTTTTTTATAACAATTCCTGGATTTCCTCATTTGAAGAAGACCTGAAATGTGTGTTGTGTTAAAAAGTAGATCAATTAACTGTATCATTTCAGGATCAATATATGAAGACTGGAAGTTAAATGCCAGTTCCCCAATAGCTAGTATGTCAGCCAGCACATGTTGGCATAATTTAATTACATTTAGCCAGTCTTACATAAAATACCAAATGATGACTTAAAGGAGCAGGTAGTGTCAATTTACTCAGTAGTTGCTTCTTGAAATTCACTTTAGAGCCTGTTACTGTTACAGAACTCTATTTTTTTATTTGTCATTTTATTTTGGACAGCTACTTTCTCTAATAGAATGTCAAAACTAAGGGTCCTGTTCCTTGTCCTTCTACTATTACTTCTTTTTAAAGACAGACGTAATAAATGATTTGGCTTTTCTGTCTAAGGAAATCATAAGTCTCTTTCAGAGCCATTCAGTCTAGATGCAACTAAAGGAGAAAGAGATACTTAAGAGCAATTTACATAAAGAATAAATCCTTCTTGAAAATCATCCCTATTTGTTCTCTAGTCAAAGGAAAGCAGGTTTTCAAGGCATTGATAACCAGATGGTGCAGCAGCTGTATCAGATAGGCTTTGTAAGACTGAGATGTAACTTTCAAATCTGGGAAAGTACACTGCATCAAAATCAACAGCTACATCAAAGACCTTAAAATGCTCCTTACACAGTAAAAAGCTATTTACTTTTTTTTCACAGGAAAACTATTTTTTTAAGGCCTTGGCTTTTTTAATCCCTAGTAACTTTCTTTTTGTAAAGTCTGACTTTTTTTTTTTGTGCAAGAAGATTCTTAGCCAGTCCCTCATTGACAGCTATGACTTTTTTTCTGCCCTGCCAGCTGCTTCCCTCTTATCTATACACTTGTATTGCTAAAGAATGAAATGTTTTCCAGTTGTTTTTTCCCCCCATTTGATTAATCAGGATATCATAAGAAGAACTTCTCATCCTGAAATCTAACAGCATTAAAAAAAAACCCAAAGCCAAACAAACATCAAAAAAAACCAACGCCACAGCAAAAAGCCCCAGACCAACCCCCAAACCTGATGTGTGATACCTGTACACATAATACATGTAATACATAATACATGTACTGTACCTGTATTATGCCAATGCCATGTGTGTTGCTTGGCTGGCATGGAGCACAGTTAGTGGTCCCTTGGGATGGGGCAGATGACACACTTACAATGTGTTGCAGCTCCACAGGTATACAAAGTAAAACAGAGGGAGAGGAGCCAAGTGTACCTCCAGAATTAAATTAATGGTCTGGGAATTGCAGACCTGATTAACTTTGGAAGAAGTGACAGCAGTTGCTTGGATTGTTTTTTTATTTTATTTTTTATTTTTTTTAAATATTTTAGTTTAGTTTGGGGTTTTTTTAATTTTTTTTTTAAATTTTTTTTTTGGTGGTTTTATTTTTTTCCTTGTTTTATTTTATTTTTAAAAAGGTACAGTAATAGTACTACTGGGTATTAACTGAATAAGTTCTATACATGCATTTTGACATTTTGTGCAATTAAATATATTCTGCACTGTAACTTGAATAGAAATACGAAGTCAGTAAGAGTCTTATGTGTGTTTATGTATTTTTCAGCTAAGCATATAAAGTCCCAACTAGCTTTTAGTATATAATGATTGAAAGCTGGAACAGGTATGACTTGGGGAGAAGTAGCAAAGATAAGCTTCATACCCTGGAGTAAAAGGAGACATATAAATCGGTGCTGTCATGTCAAATCTTCTGAAACAGTCACTGGTGGCAATGAACTTTGAAAGGTTATTAATTGCTTGAAATAGTTGTTTCACCACTCTAGTCCTTATTTTGATTTCTCTTGAATGATTGATTCAGAGAACTTTGCCTCCTTGAAAACAGTGAACTGAAAAAATAATGATAAATTATACAATTCAAGATAGTGAGAGTGAGTGTTTTGTTTTAATGTTGGGTTTTTTACTCTTTCTCGAAGTGTGGTGCCTTAAATGAAACTTGTATTCTCTGTGAAGCAGCTTGTATTTGCTGTAGATGCTGCAAGTTACCTCGACTTATTAGTGGTCATTTTGCCCTTACCACTTCTCAATTGGCATTGGTTTCAGTTTGCCAGCTTACTGCAAGTAAGTTTCTTTGGGATAGAACTGTATAAAAATTTAACATCTGTTACACTTTTAACAGGTTATGAGCTTCATGGTGTCGAAAATATTCCTCCAGGACCAGGACTTGTTGTGTTTTATCATGGAGCTACTCCTGTTGACTATATCTATTTCTCAGCTAGACTTCATATAACGACGAAGAGGAAATGCACCGTAGTAGCTGATAATTTTGTCTTTAGATTACCAGGTAACATACTTCATTATAAACAAGCAGTTTTGGAATTCTTATTTTAATTTTTTAGTAGTGTAATTAATAAAAATCATGTTTCAGGAACACAACTTTCACAACAGACATTCAGATAAATTTAGTGAAAGTTTTGAAACAGAGCATGGTCTTTACAAACAAAAATGAGACTGGCCCATGCAAGGATGGGACATAGTCCTGTCTGGGCAACGCCTTCTGATAACTCTAGGGTGTTTAGAAACAAAGAGAAGGAGATCGTAGGAGAAACAATGTTCTCTGTATTAATCATTAGGAAAGACTTCAATAAGATGTTTCTTTTTTATTAATATAGGCAGAATGAATGGTGTAAATTGATTAAGAATGAAACTGTTTGGAACAAATGCCTTATAAGTTAAGAATACTGGTCTGGAGAGACAATGTATTTTCTTATCCCACTCAACTCTTATCCAGTTGAGGATGGCAGGCAGTGGAGCCTGTCTCCAGGGAGACTGTTTCAAGTAGAATCTTTTTGAATGAAAGCTAGAGAAGCATTCAACATGTTTGCGTGAAGCATGAGGTAAAGCAGGTAAAAAATGAAAAATAATGTTTAGGGCAGGATTTTGGCTGGACAGCCTAGTGCAATGCACTTCCAAGTGATGAAATTATTGTGTGAGGGGTTTGCTTTTTGTCTATGTGAAATACAGTAATACCCACTTTATTTCCTAGGATTGCTTTGTGACTAAAGGTCTGTCATTTCACAAAATGAGTTACAAGGAGCGTTCCATAGTGTACTGGTGCTTTTACTGGACCCAACTAGTATGAGAAAACTGTCCTTTGGTCAGTGGAAGTTTATTTCAGCCTTAGTCTCTGAAAAGAACTTTTTCATACTGGTCACAATATGGCTTTGCCTCTACAGCTGCTTCTGCCAACAGATTCATTTGTTATCAAATCTTTTGTATACAGATGACTCATATAACCTACTTCTTAATGCAGATTTGGCTCCATGTTCTATCTATATAGGCACAGTTGTTTATCAATCGGGAGATGATGTTTTACTCCATTTCTGCTTTAAAATAAGGCTCTTAAGTGTGAGTATACTTAGGAGTCCCTTAAATATTGTTCAGTAGCATTGCAGAAACATCTTGCCAAATGGCTGGCCTTGAAGAACTAGTTTCAGCCTACAACATCTGGCTAACAGCTACAGGCACTCTTCTGGGATTGATACTGGGACCACTACTGCTTAGTGTTTTTATAGAAACCCTGGATGAGGGGTTTGGAGCATGCACAGGAAATTCACTGATGATACCAAACTGGGGGGGAGCTGTTAATAGTCTGGGCATTAGAGCTTGTCTTCAGAACTTCATAGAAGTTGCCTGGCAGAAATGTAATGAAATTAAGCAAATGTAGAGCTGTGCATCTGGGATGGAGCAATTCTGTGCAACAGTACTCTGGATAAAAGTACTGTGCAGAAAAGGACTTTAGACAATATTGTCGAGTGGACAACAAGTTGAATGTGAGTTGGCAGTGTGCCCTCAGCCAAGAAGATGAGCTGCATGCTGAGCCCTTTTTAGCATGAATGTAGTTGAGTGGGTTGGGTGAAGAAGTTTCCATTGGCATGGCACCTGTGCATGCACATGTTGCAATATGGTGTCCAGTTTTGGACTCCCCACTGCAGGGCACACTGACATATTGGAGCATGTTCAGTGGATGTTGGGGGTCTGGTGCACACAGTGTACAAGGAAAGGCTGAGAGAACTGGATTTACTTTTTCTGTACCAGATGAGGATGGGGAGAAGAGGGAGTCAGACTCTTCTCACAGGTGCACAGCGATAGAATGAGAAACAACAGAGACAAATTGCAACACGAAATTTTTGATTAGACATGTGGAAAGGTATTTTACCATGAGAGTGATCAGACACCTGAACAGATTGCTTAGACAAGTTGGGGAATCTTTATCCCTGCAGACTTTCAAAACTCCACTGGGTGTGACTAATCTAGTTGGACTTGCTTTGAGTGGGAGGCTGGACCAGATGACCTCCAGATCTTCCTTCTAATCTACATAATTCTCTGGTTCTGTGAAGGAATTAAGGCTGTTCAGGCCCAAAGAGCCCATAAAATGTTCTGGATTGTTTCAAAATAGGCACAGTAATCTGTGACTGGCAACTCAGCTAGATGCTGCTTTTCTTGTGAATCAAACCAGAAAGGCTATGTAACTTTATCCTAATGCTAAGGCTGTCTGATCTTGATTAGGTGTTCAGATTAAACTGGATGCCTTTTCAGAAGATGTTTTAACTGAAAGTTATTATGCTCAATACAGGGAAAATGGGAAGGGGTGGTGGTGCATTTGGGGAGTCTCTTAGACACACATGGATGTGTCAGAATTGTGTCAGTATTAAGTATGCTTTTGTTCCTTGCATTTTGGAGGAGAAGGATATGAAATATGGTTATGTTCATTTGTTTATTCCTTCTTTTATAACCAGAGGTTAGCCACAGGGAAAAACAGCCTCAATATTCCAGGCTTCTGGTTCCTGCAGACTCTTAGTTGTGTAGTGCTCAGAAACTCATTGATTTCTCTAAGTTTAAGAGAAAGCCTTTTCCCAAAGCATTCAGAGAGGACTGAGATTTTGCTTGTGTTCTTCTGCATCATCCTCTACTATAGTATGGACCTTTTTTGCTTCCTAAAGTCATCTAGGAGCCCTCTTTAAAAGGTTCCCTGCTGTTTTGTATGACTAAGATAGTCCCTTTCCTGTAATGTTCCAGAGGAAAGGAGCCTTGGCTTCTTGTCTGTTACTTGGACAAAAGGTGTTGCAAAGTATCTCATGGACTAGATCCTCTGGATATGCATGTGTGTGATACCTACAGCTGTGGAGGGTTGGATTCAATGGTCTAAATAGTTCCTCTCTGTCTGGGGGCCTAAAGGTTGACCATGGGTAAGTGATGACATTCTTGCCATCCTGCTGCCTGGTAGCTGGCAGCCCTGATGTTACAGTCACTGGGGCCAAGATAAAGAAATGTGCACAAGTTGAGAGCAGTGTTACATGCATTACTGGGTTTTCTCCAAAGGGTTTTCAAACATTTCTGCCAACACAGTCTTGTGGAAAATAGGAAAAGAGTATGTTGGGGCAAAGGGCAGAGTTTAGGTAGAACTTGGTATCTGGAAGAATTAGCATGTTCTGTATGGATGAAAAATTGTGTTTGGATAATTGTGAAAGTTGTTTTGTTGGTTTAAAATGGAAAAAAAAAAATAGATTCTCTGTCACTTTCATGAAGTGCTACCTGCTACTACTCCAGTGTTTCTTCTAACTTTGTGATGACCTTTGCCTTCGACACAGGTACCCTGGCTCTCCTTTCAGGGTCACTGTCAGATTCTATCTCTCAGCTGTTTCAAGGGAGACAGGTTCCTCTTTGGTACTGAAGCAGAGCTGTTGATAGTAATGTGTGATCTGCTGGCAAGGCTCTGAAGTACAGCTCAGAGTATAAAGTTGATAGTAAAAGTGAAGAGCAGGAAATACAGCTGAGAATTTTTGTGAAGACTTGAAACCTCCCTGCACAACTATTCTCTAGTACAGTTTTTTGTCTGTATTCTGTCAATATCCTGGAGTTCTTTTTATTGATCTCTGAACTGGCCAAACTCATGGTGTTGCTTTGTAACACACATCCTCCCCCCTGCCTCTTCCCCCATGTATCCAATGCACAAAGGAATGGTGTTGTCTCTGCCTCTGCTTCCTTGGAGCCTCTTTTCCTACTATCTCGAGCCTTTTCATTACTGTTTTAGTCTGTCTCCTGAGCTCACTAACAGAATGAACTTAGAGACAAGCAGCTTTTTACCACCAGGTACATTCTAGAGAGCTTTAATTACTTTGGGAATGTAAAGCATTGTAAAAATCAGCTGTTGAAAATCCTACAAAAAAAGCACCTGAAAGAAATGAATTTCCATTAGATAAATTCTGTTTCAGGTCTTCCTTCATGCAGATGCTACTAGATGAAGACTGAGTGTCATCAGCAGTGTGTGAGGCAGGCACAGCAAAATATGAGACAGGTGTAATGTACCTTGTGTCCTGTTGCCATGTATATGGTCATATCCTGATTGGATATAGTATGAGCTGGGAGTAGTTATACTCACACCAGCTACAAAGACTAGTTAGAGATCAGAGTTAAGAATAAATTAATAATTTTTTGCCTCATGCTTTTCTTCCCAAGCCCTTAGTTTATATGAGCTGTAAGATAAGACAGAACTCTGTCTTAACTATATTTAGACTCTCCTTTAGCATCTGTGTGTATGTAACAAATGTATGCTTATACTCGCAGCTGTTCATTTGTTATTGAGTGGCAAACTCAACTAGATCAGTTCTTTGCCCTTGTCTATGGCTGATAAGGTTGTTTACTGCAGTGTGAAACTTCAAGAAAGAGAAGTAATGTTTCCCTTACTGCCCAGTCATCCAAAGTTACCATTTTAATATGCACTACTCATAAATACTGTATAAATTTAAAATTTATTGAACCAACTGAACAGGACTTATTTCCTGCAGAGGTTTATGCTAGTTGTGTCCTTTCACAATAGACTAGTTGTCTGAATCGATCAGATATGTTCCTTTTGATGCTTGTAGCAAATTTTTGATGTTCTGCTGTTTCTTGAATGGCTGGTCAGAATGACGTGTCAAATTCAAGGTGATATGATTTTATGTAACCTTAGGTTAAAAACTTCAGTAACAATATTGACAGAAGGTAAGTGTACCCAATTGAGGCTCACCAGATTGTTCTTTGTATGAAATGCCATCCAGAGTCAATTGCTGAACCAGAGTCAATTGCTGCAATGATCCGTAATGCAGAGAATAATGCATTTTCTTTGTCACTCTCCTTATGCATGACTGCTCTTTGCAAAGTTCACAAAACAAAACCACAACAATTTCTTGGTACTGCTTCTTGTTGCTCTTTATTTGGACAATGCTATGTTTGAACATTAGAGCTTGAGCAAGGAGCCAGTGCCCTTGAGTCAGTTTCTTTGAAGGGACACCTGAAAGATGTCAGAGTGCTTGACAGAGTTCTTTCTCAGTTTAGTCTTGATTGTGGGATAACACCTGACTTAACTATGACAAAAAGCCACTGAAACCCCTAAATCTTCAACTTTGCAGACCAAAATCTGTAAGTTGGACTTAATGTTTCATTCCCTCTTGGGGACTTGGGGCCGCAGCTTATTAGACAAGTAAGTTTTAGCCATAGTGTTCTGTACTGGGAATCTGTCCTCAATGGTAGTATGAGTTAACATTTTCTGAATTAATATTATCTTACCCTGCAGGTTTTAAAATACTACTTGATGTACTAGGAATTATACGTGGACCAAAAGAAGCTTGTGTCAGGACTCTGAAGAAGGGCTGTCTGTTAGCCATTGCCCCAGGTGGAGTTCGGGAAGCACTCTTTAGTGATGAAATGTATACTATTTTGTGGAGCAATCGGAAGGGCTTTGCTCAGGTGGCTATTGATGCAAAAGTGGTAAGTATGACAATCATGGAAGAGAAGCAAAGAATGCTAAATTATTAGAACTTTCTTCCAGAGAAAGCTGTTTTGATTATCATATATTTAATGTTAGATTTCTGACTGTCATGAATATGGTCTACTTGCTGTAGTAACTACATTTCAAGACTCTTTTTGTTGCTTTTGATAGATCAGAAGGCTTTAGAGTCAGCAAAGAATAGTGTGGTTAGGAAATCCAGACTTTAAAAGGAGGAGAGACAAAGTACAGGATGATTTCTCCATAACAAGCACGTGCTGTTTTGCACGCACCTGCTTAGTATTGTGATGGCTTAGCCCTCCCTGCCCAGCATGGTTGGGAAACAACCCTACATCTCAGAGTTATAGAATATGCTGTGTTGGAAGGGACCATCAGGATCATGGGGTCCAACTCAATGTTGCTGTTTCTTCTGTCACTGAAGTGTGGTGTGACCCAGCAGGGTATAGACTCACTGGCACTACATACTGTATTGCCATTTTATGGTAGGGAGGGATGTCCAGGGCATACAGCAGCAGGAGATGCTGGTCACTGGTGTGAACTCTTTTCAGTTCTAATGAACAGCATTGGGTTTGGTCAGCAGGCACATAGCTATTCATAGGAGACCAACTGTTAAGGCACAACAGTGTGTGATATGTTTGAATTGTAACAATTTTAGTAATCATTTCAGAGTCCCTCTCATTCTATATTTGTACTTTGAAAGATATGTGCATATGTCCATAGGTCTGCATATACCTTATTTAAAAGCAAGTCTCGTACCAGGAATTTTATATTTAGGTACTGTCAAAGAAAGGCTAGTTAAATCTGGGTTTTATACAGAAACAGAATACTCTTGAGACTCAAGTGTGCATCACTGTTCTCACAAAGAAAATAACACTGCTTAAACAGGTATTTTCATCTGGCTTAGATTTTACTAATGTATTGTAGTAGCATGTGAAAGGCCATACTTGAGATGGAACTATGATTGTACTAGTTACATTTATTTTATTAGATGTGTGTTTGGTTCCCTTTATGCACTCACAAAGTCTTGTAGCTTCTGATGCCTTTTCCTGGTTTTAAAATCAAGAGTCAAACATGGTTAAAAGAGAAAAAGGGATTTTACTTTGGTATTTATTTTAAGCATCCTTAGGTGCACCATGTCCAGGTCGAAGGCACTGAAATGCACACTGCAATGCACACACACAATAGATCAGGTATAACATTACAGGTCTTACTAATTAGCATATCTATAAAAAATTCCCCAATGAGAGGCTTGAGTGAGCCCCCCTCCCCAAGGAACCTTCCACTGGATGATTCTATCTTAGTTTACAGAATGTGTTCTGGAGAGGACCTTGGGGTCTGGGGCACACTGATCCCCTACCTGCGAAGCTTCTAAAATGTTTGGTCTCCTAGCTGAACAAACAAGTCCAACAACGTAGGCAAAAAGCACTAAGAATACAGAAGTTGTAAAAAGGTATAACGGGTGTAAAAGAAAAGGCAAAAATCATCATGGCATCACTTCATCCCCCCTAAAAACACCCCTGACAGACATGGTAAGATAGGAAGGGTGTCAGAGGCAGGCTGAAAGTGGGAAAAACATCTTTATTTAGATTAAAGATGAACTTTTAAGTCACCTCGAATCACAAGCAGAACTCCTCATGGAAAGAAGAATGTGTCTGAAAAATCAGAAAAATGTGTCTAAAACCGGGACCTTCAACTTGTTGAAGTTGTCTCATTTCAGCAGGTTTTTTTGCCAGAATTTCTGTTATATAAAAAAAAAAAATAATTCTACCTCTATGTCAAAAATAGGATGTTCTGAATAAGATTGTTCTAGGATAAAGATATTCAATTTAGGCAGCTGCACTTCTTTTTGTTCTCTGTAAATATTTACAGACTTTTTTTTCTCTCAAATCCCAACTTGATGCATGTCTGAAAAGTTACATGTGCTAGCTTATCTCCCTGCTTGTCTTTAAAAAGTTTAAAAGAATTCAAGTGTTATGAAAATCCCATGAAGAGTTCTGTATTTCTGATGATGCTGTGTACAGTGGGTACATACTATAAAATTATATTGAAAAACATTATATAGTAGCTGACCCCCTCACAGTTCTTGTCAATCTTGACAGCTGTTTGCAATTTCAAAAACAGCAATAAAAACTTGAAGTATTCAACACCATTCCAAGTACTCATCAGCAGAAATAAGTCATGGACATGCATTAAATGTGACACATCAAGTGTGAAGCAATACCATCAGCATAGCAGAGAGGAATCAGACAAGTTTAGTGTCCCAATCCTGTGAATTCTTTCCTTTGAGCATAACTACAAATTAGGGAAGAGGTTTAAGCACTTAAGTCACAACTGTGCAAACAGTGTTAGATGAGGGGAGGGATGCCTAAATGCTCCATAGGTTCTGAAATTCTGGACTGCTCTAAGAAAATAGACTTGCTGAAACAGTGACTCACTGAAATCTTGTGGTATTCTCCAGTTTGAAACCTCATGGCAGAAGGTCACAGAAGAACTTCAGAATACTTGTTTTGCTCTCTATATATCCTTGTCTGAGAAAAACTTCTGGAATTTGCTTGTTGAGTGTAAGTGAGTAGAAGTTTGTTAGATAGTGCTATCTTCCTTAAATTCTTAATTATTTTTTTTCCCTCCTAGCCCATCATTCCTATGTTTACACAAAATGTTCGAGAAGGCTTTAGGACATTAGGAGGAATAAGTAAGATATTTTCTATTTTTTTGTAGTTTATTTTTCCATATGTGTTTGTAGAAATAATCCTCATATAAGTTTGAGATTTAACACAGCCTTGTTTCTCAACATTTGCTCTCTGGTAGAGTTCAGAGATGTTATCAGCCTTTAATATCAGCATTAGATGTGGTATTGGTTCGTCTAAGTTATTTTCCACATAACAGTGTTCTTTTAGAAAAGCAGTAGTAGAAAGGAAAAAGGAGCCAGAAAAAGGCAGGAAGGTTTAAAGCACTTTTTTTCTCTGTATCTGCTAGGCCAACCCTAGGTTTTCTGCTGTTTGTTAAGAAGCAAGCCAAACAGGTTTAATTCCTTTAAATGTCCTCCTAAAGCTCTGTGCTTATGCCTCTAACTGCACTTAAAGTTTGAATGGTTTGAACTACATTTGATCTGTAGTTGCTTTTCTATTCTGCACTAGACCTGTGGTTCCTCACAAAACCTTGCATTTGGCAGCTCTCCTTCCTTATCTCTATGGAACTTGCAGCCAGAACATGAATAGATGGGTCTTTGTCTGAAGGGTCCCTCTCTGGGATTATTAGATGCCCGCACCTCTGCTCATTTGCTATGGTTAAACTCCCTCTTGGTTGTATTCTCTTAGTTACTATCTAGCAGAGGGGCCTGAACAAGTCTCCTCCCCACCCCATGTTCTCCCTCAAGTATGGCATCATCACCATCCTCAGAAGGCTACAGGGCAACACAGTTCATTTTCTCTCCCCCTCCATTTAAGAGCTGTGTATTGCATGGAGAAAGCCAAGGCATCAGATGCAGAAGCTAGAATAATTCACACATTTGGCAGGTTGTACAAAAATAAACAGCAATTAATTGTTGCTGTGTTCTGAAGAATCCCAAACAGAAGAAATTGAAGCCAAAATAATTCATGCTACTTGAATTCTGCAGCAGAGTTGCTAAAGGAACTCTCTTGATCACTGGAGGTGTTACTCCAGTTTCAGTAGTTTTGTCTTTTTTATAGGTTGTGTACAGAAAATTCCACATCTTGATCAGTAAGGATTTTCTTATGCCAACACCCCAGTTAATGGAATTTCTTGTCTGAAATTGAGAAGGATAATATTAGCGCACATTTTTTGAAGAATCTCTTCTGGGTACATTTGGGATAAACTCTTAGAAGGTGGCATGTGGGGAAGAAAGTGTCCTCTTAGAGCTGATTGAAAGACCTGTTTTTTCTCTATTTTTACATTGTTTATATGCAGCTAGTGTGTGACCTGAAAGGGCTATTCAGTATGTTAGCATGACTGACTTTTAGCCAGCTAAGGCTGTTTCTGTGGGACTGAACAGTGCAGTCTTCCAGTACTAGTTTCTGATGCTAACCTTTCAAATGAGTTGTACCTATAACCTGTACTGCGTAGCATTCCCTTCCACTCCAGAGAGGCAGCTATTGAATTTCTGTCCTCTTCTTCCTTCTCGTTTCAGCTGCTCTTTGGAGGAAAGATTTCACACCAAGTTAGGGTAGAAACAAGTCTCATATTACCATTAATGCAGCTTTTAGGAAATGACAGTCAAGGTAGGATAGTACTTGAGATGACACATTTGAGAGTCTGGGTTGGGGGCTAGATTCCTTTACAAGCCAGTTTCAATGTTAAGACATACTGGGAAAACTTTACAGAATAACCTCAGTCTCTCTATCTCTTTCTCCTTCTCTCTCTCTCTCTCTTCCCTTCTTTACCCTCCCCCACTCCCTTTCTCCCTTCCCCACCTTCCCTTCTCCTGCTTTCCATTACATTTTTTCACATTAGAAATACTTAGGTCACTCTATGAGCGTATTAGATTGCCAGTAGTTCCCCTGTACGGGGGATTTCCAGTCAAGCTACGGACATTTATTGGAGAACCCATTCCATATGAACCAAATATGACTGCTGAAGAGCTAGCTGAGAAGGTAAGATAGATATCTATATCTATAAATTTAAAACATTGAATGTTCTGATAAAAACCACTGCAATAGTCTTGTCAAGTGATTTCTGTGTAGGAGCCAGTTATAGAAATTGGTGGAATCATGGTAAGTTTTGTACTTGCCTGACTCTGAATGTCCTTCTTAAATACTATCTTTTTATTACTACAACTTGCAGATGTTCTAAGTCTTTTAAAGTTTATTGCTTTGAGAAACAACTTGCTTTAAAGACTGAAGAAGTTTGGTCAGATAAGACAGCTCTGGGTTGACAGAGAGAAGCCTTTCACCCAAGAGGAAGCGTTCTGCTTCTTGATGTTTTTAGAAAAATACTAAGGAAGCCTTTCAAACATAGCAAGTCTGTGTTCACAAACTATTAGAATTACATACAATTAAAAAAAAAAGGTAAATAATTTCACTGGTTTGTGTAGTGGATTTCTGTTTTGTCCAGCTTCTAATCCAACAATTTAAGTTCTAGATGTTCCTCTAAATCAGATTTGGATGCCTTAGAGAAAGGATTTTCAGGTCCTAATGTTCATTCAGTTTATTAATAGATTTCACAGTGCAAAGACATAAAGTGGTGGAGCAGTGAGACAGAGTGGGCTGAAATGGGTATTTTTGAGATCTCCACAGATGGTCACTTATAATATTCCAAAAACATCACTTGAGAGAGAGAGAGAGACTTTTCTTGACCATGCAGATGTCAGTTCAGTTGTTTCTCCTCATATGTTTACCCTATGATTAAGTCTCTGCAAAAAAACTCTTAAAATGTTTGTCTGCAGTATCTTAGACCTAGATATGGAAAACTGGTTGTTTCTTTTGTGAGTTCACTCTGACAGTACTTCAGAAGTGCTGGCTTGCAGCAGAGAATGTATTTAAATTACTTTCAAACGTGCATTGGCACCTTTCATTTGTGCCAACCCTCACTTCTGACTTAAGTTCTGATTCTGCTAGAGAGGTCCCCTCAAATGCGAATTCCCTAGAATTCTAGTTAGAGTGATTTTGAAGTTGTCTCTTGTGTTTCAGCCCATGGCACTGTATGCGTTTTCCCATTATATATAGAAAAAACATTTAGCTCAAATTTCCTACCTATGCAAATTTTAGATCTGTAGAGTCATGTAGGACCAGATGTATAAAGTCCTTCTCCAAGGATTTAACAGTTGATCACTTCAAATAAATAGTGGGACTTTGTACCATCAGTAGGAGTTTGTACCAACAAGCAACATTTTACCAACATCAGTCCTTGCTGACCACTGAGAGGCAAATAATTTTCTGTTCTTTTGTTTCTGGCCCTAAGAATTCACTAGCTTGTGCCTGTCTAGGCAGAATAGGAGGAGCTGAGGAGGATTATGGTGGGTTCTCACCATAGCTTTTGCATGTTGCCCTGCTTTTGAATGTTCCTTATGGAGCTTTAATATAATAAGAGTTACTGCTTTGCGCTCCTTGGCCTGTTTGTTTTTCGAGTGAAAGTGAAGGCTGCTGTCACATGCAGCTAAGTGGCCTGAACATGCGTTACAGGACCGGTTCCTTCAGGGGACTTGGTTCCAGAGGGCATTACTTTGTACAATTCAAATGTGCTGAGACACAATGGTGTTTCCAGTGCTGCTTCTGAGCATGTGTAGAATGATGCCCACTGGAAGAGTGTTACTGATGTGAACCTGGGCATAGGCAGGAGTTTGAGTTGCAGTACGTCATGCAGGTGCTTGACATGCTTGATAGACCTAGGTGTCTTCCTGAATTTACTCTGTATCACTAATAGAGCTGTGGACACAGAGGTAAGAGACACTAGTTCATTGGTCTGTTTCATGGCAATGTTGCCACAATTACATCCTTTGGCTTAAACATGGAAGAATAGTATTTTGAACCTATAGTAGTTGTGTGGTATTTGAAAGGATGAAAAAGAGCCTAGAAATTGTATTATTATATGAGCAGTATAAAGTTGTGCTTTTCTGACCAAAACCCTTTCTCTTTCCCTACAGACAAAAGCAGCAGTCCAAGTTCTCATAGAAAAACATCAAAAAATACCGGGAAATATATTTAGGGCTTTAATGGAACGATTTCAAACACAAAAGAAAGAAGATTAAGATCTTCTGAACTTAAACTTCTATAACTACTATTTAGTTATAATATTCTTGAAGTCACATTTGTAAATTATTCATTCTTCTAATAATAGGTTTGAAATACTGTCCTAATGATAAAGCAGTATAATTTAAGATAGAAGTCACTTGCCTTTGCCCTTCCCCTGTCCAGTATCAAGCTCAGGAACCCAAACTTCAAATCATTCATAATGGGGCAAAGTTTAATTTTTGATAAATGCATTCCTACCTTGGAAGTGTGCGGGTTGTTGATTTAGGGGTTTGTTTTGGGTTTTATTTTCCAAATAACACTGCAAGCCTTTATGTATATGGTCTGTGTTCCTTTTGGTCTGTCATTGTCTCCCATCCCCACCATGATGGATCTCTAACCTGAATGTCAAACCCGCTGCAGAGCTGGAGTCTGTCTTGACCCTCATCACTGTAAGGAGGTTTTGTGGGCCAGATTAATGCCATACAACTCGTATGAAAACTTTCCTGAGGTTGTTACTCTCCCACTGCTGGCAAACACTCCACCACCCTTGGCCTGCAGAACCTCTAGCAATGCCCGCCAGACTTGTGTTGCAAAGTGTTTAGTTTTGCTGGGTGAGCTCAGAAGGGGTTCAGAGGAGTGAAAATTGATTAGAGAACTACAGTGATCCAAGGAAGTTTGTTATGGAAACCACTCTGATGCTGTGAATGAGAACCCTACAACACAACTGCTATTCCAAGCCAAGCCATATTGGATATCTGCCCTTGAGTAGACACTTGTCCCATTTATTTCTTAGTGAATCTACAAATTCTTTTGAAACAATGAACTAAGTGTTCAGACATCAAAAAATAAAAATGACAGGACTGTTTAATAACATGAGCTCAAAAGCTTTATTTTGATGGAAAGAGAAAATTGTTACAACAGTCTACAACAGTAGTTCTTTTGAAAAATTGGATAGACATTCCCAAATACCCTTTAGATTTAGTATGTGGGTAAACTGTTAAACATACATATTCTTCAAACAGTTATTTATGTAAGTTGAATAATGAAGGAGAGGAAAGGTCTGTATACTTTCCTTAAGTGAAAACAATTGAATCAAGAGGAGAGAGTTGCTACAGCAAATTACAATGTTGTATTTTTTCTTAGCTAAAGCCTCTGGTTTTATTGTCCAAATCGGAAATATCTGAAATATTTCTTCTGATTTCCAGGAATTTTAATCCGCAGTTCTTAAAGTAACATCTGGGAACTTTTTAGTTTTGGGATAAGAACAAATTCCTTCAGAAAAGAAAAAGGTATTTTTGCTGTGTGATGTGGTCTCTGTTCAATATTGTTGCGGTTTGACCTTTTCTTAAATAAAACCCAACCCCCCCAAAAAAACTCCAACAAATAACCAACTTTTGAAGGAGCAGTTGTATTTGATATACTATTCATTCCTCTCACCATTTAAGCACATACTTTGCTTTATGCTCTTTTAAATGTGTAAATTAGTGACATTGCATAAGTGCACATGGATGATGCCCTGTGTTAGAAAAATATCACTTTATGGGAAATTGTCTATCAATTGTGGTTTACAAGAAGCAAAAGGCTTACTTACTTTATGATATTCTTTTATATCAAAAACCTTTTATGTAACGTTAAATTTTTCAAAGCTTTGGGAAGAATCATGTTATATAAAAGCAAATGCCCATTCTGAAGTTTTTTAAATTACTTGGATTTTACTTGAAGGCAAGATTGTGTTCTTTTCAGTTTATTGGAATATTTTTCAAAAATACTATGTTAACACAGCATGTCATTAAAAGTGATAATGCTGAATTCCTGTATTGAAGTATAACTTAAGTATGACGTTTTTTTACTGTCCATCTTGAGGAAAACCTACATCGGTCTATGTTGTGAACATCTCAAAGGCAGCTGAACATATTTCATGTTGAGGTTGCATTTATGTAAAAGAGGACTCAATCTAAAAGTTTCTGTTAGACATGAATGGACATTGTTATCAGAGATTTTGTAAAATTTCCTTTTTAAGTATGTGGGCTGTTTACTGCAGTTTTGTCCTTTCAAGTATTGAAAGATCAATATAAAAAATGAAGGGCAGTGTTGGTATTCTCTAAGTGTTAATATTTGTATAGGCCTTTCATATTTATTTCTATATATTAAAAATGTATAGAAGACACCTTTCGAATAAAATTGACAACTGGAACAGACTTCTGAAGTTTTGTGTTCTGTTTGAACTAAATGGAACGAAACATGGACTGTCCTGCTGAAGCTTGAGTGGTTTTGAGTAGCATGTCCTACCCCTGAAAAGCCCTTCCTGTCTTGCAGTGTCTGAATGGGGATGGAAGGAACAAAACCCCAGAAGGAATGAAAGAAAGGAAAAGTGAATCAGACAACAGTGAAATAAAGGAAAAAAAGTCACATAAACAATAAGGTTGGAGTTTTAATAGTTGCAGTCAGTGCTGCAGAAGGCTTTTACAAGCACTGCAGTACCACTTTAGTTAAAAGTTCTGCAACAGAAAGTAGACCATAAATACTGACTAGTAAGGTTGGTTTGTACATATTTGAGGTGTGAATGATTGCCTACTTTGTTTTATTGAAAAAGAGGCAAACATGGATAGAGACTCTCACAAGTAAGTTATGGACCAGGCATCTTTTTAGCTGATTTGCTTTACTGTGCAGCAAGCAGAAGTATTCAAAGGGATTTTTAGCAGGGTTAGACTAGACCACTGTTTGTCTGGTTAGCCTGTAGATGTGCTGAAGACATTACCTGTTTCCCCATGTGAGCAGCATAAGCAGGATATGTATTTTCAGGTTGTTTGGAAATAGACCAACTGCTGTACTGACAGGTATTCATCATTATCTCTCAGCAAGACCCAAATCTCCTACTGGCCAATTTACTGTCCTGTTGTGTAATGGCAGAGCTCAGTCTGAACATCTATTATTAGGATGCTTTCACATGAAATTAATCTCTGCAAATGCAAGGTAGAGCAGTTAATCAGCACTGTCAACACAACTGTGTGGCTCATCCGGTATGGGGTTTGCTGTACAAGTATAGCATTATGTTGCTTCATCCTATTATTGTGTGGAAAAGATAGAGCTGTGATGACAATGTTTGAGCTCTACAGTGCTTAATCCCTATTAAGCCCATCATAGACACTAGGATGCTTTTTTTCAGTGTGGTTTTTGCATCAAAACATTATGGTACCAAAAAGTAAAGATGGAAGTGCGTGGAATTGCTACATGAGCATATATGAAAATTCATGTTAAGTAAGATAATTCTCCAAAACATGTCTGCTAAAACTTCAAGACACAGTCTGATGACACTCTTCTATTCTCTTCACTTTTTCTTTTAAACTCGGGACTAGTCAAAAGAAGTGGTGGTCTCAAAATTATGAAGATGATCAGAGGCTGGAGTGCCTGTGGTATGAGGGCAGGCTGAGAGCTGGGGTTCTTCAGCCTGGAGAGGAGAAGGCTCTAGAGGGGCATTGGAGCACCTTCCTGTACCTGAAGAGGGATACAAGAAAGCTGGAGAGGGACTTTTGACAAGGCCGTGTAGTGACAGGACAAGGGGGAATGGATTTAAACCAAAGAGAGTAGGTTTAGATTAGTTATTAGGAAGAAATTCTTTACTTTGACAGTGATGAGGTACTGAAACAGGTTGCCCAAAAAAGTTGTGGATGCCCCATCCCTTGAAGTGTTCAAGGCATGGTTGGATGGGGCTTTGAGCAACCTGGTCTAATGGAAGGTGTCCCCTGGTCTAATGGAAGGTGTCCCTGCCCACGGCATGAAGGATTGCAACTGGATGATCTGTAAGGTCCTCTTCCAACCCAAACCATTCTATGATTCCACAATACTTTTCTCATAATGTTTTTTTTGCAGTATTTGCTTGTCTACTTTTTTTAGTGTAATTTTGTGTTGCACAGACGATTGCAGATTTGCCACTTGCAACCTTGAATTTTGTGACAGCATATATCGCATGCATACCTTATGTTGCTTCCTGAAACATTTAAAAAGGGTTAGAATTACCTCTTTATGTCAGAAAATTGGTCAGAAAGATGTAACAAACTTTTGAATTATAGGGAGCATTTTCTTAAAAATGAAGTGTTTGCTAATTCTTCTCTCTTTTGCCTGTGTGGGAAACATTGCAAGGTGAGGTGCTGTTTGGAATTAACATGAGGCTGCATACACAAAGCAGACCCAATGTTTTTTATCTCACCATGGTGCTGAGTCAGCTGTTGTAGAGCATTCCTGTTCCACTGGGCCTTGTGTTGCAGCCATCGCAAGAGGAAGGGCACTGCTCCTTGCTCTCCGTACCACTTACTGTAACAAGCAAGTGCAGCACAACTCATCACATCACCTTTGGCTCTTGTTTTCTAGCTAAAACCATGCCATGCTCTGGAGATGTGAGATGCCAAAGTTCTAGCAGAACATGTTTTATTCAGAGAAGATCTTGAAAGTTTGAAAAAATAGAAGCCAAGAAATGTTTTTACCTAATTCCTTTTAATGAGAAACAGAATGTGCCAAACATCAGGGAGGGTAGGAATTTACAGTTTTGTGTGAACTTTACACGGAATTTGTGGCAGGTGAATTGGGATGCAGATGGGGCTAATCTTCATATATTCCAGGTGGGTTTGCTTTTCTGTATTTCTCAGTAGTGTTTTCTCAGGTCTGCACTTTCCTCAGAGCAACTTATTTTTCTTTCAGTTACTTCTTAAGTGTGAACAGAAACAGAGAACCCAATGAACATTTGTTAGTTTTCTTTTACAGAATCACGGAATCAATTAAGTTGGAACAAACCTTTGAGTCCAACCCCTGTTCCAACACCACCACGTTCAACTAGACCAAAGTACTGAGTGCCATGTCCAGTCTTTCCTTAAACACCTCCAGGGATGGTGACTCAACCACCTCCCTGGGCAACCTGTTCCAATGTCTAATCTCCCTTTCTGTGAAGAAATTCTTCCTAATGTCCAACCTAAACCTCCCTGATCTATTTGAAATCTGCCATAGGTACCTAGAAACATTTCTGAGCTCTTACTTCTGTAATGGAGTTGCCCGCTCTCCAGATTCTTCTTTAATGATCAGATTTCTCCCTACCATATGAAGAACACTCTCTTGATAGATCCACCAAAACCTTTGAAGCATCCTGTCCATTTAGAAATGAATTAATTTTCTTTTGCTCATTGTGCAGTGGATTATTTTTCTTAACTAGTGGGCACAGCATTTGCAGGCTTGCTTGGTTAATGTTTTTTACCATAGATTTCCACTTTCCAGACAAAAATTTTGGTATTTACTCTGGCTTTGTGAGAACAAGCTTGAGGGAAAGGACTGACTGCAGCTTGGCTCAGTCTCTGAAGACATAAATATAAACCAAGTCTCACAGCTGAAGCAAGAACACCCAAACCCGAAACTAGTTTTAGAATCATAATTCTGGGCAATCCGGAGTCACATTTATGGAAACAAAACTTCCTGGCTCCTTTTTCTCCTTGCAAAACCTGATACCACCACAGAAGCACAGAAGCTTTGATGACGTTTTCAGGACCAAAATTGCTCTCTGAGTTGAACGCTAGTGCAGGCACTTACCCTGCAGGAGTGGGCTCAGGAGAAGACCTCAGCAGCCCTCAGGGCCTGTTTGGAGCAAAGTAGTATGTAGTGGAAGATATCTAGTAGTCAGTGCTGTGTTAAACTTGCTCATCAGGTATTCTCACCTCCAGGCTTGTGTTTCCTCTCAAAAGCAAGCCAGTAGTCATGCTTGCTACCCAATTCCTCTCTCTGCCACTTCTCTTGGTCCAAAATCTTTCCTGCAGCCATCCCCTGTGGTTGTACCCAGGGTCTTTAGGACAAGGCTTAAATTCCAATAAAGCTTTGCCTTTGGAGGAGGTTGAAGCAAGCTCAAGTG
Source organism: Lanius collurio (assembly GCA_020086605.1). Taxonomy (NCBI): domain Eukaryota; kingdom Metazoa; phylum Chordata; class Aves; order Passeriformes; family Laniidae; genus Lanius; species Lanius collurio. The sequence goes on along the minus strand of JACBWW010000003.1, from coordinate 28,197,453 downwards.
CCTGTGGTTCCCCTGGCCTGGGGCAGTGCATGGTGTGGTGCTGCCCTGGGCTGCCTTGGCAGAGCAGTCAGAGGAAGAGGCAGCAGCCTGGCTGACCCAGCCACCCTGTTTACAGTGTGTCATGTGCCCTGGAATATCTTGTTCAGCCTAGGGCTGGCTCAGGCATAGCCATGCAGACACAGGTAGTTACAGCTGAGGAGCTAATGTGGTGAAGTTCAGGTCTTTGTGCACATCCCACCACCTCCTTAAGATCCCCAGAGAGCAAACTTGATAGAGGAAGGCTGCTTTCCTAACAAGAGAGGAAGATTTGTATAAAGAACTGGTATTTTTCTGGTCATCCTACAGTATACACAAGTACCATTTCAAGGAGGCAATAAGCTTTTTGCATAGCAGCTGTAGTAAATGAACCAATAGACACTTATACTGTGTGATTTATTCCACCCTGCTGGTGCAGCGAAGGGTCTGAAGTTGTGCTGAAATAATTTTTAAGTTGCTTTGGTTACTCCATGCCCAATACTTCATTTGCAAAGCTCTCCTTGTGAGCGAGGGGATGTACAGTTTTTCAAGCATTTAAATTTGGAGGATGGCTTTTGTTGCTGTCTGCAGTGAGGTGAGTCAGAAGAGCCTGGCATGTGGGCAGCTGAACACCCACCAGGGCCCAAGAACCCACTGCAAGAAAGGATGAGAGTAGAGAGCTGACCTAAAAAAAGCAGCCATAAAATCTCAGCTGTTGGAATGAATCAATGCATCTTTAGTTTCTTAACTCATAGCATCTTACATCAATGGCTACAGGACCAGATACTGACTTTACACAGCAGCATAGGTGTTATGTGTGTACTTTTGTGATGCCCTGTTCCTTTGGTATAAACAGAAGCATGGAACCTACTTCAGCTGCTGTTGCAAGGCAAGTAGCAGACCATTATTATTCAATCCACCTGGGCTTTGCAAATGTCAAGATGATATCACTCATGCCTGCTTTGTCATTATTACACTTAATCATTTTTATTAGCTGGTGAACCAGGCAGTTTCTGTGCATGTGCTGATTTCTAAGAGATTGTGCTTTCAAACCATGCAGCAAAAATAGATAGCAAGCAAATAATTATTTCTGTAGCCCAAGCTCCTAATTTTAATGTGGATCTCTGCAATTGTTGAAACTAGGTCTGTAGGAACTTTTCATCAATTATGAATTTGCCCATCTCTGAGGATTTGGGCCCCATTTCCAATGTCAAAAGTAGGAGACAGCATCTGTGTTGGCAGAATGCTCACACTGGGGCAAATAAAGCCAGAAACATTCAGGTTCCTGAATAATGTTTTCACTTCAACAAATATTTTTTTGTATCAAAAGTATCAAGATATATATAATATATATATATATATTATATATGTCAGGATATTCCTGCACTGCAGAGAAAAAAACTACAAACAACTAACAGGCTTCACAGTGAGGGAACATGATATTTTCAATATAAAAGTATATTTCACCTGTAGAAAGGGGACGTCCCAAAAAAGGCTGAAATTTTCCTACTGAGGCTTTCTTCCCAAGGAGCTTGATTTCTTTGGCAAGCTCTCCTGTTTCAACAGTCTCTCCTGCTGTCCAGGCAGTGTGCCAGGCAAGAGACAGCAGCAGAGACAGGCAGTCAAAGGAAAACACGTGAATTTGTAGTATCTGTTCTTTTGGGACAGAATGAGGGCCTGCTTCCATTGAATTTGATCAGATTTAAAACTCAATGGCTGGGAACAGCTACTGTTTTGCAACTGGAGAGAGGAAAAGATGTTTGGCTGAGCACAGGCAGGATGTGTTGGAGAAGGTGGCAGTGATTCAGCCCAATATAAATGTGCCACTGCTGGGGTGGGGCGAAGTCAATTTTAAGAGGTGCAGCAAGTGTTGGCAGCTGCATGAAGTAAATTAGTAAGTCAAATGAAGAAAACATCACTGGCTCCAAGTAATTCATATGCCCATGACCCAAATTTCCCTTCCTGGCATCTCATACTGCTCTCTGTGTGTGCTGGGTATACCTTACATCTTAGCAGAAAAGTTGAAGATTTATTTCTCCCAAGAATCCATTTGCATAACAACAGTGCATCTGGAATGGAAATATTTGATCCTGTACAATTTGCTGGACTGCTTTTTCCCCCTTTTTCATCGCATACATTTTTGTTTAGTGAGTAGTGTTGCCCCATTACAACCACCCTGATATAAAATCACCAACTTTAGTTGCCACTAGCACAAACATTACTTAGCAAGGCAGGTTGTCTTAAGTTAGAAAAGCTGTCAAAATGCAAGATGGATGAGAAATAGCTGAGGTCCCTTGGTTTATTCAGAAAAAAGGAGACTGAGGGAAGACCTCATTGCAGTTACAATTTCCTCATGAGGGGAAGCAGAGGGCCGGGGATCAATCTCTTTTTCTGGTGACCAGTGACTGGGAATGGCCTGAAGTTGTGTCACAGGAAGTTTACGTTGGATATTAGAAAAAGGTTCTTCACCCTGAGGGTAGCTGGGCACTGGAACAGGCTCCCAGAGAAGGGGTCACAGCACCAAGCCTGACAGAGCTCAAGTAGGATTTGGATAGCACTTTCAGGCACATGGTGTGACTCTTGGGGATGGTACTGTGTGAGGCATGGATTTGGACTTGATGATCTTGGGGGTTCCTTCCAAATTAAGATATTTTGTGATGGCTCAACATGGCTTAGATAGTGCAGTTATTCCCCTTTGTAAGAGGAAAGGAAAATTTTTTTATATGCCCAATTCCTTAATACATTTACCCTGGCCAGCCTGAAAGCAGAACTCCCTGCCTGCCCACCTCATGGAGTTAAGTCTGCTCCGTTCACACTTACAAATGCCATAACACGTATCATGGAAAACCCCAAACATTGCACCTCCTTTGCTGGCACCTGACAGCAAGGGAAGGAAGGATCTTTGAATGGGGAACCTTGCAGTGTGAAAAGGTTTGCTAACATTTTGGCCTCTATTTTTTCATTTGTCCCCCCCAGCATATTGGCTATAAGTAATTTGCAGCTGGTGCTTCTGATGTCAGGAACAATAAGGGCATGGGGAATTTAAAACATTGCTGCCTTGGCACGAGTGGAAACCCACATTGCTGAAGCAGAGATTATTCTTTTGAACACTAGCTGAGCAACTCTGAGCACTCACACCAGATGCTGCATCTGTGTCCTGACAGCTTGCAGGAGGAGCTCAGACCAGCACCATGCACTGTCCAAGCCAGCAACAATGCAAGCCGGCACACAGACAGCCAGTTGTTCTTGCAGCCTGATGTGGGCTGAAAAAGCCAGTATGAAAAAGTTCTCTTCACAACCTCTGCTCAAAAACCTGCTCAAAGACATGTGGGTCCTGGAAAGTGCCCAGAAGAAGGGGCACTGCTCTGCCACAGATAAAAGCTCAGCTCTGGCAAGACAGCAGGACGCAGTGCCCAGCTCCATTTCTCACCCTCCCTACCACGTCTGACCAGCTCTGCTCGCTGCTGCTGCACAGTTTAATCTGTGCACTCATGCCTTGACACCCAGCCACAGGGTCTTTGTATATCTGTCCCAGGCCGTTAAAGATAAATCACAGGGAGATACTGAGCCTAGAAGCTTCTCTGCTTTCTTCCCCCTAACCAGCTGCCTTCAGAAGAGGCAGAGCATCTCCCTTGGGACCTGTCTTCCTGTCTAAATTCGAATGGCACTGCTTTAGTACTTCTTTTGAATCGAGGTAGTAGATAATGCAGAGCAAATGACTGCTTCTGATAACTGAGGTTTCAGAGAAATGTCAGATGAAGTCTTCAAGGCAAACTGTAATGAACACAAGACTTTTATGTTCTTCCTAGATTTTTTGTTTTTCTCTAAGGCTGCCCTGTTTTTTCTGAGTCTTTCTTTAGGAAATATAAGAGCTATAATCTCAAAAGAGGTTGCACACGTGCACACAAGAAAAACTACTCAAAAGGATAAAAGTGCAACCAAAACTTCACTTCCTATTTTCATTCTGCTTCAGGCAGAAATAAAAAGAGAGTATATTATCTTTGTGCACAGTCAGAAACATTCTGTAGCATAGGCTGCTGGTAAAAATGAATTATCTATGCAAGAAAAGCTAATTAAAGAAAAGGTTTTAGGAGATCTGTATTCAAAACAATGTTGAAAAAGTTAAATTTAAAATTGAGGTTTCTCATGTCCTACTTTCATGCACTACTGTGGCATACCTGATTGGAAAAACAGTGCAGTGACTTTCAGTCAGTGCTGAGGGAGGAGATGTGCCATACTGGATCAGATCATCAGCCACATCACCACCCAAACCACACACTGGTGAGGAATGCCAAGTCCAGCTTGCCCCTGTGCAATTCCATAGGGCTGCAAGGTATGTGAGAGGAGTCCAGACAAAGCAGCAATGCTCCTGTGCCAAGCAGGAGTCACAACAGCCTTTAAAATGGGCAGGAGCCAGAGGTGACCTCCTGTAGGGGCTGGGTGACAGGTTCAGGCAGGAGCAGAAATGGTCCTTTACATTCCCTGCTCTCACCATCACCATGTGTCAGACATTCAAATGAGCACTGAGAAGGAACGCCAAGGACCACTTTCTTTGGATCTCCTAATTTCCGAGAATGTTTCTCATTTAATTGCATATTTTCTGAAGGTGTCTGATTCTAGCACTCAATACAAGGATATCAAAGACAGAAGTTTCACTCTGAAATACTTTCTGCAACAAAGCCTCACAGAGATACTCTACAGGCAAGGTAAAATAATTTTGCGTGCTACATAATACACCACTCTAATGAAATCCTATCCCATTAGGGTGTTGAAGAAAATGCTAGCATTGAAATCTCATGTCTTATCAGCACAGATAACAGTAGCAGTTTGGGATCAGGTGATGGGATCAAATGTAAAAAACTGGTAACTACATAAATAGAATGAAGCTGGATAATTATAACATCCAATATGAGATGGGTCAGATATATAACCAAAAGCCCATCTAAAGGTTAAACTTAATTCATTATTAGTTTCAAGTCACACATAGGAGTTGATGCCACTTTAAAGAAAGATATAACCATGAGGCATAGGTATTCTTCATAGCCAGTAAAGCCCTGCCTGCCAGCCGCTGGGACAGAGAGAAGAGAGCTGTAACCCCTGTGTGAGCCCCAGCACTTCTCACAGGAGGTTAAGCAGCCCATTTCTGCCTTTAATACAAATAATGGAACTGATGGTTCAACCTCATTTTTCCTTTACAAATACAGTGTACACTGCACTGTGTAGGCTGCTCACATGAGTAAAATATTTGGGGATGTCGTTAAAGGACGTAGTTAAGACATGCTATATGATTCATGCTAAAGCAGAGCTTAAACACATGGCAATTATTTTTGTTCTTGGGAAATGGTGATTGGTCTAGGATATTATGGAACAGCAAAGGAAGGATCTCCTTATTTTGGGTTGAATCTTTCTAGATTTTAAAATATGGGCTATGTGAAGTCACATATAAAATCACAGAAATTCCAAGTCAACACAACAGATCCTGGGGTGAAACTGTAGGCAGAAGATGGCACATGGTACCTAACAAAACACTGACAGGCAGGGAAGTTGAGAGGTTAATTTTCCTGCTTTTTTCAGGCCATTGTTAGAACATTCCTCAGGATATCAGACTTCTGATAAAACGTCACAAAATGTAATGTAACCACATAGCTCCTCACAACTGCTGCAGCAACACAGTCATCTGGAATCAAAGTTAGCATGAAAAGGTGACAGCACTTGAAATGTAGGCTCAAACATAACAGATGGGAAGCAGAGCCCAAAGCAAAACAAATCCCCAAAGGAAAACACAAACCCAAATATTATAGACAAATGGGCATTTAAAATAAATGAAGAAATGCATACAGAAGGAAAATGCCTTAAAGGGAGATCTTGGAAGAGTTACAAAATCATCAGACAAGAAAAAAAGATCAGGAGGGATAAATGTGAAATACAGAAAGGCTGAGTTGTGTAACGCTGCTCACTCAGTCTGACGGAGACTCCAGATGTTCGCTCTTACTTTCATTTAACCACAAGTTGTGAAATAGTTGGTTTGCAGAGGGTGGCTAAGCTGAGGCTGGTAATTGTGCCGCTTCTCTCACTACAAGAGGGAGAAATACAGAAGACCACAATATTCTTAATAATCCAGGAGCTCAATTCCAATAATTTATAATAGTAATGTACTTAAGCTTATCCTTCCATGTTTTGAGGCATTATCAGTGATCATGCCTTCCATAAACTGGTCAGCTTGGTTAACAAAGTCATTCCTGTGAGCACGTGGCAGCCACGCAGCAGCAGGAAGCAGCAGGTGTACCTTGGGCGTGATCATGGCAGCAAGGCTTGTGCTCACAGCACTTAACAAGAACCTGGCATAAAATAGGTTGCTGAAAGACAGAGTAAATGTGAGCATTATTTTTTTCCGGTGTAGCCTCTTGTGAGTAAGAAATTCCTCGGCCTTGGATGAAGCCTCGCGCTGACGAGCAGCCCGTGGAGCCCACGGCATGCACGGCCCGCTGTGCTAGGTGGCAGCAAAGGCGGGGAAAGCCACCCTTCCACTCAGCCTGGCTCTACATCCTGCGGAGCTTTGGTCAGCAAACTGAGCTCTCTTCCCATGGGAACGGAGTGCTCGTGAGAAAAACATTGATGTAAAGCAGATGAAAAATGCAGTGTTGTGTGGACAACACACCTTAGAGAGTAGTGTACTTTAGAGTTTGTTTAACCCAAAACCATGCCTGAGAGTAGATTTCCAACTTGTCTTCATATCAAATTCACCTGCGGTTCTGTGCTGGACTATGGGTCTGAAATGCTCCCACAGCAAAAATACTGTACATCAGTACTTACTTTTCTGCTTTCCAGCTTTGTTTCTGAAATCACTGAATGCTATACAGCCTCTTGTACCTGTGCAACATTCAGGAGAAAAAAACTCCTATCTTCTCATCTCTAATCTACCTTTCCAGGTTTCCCATTGCTATAGTACAAAGACACTGCTCTTTCCCTTGCACACAGGTCTCTAGGTGCATTATTAACACAGTAGTAAGCCCAGCCTCTTACTAGCTCCCAAACTAAGTAAAATAGGAGAAAAACCCTGTTTGCTTAATTTTTCCAAGACACTCGGGACTTTTATTACCAAGTCCCTGTATTTAGCTTTTCAGATTTTCTTCTTTTTCCCTGAAACTGTAGACGTGTCTGTTCTTTTAAGGCAGGAGAGACAAGTACTCTGAATAAGCACTTTTCAACCCACTTGTAAATTTTTTCTCTCCTTCTCATGTAAAGAATATAATTAAACTGTCTACTACCTTTGCTCGGCCTAAAAAGAAGCTGCTCTGATTCTTTCATGTAGGTTTTCATTAAAAGTCCCCTGTAGAAAGCCTTTTCTCCAGAGGTAAATAATTTGCATTAAACCATGCAAAATAAATCCCTTTACCCCAAGATAACTAGACCCCACTGTGGCAGCAGCCTGCCCAGTTAATGAGTTAATGTGCCCTGTGCAGCCTGCATTTGGGGAGAGGAGTAGGAAACTATGCTAGGGCGAAAATATTTAAAAGGGTGTTTCTATTACTTGCTTATTGGTTTTGGAGCCTTTGGTGGGGATTCACAGGGTTACAGGCACTGAGGATTTAGGACTTATGTGAAATAATCCCTGAGCTGTTGGGCTGCTTCTCCCTGAGCTGCTGGGCTGCTTCGCCCTTCATTATGCTTTTCCAAGTTAAAATAACAAACTACTCTCCACAAATCCTTAGCCACACAACAGATACACATGAAAAACAAGCCCTGTGAGAATCTATCAGTCACCTATCATCCCTACTTGCAAATTCACTTACCCAAGATATATGGGTATATATTCTTTCCACTCTTTCAACTCACGACAGTTATTCAATTGCTTTGTGGGTGGTTTCCCCCTCATCTCCCTGTCTTTATCACCCGAGGAAGGCCAAGAAGCAGCGTGTAAGAAGGAATGGGAACATGGCTGTGGGACAGAAAGGCTGAGGGATCTAGGAGCTTGCCTTTCTTGCACAAACTTTGGCTGCTACTTGAGGTGGCATTGCACACACAAATGCGGCAATGATGTCCAAGAGGGCTATCAAGGATAATGGAGATGCTGACAAAGACAGCAACAACTTCTGTAATAGTTCAGTGATTTAAGCAGTTGCCCAGGAGGTAGAGGTAGAACCATTTACATCTTACCCGGAGTTTTTCCCAATAATTGGGGTCAAGACAAGACTGGAGTGAAGCTCAGCTCTCCCCTCTCCACTAATCAATGGGTACCACTGAATGATGATCCTTTCAGGAGCCTGAAGGGGTTTAAAAACAACAAAGCACCTTCTTCTGTTCCCTGTGACCAGTGCCCTTCTCAGGTGATGGAAGAATCCTGGGCTTTTGCACTCCTCTGACAGCCCTGAGATCAGAGCCCAGAAATCTCCTTTTCCTGTGGCAGGGTCGAGCTCCTCTTGCCTCTCCCTTGCTTGGTGTTGCGGATGGGCCAGGGGGCAGCTGGGGAGTGGGGCCCCGTGTTGGAGAGCACTTTGGCTCAAAGTGGCCGAGGAGTGGGGGTGACCTGCTGACCTGTTCCCTGGGCAAGGGAACTGGTGGTCTTCTTTCAAGACTGCACATAGAGCCTCATCCATGGTGGCCTGAACACCCTCTTCTGCTGCTCTGGGTGAGATGTCTGCTGATTTCCTGGACATCCCTGCTGGGAAAAAATACCTGTAAGGTTGTCCAAGCCCCAGGTAGTCTTCTCCCAGTCCCAGGGGTAATCTGGGAGCCTCTTGCATCACTCCCACATTCAGGGAAGGGAGGTCCTGTGGTAATACTGCCTAGAAGCATAAAATAATTACTGGTGGAGAAGATCTCTAGAGATCATCTGTACCAAACCATTATCCAAGCTGGGCCAACTTTTGTCTTTTTTGCTAATAATTTCAGAAGCTCAAAAGTTAGCATTCTTCTTCTGATCCCCTAGGATAAAAGAGTTTTAAAAAGGACTCAAGAGACAGGGTAAAATGACCACAGTGTACTTTATTTAATGATTTTGGTACCTTGTGTTGCAATAAAATAAAAAAAATCTACAAAATCCAAATATATAAAATTTTCAAGTTTCCCTTTTAAGTTTTACAAGAAAAATCAAGTTGTAACCAAGGAAATTTGTTAGTATGAAGCACTACTTTCCACTTCATTTCATCACAAATTGCAACTTACTTAACAGACCAAAATAACTATGGTACTGCAGTACATCAAATACTTCACACACTGTGTTCTTTACTATAGCACATGTAACCTCTGCTGCAGGAGGCAGCGGTCTCTAGCCAATAAAGACACTCTTCACAATCTGAACTCTAAAGGAATGTTTGTATACATGGATTCAGAATATATATATTTACAGGAAGATTTCTTTTTATTTTTCTTTTTTTTTTTATAACTATTTTGATTCTTCATTTCAAATAAAATACCAAATACATTTTTACAATGTTTACAAGTCAAAGCACAAGTTCTGCAATGATTATCATTCACCTCTAGTCACTGTGCTTGTACTGGGGGAGGGGAGGGGTTATCTACACTGTTCCATAAACACAAGTGTGATCTTCCATCACTTTATTTCTGCAGTGGTGACTAAGGAGTATAAGCACAGTAACAATTCTTTTAGCACAATCAGTGTATAATGCAACAGTTTACGACAGAGAACTGAGAAACTATTGGTCCATTCTGTTCAATTTGCTGTTTTTCTGCCAACTGTTATGTTAGTCTTTGTCACATAAATTGTGTACAAGAAAAGAGTTAAATAACACAACTTGAATAGGAAAGAGCATACATTTTTAAGGCAAATTAATAAGCAGCTTATGGTGGTTTTTTGTTAAACTATACCCCAACAGAACCTAAAAATAAAATGTATGTTCTGCAACTGTCAATAATTATGTCTTCTTAAACTGATCTCCTCTATAAATTGATCAACATGGCTTTGAACCTGGTTATTCAAAATTGAAATAATTCCTCCCCCCAAATCCCCAAATATAGAAAGTGCATGACTTCATATGCGACAAAACAAAACAAAAGGCAGCTGAGGTAGTTAGATGTAAAATATATTTATGAAAAATAACTGGAAAAACTAAAACAAGGACATATACAGTAAAAAACCCACTTATCTGGAATTAGTTTTATATTATGCAACAACTTAAACCAGGAAAATCTATGACTTCTGAAAAAAAAAAGTAGTAATAACATACAAATGAAAACAGAATATACTATTGGAATTTTAATTTCAAGTATTTGAGTATATTTGCATGTGCATTTTTTACAGGCTTTGTATAGTGTTAGGAAGTAATTTACTTTTTATCAGGCATTACATGAGATCTGGGTGACCTCTGGGACTGAAGCTCCTGGAAGGTAGAAATATACTGAGTGTGCCTGAAGATATGCCACCATGTGTGCCTGGAAACATCACTATCTCACCTTGGGTGAGCTTCTACACACCCATTCTTTACTGAGCTCATCTGAGTGACAGGACCAGGGATCCTGTGCCTCTGCCTCCCAGGGACTGATTGGATAGATGTCCTGGGAGCATGCCCGGGATGTACTCACGCCTGGATCCATGCGGGATGCGCCCATGCTGTGGGGATCCCCCTCGTGGTGTTCCTGCAGGGCTGGTGTGTACACACCCAACCCAGGCAGTGACCCTGTGCACCAAAGAGAGGATCAGCTTCCGCTCTGGAGCACAGTTACAGCTCCTCTTGGGCCCTCCTGCCTGTGCCCAGCACCATTGCACTTCAGCTCTCACAGGGACCTTTTCACAGGGACAGTGCTCCCCCTCCGGCGGACAGGACAGTTTCCAAGGAAGTGTTGGCTTGAGTGCCCTCAGGATGAATTGGGATTTCAGCTTGCATCATGGTCCCAGAGCTCCACCAACAGCCCCTGGCAGAGAGGCAGACCCAGCCTTCCCTTCCATTTCTGTCTAGAAAGAGGAGCAGGCAGATTTCCTTAGCTAAACACACAAATGGAATGCACAGGTGCATGAAAAGTCTTCAAGCTCTGGGAATGAATTTCACGCAAAAAAGCACCTACTTGTAGGAAACACATCAATTGTGAGATGAGTTCCTGTCTTCAGTAGCAACAACCTACAACCATCACATTACTAAACATGCAATGTGCTGACTTTTCTGAGTCCTACTGTTAGATCCCTCTGCTGATGGCGTATGTGCAATTTACTATCATGAATTCTGCACCTGGCTTGAAGAGCATCACAGCTGGGAGCATCACAAACTGAAATAGTTCTGGTGTTAGTGGTTTCCCTTTTTTTTTTTTGATTGACCTGTGAAAAAGTAGGATTTGTACTTCTGAAGTGTGTGCATAGGCCACACTTTTTATTTTTATATTCTATTAAACAAGGAAATCCTGAAGCCCTTTTTTTCCCCTGTTTTTTTTTTTTTTTTTTCCTTTTTTTTCATTTTCCCTTCAATTTTACTCTTCTAAGCTCACTGTATTATTAATATGGTTTTCAAGTGATGTATGATTTTGGCCAGCTTCATCTCTGGCAGCCCAAAATGAGGAGTCACTGACGTTCACAGACAGCTGAATGTATGTGCTGTGGTGACAGAGCTGGTAATGGCCAATTACACTTGGACATCCTTCACATCATGGCCTTTTAATTTTTCCTGCTAGAACTAGATGGAAAACTAGAAGACTGTTCTGCGAGATTTCTTGATGTGGCATGATATTGTAGCTTTCCCCAAAATGTTTTCAGGAGTTTCTGCTCAATTGCTCAGATTTTTGAGCATGAGAGGGAGTTTCTCAGAGAAGTCAAGGTTTTATAGCTTTATGTAAACCTAAGCAGAAATAGATGCTCAGATTTTGAAGAGGGGAGAAATATTCTTTCAGGTCAGATTTCAAGATGCTAAAAGGCACATTTTGCAAAGGATGTAAAAATAGTTTTTCTGCATGTGAAAAAACAGAAAAGACAATCCTCTACAGCCTAGGGAATCCAGCTCAATGTTTCAGTGTGTTGGCATTGTACTTGACACACGTAGACATCCTCTTCACTGTGTCATAACTTTTATTTGCCACATTTCCTTTCAAAATGCAAGTAATATTTCCAAGTCCCAGTACTCACAGCCAACATCTGCTCCAAGAAGAAGCAGTCCCCATTCCCATCACCAATTCAGTTGTGTCACTGGTAGCCACTGGAGAAACTGGCAGAGAAGAGGATCTGCCTGCACCTGCCTGATCCCCATCCTTGTGCCACTGAGCTGCCTCTGCTCAATTGCTACACGACCCAGCACTAAAGAATGAGATGAAATTTGTCAGGATCCAAATGCTAGATCCATTTTCAGGGATTTCAGTGGTGAAGAATATCAGGCAAGTATCATGGAGGGCTGGAGAGCAGGCTGGGTAGAAAAACTTGCCTAAGCTTAAGATAAAATTTCACTTCTCCAACTTGTCCAAGTTTTTCCTGGGAGTCCAGTGACTTGGACTTTACAAAAAGATGCATATCTGTCTAGAAACTGAAATTGAAATGTATAGCTCAAATGAAAGTTTTTATTTAATAGAAAATATTAAAATATAATTAATATATTCACAAGCTAGCTGAAAATTTAAACAAACATTTTAATTTATCCTGAAATCCAGCCAGGTATCTTGGCCTCATCCAGGGAATAACAGAATTGGAAGACCTAGAAATGCTTTAGTAGTATTTCCAGTAGACTATTTTTTAATACAAAACCTGATATTGCTTCCTCAGACATTTTCTATAACCTATCCAAATCAGTATGTTGGGTGCACAATGACTGAAAATTTCACTTAATAGTAAAGTTCTAGTGCACTGTAGTTATTAAAGAGATTCCTTAAAAAATAAATTTTACTTAGACTGGCATTGTGAAATTTAAAAGCAAAATGCCCATGTGCTTTCTCCTGGGGCTTATTGGACTCCATTAAAGTTAAAAGAAAGTAATCAATTTGCTGTGGTGGACCTTCAGGGAAGCCCTTTATGATTATAAACTGCCTGTAATCCAAGCAAATCCCGGTATAAAAATGCTCGTGTCCAGAGCATTGTTGTAAGTATGACTTATTGACATGTGCACCAGGCAAAGTTTCTCCATCAGTCCTCTAAGACTGTCTTTTGGTTGGTTTTTTTTTTTGCTTAGCTGTAGACTATTGAAGATGGTTTTGTAAGCACAGCTGTTATGAAGTCTGTGTTTTAGGATCAATTGCCTCATGTGAAATTGCTTTGAAGGCTCCCTTGTTTTACTAATAGCCTAGAAACTCTTTTGCATGTTTCCCCAAACCAAATCAAATCCACCAGTCAACCTGAAAACAGACTTGGAGTTCTGTACATAAAGAAATGGAGGATGGAAGAAAACACAAATTAATTAGCCTTATTTGAGTATACATTTTGCTGTAATGAATGGAGAATTTGCTCTTTTTAATTAGTACTGGGTTAATTAATATATTTTTTAGGAATCCATTTGAAATATCCAATGTGAATTAGCTGACACGCTCCTTGCACATCACAAATTTCAAGAGAACAAAATACGCTGAGGAAGAACAATTAAAAAAATAAATGTTCTTTTCCCTTTCCTTTCCTTTCCTTTCCTTTCCTTTCCTTTCCTTTCCTTTCCNATGCGTGAATTTCCTTTCCTTTCCTTTCCTTTCCTTTCCTTTCCTTTCCTTTCCTTTTCTCTTTTTTTTCTTTTCTTTTCATTACAGAGAGCTGCACAAAGTTTCAAAGCACAGCTGCACTCTGGAAAACTGCTATAAAACCAATATGATAGTGAACTGTGTTTATTGCATCCCAGAGGATACCATTTCCCATGCACACAGCTTACAGTGAGAAGAAGAATCTCCCATTTGCTAATGCCACAGGTCAAATCCAGAAGTCAGACTGGGTTTTGCATGGCTCTGCAGCATATGAAATAACAATTGTTAAGTTAAGATTTGATTAAAGAAGCAGGTGAGCAAACATGGGAAGAACAACAGAGCTGCCACTGTGAGACTGCCTTATACACAGAATGGCACCTGCAGGAAAACACAGTGATTCTCATTTGTTAGAATAAACATTAGCTTGTTAATAATACAGAACTCGGAGAACAGACAGCAAAATATCTGTCCCCTCAAGCAGAACAAATTACACAAGGGACAGCTTCTGCCCTTGAGAATCAATGGGAATTGATTTAAAGGAACTGCAGTCCTGTTAAAGAAGAACTGCCGTGGAATGGCAGATCCTTGTTTGCTAATCCAACATGATCCCTATTAGTGGCTGTTCTCTGGGTCAGAAATTACCTCAGAAACAAAATATACCTACTTTTATGTTGCTATGGGCATATACCAAGGCTTTGGAATGCTGAAATAAAATCAGCTGACCTGAAGTAAAATCAAGATGTGACAGCTGTCTTTAATAAAATTCCTGCTTTGCAATTGAGAAAATTACTTCAGTGTTTGTATTTTTAACTTGGTTTTCCACCTTATCTATAGAGGTTATCCCACAGTCGGGTGTTATGCAAAGGAATTTTTGAGTTTTGTACTATGACATGAGAAAAGAAAGTTTCTTAGATAACCAGAGCATTGCCTTTTCTCATTGGTGAGGTTTGCATATGAGACCCATAAGCACAAGAGAAAAATGAAAGCAAGAAAAATATCAGAACAGTGTCTAGAAAGCTTTGCCAACTTTTCTGAGTAAATCATTGAAGAAAACAGACCTATCATGATATGCTACACTTACGGATCACACATGAGGTTATGTATAATTCCACAGTGTTTTCTACAGAAATCAGGATGAGACTGTTTCTGCTACTAATCAAGCAAGAATTGATGATAAACCTCATAGAGCTGGAAGTCTTTCAACAGTAATTTCCATGAGGAGCTGTGTGACAGAATACCTGAGCATGAACAAATGCTATGAAGGCTCGCCTACTCTAAAGCTCCACAGCTCTTCCCTAATTATAAGGCTTCTACCACATCTACTGGTCTCCAATTCCTCTTTTTTTTTTCTTGCTCTGTGTCTTTACACTGTCCCATGCAGGTGTTCCTCAGCTATGCATGAAGAAGTGGACGTGAGGACTATTAGCACTAAAGGAATATGCACCTGCAAACCCACTATTGGCTCATGGATGTAAACTGAGAGCATGAGAAAATGCACAAGCAGTTGAACCACATCAAACCTATAACAGCTGACATACAGAAAAGACAATCTTCTGAGCCTATTTTAAATCTTTTTTTTCTTTTTTTCTTTTTTTTTATTTCTTTTTTATTTTTTGTGGAAGCCATCTGAGATTATCCTCCATAAAGAAGGCAATAAGGTTCTCTGACCCATAATCTATTATAAAGAACTACCATTTCTAAATTTAGCAACCACTGGCATGACTGCCATACAAAATCCTTGTCTCCCCGGACTTAATTTGAGACACTTTTGTATCTTATTGCTAATCAACAACTCCTGCCAATACGAAGTTATATCTAAGAAGTATTTTCACTGTCTCCCTGTGTATTTTGGTTAGTTTGTAACACATCAAGAATTTTCTCAGTCAACATCTTTCCCAGAAGAGAGGGTAATTGCACCATAAATATTTTTTTTTTTGGCATCAAGGTTTGTTGGTTTGAGTTTTGGGTTGGTTTTTTTTTTTTGCTGTTAAAAAACTCTTCTCCTCCTTTTATCCACTGAAACAGCAGGGGCAGCTTTTCCACAGTGTTTCACAATCATCTCTTAATCTTGAACACAGGAATCATACTTTTGGTTTTGTGGCTTTTTGATGTCTGGCCTCCTTGCTAAGGTCACTACAGGGGATGCTTCCACAATAAAATATGTGTATAGATCATTCACATGTGTGCCCTGTGCAGCCTGACTGGAGGGGACTGCAACATCATCCCACCTGAAAATTCTGTATCAGGAGGGTCCCAAGCCAGAGCTCTTGCTAAGTCCCATGTTGCAGTGTGTTTCTCCAAGTACCAGAGTTAAGCTAAATATTAAACCACCCACTCATTATCCCTGATTTTTATAAAATTGCAAGTGTACTAACTTACACCATTTCTGATGATGAAAAAATTTAAGTGCTTTGCTGATCACAAGCTTTCCATTATACAGATACTTCTGTAAGCGGTATTCTTTGTTTTTTTCACCTTCTGCTTCATGTCAAAGTAGCTCAAATCCACTTGTGTGTTAAAAGCAGTGAAAAACAGTATTTTCTTAATTCATTCACCCAGTTCTTAGTGCTGTTGCTCTGTGTAGTACGTGTTTTGTTACAGTAATTTCTCCAGGATAAACAGTTGCACAATCAGCACAATCATCTCAAAAATGAAACTGTACTGCTGCTGGATAGAATGCCTCTTTGGCTGATAAGATTAATAGATGACCAGAAGGAAATTTGGCCTGTTCCTCATTGATGGTAACTAAAGCTGTCTCAACCCTAGCAGTCCTCTCTAAAATACAACTCCTTGCATGTATGAAACAAATCAAATAGATAAGTGTTTCATAAGATGAAAGATGAAAGCTTAGCTAGGATGAATGTTGCATTTCTTCTAGATCTCTCTTTCCAGTGTGGGCACCTCACTGAACACAGCTAACAATGACTTTCTTTTTTTTCCCCTGAACTGATTAATGTTTGCTCACAGGACCTTGATTACTGTATTACAAGCCACAGATTTGCAAGATTAAAAATGTCTGTTGAATTAATTAGCTGCAAATCAAACTAGGTGAAGCTCAACAAGTTCCAAGCAGTTCCAATAAAATAAAAAATGAGGAATCGATGGCAGCCACAAATACATGACAATATGTTGGCACTTTGGGACTATAAATAGTGGCAGCTGCCCCCTCTGCTGACAAAGGAAGATTTTTCATTGTCCATACAGAGCTATCTAAAGGCTAAATCCTGCCCAGATTGGTGTGGCAATCTCACTGATAGCTGAAGTGTTCTAAGTGAAATACGTCCTGTGGGCCAGCCCGATAACCCAGGGACAACTAGAGATGGAAATAAACTGCCTACTTTTTCTTCACTTTCAGCCAGGGTGAACACCACAATGCGGATGCCAGGAGTGACCACAGCACAGGTAGATGCTGGCTGACAGGAGGACGAGGCGTGTCCCAAAGGGGAATTGCAGGCAATGATGTTGAAAGCCATTAGTGACTACCTTTGACCTTTTCCTCTGTTGCTACTGCCATTGTCTTACCCAGTCATGACAATTTTAGATATCTCTGTCCATAAATCAGATCTCCTTGGAAACATACTAGTTTTTTCAAACATTGTCCTTAATGCTGAATTGTGACACAGGTCAGGAACTCTAGACATGTATCTGAACTTTGGAGAGGCAAGTGCTTTCACTGGCTAGTAGTGTCTTCCTCAGCTTCCTAAAATTTAAAATTAATTCTCATCAAATATTATCTAAGAAGCAGCCTGGGATTGACATATAATAATGCAGAACATATTGAGAAAAGCATTAGTAGTTAGAATTTCAGAAGTAGTTACTGCATATGCATGGTAAATTTAAATTGACAGGAGTATCATTTGCAAACACATGCATATGAAATTTATCATCAGTACATAATCTGTGCAAGAGCAAATCTTTCTTTCTGACAACTTGTATCAGGAAACTGCGTATGTGTTGGATAACAAACGCCCTCAGTATTCTTCAGTCAAAATGCAAGTAAACCATCCTAATTATTGTAGGTTATTTCCTTCATAAAGTACTGACAATGATAGCTGATAGTGAAACAAATACAACCATCATTACATTACATGAAACAAAATTTTAATTGATCACTTTATCATTTTCTTAGATGATTCATTTTTTTCCTTGGTTAAGTAAATGTGATAAATTCTTTTATATTACACAATTATCACTGCCCTGTTCTTTTACCAAACTATTTAAGATATGAAATATAACATTAGACATATTTTTCCCATAATTTTTTGTTAAAGTGCTGGCACACTAAATTGTAAGGCTGTTTCCAATAATATTCTTTTCTTTTTGCAGTTATCACTTGTTTATCCTTGATGACAATGTTCCTGATCCTTTTTTTGTTTTAGGCTTAGGATTTAAGTGAATTGTAAGATTGAATCCTAATAGAATCTCAGGACTCACTGTCATGTGTATACACAAACACACACACACATATATATACACATGTATATATATAAAAATGCATTTGATACTGTAAATTTGCTCCTAAGTGTGAGATAAGATCCTACTATTTTTATTATGATGAAACTAAACACTTTCACAGAGAATATTCATTATAGCATGCTGTGGACACTGAATGTCTTGCATTTACCATAGCCTGGGAAATTTGCACACAATGGTGGTTCAAATGCACCATCCAGAGAAACCACATCTGCTCCACATGCTTTGCTAGATAGCACAGAGCCTCTTTGCCCTTTGCTCAGACCAAACTGATCTTTGTTTGGCAAAGGAACTGGGATCTCAAAGTGTATGAAACTTGGGCTCAGGGAACTGCAGATAAGCTACAAGTGTAGCTCTGGTGTCCATACAAAGTCTGCTTGAGCTCCAAAGAAAAACCAGGTGACCGTGGCCAGAGTAACACACAGTGCATTAATAGCCCTGATTCAAGGCAGCATGTAGAGATTCAGGCTTTGTCACAGTGCTAACCATGTTCATACAGCTTTTGGTCAGGTTGGAAGGTGAGCAAAGTGATTTTGCTGCTGCCACAGATGTTTACTGCAGACATTACTTTGGCTGGATGTAGGCAATGGCACTGAATGTGCTCAACAATTTCAGAGTCCTCAACACTAAAGGGACTGAACACATCAAAATACTAGATGTCTACACTGCACATGTCTACATTTGTATGTCCACATTTATGTTTTCTACAAAGAGGAAGAACAGTTTAAAATATGAGGCAGGGAGCCCTTCTCCTCACCAGCGTGCAGCCCTATTATCCTTCCCCTGAGAGATAGTAGCTAGAGATATGAATCACTGCTAGCGGAAGAGATCACTACATGTGGCTCTCCCCTTGGTCTCTGCTTACCACCAATTTACTGCTGAAAAAGCCCTCATGAGTATTTCTGTGCAAAGCTCCATCTGATAGCACCACAGAGGACCCAATTCCTTCAGGTAAGATGCGCAGGAGAACACCGGCTCAGGGGATCCCAGCAGGCTTAGGTGAGAGATAAGAGCTGAGCTATCTTTGTGCTGTGAAGACCCAGTTGTATCTGACCAAGTCCAGGAGGCAAATTTCAGGTGCTTGAACATCTGGCATTAAAAATGTTCAGGAGCACCTAGTTAGTGCAGTTTGGGGGAGCACAGTACAAGCCTGAGGCCCCTGATGTGCCTGTGCTGACCTCTGCACCTGTCCTGCAATGTGCCAGATACCTGGCCCCCAAGAGTGGTGGCTTTCATCCAGCTCATGCACATGGTTTTTCTCTCTTTTGTGGGCTCTTTGGTGCATGAGGTGGGGAAGAGACTGCTGGACTATGACCAGGCCTTGCCCTGAGCGGACTTGTAGCACACAAACACAGTCTGTGCCTTGCCTTAGCACTGTGTTATGTCTCTGCAGGCTCTTCTAGACATTCAACTAGCAAGTTTTCTACCTTGAGGAAATCACTGGTCTGTGAAATTCTGTTTTGCAGTACCATTACACACTGTAGCTGAGTAGGTAGCTGAGTGGACACACCTATTTCATGCTAAAAATGCTTTTGTGAGGTTTAGTGCAAAAAACTACCCCAAACTCAACGCTTTGTTAAAAGCATGTGGACTTTTCTATAGCAGAACAGATCTTGCGTAGAAAACCTGCTAGCATTCCTAGAGCTGCAGCATGCCAGAAGCAATTGCTTCCAAAGTTATCTGAAATAAGAGGCTGAAACCCACAGATAGAGAAAACTCACTGCAGTCATATTTTTCTTTCTATGAATGTAGCATTTAGTTACATGGACATTTTTAAATTTATCCCAACCATTCATTGAAATGAGATTTTTGGTTACACTTTAAAGTTTCTTGGCTGATTTTATTTTACACTGCCTTGCACGTAGAAATTGAGATTTGATCTTTCTATTAGTTGGTCACTTATATAAAAAATTCTTGTAAATCTCTATCAATGAATGTAGCAACTATATGTATAAGTCTGTTGTAATTATACACAAGCTTCTCTGACTTCTCTGGCTCATGCAAGTCACCCCATAAAGGTGCTGAAAAGGACTTTTTGCCCTCCATCTTGCATATGTGTTCTCTTTGCTTCAGGATTCAGAGGAGGCACATGGTTTACTAATGGGTAGATAAGATCCTCTGCGTAACAACTAAATGCTAAGCATTCAGAGCAAAATGTAAGTACAGGAGCCAAGCTTACCCAGTTAGAAAAATATCCTTTTAATGAATGTACTGGTCAGGAATTGGCTTTTGTAAGAATCACTGGAAATGACTGGCTTCAGAGACATTTTTCAGTCTTCTTAAAAGGATCACAAAACAGCAGCTCTGTCTAAGTGGGTATCTCGAATGTTTGAAGTAAAATGGAATGAATAAGAAATCTGTGATTCATGCTGAGCCAGCACTAGGTTTAGCGTACGTATTCCAGGTGAGCCAAGTGACATGCAGGCTTTTTGGCATTAAGCAAATCTCCAGCTGAGTTCAGTTTAGAGGGAGGAGGTGAAATCTTCCACTACCATGGTGTGAATTCATGTATCTCACTCTGGGCCAGGGCCTGATTTTGACATGCTCATACATGTGAAGAAATCTCACAAAAGTCTTGCACTGAGGTCACTGAGGTAAAAAGAATGGTGCCAGGGGATCACTCATGTTAAAACAGCATTGTAAATGATGTCTTCATCAGTGACACCATTCCCCTAACTTTGCATGAACAAGGCTTTGTAATGCCATCTCTGTGTCTTATGTAATGAGGTCTGCTCATACCAGTTGTGAGAAATCATCTCAGAAGCAGATCATTCAGCAAGCTGCAGCCAAGTGAAAATGATGACAGAATCTGTTTAAAAGATCACATATGAACTGCAGTAATCTGTTGGGTGGTTTTTTGTTTATTCCTAGATTTAAAAGAATCTGTTCTCATTTTGCCTTTTATCTCTTTCATCAGAATAAAGAGGAATGGATTCAATGCCATAATAAAAAGACATAGCTCTATAAAAAATCAAGGGCAGATTAATATCTCTGGTACACAAATGGCTGTTTGCCACTTGCTCCATTTGGCTTTCTGCTGAGAGAATGGGCTTCATGTGAGCTAGTCTAATTGCTACAATTAGAAAAATTAAATGGCTTATTGTGTATTTAGACAATTCTTCCCATGTCCTGCATTGTTGTACTGCAGAAGTAGTAATTGCAGTGTTGGACTTGTAAATTCATGGACATGTGCTGTGATTATTTCCATCACACACATTTTGTAGGGGTTTAACTTAAGCAGGCTTGTTTAGATGGATGCACAGATGCAGTTTACTCTGCTTCCCACCAAGCACAGGGGCAAGAGAGGCAGCAGTAGGACTCCAGGAATCTGCTGAAGTCTTTTCCTTGGCATTGTGCAGGCAGTGCAGGGGGTGCAGAGTAAATCACAGCATCTCAGTCACTGTGGATTGCACAGCTTCAGGCAGGGAGAGGAGAAAGGGCAGTGGCTTTGGAATCTGGATTACTGCCAGAGCCAACTAAAACCCAGTAGAGGGCCACTTTTAAGGTTCCTTAGGAGGGATATGATCAAATCACAAACACTTCAAAATTGTTTAATTTGTGTTCTAAAAAACTCAACAGTCTAGTTGTGAATATTTGCTGTCCAATAAAAAGTAAATTAACGTATTGCATGATTGGGAGTCCCTTTCCAAATAAAGCAGCACTTCTGCTTTTAGTACCACTTACGAATTGCTCTTTTGGAGAGATAATGATGTATTGGTGAGACCGTCATACGTTTTAAACTAATACAGATTTAATAGCTATTCACCATATATTAAAAATTAAATCTCCAATAAAATTGTAATTTACCTCCTCTGCTTAAAAGTTTACAAAATAAGGCAGATGAGGCCTAGCATTAAATTCTGTGAAGAAAATTTTCTCCAATTTTATAAAAATTAATTAATAGAAAATTTGTTGATTTGACAATGAAAATATTGAATATATGCCATCAAGACCATATAACCCAAGCAAAGAAACATTGTTCTGTCAAAAGAAGAATATTTAAATTTACACAAACAAAATTGAAAATTAGTTTTTTCATTATTAAACATGCATTGAAAGTATTGCACATGTTTTTAAAGAATTTTTTAAACAAAACTTATCCTATTACAGAACAAATAGCTTTTAAAATAAGTCAAAAGTTTCCTCTTACATTTTCTTACATGTTTTCTGAATTAACATGGGTATACATTATCTTTTCTTTATTTAATTAGTGCTAGTAGTTGAATTGTCTTTTCTGCAACAGTCAAATCCACAAAATTTTAGGACCAAGTCTTTAACCAGGAGTGTTAAGGTAACATCTGCTGATAAGTTTGTTTGGTTCATTAGAACAATGCTCCCATAAGTCTTACTTCTAACAAATGTGATTGCTTTTCTTTACCAGAATGTAAATATGAATTTTTAATTTTCATATATTCTGACAGGAAATTTAAAAGGCCTGATGTTTTCATTATTCCAAAAGCAAAAGTTCATTTTTAACAAGTCCTTTTTTTTTTTTTTCTTTTTTCTTTTTTTTTTTTGCTATTGCTGTCTCAGTAGAACTTCGTTGATTTTAAAACTGTGGCAAAAGAATAGTGCATATTGATTATTAACTGTCCATAAGGCCATAATGGAATTTCAACATGGGTTATGTTTAATCTTGGCAGTTTCTATAAAAACCTCTTACAGCTTTTAATGTGACCTTTCACAGCAATGCAAATTAGGAAACTGTCCATGTAGTCATCAGAGTGTTTAGATTTCAGTTGCTGCCCTGTTCTCAGTGCAGGTAACACTGATGGTATGAATGTAACAGAGCAAGATTTTGGAGAGCAGATTTTGGCTTAGTGTAATGAATTCTACCCCTGCCTCAAACAGCCAGATTGAATCCTGAGGACAAGGTGCATATATGTTGTGCTGCATATATATCTATACACACACACACACACACACACACACACACACACACACACACACATATATGTCACTCTACACTCACATCCTGCAGTAATTTGCTTGAGATAAACATTTTTTCAAACATTATTTTAAAAATGCTGTGTGAGTAAAGAAAACAAATGCTAGGAATGAAAAACCACATGTATAAATAACACCTCTTTGTCCTTCCTTCCAAAACCAAACAAGAGCAAATCAAACAAACTCATCCCAAACCTTCTTCAGAAACCTTGCAATGCAAGCACAGGTGAAGACCTTAACCCATTAAATTCCATATGAAGCAACATTTCTTCAATTCTGTAAGCCTGAACAAAAGGCTCAGAGCGCTGAGGAAGAGCAAGAGGATGAGAGGGACATCAGAAGAAGAAGAGCCTCGCTGACAGCAGCGATGCTGCCCCTCTCCCCAGGAGGTGCTGGCGGGAGACTGAAGCTTGAGAAGGCTGCCCACTGTGCCTCGCTCAGGTTTCAATTTCCGAGGTGTTAAAGCAGCAGCAAACGCAACAAAATGTTTCCAAAAGAAACCTTCACATCTTGGATCACAGAGCTTACATTTGCCATGTTTGTAAAGAAATAAGAGCAATTCCCTTGTGTGAACTAGAATTTGATTCTGGAGTGAAGGGTCTATTGAATATGACAAGACAAAGGACTTGCTCTCAAAATCTTTTTTTAGCAGTTCTTGCAGTGGTATATTTTCTGACAAAACATGAGTGCTTTTCTCTGAATAATCAGCTATATTTCCATGAAGAAAAGGGTAATCACTTTGTAAAAAGCTTCAGGTTTGGACTATCAAAGAATTTTTTTATTTAAAAACATTTTGTAGAGGCAGTTGGCCATTGTTTAATTCGAAAATACCTAAGAAACCCCTGAAGCATAAGTGCTTTCTGATCTGTGTAAAGTTCCCTCTGCCTTGCAGATTTCTGCACTTCCACAGATTTTTGTTTTGAGGAACTCGCCCCAGCAAAGAACAACAGGTATTGAACATTTTACTAATAAAAAAAGTCAACATCAAAAATGGCTAATTGAACGCATACAAATAAACATAGTCTGTGTAACCTTGGCTATTTCATAGTACAAATATTCATAATAGGAAAGACAGAAATTAACCCAGCAGCATACACAGCAGTGACTACACTGGATGTATCTGACAGAGAAGATTACAATGCCAATTATCAGGTCTTCTCCTTCCTGACATTGCCATTTACAACAGTAACTCTTCAGTTCTGCTTTGCTCTCCTAAAATGGATAGATATAGCAAATTGTTTCTCATGGAATCACTTGGTGTCTTTACAAGCCACTTATATTTGAAGCAGGATCCACAGTTTATATAGAGTATTCTAAAAGTACCCATGTAGGCTTTCATATGGCATTACACTGCAAAACAAATCTATAATGTGTGAAAACCAGGTTTATGTCAACCTGCAAAAGTCATTTGATAAAATTCATGGACCAATTCTTAAAATCTAAGCTATAAAGAGAATGAAATGTATTAAAAGATTTGAGGTTTATAAAAAGTAACCTTTTATACCATATTTTTATTTTACAAAAATATTGAAATAATCCATGAGTTTTTCACTGTGCACCAGCTTTAAAAAAAATACTATCAAATTTTGACTTGCACCTTTAATGCATCTGAAAGCACCATCAGGGGATACTTTTAACATAAAGGATAATACCATTAACTAGATTTCGGGAGGTATTTTAAACCCAAAAGCTTGCAGCAAAAGCACTCTATTACAAGAGAATCAATGCAATTTTTAGACACGTCTGGACACCAGTCTTGAACAGGCAGAAGAGGCTCTTCCATATAACTTGTTTATATTATACTTCAGC
Source organism: Lanius collurio (assembly GCA_020086605.1). Classification (NCBI taxonomy): domain Eukaryota; kingdom Metazoa; phylum Chordata; class Aves; order Passeriformes; family Laniidae; genus Lanius; species Lanius collurio. The sequence continues at coordinate 28,172,619 of JACBWW010000003.1, read as the reverse complement.
AAATATACTTACTAAGAGCTGGCTGAAAGCCTTTAAAAGACATCACTTTCACCTTGGGTGGGAAAAATCATAGCTGTCTCTACACATTGAGATCTTGGTTGGTCTTTCCTGCTTCTTTTTCTGGTAGGACTTGTGCCACTTGTTGTGTCCCTCAGGCAATATCAACCTTGCAGTTATACAATGTTTGGCACTAGAAGGGTATGGCATGTCACAGTCTCTTGTCACACCTGCATACATTCACACACTGAATCATGCATTCTCAGTCCCGAAACAGAGAAGTTTCAGTGTGTTCAGCTCCTTGTAGTTTCTTCTGAAATATCTGAATGGGGTCGTCCAAAAAGTTTAGAATATGAAAACTATATTTCCTCGTTCTTTTTCTTTTTCTTGCAAATTGAACACTGAATCATGATTATCATTTAATAAATATCACTACGTGCTAGAGCTCCTTATTTCTCCTCAAAACCAGAAGTGAGCTGCATAGAGTTTCTGTTGAAAATAACATCAAGAAGTTAAATTGCATTTAATAAAGACTTTGAAATTCCACAGAAAACAATCAGTTCTTGTAGTATTAATTTATATGACCTAATTAATCAAAATTTAGTTTCTTTTCCATTGACAGCCTTATAAACATGATGACATTACTTTTTAATTAAGAACTATTTTGCAAACCTATTCTAACCTGAATGGTTGATTTATGGGAGAGTTGAAGATTACTAAGCTTTTTTTTCCCCCAGAAAACAGTTTTCCTCACAGCAACACTGTGTGCAAAGAGTTTTGTTATTTTCGAAAAGGTGTGGGTTTTTTTTGATTTTGCCATTGGTTATGGAAATACCAATCATTTATTTCTAAAATAAAATGCATTACTGGCCAAAGTTGAAAGCTCTGTCCAGAGCCTTTTTATTGGTTTGATCATAAGTACTGTGCAGTCAGAGTTTCATAGCAGTAAGAGGTGGTGGGTGAGTTCCCCCAGCTGATGTAACTGATTTGTATGTGTGGGTCGGGGTTTGGGGTTTTTTGAGGCTTTCAAATGATGCTACTGTATCAGTGTCCTGCAGACAGACTGCACACAGTGGATCAAATGATAATCATGATGATAGCCATACTAAGAACACTATAGCTTGCTGCTCTACTTGTAGTACGCAGTTTAGTTACTCCTACAGCCCTACTATCAACCCTTAATTTGGACTGTAACATTGGAGCTTCTTCAAGCTGTGTTTTTTCTTTGTTTACAATGTGGTTTCATATTCCAAGCGCTCCTGAATAAGGGCATCATCTTTATATTGTAGCCGTGGAGGAGCAGGGGAACATTCAAATGCTAAGATTGCCTTCCTCAGGCTCCTGTCCAACACGTGTCTCTCCCATGCTGGGTACCTGTTCCTGAACAGATCGATTTTAATGACAGACTCCTCAATCCTTGGTGGCCTGGATGAAGGTGTGGATGGTGCAGTGGGTCTCACCTGAAACACAGGCACACACCCGTCCCTCTCGGCAAATTTTTGATCCCTCTCGCTTGTGACACTCCTGTTGTTGGAGATGGAGCGTAGTGTGCTTGTGGCCACTTCTGGGGGAAGGGTGAAGGCAGCAGCAGGGTCCTCACAAGCACAGCTTGGTGACTGCCCAAACCTTGGTCCATTGGGGTGAAAGAAGGCATAGTACATTAGCATAAAAACAATGCCTGTTAAAAAGCTGCTGAACACTACACACAGTGCTGGTATGGCAAATGCATCAGAGATTGGAGGGGCCTTGTACAGATACCAGAGAACACTCAAGGCGGTGTTTTCTAAAAGGATGACAAAATAATAAATGAAAAGCCTACAGCGTGTCCTTCCTTCCTTGACATTGAACCAGCTGAAGATATAGATTATCCCAACAACCATGTCGAAAACTATCTCCTCCCATTTAGTGATGCAAAACTCTGTCTCGCAGTGAACGATCCAGAAGGTCATGATGCACCAGTGCAGCACGATGAAGATCCCAAAGTACAGCTGGAAAACCGAGGCAAATAGAGCAAAAGTAATGACCCTTGCTGCAATCGTGAAGAAATGCCAGCAAAACTGGATTATAACAGCCATATAACTGATGGGTTTCTTGTCATCGCGGGAGTCACGGAGGGCCTTTTGGTAGGAAGCCAAAGCCCAAGCCAGGGATACAAGGGATGCTGCTGCAGTAAGACCTAGGAGGAAACAGGAGATGCAGTTAAGGCATAATTAGGATGTTAGCACTTGGCTGAAAACAGTGAGATCCTTGCTGCTTTAAATATGTTCTCCACCACTGGCACAATAAAACCTCTTCCTTCTCCTTTAGCTCAGAGAAATGGACTTCTGCTGCTGAGATTTCATTGCCCTTACAGCACTGGAGAGACACAAACAAGAGTGGCTATCGAACCACGCTCTGAACCTCTTCTCTAGCAACTGCATATTCAAAACAAAATAATTAATCCACAACTTTGAGCAAATGGGGAATAGGTATCTCTGTCAGCTCGGAGACTTAAGGGGACGTACTGCAGTTATTATTTTCAAGAAAGAATATTAATTTTCTGATTTTGAGAAGTCATTAAAGAAGCCTTATATAAAGCAACCAAATCTTTCTAATTAAAATGCCAGCATCATCTACATATAAACTAAATCAATAACAGTGTGAGCATAAATCTACATGTTAAAAATAAATTTATGTTACTCATTACACCAAAATTTAAACAGACTACCTTACTCTTGCTGAGGCCCATTTTGGTATTTTCACCACTTTTAAATAGAATTTTAATAAGTAGAAAATATCAGAACTTATTTTCTTCTGTCTGGAAATGAAATTTATTTTAGAAATGTTGGAATTTTTACTGAATTAAAATTGTGAATGAAGATGCTCCGAAAGTAGGGGGCTATATGTTTTAATTTATATAGCCATTCTATCTCCTATATATCACAGAATTGTTTATTTACAAGGCCCTAAAATATAACATTTTAGTAAAACTTGACAAATATTTAAAGCATTAAATATGGAATTATTTCTCATAAAATTTCAAGTCTTAGTTTTGTGAAAATACAAAAACTGTAAAAACATTTTTTAAAAAATAGCCTTTTCTATACTTATTTTGATTTTGTATTATTCTTTTCTCCTCAAGGGATTTTGATTCTTGTCAATAGGTAAATTTAGGTAAAAAAAATGTTGCTTTGAAACTGATTCTGACTTTTATACTAATCTGTTACTTCCATACACTACCAGAAAAACACCTTACATTCCCATTTAAAAAATGGTATAGTTCAGCATAATTATTCAAATGCTTTATACTCACATAGCATTCTGTTAGAAATGAATGATGATTCTTCTTTACTGGAAGATTAATTTTTATTTACTTACAACTTGCATCAAGCTGCTTTGGATGGAAATGGGAATTGCAATTGAAATGCAAAATCTTTGCCTTTCAAGAGTATTTATTATTTGAATAAAATTGCAATAAGTGTTGTATACAGAGGAAAAATGTATCAAACATTTTATATGTAAAACTGGTTTATTACCAGAGCTAATTTTACATACAGCTAATGAATGAATTCATAAGTCTCAGCATCTCAGACTGAGAATTTATTCATGGACCATTTAAAGATAATGATGCTTCAGCTTATTCTATTTCTAAGCAGTTTCTTAACTTTGAACTAGTTATTGAAGTAAATCAAACTGACATGAAGAAAACATTTTTTTTTGTCTGCTGCTAAAAGCTGTTTAATCATTTCAACCACCTTTGGTTCTTGATGCACAGCCAGTATTTTGCTTCCCTATTAAATAGTTTTCTTTAGAACTTAAGTGTTGTAAGGTGTTTTGAATCATGATAGTGTGCCCCAGCCAAACCATCTTTAGTTATTCCTATTGGAGCCCTCAGAGTGAGACCAGGCTGGAATTACCCTCACCAGCTTCACCTGGCCCTCCACCTTCAGGTGTAGCAGGTCAGCCTGGGAAGGAGAAGGGAAAGGGATAGGGAAAGGGAAAAGGAAAAGGAAAAGGAAAAGGAAAAGGAAAAGGAAAAGGCTCTCTGTCCTGTGCTGTCTTATTGTTTGGATTTCCTGGATGAACTTGGCTGCTGATCACTGGATGGGTTTTGTTGCTGCTGTCATTTTGACTCTGCTTGCCTGGATCTGGAGCTTCAAGGCCTGAAAGGTACTGAAAGATAAACTGTGCAAAATTGGAATTGGGAAGGGAGAAGCTGAAAGGCCAAAATACCAAGACAGAAAGGAATAGATAAAGAGGACTGTGCTGCACTGGATTAAGAACCAATTGTATTATGTGAAAAGTGTGTGTGGAGCTCTTGGACAAAGTAAAGAGACCAATCAAGTAAAATATAATCTTATGCACAGCAGTGGCAAAATGTGTATGTGCTGTATTATAGATAAGTTAGTAAATGTATGAGCACTGTGTTAGGTATGAGTTACTGTGCTAAGGAAGTATAAGTAAGTGAACTATATAGGTTGTGTATAAATATTTAAAAATAGTATAATGTGTAAGTTAAGGATAAGTAAGCCTAATACATAAAAGAGGTGATAACTAGCTATTATTGAACAAATTAGAAGATGTGATAGTTCCCCCATGATGCCCAAATAGGTGATGCATATTTTAAACAATATGAAGCTTCTGCGTAATCACATTGATTTGTTGAATAAAAGCGCTGAGTTCCTTCACTTAACAATAATGAATATATTACTTAAATATTAGAAATGTTAAAAAATTGTATTCATAGAGAATGGTAAATTTAAGCATAAATACATGCTGCTATTTACTTTGAAAAAAAAACAAAAAAAAAGGTAATTTTATAGGAGAAGAACTAAGTTATGGAAATCTCTTTAAACAATTCACTTGGCTTAACACACTAAGATTTTGCTCAGTAAGTAGTACAGGGAGATTAATTGCTTTCGGGAGGGATTGTTTGCCAATGTTTCTCCCTCTCTGGCAGGGTGCTAATAATGTTGTGAGCCCCCATGAATCCATGAATTCAAAACCCCTTTGCTTTAAAAATAATAACAAACAAACAGCAGAAACATAGAGCAAACTTAGGATTCCCAGGAGAATTTTTAATAAAACTTCATAACTTTTCTTCCCATGCAGATGCCTGCTTGACAAAACACCAATGTTATTTCTGGAATCTTCCTTCATGGAGAAAATAAGCTATCAGCCATGAAGACAGGAAAGAGACATGGTATAAATTGGTATTTTCATTTCTGACTTGTGTATTTGTTTTTTCACACTGGGCTGCCTTTCTGTATCCATTATCTCTGATGACAACCCTGGGAGCTGAAAATGTAAGTTCTTGTTTTCCTGTAGGAACGTTTTAAATCTTGAAAAAACACTGTTCATTTCCCTCATGAAATGAAAAGTTGGGAAAGGTAGATGAATAGGATAAAGAATCTTTCAATACAAACAAGCCACTCTGAACAAGAACTCAAGAATAGCATTATCAGCACAGGAAAAAATAATGTGAGTGAGAAATCCCTATATTTTCTTTGCAAGTCTAACTTTAATGACCTCACACACTCCCCCAGAGGTCTGTAGAGATATCATCAGTTTTGCATTAGGAAGTGTAAAATCATTCAAAAATACATACAGAATATAATGTTAAATTCATAGGAATTTCCACTGTTCTAATGCTAATTAATTCATAGTCATTGTCTGGGATGTAAAGAAGCAAGCACAATAGCTATGTAATTCTGTTATTTAAATAGTCATTACCAGGGAATCATCCTCTGCCTTTACAGAACAAACTCTGGGATACTGGCATACAGGAGAGAAAAGGAGAAAAAGGGAAGGCACAAAAGGGAAGAATTGCCAGTTAATATACTATGCATCTGCTCTTGGCTATTGACAATGGTGTTAGGGATGTAGAATTAAGATAAAGTTAAATGCTTCATGGGCTCCATCCATATTTCTTTATTGATGAGAGCAAGCACTAAAGAATTATTGAAAGTAAATTAATAATAGGAAGAATGATGTAAAAGTGATGCAAATGGCAGCTTGCTGATAAATGTCACTATATAAATAATTCAGTGGGAATAAAGTGAATTATTGTAGCACTGAACGGATAATTCATTAATTAGAATACAGTGATGCGTTTGCTGACTATATGTTCATATAAACCTCTTTATCCCTATTTCAAAAGAAGAACTAAAAGAAATTTCTATCACTATCAACCCAAAACTTTAGCAATGCAGATGGTTTAACTTCTGCAGTCAGGAAGACTTATTTGCCACTCAGAAATAAACAGAAATTGGACATGACCCATGGAGCCTCTGTTCATGAAGAACAAGAACCAGCTTTCCCACTTGCTCATCTGCAGTCTCTGTAAATTTTTTGGGTACTGCAACAGCTTTCTGGTGTAATTGACTCTCTTGTATTATGAGACTCTTGTATTTAGGATCTTGACCTTGGAAATTAAGACTAAATAGCCATACCCAGTGAATATGTACACAACCAACTACATGCTCCTCCACTCCAGACTGTTACAAGAACAGGAAAGAAGGAATGCTCTAAAATGGCCTCAGGAAGCATGAAAACATGTTCCTATTTCTTTCCTTTCTAAAGCTTAACATTTAAACATTTTCCACAGTATATGATCTGATGTCTAAAATTCTGTACTGAAGAGGAAAGAAATGCAGGATTTGCACAGGATAAACATCACAGCTTGCATCAGGCAAATGATGCTCTTGTCTGGTTCTAAAGTGGACATCTGAAACACTTGAAACAGCAAAGAGTGGGAGTGTACTACCCACTTCCAGCCTTTGCAGCATTGCCCATCCACTGTAGTCACAATAGCAAGAAAATAGTGCATTGTATCAAGACAACATTCTTCCAGGAACTAATTATAATCACTTTTGAGTGAAAAATACAATTTAATCTTTTTTGTGTATGTTTCCGTTACTTAATTATAGTATTTGTATGAAGGAAGGACAACTTTATAATTACAGATGAGTTTCAGATGTTCTTAAGATAGTAAATCTATTAGACTTTCTGATAAAAACCAGAATTGCACTGATTGAATTATAATTTTAATCTCTTTCCCTGAAATTATTAATTTCTCCATATATATGTGCTTGCATTTTATAGATTGTGCCATTTCTTTACAGATACTTTAAATATAAGACATAATACACTGCAATGAACTTCAGCTCATTAAAGACAAGATAAGCCTACAAACATGGCTTTCACAAGTGAAAGCAAACGTATATGAAGGAAAAAAGACTATGTAGAGAGATGAATACATTCACAAATGTAATATTGTTTCAAGGAAGAAAACAAGCTCAAATAACTAGAAGAGAATTAATTAAATTCTCCTCAATGGCATTTGTGAGAAAACTGATTTGGACTTGAAAGATTAAAGGCATATCTAGGTCCATAAATGGCTTTTTTCTTATCACATCAATGCATAAATCCCATATAGTGTAAGGACAGAACAGCTCAAGTCAGCTGGAAACCCTAAAAATGAATGAACCAATCTGAGAAAGTGCTCCTTGACATTCAACCTGATTTTAGAAATCAAACTCCTGCCAAGGTGTCTGTCTCTGCTTCATCCTTCCTTTTAAACTTGGACTCGTCTTACCAATTCCATGAGTAAATTCATCTAAAAGCAGGAATACCAAATACAGCAGGACATCTAGGCGTGACAACATTGCCTGGGATGTGAGACTTTGAAACATTATTTTAAGAAAACATATTTTGTGAATTTCCTACTCAGCTGGAGAAGTGACATTACATGCATCCAAGCTTCCAGGTGCTTCTCTGAACCAAAGCCAAGGATCTCTAATGTTCATATCTTAGTCCTTTAGGGAACAGCATATCATGATTGCATCCCTTCAGCTTCAGAAAACGTCTTCTTGTATTTACACAGCTTTTGCCATGCTGCTCTGCAAATACAGGCACAAGCTAAAGATTCACATGGAGGAAGCCTTGCAGGCAGCTTGACAATAGTCTGTGGGTTTCTGCACTAACTCTTTTGTTCCCATACACAGTGTATGACAGCAGTGTATGTCATGGTGTACAAACTGTCCTCCTATGTGTTATTTAGCACACAGGAGGCTTTGAATGTTTTAAGGGCAGCTTTTGGTCATATCAAGGACCATGTGTCCAGGTTGTCAGTATGTGTTTCATGCTCATGAAATACTGTGAGATGAAACCTAAAGATGAATCTTAATTTTTTTTAATATGTTCCTATTTTCAAAAGGCAATATAAACTCTTGCCCTCACCTGGGTTATTTCCCCATAAATATGTTGCCAAAATAATCCTATTACTTTCCCATGTCAGCAAGTTTGTCATATATTAGCTATGCTAAATCAAGATCAAAGGCTTTCTTTTCAACTGAAAGAAGCTTCCTGAGGTCAGAGAAGGACTTTTTTCTTCTTCCTTGAGTCCCACTGTATCTGATTGTGTTGAGATTGAACTGACAACCCACTGAAATGTTCCACTCCTGTGGTTGTACACTCAGACTGTTACCCACAAACATGGGAGTGTCAGTGTCTGAGGAGGAGTCTCCAGTAGCTCACATTTCCAGTTTTTGCCACAGGCTTCATTCACAGCTGGGGATTTTCAGGGCAACATAGGTGGTTTCATCATTCAGCTTAACTTTCTCCCACTGTGTACCAAGGTGGAGTAATACAGCATAATGAGTGACAGAAACCCTTCCTTGCTGAAATGTAAGTCACAATTATGCCTGATATTACTTCTCCTATGCATTACAAAATACCCATAGAACATGATAGCATATATAGGAATGATTTCTCCCATGATTCATCTCAGCTGCTTTCAACTTCTGGCTAGACAATTTCTGGCTGCTTCTTTAATTCAGCTCTCCACAACAATTTACCATTCCCTTGAAAGTCTAGAAATATTCTATATATTGTGTTACTTTCAAACTTTTTCATTTTACCTACTCCTAATTTTTTACCAGCAGTGGTTTGGACTCTGGGTAGGTGACCAAGGTTAACTGGCAAAATGCTGGCATATTGTATGTATCTTTAGCAGTTTGTTAGGCTGTGTAAAGGACACCTGCCCAATGATTTATCTCTTGCTACACTCAAGGTCATATCCACCTTAGCAAATCCAACTGTTAGTGTTGAGAAGCTTCTGCTGAGCATCAATCATGGTCATAATTTTAAATACATGGATGATGGTCATAATTTTGCTTCAAGATAAAATCAAGCACAGTTTCCCTTTGCCTTGCCCCTAAATCCAAACTAACTCAGTTTTTGTTGTCAATATTTCAGCATTTGTATTAGAAACTATGAACAAAATCAACACAGAGAGACAACTTGGCATGCAGGGACCACAAGAACCATGAAGGCTGGCTCTCTCCTGTCTTCCAAAAGACCACAGTAAGTAATTGAGGTCTCTTTTTCTTCACAGACACCAAAAGCTCCACTACCATCTCCTCTGTCTGTAGAAGTAATTGGCTCTTTCAGATATTTGAATGGAAGTTGCACTGCCAGAATACACCAGCTCAGGCCAGTTACTAGTTCACATGCTGGGTGATCTCTTCCCTTTCAATTACATTTTTCCAATATTCATTAGTTTCTTGTTATACTGAAGATGTGTTATACTTAAGACTTTCAGATGAGGAGTTCTTATTAGCCACCAATCAAGTCCAGCCCTTCACTGGCAGTGACAGGTACTCATGCAGCCTATGTGCTGCCAGCCTTGGCAAGACAGCATGAGATCATTTTGCCTGTTAGGAGTCTAAACTTAGATTCTTTACTTTCACAGCTAGACTCCCTGTCTGTTAGCTAGTTCGGTGCCTTTTATTCCGGTGAAGTATGTACAGTGCAAACATACCCACTGACTCCAGGCTCATTTCCATGATTTCTACATTTCAGGGCTTTCAGTGCCTTGAGCTTGCTGCAAGTAGCTTACAGAAATCAAGGGATTATTTGGAGGATATAGCAACCCCAAGCAGAACAACCCCCCTGCCATTAGCTATTAAGAAACATCACGAGAACACCACAGTAAGTTAAATACAGGACACCATCTATGGGAGACAGCTCTGCCTGCACCGCTGTGCCCAATGCTCTGTGTGCATGGACACCTTCCACAACACCAATGGCAGCAGCAGCAGCAGCCCTTCTCTCTTCCACCCAACAGGAGAGAGAGAAAAAGGTGGAATTTACTAGACATGAAAAAAATCCTGATAGAACTTAACTCTTGTGGAAATGCCTTTCTATTGATCCACATTTCTGTGATTTCACTGGTACTCTTCTGCTGAACTTTTATATGCTTTTGCTTACACAGCTTCTGGACAAATTTTATCCTGGTACTTCACTGATTTGGAGGAACAAGCCACAAAGATTTTCATTTCATGGCATCTAACAAGATCAACTGGAACTTTTTTATTGGAAATGCCTTGGAAAAATATCAACATGGAAAAAAAACCCACAAAACCCCAAAGATTTACACAGGAAATGCCATTTAGATTATTTAGGTCTTCTATTAAGGAATACACAATTAAAAAAAATATATTTTATTTTGCCTATGAGAGTGCATAAGCATGAATAGGGAGAAAATGAATATTTGCAATTGTTCCTTTTGCAAAGTCACTGTGTCACCTGCCCCACGGTCTGTATGCCATCCTTCTCAGCTCACAGGGCAGGGGTCTGACAGACCTTGGTGGCTGGCTTGGTGCTGCTGTGGGTGTGGACTGAACCCACACAATGAAAAAGGGCAAGAAAGTAAAACTTTGGACTAACATCTGTCAGAGCGACAATACCAAACTAGAACTGAATGGTACAAAATTTAGAAGTAAATCTGTTTAAGGGAAAGCAGGGTGGTGCTACAGACAGTACTAGGTTCCTAATCCATTCTCCATGAAACTGTTTTCTAATTGGGTGTCAGGTGCCCAGGTGTTGGAAGGGGGACACGTGGGTTGGCTTCCATGGGGAGAGGTCAGCCTTTGTCCCATGTGGGACACAGATATTTCCAGCCAGTTTACAGCCAGCTCCCAAGTGGGCCACCACAGGAGCCAATATGTTGGTACCTCTGGAAAACATATTTAAGAAGAGACATTTAAAAATGTCTAATGGGCTAAGGAGGAGGGAAAATAAGGATGAAAGAACAGCAGTGTAAGTGCTAAGGTGAGAGAAGAAGGAAGGAGATAAGGTTCTTGAAGCAATTCTGTGAGAGAATCTTGGTGGGGCAGGTAATTTCCTGCTGCCTGTGAAGGACCATGATGGAGAACATTTACACTCTGCAGCCCATGGATATTTATTGAAGGAACTGTGGCCTTTGGAGACCCCACACTGGAGCATTTTTATCTTGAAGGAACTATACCTTATAGGAGAGGAAGCTGAAGTAGAGGAGAAGTGTGAGGAGAAAGAAGCAGGAGAGAGAAACTGGTATGGACTGACTGCAACTCCCCATTCCCCAATATCCTGTGCCACGTGGAAGGGAAGGTAGAAGGGTCAGGGATGAAAGAGTAAAATTGATTTGGTAAAAAGGGAGTAAGGGGAAAATCTTGTTTTAATTTGTCTGTGTTTCTCACTACCTACATGTGTTTTCACTGGCAATAAATTAAATTAATTTTCCACAAGTTGATCTTGTTTTGCCTGTGGTGGTAACTTGTAAAGTATCTCCCTGCCTTTACCCCAACCTTTTCTATCCTCTTTTCTCACTCTATTCTGTTGAGGAAGCAGAGTAAAGGAGCAGCTGGGTGAGTGTCTGACTGCAGTCCAAGGTCAACCCATCACAAATAATCACTTCATGTCAATATCTTTTTTGTATGCCCAAGCTGTTTGTAGGGACATGTATTTAGGAACCAGGTTGCACCTGTTCCTTCCAGGACCACTCAAGAAAAAGATTTTTTTCCTTGCACAGGGATACACATAACATTCCTCAACATTCTGTAAACCCTTCTTCCTCTGAAGGGTGCCTTGCCCCTTGCCAGTGACCTACAGTGTACTGGCTGCCTCAGAAGAGAATGGCTGAGAATATCAAAGCTGTCACATTATTTCCTGAGATTTAATGAGAAGATGTGAGAGCAGAATGCACCTAATACCCAGGAGAATTGGAGGGTTACTACAAATAGAGTTTTTCAATTCCTGTAGAGAAAAGTACAAACTCAGAGAAAGGAAGTACCTGTCAACATTTTTTGTTTTAGGTTTACATAGTCACAACAAATTCACTATCCTAATTTTTTATAGTGAAACACACAAAAATGTGATACATCAGTCATGTGTTTCATAGATGTAGAGATATATTTAAAGTGAGATGGCACACTAACAATCAGTGTAAAATACAAGCCACAGAGCATTGCATCATGAACACTGAGTGAATCCTATAATTGTGTTCAAAGAAGCAAATAAGAATTCAAAAGTTTCAAACAAGGGAGAAGATGTTCTTCCAAGGGATACTTGCCTTGACTTTAAAAATGCACATTTTTTCTGTCTGAATTTATCTGTCTTTCAGCCATTAATTTGGCTGAAGCTCTATTGGGTTCAAATCACTTAAACATAATATTTCATGGACCTTCAGAGTTTTAAAAATTAAATGTTCCCAGGATATAATTTTTTTACTCAGAAGCCCTCAGTACTAAATAGCTGAAGACAATTTTCCTAAGCCTGAAATGAGCTGGTGAAGGATATATATTTTTTACTATTATCCAAGCTTTCTGATGTGTTTTCCACCAGCATCCCACAGGCAAAACAGCTTGAAATGATCGTACTGGCTGCAATATGGAGGAACATATCAGAAATAGTATCTGGCAAATTCAAACTATCTCTTCTGAGTATTTTGTGAAGATGTAGTGAGTATCTTGAACTACAAAGAGCAATATCACTCTGGGTCTAGAAATGTCTGCTGAGGATTTGGAAAAGGAAGGGATAAATAAGTATTTCAAATACCACAGAGATTTTTTTTTTTAAAGGTATTGCACTAGCTGCGGCCAGCATCCAACACAGACAAGACTAGAAGCCAAGATGCATTTTTTGCATGAAAAATATCCCAAATTTCTTATTCTAAGTCTTATTGCAAATCAGTAACATAGGACCAGGTCACTGGCAACAAAATTGACTCCGCACAAAGACAGCATTGGGCCCTTAAATCTCCTTAAGTCATGATTTTAGGATTGGCTTTCAGTGGTTCATAGGCTTGTATTGGCTTTCTGACAGGGGATAACTTTCATCCTTCATTAAGGAACTGATATTTCCCCCACTTGCATATTAAAATTGGTCTGAAGTTAGTGCCTTATTTGACTCAATTTGTCTAAAACTATTTTGTATTTATAACATTTTTTAATGTTTGTCTTTTAAGCTTCTCTAAGCTCTGAAGAGATGCTGAGGATAATGTCTGATATGGTGCTCTGGGACTAAACACAATAAGCATCACTCTGAAAAAGAAATCAGTTTAGTATTTGTGCAATCCCACTTAGGAAAGGAAAACGGGAGCTGTTGGGTCATGTTAGTATATGAAGAAGTTTCCTTTGGACCAAACTCTTTGCTATATTTCTTTCATTTTGAAAAAGTTCAAATGTATTTTCACAATGATTCATTAAATAGAGTTATTTTTCTGTTAGTGGAAAAGCAATCACTAACCTCTTCTCCATCTCAAAAGAAAATCCATATTTTCACCTACTGTGCAGATAATGTAAATTGGAGCAAAGTCTAACAAACTGTTTTGAAGAATATTTAGTGTATTCTGGAGATTAATTCTTCTTCCAGCTCATGCCATGCTTGGATTATTTTAGGTCTCATATTTACATCTTTGTCTTCAATACTAGTTTCAAAGTTATTTATTATCAGTGAGGAAGATCTACAGCTATATATCTACGTATGTTTGATGCAGTTGAAATATATACACATGATATATGTGGGTAAGCATTATGTACATTTTATATGTATGAAATATTTAGTTACATACCACATGCAGACAGATTAACTGGCCCAATTTGAATATACCAAGCAAAATAATGACTCAAAATTTCCTCTGAAGAGCTTTTCCAATATTTGTGGCTGTGCCAAAAATTTATACCTTGTCGCAAGTTTAAATGCATCTAATTTCCATTTCTGCTGCTTGTTTAGAAGATTGAAAAAGTTCCCCTGGCTCCTGTCATTAATTTTTTTTTTTTTAATGTTCAAGTGCCCAGAAAGAGTGATTGAATTGCTTCTTCATCCTTTTCCCAATATACTAGGGTTATGAGTTCCTCAAAGACTTATATACCAATGGTTGGTTGATGGCCTCTGGGAACATCCTTTTCCCACCCTTTGAATTTCCTTCAGCAGCTCCATCCTCCAGGAAGTGTGAGTCACAGAACAGGGCACAGTGGTCTTATTGGTGGTGTTCAAAGTGCTTTGATCTTTTTAATGTGTCTACTGTAGATTTTTCTTCCTCTTCATCCATGGATCAATATTTGGTTCAACGCCTCAACCTGACACCGAGATCTCAAAAAAAAGCTCTTCTCTCTCCTGACTACAATGCCATATTCTGAATTTTTAAGACAGAGAATTTCCCATCCTATGGGTATAGCCTGCAGTTCTGATTGTCAAATTCACTTTCCTGCATTAAGCCATAATTAGTTGGTTGCAATAATTTTGACCAGTCGCTCAGATTGGCCTGTGATGGTAGCTGTCCTGAGCACTATCAACTGCCCTCACATCTCTGTGCACAGAAAGCCTGGAAATGCATGTCACTGGAAACCCAGCTGGCAAATGATCATGTCATCATCCAAAAGGCCATCAAACAAGATGAGAGCAAGGACAGGCATTTAGCAGGTGATCCTGAGCACTCCCTCACTCATTCTTTCCTAATTTTCATATCCATCTGGATGACAGATTTTAGTACACTTTGTATGAGCTCTACTCCTTCCTGCTTCAAGATCTCAGGTGATTTTAAGCCACATGAGCTTAAAAAAATGTTTATACATGATTCATTATACTTGCTGTCATCATTATAACTTTTGAGCTTGTCAGTGAATGATAACAGGTCTGGGTAACAAGTCCTGATATCCAATAAAAAAAAGGGTTTGCAGACTTCTACTATCTCACTTCTAATTCTTTGTTACCTGAGTACACATTTGACATTCCTAATATTTTATGTGGAATTAAAGTCCTATAATCTATATTATCTTTTATTTGTGTGCACACTTTCTTTTAAAATTTTTTGATTTGTTTCTTTATGCATCTGCACATCAGTCTGCTCCATGGCAATTGTTAAGAATGACCAACTGATTTCAACAGAATTTGACACAGAAACAGATGTCTCAAAGATACTAACTTCTGTGAAGTTCAGGGAAGATGGCATCTAGAGAAGGGCCCAAAGAAATGTTCCTACTTAAAGTATAGCGGACTTCAGGCATTTCATTTTTATGCCTGAATTTTAGGCATTTTTATGCCTTCAGGCATTTTTATTGCAACAGCTAGGGACCAATTAGCAAGTGAATAAATATGTCTCTGGAAGCTGGCAAATTCACATAGATGTAACTTTGAGCAAATCCCAGCAGATATTGCCTCTTAGCCATCCAAACCCAAAGTCATGAGAGAGAACTTGGAATAAAGCAGGGAGTGAACAGTACAGTGTGAAAACCCAGGGGATCTGAGAAAAAAAAATGCATGTATTTTCAGAGCAATGGTTAAGGCAGGAAATGAGGCTTCATTATTGTGCTTGAAGAACACCTTCAATAGGCACTCTCCTTTTCTTGAACTCATCTACTTCTCCAATATTTAGTTAAAATGTAGTTTTCAGTGTCTATAGACATACATGACACAGTCCTTCAGGCTGGAACATGATACAGTTCAGGCTGGACACAGAATACAAAGAGGGCCCTGCAAATGGAATTCAAAGACTTCAGTTATGTTTTAAAGATTGCTGAGCATCTACTTCAAAGTGCTGATAAATGTGTATTAGTTTTACACCAGTGTGACTGTAAATCAGATTCTCTGCAGACACAAAGGGGGAAGTGACAGTCAGCTGCATACCTAATATTTATTTGATTTATTGTTTTTTTGATAAAATATGACAGCAGATTAGCAAGGCATTTTTATGACACTGATGATCAAGAAGTTATCAATTCACATCACTGGGACATTTTAACAAAGAGAAAAACAATAATAAAGCATTCAATCTATAACAGTTACCTAAGTAAACAATTTCATATAAAAATCCAGTCTTTTCTCAACCTCAGCAGTAGTAGCAACAACTGACAAAAGCCCAGAAGTAGCAGTTTTAAACCTACTGGTGAACATACTAGACTAATAGAATACTTTTATTCTGGTCCACCTTATTAATTCTGATTTGGAGAGGAAACAGGATAGCATGCATGCTCTCAGCTGGGGGAAGGTGATGATATGCTCTTTCCCTCCAGCTTTGGTAGTTGTTAGGATGTACAACTCTGAATGACTCTTCATTCAGCCTGCAGAAAAATAGCTTATCTCTGCTACTACTACACTTAGATAACTCATCCCTCTCAGTCAATTATAAACACAGCTATTCATTAGAAAACAGAGCTTATAGAAAGCCCTCTGAGCCATGCCATAAACACATTGCCAAACAATGAATCAAAACCAACACCATGACAACCTAATATCCCTTTTTAAAATTTGAAAGGTTATATGAAAATACGCTTCAAAGAGTTCAGATTCCCAGTTAGAGAAAAAAAGTGCCATGATCTATTTGAGGAAATGATCTTCCATAGAGAAATGAAGTAAATAGGCAAATAGTTTAGGCAAATTCTTTTCTTTTTTTTTTTTTGTTTGTTTTTTTTTTTTTTTTTTTTTTTTGTTTTGATAATAATTGTGTCTCTTACAAGAGCACATGCAAAATACCTTTCCCCAAACAATCTGGCACTGGTCAGAAAAAATATT
Organism: Lanius collurio; assembly: GCA_020086605.1. Classification (NCBI taxonomy): domain Eukaryota; kingdom Metazoa; phylum Chordata; class Aves; order Passeriformes; family Laniidae; genus Lanius; species Lanius collurio. The sequence continues at coordinate 28,155,810 of JACBWW010000003.1, read as the reverse complement.
TCACTTTACCCACAAATCCATTCAGTATGCATATACATTGTCTCTATAGTCTCTGCAAGTTTTAATGTTAGGATACCAAGATAAATTATATTTTGATCTCCTAGTATTTAATTGAACTCTTAGCACTTCTGGCCTGGTTATACCATAATGAATTTGAGTTTTTTCTATTTCTATTTCTGACTGTTTTGAAACAATATATTATGGGCATTGATACTAGCTAAGGAATAAATGCAACACTCTTGCATTAACCAAGCGTACTTAAATTATTAGGTTTTTTTAAATCTCAACCTGACTTGGGAAGCTGGAGACTGAGAGATTTTGTTTTGATTATGTTTAGAACACTTTATATATGATATACGATTACAAAGCTGTTTAGATATTTTCCTTATTCTGCTCTTGAAAAGCAACGTCTATCAAGGGGAAAGAGTGTGATTTAATATATCTTTCTAAGATAAATTAAATTCTTCTCCTCTCATAAAATAACCACCATAAGCCATAGCTTAAATGTCTTGTCCATTTCAGTTCTGCATATTTTCCTTCTACTGTTTCTGACCCTAAAAAGATTCAGCATCCCCTCCCTCCCAAGTGCTCCGAGACACCTTCCTGTTCTCTTTGTCACCTCATCTGCAAGGTTTTCAAACTGCTTTTTCCCAATGGTCCTTATATATCTTTTATATTGCTTTCCTGCAGGTTTCCCAGCTCATATAATTGTTTTCTGTAGAGGTGCCCCAAAGTCTTAGCCCTCCTCCTCCCTTCTGTCCCTCTCATCTGGTACCTCCTCATCCCTGTACCCATCCCAGCACTGAGACAAGGTGCCGAGGCATCTGCATTTAGATAAAACCTCTTGATGACTGGAGCATTGAGATCAGAGCTTTCTAGTTCAGGAATGTGTTGTGGTCCACCATAAAACCAGACAGCTGCCCTCTCATGCAGCAGCATCCTGTCCCAGCAACTCCCTGCTCTGGTTTCCAGCCTGTGTGTAGTCACACACAGGTTGTACCCTCTTGTTCTTCAGGCTTTCCCCTCAAGCCAGCTTATCTGTTTTCCTTAAACAGCCAGGGTTTTTTAAAATCCTGTTAAACAACTATGGTTATTAAAAAAAAAAAAATTGTTAAATGATCCTGCTACAGCAACAAATTTCAAAAGTAACTAATATTCTTAATTTTAAAGAAAGTTTCAGCTGTGTTTCCTGCTTCATATTTTAATACAAGATGTCATATTGAGGACAAAGGCCTCCTTTTGTGAGCAACTATCAAGTCAGCAAAGGTATTCACTGCTTCCTAGTCTTTCCAAAGCAGCCTTCATTATCTAGGGCATTTCAATTCACTTTCTTCTGTTCTGACTAGCACTTCTGTTTGCTAAATTATGTCATCAGAATAACCCCTGCCCTGTGCCTCTATATATTTTTATTACCTCTCTTTCTCATAATGAGGTGAGAAAACTCTGAATACAATAGTCAAGTAATCAGGTAAAGTTCCGTAGACTGCAGGAATATATTTGTAATTACTTGCTGTCACACCATGTTTCTGTCTGCATTAAAATAATTTATGCTCTTCACAGAGTACTAGATCCCTAAATTCATAATTTAACATTAAAATAGATAAATTCATAGGCATGATCTCAACACAGCCTATTCTCAGTGCAAAGAGTTCATAAACTAAGTATCTCAGGGGCTTCTGGGAAATGCAAGTGATGTTTGTACAAAAAATGGTGTCTGACAATATTCAGTAAGTAAAACACATTATTTCTGTCCCCAGTATAAGATTCCCTCTCCTTTATCCATGCTGAAAAGGTGACAAAATTTCCCATTACAGCTCCATTGTACTCCTCTAAGCTCTTCAAGAAGAGCAATGTTAGCTCCCAGAATGTACGTATTCCCATGAGTGAGACATTCAACAATTCTTTGCAGATCTAACACCTTTTCTCAAAATATTTTAGTATTCTTTGTAGTCATTGCATTATTCTTAAAATAGCTGATGAAGAATGTCAGTGTGACATCCATTTTCCTGATGCATGAACCAGAAAAAAAGGAACTGAATGATTTGCCTGAAATATCAACCTACAAAGCCTTTTGAAGGGTCGGCACCCAGGAGTTCTAAAGCAGAGTCTATTATCCCAGCCACAAAGAGCGTGGCTTCAATGGCACCTGAGTGCCACTTTGCAGCAGACTCCTTGGCTAAACTTTCAAACACTGAATTATCTGTCTGCATCGATGCTGTGCTTATCAGTGGGCCTGAGCACCACTCTCCATGAGCCAGCACCACAATCTGTGCCTGCACTGCAGACATTGGCTCATCAGCATCAAGCTGGATCTTCAGAAACTGCTTTCCTGAATGATCAGTTTATCAAAAAGAGAAACAATTTGTATATTTAGGAAACCAATTGGGTTCCACTCTAATGTACCAAAAGCAACTGCGCTTTGAAAATAGGTCCAAGCATGAAGGAGAGAATGTTTTCAAATTAGGCTTTTTACAGTTATGGGCAGTGACAGGTATTTACTTCATTCTTTTGAGCACTTGGCTAGCAACGACAATACAGAATTATCACAACTGCCATTTCTCAAGAGCCATATAAATCAAGCTATCTTACCAACTTAGCAGCTTTCTACATTCTACATCAAAAAATGCTTAGTTTATCTTCTTACAACTGGAGGCGAAGCTTTGTGCCTGTGCTCACCCAAGAGAGTGTTTAAACACTCTCAAGCATGCTGAGAATGCTTACTGCAAACACTGCCATGCCTTTGGGTGAGTATGAGAGACATTTTCCTGGAGTTTTTCCAACCTTCGATACCATTCACAAGATTATCACTGCGGTGATAGGTTTGTTCAAGACTTTGCATTTGTGCACACAAATTTCTATGGGTTTCATGCTAATTCCCTGGCAATAGCAGTTAGGTGAACTAATTCTACTTAGATTAGTTTTGCAGAGACATAAAATTCCAATGGTTTTCCTCATCTGAAAGAGACTTGAGGACTGGGTAATTATGAGCATAAATTCTATGGGTCATTAGCAGAATTTGGTTCACTAAACCCCTATGAGCCTTTTTAAAATATCTTATCTGATATACTCAGTACAATTATTCAATCAAACACTGCAACTTGAATTTATTATTTTTGGCCAATGGCACATTCCAGCATAGCTATATCTGGAACCTCTGAGTATATATAGGGTATATACTCTGCTGTTTAAATAGCAATTTAATAGCAGCACAGTTTAAATAAGGATCGTTGCTTAAATCAGTTATTTTTGGAAATATTCAAGATCTGCCACTTCTCTTTAAAAACTTCTTTTACATCTTTAGAACTCAAACAGCAGTTTTACTGGCATATTTGCAAGTAGAATATTAACAAATTTCCCTAACTCTACAAAAGCTATTGTATACTAGGTATCACCAACCTGAACTGAATTATTACTGCATGGTAATAATGTCCTCAAAATAGAAGTTAATAATGTGAACACTTAAATTCATGTAATGAGTGCCAATTATTCTATTACTCTGCTCAGTGTATAATTATAGAAACTGGAGAATATTCTGGGCTTGCAGTTTCTCTATTGTTGGACTGTTTGGTAAACTTGACTGGCAGCTTCTCTGTTTTTTTTTTTTTTAACCAGCAGGGAATCAAGTCATGCAGCCATTTTGAATGACAGCTAAAGAATAATGACTAATGAGCAAACACTCCACACTGCATTTTAAAAATGCAAACACCATCCAGGAAAAGGAATTGAAGTAGCCAATTTGTATAATAAATGACTTTATAAGGCATGCATGATAACAGAACTGAGGAGAAATGGGATGTCAGTCCAGGTGGGCTCAATGCAGCTGGCATCCACAGCACAGGACGCCTTTCCATCTTGAAAGACAAATACTGCATATCTTGGCTAAACTGTCAGTTAATTAAATAAGTTGCTAATATAATTAGTTTGCTCAGTTTTGGTTTCCTGGATAAATTAATGAAAGACCCCCTTGCACTTTTGAAGACAGACACATAATCACAAATACTTGCCACAGGAAATGTAGGTCCTCAGCCTTCAGAGTAGGAGAATGGATTGAGGGAGTTTGCCAACACATTATCATGGTATAAATTAAAGCAGCTTGAAGGTGGCTGTCACTTGCCTTTGCCATTGACAATTTTAAAGGATTATTGATTCTGCTGATGAGCTTTGGAGGAGTGTAGCCACGTCGCCTTTCCCAAGGCCACAGTCTTTGCACAGGAGGGAGCAGCAGCTTGTCTTCCAGGGCATCAGAGGATCATCGCACATCAGAAAACTCTTCTACAGTCCCTGGCTGTGAATTAAGGGCTGCTCTGTGGTGGGAGTAATTGCCTGTGTTTGTGAAATAGGTCAGCCTGCCAAGCAATGCAAGGCTCTTTCCTCAGCTGCAAAGCATCAAAGCCTCAGAAAACCACCTAAGTTACATGTTTGTGAGAGAAGACTGTAAGGAAGGGAGGGAGGAAGGAAAGTTGAGCAAAGTTTTAATGCATTGTAAGAAACCAGAAAATACCTGTGAGTCTTTTTGTGAGGAAAAGTAAGGTTCACCAGAACTGGTTTTCAGTAGAGGTACATAGTCACACAGAAGGAAAAGAGTATTGCTGAGAAGCATAAAGAGCTGCTTTTTAATTCTCTCTTGTGCTGGCTGTACTTGCCAATATTTCACCTTAAGGGTAAAACTTCTTGTTTGTTGACCCATGGCACAATGGGGTGCTAAGGCAATGCATAACTCAACAGGATTTGAGTCACATTAAATCCATCATAAGAAATTTGTGAAACGTCCTGTTTCCAGTTTCAAAATTAAGCTAAGCTTCAGCAGTAATTAAGTGTTTAACCCTCCTGATGTCAGTGGGACTTAAAGCATTTCAGATGAAATCCTATGGGACAAGATCTCCACATCTGAAAGTAACATTGATATTAAGTTTGCTATAAGACTCCTACTATAGCTCAAAATAAACCTTATGTTGAATCCTTAGTGCCAGTTCCAACTCAATTGCAATTTTGGAAATGGAACCTGAGGGCACATTGACCCAGTCCCTTGCTGAGAACATGTTCACTGCCTGTCTGGGAAAATTAGTTTCCCCAAGACCTGAACTGTGTTTTCAGTGGTAGTATTCTTCTGTTAACTGTTAAAAGTTTCCTACGCTGGTTCCACAGCTCTATCCAGCTAAGATGTGCCTGTATCATTTTTTTATTCCTTCAGTCAGTCATGCACCCATGAACTTGCTTTTCTTCTGTGCTGAAGCTCCTATTTAAACAATAGAACTCAATAAAAAATCTGAGATAAGGCTAAAGCACCATCAGGATGACCTTCCAGGAGGGAAAACAGACATGGCCAACTTTTCTTCTGAACTAAGTTAATACAAATGCTCAGAAGAAGCAGCAGTATAGCAAACTGCTTCACTAATGTTTACCCAGCTGAATCAAATAGCAAGACTAGAAATATTAAAAAATCACATCCATGACTTTGATGAAGGTGAAATTATTTTTGTCCCTTTAGAATTTGTGATTATCTTCTGTAATCCCAATCCTATGACATAAATTTCTTACTTTAAAATTTTTGGTTTTAATAAAAAATTTCAATAGATGTCGAAGACGCTTCGGGAATTTTCAAGGTTAATTGTCAAATCCTTCATGACATCATGTCAGCTTCTCTGTGGTAAATATAGGCTTGTGATCAGCAGACTGTCAACTGTATTTATTTATATGCCAGTGTTCCTAGAAACACATCTAAAGGCTATACTTAGAGGTTGTACCACAATACTGCAGTGCTGAAAAATATGGTCACATATGGAAGTAAACAGTTTTGAAAGGTTAACCCTCCTCACTTGTGATGTGCTCTGACATCTTATGGATATCAACTGGCTGAACATAACACAAGAGGAAGAGCTGTGAGTATGTCAGGAAAGCAGACAGTTGCTTATTTGGATGAAAATTTAGAGCTTAAAATGGTAGGATGGAAAATCTGCAGGGTACTGTAGGAAGGTCAATGATATGGATGTTAAGTCCTGGGACAGGCTCACAACTGGCTTAGTCCTCAGTGAGTTTTATGCCTGAGATCATGAATATTTATTATAAATAATCAATTATTTATATTATAAAGCATGCAAGTACATTTATTATAAATATGTTTTAAATACAGTATTAGCTAAAGAAGGCAAGGCACCTAGTCACTCTAGACAAGCATGTAAAAATTCTCAAAAAGATTTTCAAGGTCTAATTTTGTGCAGACTTAAAATAAACATGTCTCACACTCATCTGTTCTGAGACAACCTCCTCAGCAAATATGAGCTGAGTGTCAGTAAATTCAGTTTGGTATGCACTCCTCTTCCAGCTAATAGAGCCTACACTATCAAGCAACTCTCTCAATTAAAGTTCCCTCAGTATTTATGACTGGGTTGCAAACATCCTTGTAAAGTATTATTATGTTTCTATTCTCATTTTATAAATTAAAAACTGAGAGATTCCCTAAAGAAACATGGCTTGTTTAAACATTTTTTTTAGTTTTGGCTACTGATGAACCATTAGTTAATCTCATTCTCTCCGTGTATCCAGGCTAGGTATTTTTAGAAATGAAATGCAGTCTTTATCCTTGGTAAAAGATATCTAGGTAAAATTCAGTGGCTGTGGATATACAGACAATTAGACCTTAATTCCTATGAAATTCCAGCTGTCCCAATCAACATAATCACCTCCAGAGAAGTTGCAAGATTAATCAATTTTCCCATGTCTCAGGTCCTTTGTTTTCTACAGGGCTCTATGTTCTCTTGATAAGAAGAACAGATAATTCTGTGATCAAGAATGTTTTACAGAAAGCATCATGATATTTCCCTCAAGCCCATCAATAAGTCTTCAAATACATGCACAGCTCTGATATTTCAGAAGGTATATTCCATGGACACAAAGAGATAAGAATAAAATGAATAAAACCCCTCACCCAGTAGATAAGGCATAACTTACACCTGTCACACGTAGTCCAAGATAAAAATACACCACTTTGGTAATGGCCAGTGAATTAAAGACAAGTTGTAGGCCATTGTTTACACATCCTTATTTATACCAGGTAGAATTGTCCTGTTCCCACAATCCACCTACATGTGAATTTTTGCTTGGTTAAGGGCAGTGTCCAAAAAGCTCTGATACTTGATAAGCTGATTCAACAGACACAGAAAACATCTTGTGATAATTCCCAATTTTTTCAAATCTTTTTAAAGTATCTGATTACCTGCAAAGAACAGTTGTAATGGGTCATTATTTTTTATAATTAAATTACCAAAATAAAGGTTAAGGAGATAGAGTTGCCACACAGGCTCAGGCAAAGATGCAAGAAATCTCATATGCAAGATGTAAAGCTGCAAGAAGCCTCTGGCAATGGCCCAGATCAGCCACCTAGGGAAAGGTGCACAAATAGGACAGCTGTACTCTTCTCTTTCCCCAAATATGAATTCCGTTTCTGTGGCCTTCAATGCTCTCTCTTTCATGACTGCTCCCAGCTTTGCTTTGGACTTGTGTAACGTTTACCACCCAGAACATCCTCACACCTTAAATATACCCTACAAGAAAACCACATCTGTTTATTCATTCTTAATGCACCGTCTGCTAAATTCCCTTCTTAGTCATCAGAAAATGCACCAAATGAAACTGCAAACCACTGGTTACTTCTCATTGCACTCGCAAGTTCCTGTTTCATATACATCGTGTGAGCTGTCAGATTTCAGAAAAGGCTGAAAACATGACCCATATGTGTTGTCTTTGATGTAATAATGCATCTACTTTTGCTCTCCAGGAGTTGCCACTAGGACAAAGAAACCACAGAGATGAATCAGGCACTGTGTGATTGACTCATCCCTGGTGGAAAAAAGCCAAAGTTAGGTTTTTCCTGCTGCATAGTGGGTTGTTCCTGCCAGAAAGATGAGGGAGAAAATGACACAGTTTTTCAGTGAACTCCCTAAGGATGAGACCAACCCAAAATATGTCACTGTACTTTATTTTCTATTTATTTGCCAATCTTCATTTTTATACAGTGTAAAGAACAGTGAAATAGTTAATAGAGTGATCTCAGTTCAATAACTGCCACTAAAAACCTGACAAGACATTGACACAAAGAAGATATTTTGTGGTGCTCAACGCCATTTATTCAGAATTTCTGCAAACACAGGCATACATCACCTTCTTCATCTGGAGTTGTTTAAACTTACTTCATAACTATAGGAATTAGGAACTTTAGATATAACTAAACTGAGATTCTGGAGGACAAAATACCAGCATCTAACAAAGCCAAATTACCTTCCACCTCATCTGAACTGAGCTTCTGGCAGAAGCAGCAGAAATTTTATGTGAGATTTTTCTTACTTTAGTCTCAGTTTCTAAGACTGTACAACTATCACAGCACACACTAATATGTCAGACACATCCTGTTGAAGAGGGAAGAAACTGGAAGAAAACCAGGTTGATTGAAGTCAGAAGATCCACATATATTTCTTGTAGACATAGGAAATAACCGGACAAAATGGAAGCTTTCAATCTATCAGTCAGTCAGTATCTCCATTTATAAACCAATGAAGTTTGAGGCATGAGGCCTGCTGATGTCATTTATAGGAAGAATAAAAGGAGTTAAGAAAATAGTTAAAAACCCCACATAATTTCAACATGTACCTTTGCAACGGGATTGGATAGAAAGCAAAAAGGATCTGTTAAACCTGTTTACCTCAACTTCTTTCATTACTAGATTACCTTTCCTAGTTTCCCCCAGAAAATAAGAATGGAGAACTGGCTTCTCCTTGTAGGAGGAGGGATTATTTTGAATTGATGGTGAAATCAACAGGATGTGCACAGGACCTACTGCCCTCAAAGCCCCTGGATGCTGCTTACCTGGACAATTGTTCCAGGTTCAATTTTGGCAATTAGGCAATTTTTTAAAAGTGTTGGCCCTAGATCTGTTATGGTATTGTATTCTGAACTGGCAGTTTCAAATAGCTTTGGCAAGTGACAGGTACTTTAGGTTGAGGGTCCATGCAACAAGTTTTAATTTTCCTGTAGCAGTTCCATGCATGTATTTCTGTGGGTTGTATAGGAAATTTCCCCACTGGTTAACGAAGGGGTTATGTATGTTTATGTCATAGGGACTGAATCTGTCACTGTTTCCTTGGCAAGGATAGCCAGCTTGTGGCTTTTGCAGAACTTCTAAACAAGGGACATTTTGCAGTGAGAGCAATGCACACTGTAATATACACTGCCAGGTGAAAATATATGCAGAAAAAATATACTCAGTATTTTGTACTGTTACAGCATGTAGCAATGAATGCAAGAAAACACCTTAACTCAGTAAGCCTTGTCTGCTACTTAGGAAAAAAGAAAGAAGGAACCTTCTACCTGGAAAAAATCTGTGTTATTGGAAACAACACAGCTCCATTGCATGGAGTTTGAAGGGTTTGCTATTTGAATAGATCACAATGCTCACCTTAGTTATGGCAGCCCCTTGTTCAGCACATCAATTTTCATCTTATAAAGAAATGTTTTCAGTAGGGGAAATGGCATGTTTTTGATCCACTTGCACTGCCAAATGATGTTATAGATGACATAGTGGAAGCTTTCTCCTTCTCTATGGTGACCAAGTATGGCAATACGAGCCTTTGCACTAATTGAGTTTTAGATTTTTTTATCAGACAAGTTCTGACCCATTTCAATATAATTTCATTGAAGGTATCTTGTATAAATTCTAGTTTTTCTGCTTCCCTGTTTGCCAGTAATTGATGGCCAGACCAACTCTGATTCAAGGGTCATAAATACATCTTTCAGCTGGTTGATAGAACACACTTGTATCAAATACATACATAGGAGTCATTGCTTTACTGTGAAGAATTATTAATTATTGCATTATTTAAATTCTTAGCACAAATAAGTTTCTGTTCCATGTTCTGGGTATTTTCATGTAATTTAATTTAATTCTGAGCAGTCCAAAGCTCAGAAGTTCATCATGAAGAGCATTTTGCCAAATGCATGAACTTGTACCAATGGAGTTGCAGTACTTCAGCAGTACCAGCTGCAACAGTAAGAAATGGGTTGCACCAAATTACTCAACTTAGAAGTGATAACAGCTGTTGTTTTGGCTTGTTGCTTGAAAGGGAGAACATGGAGAAGTCTTGCTTCCTGGGTTATTTTGGTATCTCTGCCTGCTGTTTGGTGAGAGACTGAACTCTGCAATGACAACCTGAGATTAGACACTGTACTTAAATGCCCTGAGAGCACAAGAAAATGCAGTTGGTTATAGGCAGCCAAAGCAGAAAGAGGTTACTATGTACTCCTGTGATATAAACCATGCCTGTTTGCTAATATCAGTAGGATCCCTTGCTTTCTCTGTGAGCTTCCCCCCATTTATCACCTCTCAGTCGGGATGGATTTATGCATGCCTCTCACAGATCACCACACAGCTGTGAGCACACCACAACTACTTGTAATCCATACTGAAAAGACATCATAATGGGAGAGCAATTACCCACAGGTATTGATTAGGTTCTGCCAGAGGACAAAAGAGGAACAATGTAAGGACCACATCACCCATCCTGTCAGACTTGCACTGCCTTTCACAGCAGGAGTTCATGGCTTCTCACAGCTCTAGACGAATCAGTGTTTGTAACTTGGCCCTTCTGCTGCCAGGAATGGGTGAATAGGTCGAACAACTTCCTTTCCACATTCAGATTCCAATCAGATTGGTATCTTTTGATGATAGTATAGATCTGAGATATTTTACCTACAAAATAACTAAATGAGGAAAGCCCAACTAATGACCACTGGGACCAGCCTTGTAAGTCCGTTTGTGAGCATCAAAACAAACCATTGTTGATGTGGGAAAGTCCCAGTTGGTATGAGAGTTTCTCTGATTAATTATCTGCAAGTCTATGAGGAAGAATAAAAGGCAGTAACTTGTACTGTCTGCTACTGAAGCAACAGCAACAGAAAAACTGTTCCCAATTGCCATTGTAGTAATTCACCAAGAGTATGACTTCAATAAACACATGAGCTTGTAGTGCTGCTTCGTGACCAGTGAATTTGGGATTTTCTGAATTAATTAAATTGCATTTAAAAAGCATCATCTCAGGGAAAATTCTGCCTCTGGTTGCCCAAAATACAACATTTGGCTTGGTAGGAGAAGCATTATACTGTATCTGGGTTGTAAACATTATTCATTGGGAATAATAAATGGAAATGGAAGCTGATATTCATGCCAGGGCTATACCACCTACAAGCATAAAATATATATTAATGGGAAAAACAGTACTGTAGCACTGTTGTAAATTGTATTATTTTTCTCTGGTCTGGATTAACAGAATCTTTTACTCTTAGCAAATTTTAACTGCCAAATGACCTTTTAAATAAGAAGAGTTAAATGCAAAGTATAAGTAAGCATCCAATAAGTATTTTTTCTCATAACAGTTGTTTAATTTCTGATTCTGATGTTTCTTTGATTCAAAACCTCACAAGTGTTCTTTGTGTACCAGGTAAATATTTAAAAGGAGTAATACAGTGTGTTTATATGATGTGGATGATCTCTGATACTGTTGCTTAATTAAACATTAAGGTTTGCAGAGGCACAGCCCAAGGCACAAAGCTCTGTTTGATTTAGATCCTGGCTATCAGACGGCCACCAGGGTGTGGAAAAAGTGTTCTTAAATTAACAGCCACCTTTCATTAGCTGACAGGCATATCTGTGGTAAGGTATATCAGAGAGAGACCCTAGAGTCTAAAAACTCATTCTGTTTTTAGTGAGCAGAACTAGAAAGAATTTACCTCAGGGTTTTCTGTTGGATTTGTGCATGAGTCCTGTTTACATTCTTACATTGGGTATAGTTTCTGAAGAAAGCTGTGTGTTTTAAAATGGTAAAGTTTCATTTAGTATCTATCACTGAAGTGTAGCTAAAGTATTTTGATACTGCCAAAAGGATATCCATGCTGGCCAAAACCTTGAGAATTTAAACTGAGCAATTCTATAGCTAAAAAATAATAACAAACCAACAAACTATACTACAACCTGAGCTAAATAATACAGATTTGCTAGGCAGCATTGTAGAAAACTAGACACAGCTTCAAGATGACCTACTACATACTTCCTAGTGAGATGCACATCATGGACGTTATTGATCCAAGTCCAAATTAAAACAAGTTAATAACTTTTAGACTGATATGTTTTCACTGCAAAGTCTTTCAGGATCTTTGGCCCTTATGTAAGAATACTTACATACTACAATTAAATACGAAATATAAATATTAATTATATTACTTGTATTTGCCAGTGTAAGCTGACATCACAGCTGTCAATTAATTTTATTGACAGTGATTTATTGAAAGCTTACTAGAGATTAGAGATTTCTCATACTTGCCTCTGAAGATTTTATAAGCTAAGTAGAGCCAGAGTAGGTCAGATCCACAAACCATTTAGAGGTGTTATGAAAATTTAGATATTCTATCTGAATGCCTCAGTGCTAAAGATTTGGTCTCACTTTTATCCAAGTATTTTAATTAAACTGAAATATGAGTCTGTGTAGAGAGTTCAAAAGAACTTTCCCTAACTTATGAAAGTTTAGTAGAAAAAGCAGTTGAAATGTAAGCATGGTGCTTCTCCATAGATATTAAAAGGTTTTGCTAAAATTACTTGGTTAGAAGTAATTCAATGCAATTTCAAACAAATGACTTTAGACTCCTCTGGAAATACCAGTTACAAATAAAGTAGATTTATGGAATTAATTTGGGACACAGTGGACACACAGCAAGATTTTGGTGCATAAGCATGACAAATACCCAATTAGTATGTGTAGCAATAAACCATTTTTCATTTGCCAGAAACAGAAGACAGGACAACACTGTCTTCTCTTGTTTTCAGAGCCTGGCCCAGGCCAGGCCACTGCAATAATGGGGCAATGCACTGAGCAGCTGATGTAAGCCTTGGGGCCTCCATCCATCCATTCTTCCAACACCAGAAATCCCCTTTAATAGCAAGGTTCTCAGTGAAGGTTGTGTCAGGTTTTAAGTTGGTATGGATGGGTATTGCACCTGAGCCCAGTAATAAGGCCCTAGAGATGAGCCATTTTTCCATGCTCGTGTGTGAGAACTGATTTGTTCTCCTTCCCCTCATTCCTCTGTACTTTGCCCACTGTGGGTTGGCAATGCAAAGTAACCCCTTTTCTTTGCTCTGGAAAGGTAACAAAAGAAGCTGCCTTGATTTTCTCAGCCCCTGCTGATGTAAACACAGTTATGCAGTGCACTACTTAGGGGCTGCATGGATGTGGAACAGTTCAAATGCACCTGTTGAGCATGCATGAGATAAACATGTCATGGATTGACTCATCGCTGCTATTACAGCTGTTAGAGAGGACTGATACACCAGATGGATTGCTTGGAATTGCTAAACAAAAGTTACATCATTCAAAGGTGACATTCAATCTCTCTAGTGCATTTTTGAGAGGAATGCCAGACTCATTTCTAAGAGATTCTTTGATAGTGCTGATAATACTCTGATCAGCCAGGCTCTTTGTAGACAGACTCAGTAGTTTGCAGCCACACAATGGTCACTATAGATATTAAGAGTTGCTGATAAAATCTTAAATGAGGAATTAATTTTTACCAAGTTACTCATGTAAGACCATGGCCTTTACACTTATGTCAAGGTAACAGTCATGTGGATGTCTAAATACTTTGCAAATGTTGATTTCTTGATACTCTCAACAGCCTGAGAAATTCTTATTTTATGATTACTTTTACCTGGTAAAACATTAGAGATGTAATTGGTGGCCTTCTTATGTCAAAAGATCTTGTCTTTCCTTTCCTGTCCTGTCTTGCACTACTCTTAAAAAATCCTTCTTTAAGAATGAACAGGGAGCTTATTAATACTCCCAAACATCCAAGGCTGCAAAATCCTCTCAAAGATAAGAATCTTCAAAAGAAATAGCATGCTCACATTTAACATGGGATGAAAAATTAGAGTGGACAGGAAGAGATCTGGATTTTTAAACTTAGTGAATATGGATTTTCATTGTCAGTAAAACTAAAGCAGAGTGAGGGAGCTATCTAAGAAAAAGAAACCCCCACAGCATAGCCCAGATAACCATCAGTTCTGTTGTTTATCCAATATAGAAATACATTAAACAGTCATGAAGGAACCAGCTTTAGATGTATTCTAGGTCCTGTTAACACTGGTGACTTAGGAATTAGGAATCCTGGATTTTAGACTTTGTGCTTGATGAAAATGGGATATTAATTCTTTTTACCTGGAATCATCTTCCTTTAATGTAAAACAGAGGTAGGAAGAAAAAGCTGCAGATAGTTACTCTGAATATAGGATATATATAGCAAATATAGGAAGATATCATTTCTAAAATTAAGCAGGTAAAGATATTTTTGTGGATTCTGACTACTCCAAACACAATGAAGAGAGGTTTGCCTGGATGTAGAAGCTTGTAAGGACTATAGTTTAAGTAGAGTCTAACCCCCCTCCATTTGCTCTGTATCCAAAACAGTAAATAATTTCAGTTTGAACAAGCTGCTGGACAATCATTTCAATCTGCCATGACCTCAGCTGACAGACAATAACAGACTGCAAAACTCACGTTATTATGGAAAACGTTAGGGGCTGCTGTGTAGATGTAAGATCAAAAGTGGTCAGGCTAAGTAGGGCATCATCCTTTCAGAGAAGGAAATTAAGTCTCTTGGAAACTGCTTAGAAAGTATAACTCACATCATGCTGATAACTTCTCCCACAGTCCCAGTGATGCTGCAGTGCAATTCCCAGTGCCAAGATGGATCCCTTGCTCTTGGCCTCGGAGAGTTACGAAACCAGACAAGGAAGATGCCCTAACAGCCTGAATCCTGGTTGAATCAGTTGGAAAAGCTGAAGAAAAAGCTGAATTACAAAACCTCCTGGGCTTAGAAACTTTGAAGAGACTGGTGTTTACAGCCAGAGGAGGCTGAGGTGGGTCCATGCAGTGAGGACAGCAACCACCGGGACTCTGCTGTGCCAAGGACAACAGGGCTGGGTTCCAGGTTGTTTTTGTTTTGGTGAACTGACTATATGGAGCAAGATGCCTACATTGTGCCTTACAACCCAACAAATCATTTTAATCTTCCAACTGCTCTGCAAAATAAGTAAGCCTTGCTGAGCCTCTGTGAAATACGTTCAGTTGCTCAGTCACTACTGAGATGAGTGTACTGTGCAGATTTGGATAAGGAAATTTGCTGTCTTAATTTTATCTCAGTTGCAAACAAGGTAGGGAGGAGTTTCCAAACTTTTGTTTTTAGTAGGTAAAGGTTTCATACCACGTACTTTTTACTCAGTAGCAACACCAGCTTAAAAAGTCCTTACCTTCTACCTCTTCTATCTCCCCTATATGCCTTAATCTTCACCACATCTTCAGAAATATCTATATCATGAAGGAAGCCTCTGAGAGAAACAGGAGTTTAAAAAAACTTGATAATTTTTGGTCCATTTTTGAGGGTAGTACCATAAGTAGCTACAACAGCACAAATGTGAGTGATCAGCTTCAGGAGGGGGCAGGAATGAATAGGTTGCTTTGAAACTTATGACTTATCTTGTGGTTACAGGCTGAATTTGAATGACAAATTTATGAACCCAGCAGTTGTCAGCATCACTTAAAATATATAAAAATTTGTGTGCCTTTTATATTTCTTAAGTGTACAATCGATTTGTTTACATGCAAATTAAGTTACATGATGACTATTTACATGCTGACTGTGGATTTCTTTAAAAATGATGCCCTAAGAATGGTTCTTTGCTGCAAAGGTACTGGAAGAACAATATTGCAAGAAAAGTATGGGACACGGTTTGTTTATTTCAAATCCAATCGACTTAATGTACAAATTAAAAGTGTGCTGCTCTTGCTGCCAGTAAAATTCGTAATTTCTTGTGCTGTCTAAAAGTGACATTACTGTCTTACTCCAGCAACCATGAGAATTGTGCACCTGAAATTTAGGGCTGACTCCTGGTCCACAGAGAGGTGTCTTAGGGCTCTTTTGACTACATAAGGGGCAAAAGCTTTCCTAGGACTGACACACCATTGACTGACAGAGAACTATGACCATAATACTCCAACATGCATTAAGTTTCAGGGGAAAAACTAGGTGTTTTTCCCAGCTAATACAAGGGAAGAACAAGGAGCAGTAACCTGTTTTCCCCTGCCCTGCTAGCCATTGTTTAGAGATGCTTGAAGGCTAAGACAAGAGTCATCAATTACTTAGACGATGCACAAGCTGAAAAAGCACCACCCCTTGCAGGTCTGTTAGAGACTCAAGGACCATTTGGGTAAAGACAGTAGTGGTGCTTAGGTATTGTGTTCTTTGCACAGCTTAGACTGGTTGGTCATGAATGACAGCTGTGTGAAACTGCAACAAAGGAAAACAGGACAGACGGTTTGTAGTTGGACTCACACTGTGTCACCCTGAATCCTCTAAAATGATATCAAAGGAGAAGAGAATGGACTCTCTGTGTAGTTCAATGAAGGAAATTTTCAACATAACTTGAGAGCATCAAATCTTGTACAAACTAATGAAAGAATTGTAAAATGTCTGTGGTTTTTAAGCATACCCAGAAAACCTAGTGCTGTTAAAAAACCAAAATATGGATGCTTGGTTACTTTACCTCCCAAAATAACCATGTGAGCCTAAATTGACAAAAAACTAGGGGGAAGAAAGAAGCAATTAAAGCTGCACAAAGAATTAGGTTGGCTGTGGTTGTTGTAGGGGGCTGCTATTTTCTTTCTTTAGAGAAAGGATTGAGATCAGCTGTAAGTTGTGTCATTATCTGCAATTCTTTTAACAGCAGCATGGTGAAAAGCTGCCAAAGCATTTAAAATTAATTCAATCAGGCTAAGAGGAGTATGTCAAACTGACTTCTTTGCCTGCAAATTACAAAATTATCTATAGTTAAAATTAGCTTCTAACCATCCTGGAGAGGGAGGAGATAAGCTCCTAAAACTACTGTACTGTTGTGATGAGTGTGTGATGTAGGCTTGATGGCCCATCAGTAGGACTTGAAAAGTCAGTTGCTGCTGGTAGAGCTGTTTGAGGTGGATACATGGTGCACATGTGATTACCACTGCAAAACGAAGGAGGTGATAATAGTAACTGTAAACTATGAATAGCAGGTTATTATCATGAAAAAAAGAAAAAAACATCTAGATACTGAGTTATGTTCTCATTTCTCTTCAAAAATCAGTGCAGCATAGCCTACTTAAGTCTAGTGTAAAGTAAAATTAACTTTTTGACTTATTACTATTGGCTAGAAATGCCAATAAAATTTCCCTTAGCAAATTTGGTTTCAGCCACATCTATCTTCTGATTACTGTTCTTCAGCACAGGCACCATTACAGTCAATTGCATTGTTATCTGACTCAAACATGTGGACAGCTCAGTCAGTGCCTTTAATTACTTTCTCATCAAAGCCATGTTGGACAGTCTCTGAAATTCCTTATTTGCCTCCTAGGACATTGTAAAGGACAAATGATTTTTGTATTCTGTTCATCAAACATGACAGGAAATCTTTTAGTTTAGTTATCTCATGTCAAGTTCTACCAGAAAAATGTATGTATACCTGGAATGTCAGTGGGCTCATATCCCTTGAGATCTGGCAGGCATTGTATACCTTTAGCTTCATGGATTATTTTCAAAAACAATAGGCAAAAATCCACATCTTCACTTGAAGTCTGAAATCAATATACTAACAGAATTCTTTCCTTAAACTATTACCTTCACAACACAAAAATGTTTTCAAGTGGTCTCCCCTGGAAAGAGGATCCACAACATCCTGTGCTTACATGCAAATCAATTGTGCTCTGCTTTAGCCTTGCCAGAACTACTGGATGGAGCATATATGTTTTTTTTTCATGCTGAGTAGGGCTTCTGGTCCTAGCTGGAATTGCCAAGACTCCTCTCTGCAGTTATTTTCTAGATTGCTCTAGAAATTCAAAGCATCACATCAACAACAACAAAAAACTCCCTCAAACTGTTTGGAGATTATTTCAAATGTGCAATGAACTTAATAAGACTTAAGTACTTCTTATTGTTACAAAAGTCCATGGACATGTGGATAAAGAGAGAAACAGGCTGCAATTACTGGGTGTTCATATCATCAACAAAAGGATATTGCATTATTGCAGAAAGCAGGGCAAATACCTATAGCAGATGCATCTCATAAAACAACTAAAAATAATTGCCCCATGGGGCCATATTTAAAACTTTTTAATCAAGAACACTTATTTCCACAGAAGGTATATTTCAAATGTCACTAATTTCTGTTTGATAGCTACAGCTGCCAGTCCATGCATCTAAAGGTGACATTTGAGCCAATGTTTGAGCAAAAATAATCATGTCCTTGGACAGAATAAAATTCTATGAAATTATGGTCTAAACATTGTTGCCTTTAGAACAAAAAAAAGCTGCAGCTGTTCCTTTCATGAAAAACAGATTTAGACATGTGCAATCAGGGTGAGAACTGCTCAGAGATGTGATAGCTCTCTGATTACAAAAGGGACAATTACTCCTACAGGGTTTTCTAGATTCAATGAGGGACCTGGGTCACCTAGTCAAACTCCTGCTCAGAGCAGCACTAACACTGAATACAAGCCAAGAGATTTAAGTCTTTTGATAATCTCCAAGGAGGGAGGGTTCACAGCCTCTCTGGACAATCTGTTCCATGATTAATTGTCTTCTTGATGAATTTTTGTTCCCTCTTACCTGCAGTCAGAACATCTCATTTCAATTTATGATCACGGATTCCCATACTCCTGTTGTGCAACACAGAGGAGAACCTGCCAAGAGGAGGGAACAATACTTCCTACATATTTTCCCGAAGTACCTGTCCTACTGGCCACTGTCAGAAATAAGTTATTGGTCTAGCATGACCTTCAGTTTCACCAAGTGCAGTGCCTCATGTTCTTATGACAGAACCTCCATCACTTTTCTACATAGACCACTGAAGAATAATTACTAGTTTCTAACACTTCTGCACAGCAGTGATTAATGTATAGAAAAATGAAGGAAAAGAAAGGGTCTAATCTACAGATATTACAAAAGATGTTTGTCATTAAATGCCTTGCATGCAATCTAGAAAACTGGATTATTTTTCTTGATAAAACAACATATGGGACACATCATTTAACAACAGAACCTGGTGAATTACAGAGCAGGGACGAGGAATAGAAAAGAGCATTGAGAAAGAGCATGAAGAAACCCATGTAGGTGGCAAACTTGCGTTTGTTAACAAATGTGTGACTATGATTCTGAGCTGTAAAGTATAATCTCTCACTGCTGCAGCACTTTTGCACCTCTGTCCTTACAAAAATGTGCAAGAGGCTGCAAGTGGTACAATGGAGGCGAGGGTGCATGATTACAACCTCCCCCACTCTGGAAAGCATCCAGGCATTGCTGAAAGAAACAACAGGTTCAGACCCGAAGGAGTGCAGTTTGTAGGTGAGGGTTGAGGCTGTTGCAACCAGTGACCTGACTGGTTTGTTAGCATGGGACAGAAGCAGGTGTACCATGGAGGGTTTGGGTAATGCAACCGAGTGCTATCACATGATAAGGAGAGTTTTCAATAGGACTTAAGAACTGCTGTCAGGCATTAAAGTGGGCTGGTATTGAGTTTATGATCTGAGCACACTCTCTTGATCTCTTCAGAGAGTTCACATAGACTAGCAGAGTGAGCTCAAATGTACCATTTATATCTGTCATATTAATTTCTGAGTTTATGTTGCATATAGAGGCACATGGGGCACTGAGATTTCTGTGCTAAAGCTTAAGGAGAAAATTCTGAATGCACTGCCTTCTGTCCACTATTCTTTTGCAACCTCTGCCTTCATCTCCTTAATGCTTGGAATCCTTAGTGTGTGCTGTAAAACTTGCTACTTCTTTTAAGAAAATAATTTACTTTAGGGTAAGTTTGTAGAGGGAAACCCTGCCTTTTCTTATAAAAATTTCACCTATATCCTCAGAGCATTATGCTTCCAATTTTATTTGAAATACTTTTAGACAAGAGAGAACTGGATTGCATGCCATTTTAAGAACTGTGGTCCTCATTGGCTCCATCTCAATATACACTAGCAGTCCTCAACTGGCATTTACAAAATAAAAAAAAAAAAAAGAAAAGAGATTTGAAGTACATAATATGCAGAAAAAGTTACCAGAATATTTACTTGAATTAAAAGAAAGCCAAAATGTACTCCCAAGTAATTGTTTCTTATAAACACCAAGTAACTCATTAGAAGCACAAAGCATGGCCGATCTTCTGCTCTTTTTAATTTTAATTTTCTAGACTTGGTTTACAAAACAAACAGTGGTGCAGTTTTGGTTTCTCTTGTTCCTTGTTGAGGTAGTGCATGGAAGAACTTTGGGAGCTTATAAAAAAGATGCAATCATTAAGGCACTGCAAGGAGGATTTGGGAAATTTATACAGATTTCACAATTGTGCTGTGGACTTCTTTTTTTATCCTGGACAAATGTTTAAAAAACCTAATACTTGTCTCCTCCAAAATTTGTCTGTTTGCTTACTAATTTCATTAGAGAAGAGACAATAACCTAACAAATTAAGGCAGAGTACAACACGGACCAAGAGAAATGCAAATCCTACTCTGTATGCACTGCATGTAACTGCATGCACTAAACTGGCAATAGTGACAGTTAGTTAAAATATTGATTGCTACAAGTATGTAATTTTCTCCCTGAATACGCAAATATTTTGTCTAGGAAGGTGCAGAAAATTTTTACAAGGCAGCAGATAAGCAAGCTTCATATGCATTTTTGTGTGCTATAAGGGATTTCAAGTTTTAACATTTAGTGTATAGCACTAGCTCATGCATTAAGTGGTGCCACTTAAACTGATTTAAGAAATTGCCACCCTCCCTGCCCTGAATTGGCTTACACCTCCACACCTCCCCCAGTGTTGTCATGGCACATGTGAAATCATGGCTCTGCAGTAAACTGGATCAGTTTTGTCATCCAGCCAAAATTCTTTCTGTCCATGCTATTCATCAGCAGGATTTGTTCTGCACAAAGAGACAGACAGGGTTGGATGTCTGGGCTCAGAGGTTGGTGGTTTGATGGGATGTATTCTTCCTGGAGGCTGGTGAGAAGCAGAGCATCACAGGGGTCTGTCCTGGGACCTTTGTATCTTTGTCAATCACCTGGAGGATGCAGCATTACACACTCATCAGATGAGCAGATGTCACCAAACGGAGGGGACCAGCCAATATGCTCCAAGGCAGGGAGCTTCCTGGACTGGCTGGAGGAACAGGCCAACAGGAAACTTGTGAAATTCAGTAAGAACAGCATAGTCCTGCCCCTGAAAAGGAAGAGTGGCTGGAAGCAATGCAAACTGGGGACAGACTGCAGGGGAAGGTCCAGTGAAGAGGCCCTGAGGACCATTGCAGACAGTAAGTGTCACATAAACCCCATGTTCCCTGGTTGAATGGCATCCTGAGTAGTGTCATTAGAAGCAGAGCTTGTAAATTGAGGGAACTGATGACTCCATTTATGCAGCACCTGTTTGGCCACATGTACGTACGTACATACATGCTCAGTTTGGAGCCCCCGATACAAGATCAACTGAGTTCAGCAGAAATTCACTGAGATGGTCAGGGGTTGGAGCCCTTGCCCTGTGACAAGATGCTGCAGGACCAGGGCTTGTTCAGCCTGGAGGACCTATGAGATCCTCAATAAGATGGAGCCAGGCTCTTCACAGAAGTGCAAGGAGCAGGATAAAGTCATGATGTTAAGCTGAAACACAAGAGGTTCAAACTGAACAGAACTGAAAACCTTTATCCCCATGAAGGCAGTTAAGGCAGTGTCACCGGCTGCCCAGAGTGGTTTTACAGTCCCTGCCCTTAGAAATGTTCAAGATCTGACTGGATACAGTCCTCAGAAGCCTGGTGTGACCATATTGCTGCTTCTGCTTTGAGCAGAGGTCACTTCTAACCCCAGTGACTCCGTGATTCACATGAAAGTCTGGGAATGCTTGAACTGGTTTTGCTATGGATGGAACATATATGGAAGAATGTTATTTATACCCAGGATCAATCAGTTGGGGCATATTATGTCAACAAATGAAACATAATACTTTCATCCCCTAAAAACACATGAAAAAGAAATACTGTGGTATTACTCTATTCATTAACAACTAGTGGATAAGCAACACAAGGAACTTCATTACTAGAGATTATGTTTATCCCTCTCCATACATATAGTCTACTTTTATTATAAATCCTGGTGTATTTATATCTGTGAGTATGCAAAGATATCACTGCCTGGGAGGTTTATCCCACGCAGACTTTACTCTGTACAGGGTGTTTGTTACGGTGTTGCTTACATGTCTTAGCTGTCTCCACAGTGAGAAGAGTTAAATGTTTAAGAATATTTCAGAAGGACAGGACTGGTTATAAGGGTGTGGAGAGATCTGGATTATGCATCACGGATTATACGAAATGAGACAGCTGATGAAGCTGATCTCTATAGACACACTTGTGTTGACTGATTGCAGTACTACATGTGCATATGACTATCTTGGATGTATTACGAAATAATTGGCTTCTTGTGCTTGTGTGCATTGTACTTCAAGAGATGGATAAAGTACTGGATTTAAGAGAAAATTAAATATCAATACTTCACAATTCTAACAGACTCTCCTACATGCTTGAGATATGAATCACTGATGTTCCTTTCACATTGTATTGTAAGGCAGGTATGCTTGATCCTCACCTTCTAAGATGAAGAAAGATATGCACTGAAATTGAATGGCTTGCTCAGGATCACATGTTAAATCTCTGATGGAATCACAAAGGAAACCTATATATTAAGGGCAGCATGTCCTGTGCCTCTCTAAGCTTATCTTCCACAGACTTTTTCTGCTAAATAAGGTTACTGGGTCAGAGAAGCTGGTTTTTACCTGTCTGTGCACCACCAATTACGACCTACCTCAGTACCAGTGTTATTTCTTACCTTAACACTGTTATTCCTGTCTGTGTGTTATTACAGCCATAATTTCCAAGTTGTAGTAGAAAAATTAAAATATGAAAAGGAAAGATTAGTATTAGTAGTCACGCCAGGCCACACGCAGTTCAGGCTGATCTGCATAGTAAACTTCCTGGAGACAAACTTATGCTTAGTATTAACAAAGTGGAAAGTTTACTGTGTGGTTCATTGTATCTCCTAAAGCAAATCCATAACAAAATACACTCAAAATACTGTACTGCATGATAACTTGGAAAGTGCATCCTCAAAAAGCTTTATGATGCTTTTTTTCCCTGGGTTTTGCAAAACACCTTTGAACTTCATTCTGCAACAGATACACAGCTTTTATCATGTGTACCGCCATGGAAACCACTATTATTATTTTTTCATTTAATTAATTTAAACTGTCATAACTTCTTTTTAAGATGCCATATTTTGGGAGTTTAAAACATTTACCATTTGTTCCCCCCCCCCCCCCCCAATTTAACAGAGCACTTGGAACATTAACAATAAAGGAAGAAATCTAGCATTTACTTTTCTTCCGTCTCTACGAGGCGAAGCAAGTGTATTTAGACGATGTTTCCAAGTGAAACATGGTGTCATGTGTAGATACTTCTGTATCCAGCTGGAAGCGAAGTGTTCCTATTAAAAGAAGATTCAAATCTACTTGGAAGAATATTTTTAGGTGCACATATTCAGAGAACCAGATACCATTATACTACGGTATGAATAAATACGAGCTAAAAATCTGACAAATTGTAAAGATTTCTCAATCAATCAATCAAAAAAAAAAAAAAAAAGTGGAAGTTTAATTTAATGGAGAAAGATATATGTAACTATTTCTTCCTTTTTTTTCTGTGCATATACTTTGCTCAGTTTCTCTCTGTCATTTTTGGAAAGTATAGTCAGTTCAGACTGCCTTCCTATGAAAGTTTCTTACATCCTTTCGATAAAGTAACACAGGTGAAAAAAACCATATCTTTATCTGTGTTCAAAGAGTGGGTGGGCACAACATGCATTTGCTTTGGTCTGGTATTTCTCATACACATACCCTGTGTCTTAACTTGTCCCATTTGGAGGCACTGACTACCTTCACTCTTCTGGGTAAAGTACTGTCTTTCTTCTTGCAAGGGCGAGGACACTGACACTGATTCTCATCAAGCTTTAATTTAAAGAGGACAAAATAATCGAAACATTATGTGCACATTTGTCTGCCCTCAGCTCCACAATTCACCATAATTCTGAAACATTTAATACAAGTTTTCATCTGGGAATGCCCCTTCTGGGCAAATGACAAGTTTGGGGTTTTTTTGAAGTTTGCCCTACAGGACATGGTAGACCGGAAACAGAGATTAAATAAAACTGACATTAAAGAAAAATCCTAAGTACATCAGTCTCCTAGAAACTTTGCTGTCACTACTTTTCAAAGGTGACCCAACATAACCCTGCAGCAGGTTTCAAATGCTGCCAAAACACAAGAATTTAATTTAGTTTTGTCTGCTGTGTGAGGGGAAGGTGTGAAACAGGGAAAATTTGTCCTTTCTGAAGAGCAAAAAACCAACAAAGTCACAAAAACCTTAGGAAATCCAGTAGTGAGGCATTGCTTCAAGGCTGACAGCCAACTTATTGCAATGCATTCCTTATCAGTTTAAGGTCCATAGAGAAGAAATGAGTAAAGCTATCATAGGTGATGGAATACAAAATGTTCCTCTGCCCCACACTGACCTCACCTGGCTTCTGCAGAAGCACCATCTCAACCCATTTCTGTGCACCCAGTCTTCAACTGAGAGGGGTTATCAGTATTTAGAAGGGGTGGCATATCTGAAAGGTCAGCTGTTCCCCATCTTGGTGCCTCATTTCCCAGTCCACTGGGAATAAATCTAGTTTTGATTGGGGCTATTCAGTAAGAATAAATATGAAATGTGGTAT
The DNA here is from genome assembly GCA_020086605.1 of Lanius collurio. NCBI lineage: Eukaryota > Metazoa > Chordata > Aves > Passeriformes > Laniidae > Lanius > Lanius collurio. The sequence goes on along the minus strand of JACBWW010000003.1, from coordinate 28,130,889 downwards.
TAAATATCATAATTCATGGTCCCCCAAATGAAGCAGCATGATTTTCTGTTTTAACCACACTGCTAAAATGTTCCAGCCAGGTTTAGAACAGATCCTTCCAGCCTGGTCAGGATCAGGGGCCTGCCAGGTACCCTGTGCTGAGCTGCCTCCCACCACTGCTTGCAGATAAGTGATTGCTCCTCACAACAAATCCACATCACCATCACAAGGGTGACCAAAGTGAGGTCAAACTCATTATCTGTGGTGGTGTTACAACAGTTAGGAAAAAACCTGTCACACTCAGGTGCTGGTTGTTTTGTGAGGGGTCTGTGGCAAGACAAGATGAAGATGGTTAGAAACCAGTTTTAGGTATTTCTCAGACTGGTCTCAGACTGTTTTCTCTTCGCTCTTCAACCCTGACCCAGGCACCAGTAAAATTGATTTTTAAGTTGCTTATAGTTTCAAAGGGACCACATGCTGATATCAGGAAGAAGATACTATCACTGATGGTTCAAGAAGGAGAATGGTAGGGTAAATAAAGAAGATAAAGTGGTTCCAGAGATCAGTGCATGAGCATTTCAAGTCTTGAAATAAATTTGACAAAAGAATGATACCTGTTTTGAATACCAAATAAGAATTTTCAAAAGCAGGCTCTGGCCTGAACTTACTTTGAACACCTAAAAATGCCCCTATTGAGACCACTTGGGTTTAAGACAAATAAAAAACAAAAGAACAAATTGCTGTTCCTTAGTGTGATTTTCCAAAAGTTACCACACTATGCATACTGTTTTCGATTCATGAACTGTTTAGGCATTATTTCACAGCTGGAGTATACACAGAACTAAAGAAATGCAGTGTAGAAATTACATGCATCCACAAACTGCACCATTTATCGTTTATAAAGGTGGGCAAAGAGTTGCTGTCATTTTGATTACAGCTGTGAATGTCAGCAGGAAACTGAGGGTGCATGTCTGTTGAATCACAGGATTGGATAAAAATAGGTTTATTTAGTCACTGGTACAATTAATCACGTGTGTATATATATAGATACATATACAAACTATTTAAAGATTTAAAATTTCAGTAGCTATGCATGCACTTCAACACAGCCCATCTGACGTTAATGAGCAAAAGGGTCACAGTAATTAACATCCCAAGTGTAAAACTGTTGTGTGGCTGATGAGATCACTGAAAATCAAATGTTTCTGCTTCTAGGTGAGAGGCTGCCAACCTGGCTGTTAGGTAAGGGTGGAAGGGCACACACAGGCACCGCTCTTTCCCCAGGGGTGTGACCTGACTGGCTTTTCTGCTGCCTCTACCACAAGTCCCATCAATCCCACCACCAAGGAAGCGGGTGAGGAGGATTTTTCCCATCTACCTTTCCTTCTCCTGGGTTCAGACTCCCTCTCCTGGCTTCTAGCACCACTGCACCTTATCGCCCTCCATTTTCAGTCCTGTCCAGAGATTAAACGCACCTTCAGTGTCACTCTTCCCCACAGAAACTTGGGGTCAGTTTCCCAGGGCTCCACCACAGCACCTACTCATGTCAATACGGACCTGTCTTTTGCCGTTTTTTCCATGTTTTTAACTACTGGCATAGAGCTAACCAAACAGATGTCACCAGAACAAGGGGACAGTTCACAGTATGGGGATCTGAAGGGATTTCACATCTGGACATTCCTTTTGTGAGGTGCTTCTCTGGGTATCATGAGACAAGAGGAGCTGTCACCTTACCTAGAGGGACTTGCTGGCAAATGTCCCCAATTGACAGCATGGTCACCTCCTCTGGTTTTATCATCAGATGAATCTTATTTTGCCGGGTCTTAGTGTCAAACAATTTTTCTATTTTGGTCTTGCAAAATTTCCCATTTTCAGAATAGTTCTGCCTCAGAGGAGGTAGGATGTGGGCACTGCTGATGGTGCATTCTGCTGCCCTAGTAAAGTGTGCATGTATTTGTATCATTTACAGGGAGACAGAAAGGCCTTAGAGAAGATTTATTTGTGGGTTCCACAGAAAATTGTAGAGAAGATGAGACTGGATGATGTAAAGGAGCAAGACAAGGGACAGCAAGAATGGCGTTGGTTGCAAAGCAAGAAGAAGCAGAAGAAAAAACCTTGATGAAGTGCAGGAATATGCCTAAACTTGTGAATAAAACGGGCCAAGAGCTATTGTCTGGTCCTAAGGACAACATCATTGGGATCCCTATAGTTACAATCTTCTTCCTAATTCACCTCCATCTCCCACAACCCCAAACACAGACAAGCAGGACGGTACCATCCAAACTGCCCTCTGGAAGCAGGCCCTGGGGCTCTGCTAATTCCCCATGTAGCCTGGCTATTGCCTGGAGAGTACCGGTGGCTTGGGCAGGGTCAGTGTACATCAGCATCCACCACACCCTGGTCTTGTTTCATGTCCCTCAGTACACACAGACATAGATACACACACAGAGAACGTGACAGCTGGCAAAAGAGCAGGGGAACACAGGCCACAAACAGATGGGGAGGACCACAGAAGTTGGGAGCAGTGGAGAAGCAAGGAAAAGCATTATTTGGACAGCTTTCTGTACAGGATAATTGCTGTGGGATGTAATAAGGTAGCAAGGCATATTCCCACCTAAGCAAAGGAAAACAGATCAGCCTTCAAGCAATGGACAGGGAAAGCCACTGACACTCATAGCTGTTGATTTATTATTGAAGTTTGAACCTGGGATGACCACAGACAAATCTGATATCAGCTTCACTCTAAAAGTGAAATTATGACATGATAAGCAAAATAAATGTCATTAAAAGGACTTCGTGATTTGTAATCCCATCTCTTTCCTTTTTTTTTTTTTTCTGAAGAAACATACTCTTGTTTAACACCATACTGTGGTACCTGTGAAAGCAGCAAGAAGGATAAAATTGCTTATCTCATTGGCTTGATACTACCAGTGAGCAGTGTGTACAACAGCAGCATGGCTCAAAAACATAATTCATCAATAAGTGCCATAGCTACCAGATCCCTAAAGCAGAATTTACCTGCTACAAAGCATTTAAAATTGACAAAAAAAATTTTGTACCCTCTGTTCTCCTGCCTACCACTCTAGGTCTCCCTCTCTTCACTGAGGTTATGGATGAGATCAGAAGTGAGGGATGGTGATTTTTCCCATTCTAGACTGTCGCTCCAGAGTCAGTGTCAATGAGAGTCATAGGTGACAGTGGAAGAGACAGTAACAATCCTTTCCATCCTGAGATCAGTGAAAGATCAGGGGAGTACTGGGTCTGGTGGGGATGGAGTTCACTTCTATCAGCCCATATGGCACTGGGCACTGCTGGGCTGGTGGTTAAGAGTGTTGATAACCCCTTGGCATTTGAGTATTGCTGAACAGTGCTTGCACAGCACCAAGGTTTCCTCCTTTTCCTATTCTGCTCCCACTCTCTCCTCCCCAGTGGCAGGCTGAGGGTGACCAAGAAGCTGGAAGGGGACACAGATAAGACAGCTGAGCTGAACTAAGATACTCCATGCCCTACAGCATCATGCTCAGCAACAAAAACTGTGGGACAGGAAGAAAGAAGTTGGGGACTTTGGCTTTCAAGATGGCCATTGCTCAGAAACTGTCTGGGCACCACTCTGCTTTTGGAGCTGGTCAGTGATTGTCTTTGCAGCACTAGTATAGTTTTTTTCCCCTTTGCCTCACTTATTAATCTGTCTTTATCTCAACTGTCAGGAGTTTTCTTGGGTTTACTCCTCCTATTCTCTTCCCTATGCTCCTGGAGGAGGGAAGAGGAGTGAGTAAATGGTTGTGTGAATACTTGGCTGCTGGCCATGGTCAACCCACTACACCAGGATTTTTTCACAGCCTTTTAAAACTTTTACCAAAGTGTAAGGAATGTTATGCCCATTTTTCCGTCATGCATAGAAACACAAGAAATATCTACTTAAAATATGATTTTGTCAATAAAAAGGAAAAATAAATAGATGATCTAATTGCCAGCTTGATTGCAAATTTTAACATGGAAATATTAATTTAGCCAAAGTTGTCTTTAATTATATCCCAAAGTTTTAAAGTGCAGAAAAGTGCAGCAAAGTTATATTTCATAACCAACCTTTTACCTTTATGGTTGTAACACTAATCAGCCCAGCCAACTTATTTAGATGACTGCATAGAAAAATCTTGCAATGAACCATCTGAAGTTTTTTTTCAACAGAGACAAAAGTGCCTTGAATATCTAAAGGCAGAGATAAATTTTCAGTCCAGTTCCAGATCCCAGAAACCAGAGAAGTAAGCACAGTTTCCTTTCTTGCAGAATGAGCTGCCTATATCCTCCTCTCCTTCTCAAAGGTACAGGATCAAGGGCTGTCTTGGCAAAGATCTCTTCTTTCCCTTCCAACACAACATTCTTTCCTTTTCCCACACTCTGGATCTTTTATTAAGACTTTATGTAGATTTATGACAATCTTATAAGTTTTCTGCATATAGGATTTTGAAAAATAGAAGGCATGGGGTGGTGGTGGATCTTATTAATGTATATAAATAATTGAAGGGAGAGTGTAAAAAAAATGGAACCAGATTCCTCTCAGTGATGCTCAGGACAAGAGTCAATGAGTACAAAATGAAATATAGAATGTTCCCTCTAATCACAAACACTTTTTTATTTTTATTTTTTTTTTTTTTTAGTTTGAAGGTCATGGGACATTGGAACAGGTTGTACAGAGAGTCTGTTGTCTCCACACTTGGAGATAGTAAAAAACTGTTTGAAAATGGTCCAGGTGTGTCAGTGATGGCCCAGCTTTGATAAAGAGGGTTTGACTAAATGGTCTCCAGAGGTTTCTTCCAACCTCATCTAATCTGTGATTTTGTGAATTGCCATTGGTTTTTTCTCCTAACCATTGTGGGAGGAAATTTTGGACCCTTGGTTTTCATTTAGTTTTTCAGCCAGCTATCCAAGGCACACAGATCTGCAAACATGAATTTACAAACCCCATGAGAGATTCATGCAGGTTTGTGTATCTGGAATGGATGTTCCTCTGCTTGGTTCTGGGCCCTTTTCTCCTCTCCTGGATGATGCACTCTAAAATAATATTGCAGTACATCAGGGCAAACTAAAAATGGTAAGACCCCTCTCTTGGCCTGACTAGTGTTCAGTCATTTTTTTCCACATGTCAGGAGGTATTTTAACCAGTCTACATGACAGGTGTGAGTAGGGGTCATGTTATACCTCATAGATGGTAGATCCAGTGGTTCAGTGTAACTGGTTTGTGCCTGGATCCAGTGAATGAAATGAAGCTCTTTGGCCAGAAGAGTTCCAGCCTCCTGTCAGTGTTCAGATGCATTTTTGATTCTCTTTGTAATATGATGTCTGGTCCCAGAAGAGCTGGGTCAGCTGCAGCTGAACAGCTGTGCTACTTGATGTTGTACTAAACAGATCTTTCTCTGTGCACAGTCTGTCTTCCTCTGATCAGACCTTTCAGCTTGGAAGGCTCACCACTATATTGCAAAAAACCTTCAGAATTTTCCTTGGGGTTTTCTTCCTCCTAAGTGCTTTCTGTCATTTGCTTCACTGTCACCATTACAGCTTAAAGCTACTCTTTAATGTTTCTGTCCCATGCATCTCCTCATTTCCAGCCATGAATAATTCTTGCTGTTGTTTTCTGTTCATAGATAGCTGCCAGACACTGGCTTTCAAAAACAAATAATCTGGTGATGCTTTAGCCATTTCTTGATTTACCAATCTCATTTTCTGACTTTCTCTCAATGGATAAATTTCTGATCCTCCACATGAATGATTCCAGTTCTACATATTTCTGTTTCCAGTTCTGTTTTTCTCTTCTCTGAGCATGACCTGCAACTTCTCAATGCTTTGCATTTCACATTACAACCTGGTCACCCTGTTCCTTTTGTCCAGTCCACTGGCATTTCACCCCACACACCATCAGTGATACACCCCTGTTCTGTCCATGTTTATGGATGCATTTTTATGTTTATATTGCACAGAAAGAGCTCTCAGCTTGTCTTTTCCATACTAGCAGCACCATCCTCTACAATTAAAATAGGCAGCCCAGTGAAAGAAGGCAGAGGGCAGCAGGCAGTGTACCTGTTGTGATCAGGGCAAAGCATCCTCACCCTTCTTTTAGGCAGATGGTGTGACCAGGGGCATTTCCTGGCCCTTTTCTCTCCTGAATCCAGGGCAGCAGGGTTTCACACAAAGAAGATGCAGAGGAGTGCCTCCTGCCAATCTTGGGGCTGCCTACGCTGTGACACTCACACAGGTAGGACAAAGGGAACCGAGGAACACAAAGAGAAGAATGGATGCTTGTTTCAAAGCCATGCTGCCAGTTAAGTGAATATTGCAGAACTAGATCCATGTTAATGACCTAGCTGTAATGTAGCAACAAACAGCTTGTAGTTCACAGGTGTCTGGGTGGGGATGATTTCTTAAGCTTTGCTTAAAAAAGCAAAAGTGTTTTGTGTTACTAAGGTATGATAGAGGGAAATCTAGGGCTGCTGTGGCTGAATAAATAAATATAAATGTGGGAAAGGAGCCCTTGTGCCAGTACTCATGCCACAGAGGGAGGTACTCCAGGGCACTTGATCTTGCACTGAGCTCTTCAGTCTTGAAGTGTTGAGTTTCTAAGAGGCTCTTGACTTTTGTTCCTTTATCCAGATTCTAGTAAGCTATGGTCAAGGGTTCTACCTTACTAGCCAGCACTAGCCACCAGAAAAGAGAGCACATGGCCTCTTGGAGCCATTTTCAGGAAAAGCACTGTCAATATTACTTATACTAACTGAAAACCCTAAACACTCTGCTCCCTACCCCAATAAATTTACCATCTTGTTGGGGACAAAACTTGTCACATTCTCCTCATAACTGTGATCACAATTATCTCATTTACAGTCTCTCTGCCTCTGCTTTCCCCAAATTCCAGATCCTCGTTGTCCATCAGCCCACATCTTCTTGTTTTTTTTTTATAGTCTCCCTGGTCTCTTCAACTTACTTCAAGGACTTCAATAAAATACTTGGATTCATAACAAAACTACCCTCTTTTTTTGTTTTCCTCTTTTTGTGCTTCCTTGCATCTCATCTCCATGGATAGATAAGGCAGATGACAAACTGTGGAACTCTATTTCATTCACTGGTAGCAAATGGACAGTTTATCTCCCCCTTCCATTTTTTTAAATTTTTCTACTTTGCCCCCCACATGTTTTAAGTCACTATGAGTTACTGCTTTCTGTATATGTAGGGATGGCACATAACCCAATTTGGAAAGCTTGACAAGTACTTATAAATATATCTCAATGCAAAATACTAATTAAAGAGAAGGAAAGAAATTCTCACAAGAATTTCTCTATATTCCTATATGTCTCTTGACAGAATCCTGCTTACTTAAAACTTCTTCAACTTTCTGGTAGTTTTCTATAAAAACTGGTATGGTATACCCTCTGATTCCAATTTCTCATCTTTATGTTCTCAAAGTCAGACTTTGAATTTCAGCTTCAAAAGACAAGATAGCATGAAAGAGACACTGTTGAAATTGTAGCTCTAGCAGATAATTTGTAAGAAGAAAACAGGGTGCTTTCATGTACTAACTTATTTGATACAAATGCTCTGTTCTGCTCTGAATTCATGTAGTTTGAATCAAAACAGGAAACTATAATTTTGATTTAACAACATAAAACACTCCAAATTTCCTGGAAAAGTGTGAACAATAGTAATCTTTCAGCTGAACACTGCTTGAGTGTGGAAAGCAATCACTATTCGAGTTTGAGTTTGTTATGCAACCGGGGGAAGAGCAGGCAACTTGAATGTTAAAGTGAACAATTTTTGCATTGTACTCTAACCATTTTGTTGCTGAATAGTGTAGTCTTCCTGCATACCACTGCTCTCTCCATTACTGGGAGTTTGATTTCTCATTGCTTTACACCTCTTGAAATGTTTTATGCCTTTGTAAAGTCAGTGTTTAAAAATATTCTTTGGGTTTAATCATATTTCATACCTTCTTTGTGCAGGATGAAGCAAACAGATTTTATGCCACTCCAGATGTCCATTACTGTAGACATCATGATCTCTTAACTGACTAAACCTGTCAATATTTGGAAGCATAAAACCATACTCATTTCAGAAACTAGTGCCTTGATATATTAAATTGCCATTTTAAAAAAGTTGTCTTGCTTGACTCTTGCACCCCCATCTTCTCATTAACATCATAATAGGAACATAAAGAGGTTTAAATATGCCAGATGGCACCTCTGGGGATGAGGGAATACCCTGCCAGTGTTCTCCTAGACCACTAACTCTCAGCTTGTTATATGGAAGATGGAGGTTCCTATATTCTAAAATATAAACATGCTAGACAACACCTGTTTTTTGAGGCAGTTACTAGGGAAGACAGAAAATACAGGAGACATGCTGAATCTCAGTCCATGAAACCATTAACTTAATGAATGCATTTTCATTTTCACAGTGTTCAGACCATTAGATGACAGGACAAGATTAACAGAAGAAGAGGAGAGAAAAAAAAAAGACAACTTTAATCAGAGCTTTGTGAAGTGTGCTAATTATCTTCAGGGAATAAGATGCCACAATGAAAGACTGTGGTTTAAACTCCTTTTTCTGGGACTCCGGAGCTCGCATTTGTTCTGAGTGAACAGTGTGTTGGGTAGAGACTCTGGGGTAAACCTAGAGTGGATGTGTTTTGTGATCAGTGGACTGTGTAATGAAATACTGATGCAATATATTTTCCTTTTTCTGCAGAGGAGTCCCTCTGGGATTTGATATAGCTACATTTGATATTATAAAGAATTTAAAACTAGTAATAAATGTGTGCATATCTGTTCCTAAACAGCAGGTATGAATTTTGATGCACTGAATATTTATTATGTGTGGAGTTTGTTGGTTTGTTTTTGTTTTATTTTGTCAAGCAATGTAAATTTGTCAAGCAAATGTGCCTTGCTATGCTTTCTTTTAGCAGTTTGGAGCTGTTTTATATGCACACCATGTATTAGCAGCCCCAGCAAGAAAGCTGAAGAAGCCAACAGGATGAGCAAAGCATCCAAACAACTGCAAGCCTACATGACTACTCCTTTGGTTGATCCTCCTGCTCATCCTTCTCTGTTTCCCGTTGCTTCCAGCTTCCCCTTCACCCATCTCTACTGTGTGTTTCTGGAAGTATATTTATTCCCGCAGATGCAAGGAATGAAGTTTGACCTGAATTCCCATTTGTTTTTTTTAGCTTGATAAATTCTAGATTATGTGCCCAGTGGCATCTATTCAACCCCCAGTCATCCTGAAGAACAGCACCAGAGCCTTTCCCATCTCTCTTCAGCAGCTCTCTCAGATAGGTGCTTAAAATGCCCGAGTCTGTGCTTTGAAGCGCTGGAGCCACCCTCTCCCCTCCCTCCTCCCTGCTCTCCAGCATCTCTGCAACTCCAGCAACAACTTCTCAGCACCGCAGACCCCCGCGAGGCCCCCGGGAGCCGGAGCCGGAGCTCTCTGCCGCCCCGAGGGAAGCTCCTCCGAAGCGCTTTGGGGAAGCGGCGGCGGCGGCGCGACCCGGAGCGCGCTGCCCGAGCGGCCGGGCTCGCACTAGGTGGCACTGCGGGGCTGCGGCGGCACCCCGCGCTCCCGGCCTCTCGCTTGGCCTCCGTGAAGCCCAAGCAAGCCAGGAAGGCTTTTCCGTACATTTTGACAGCAAAAGAGAAAGAGGATCTGCCAGCAGAACAGTCCTGTTCCCTCCCTCCAGCGTGAATGACGCACCGAGAAGGATTTTTCTGGGCTGCTTCTTCCAGCAGGCACGAGGAGACTGCTGGTTTCTCTCACACAAGAACGTGTGGCCTGGAGGAGTGGGAAGTCACAACTCGCAGCTCGGCGTTGAATTGTACCACTGAGCTGTGCCAACGTGTTTTAGGAGATCCTTGTGCTCACAAATGCTCTGCATCTTTCAAAATCCCCCAAAATAGATCTGACCTGCTATGGAGACCTTGCTCTAGCCTTTGTAGAAATTTCCCTCCCAGACTGAGCATGCATACACAGCAGCTGAGAAACAACAGCATGCCTGATGTACAGGGGAAAATCTGGAACTTCTTGATTCTGCACATGAATGAACTAGCTGGACCCCAACTGCTCATTACAGACTCAGTCAGAGGAGCTGCATGAAAGATAAGATGGAAAGAGAAGAAATTCCATTTTAATTGCAGAGGAATCACCTTTGGCTAAAGTGGGGCACAGCGATGCTCAATAAACAGCAGTGAGAGAAGCAATATCAGCCTTTCCCCATTCCACTTCCCAAAAGTGAAGAAATAAACATGCTCTATTAGCAAGACTTTGAGGCCAAATATCTGAAGGTAGCATTAAGCCTTAAATTAGCACACTGTTCAAGCATTAAAAAAACCCATGGGATTGATTGCAAATGTGACCTGGGCTCCTTGGCCTTGAAGCAGCCCTCAGTTTAATGAAACTCCTGGAAAGTGTTTGTGGTGATGACTAAGAAACACTCTCTTTGTACAATGAATAAACTGTTCAATAGTAAAGGCAGATCCTATTCTGACTGAGTGGGATTTCATTTTTATTACCTATTTGGCAAAGGGTATGATTGGATGATTTCAAATCCATACCACACTGGAAACTGAACTGCCATTATGGTAATTTTTGAGGATGTTCCACCTAATTATGGGTTTTCTTTTGAAGGAATATAAAGCATTGCTCCCAAAAAGTTCTAGTATTAAGATAATAACTTAGTATTTACACACACACACAGATACATTTGTCTCTGGGAATATGTCTGTGATGTAAATCTGACTTTTTAAGGAGTTTAGTCAGGGTAGAGACATTCTGAGATAATACAGGAGGGACAAAAGTTCTTGGGAAATCATATGGCCATTTGCACAAATGAGTTGGCAGGGAGTTTCTGAAAGGAATGGTCACAGATGTGACAGGAAAACAGTGCCGTGTTTCCCACACAAGGTGGATTTCAGACCCAGAAAGGTCTTGCTCTTTCCTGAACTCTACCAGTGCTCACAACTGTCAGGACAGGTTTCTAAATCATCTCTCATCATGTATTCACCTCAACAATGGCTAAAGAAAGCAACCTTGGTCAAGATTTACAAATGCGCTCCTCTCTTCACCTTTTGCAAAACTGTCATCCTAATAAATATCTGAGTAATTGAAATGACCCAAGACCAAACCTGTGACTTTCTGGCTGCCCTCTTCCTGATCTATGTTCTCTAACTCCCATAGCATAGGACAGCAACATTCAGAGTCAGATGATTGACTTTGTTGTGCTAAATGATAACCAGTCTGCCAAAATACACCCCCTCCTTACAAGTTCAATTACCTCCTTTAATTTTCTGCTTCTGAAATCTTGTCATCATTTACACTTTAGAAATTAATAAATATACTGGTTCTACATGTCAGATGAAATTTCACTTTTTTTTTAAAGTAAATTGAACATGCTTTTTAGGCTCAATAGCTTTTTTTTTTAAAAAAAATAATTTTGAGAAGAATAAAAACATGTTGCTACCAGTCCAGTCTCATTATCTGATTTTGCTTCTCCTGGTAGGGAAATTGTGGCCACATGTGAGTGATGATAAAATTTAGGTGAGCAGAATGACTCCAAGGTTTTCCTTGTAAACATTTATATGCTCTTTCCATTTAGATGCAACTAGATTATATTAAAAGCCTGATAGCAATAGTTACAGTAATTACTTTTATTTTTATTGTATTAAAATAGAAATTTTTGAGTTATGTTTTTCCTTAACAAATCATCATGAAAGTATTATAAAATCAAGGGTTCCTGCAAGAATATTTCAAGCATTTTTCAAATGGGCAAGACTTCATAGTTTACAGGAGAAAAATATTCTCAGTCCCAAGAACTTAAAGCTTCAATCTTGCAATGGAAGCCAGTTCCCTGACTCCACCTGGATCCTCAGTGAAATCAGCAGGTCTGTATGGTGTAGGAATAGATATAAATCCCATTTCCAGACTCAGTATAAACTCATGATGAAACAGTAAAAAAATACTCTTAGACACTGGTGGCTTGTGCAAGTTAATGGGACATTGCAGTAATAAATATTTTGGTATATGTTTTGAAAATCTGGTGTTTTTTTTTTTTTAATCAGAAAATTAGCAATTTTTTTTTTTTAAACTTATGTGGTTTTTATAATGTACCTCAGTGCATATAAGGTGGGAGCCTTTGGATTGATTTTCATACATTAGAAAGGAACTGAAAGTAAAGCACATTACTGAGAAAGAAAATGATGGTGCATCACATTTAGTACTAGAGGAACACAGAACTGAGCTGGGCTCTGTACATTAAGTGTTGTCAGGGATTTCTGTATTGCAATACGACAGCTCTAGAGAAATCATAATATAGGACTGTTTTGTATTCAACAATCTGGTATTTCAGATAAGAAACATTTAATTTAGATTTTTGATGACTTGAAGTAATTAGTTTTGTACAAATTTTATCTTAGAATTGTGTGGCTTGCACTTGATCAGTTATTTTTTCCTAAGCTATTCATATATCTTAAATGCTGAAAAAATTCTGATGGGTTTGGGAAGTTAAGCAGGTTGCTGGTCATCAGAACTTCTTTTTCTACAAGCAATCTTAAGTGTGCTTCTTTACCTCTGTTGTCTATAATTTATTTTTGCTAGTTAAAAAATCAGATCTTCTGATTAAGCAGCTTGAAGTTGCTGAAGTAAGGGAAGTTAGGCCTTTCCTTTCAGAATTAATGAAGGCATTTTCCATTACTTGTGTCACTTGCATAATCTCCCACAGTAACAACAATATCTACCTGAAACATAAAAGATTCAGCAAGCAAAACCAGCCAGACATAATCCAGCCTCCCTGGCACCATGTACCTTCAATTTACTGATTATTTCTATCCAATATACTTCAGAAGCAACTTCACAGCTCAGGCCTCCTTGGCTCTATTAGCCTCCTTCTTATTTGATTTGAAATCACTCTAAAGGTAAGAAATCATGCTAGCTGCTAGATACTATCTGTTAATTGCTTCTGCAGATAATGAGCACCCTAAGGGTCGAAAGAAGGTTACAAGGCCTATAGAGACGCATCACAAATACATAATTTATGCCTCTTCCAGCAGTTAACATTGCAATGTTTCTGTGTGCACAGTCTATGTGAGGCTGTTCAGCCTCCAGCTTTTCAGGCATTTCATTTTTGGATGGTTCACCACTGAACAAACTAGTGAAACCTCCCAAAATCTCCTTAGGGCTTTTTCCTGCTAAATCCTCTTCTGTCATATGCCTCAATTATTCAGTGGTGAAGGATTTTCCATTTCTCTGCTCTTTGTTCCTCTCCTCACTTCCCCACTTGCAGTCCAAATAAAGTGCCAAGACTGAAAAGTATTTAAAATAATTAACTTGGCATCTTGTACAGCTTGATTGAAAAGCAGGAATTATTAGTACAAATGAGCAATGCCTGTAGGACCTTTAATATAATTGTTGTTTTGTTTATGCTGACAAAGTACAATGTTTGCATTTTGTTATTCGATCGTTATTAAGATTTTGAGACAGTGAAGTTATGTCTACAGTGTAAATGAGGCATTTTTAACTATTATAAAAAGAACGGCAAGTTGTACTGCAAGCTCTGCATACTACAGGTCTTCCTGAGAACCTGTTAACCCAGGCTCTAAGGATGGGCCAGACATTACATATTCCATCCCTAGGAAACCAATTACCTTCTGGATCCCTCTGATAAGGTGGGATACAGGCACTTGCAATTGAGCAGTTTTGTTTGGCCTCCGTCCTTACCTCCTTTGCTCCAAGAGCTCTCTGAAGAAGCTGGTGGAGGCTGGTAGTGCCTGTGTTAATCTACTCAAATGATCTCACTGATGAAATCTCGTGTATCTTCTGATTCACTGAGTTCAGATTGCGTCTGCCAGTTTGAATTAGGCAAACCAGTTGTATGAGGATAATCCCAAGGTATCATACTGGAGCATTTTCTGTACAAGGTTGAAAGGCTGATCTTGTGGCAGGTAGAACAAGCTGTTCCTTTCTGAGAGAGCAGCACTGTCATTTTTGAGGGCAGACTAGGTATTATAATTCACTGTATGACCTGGAGCAGTATTAGGTCACAAGCATTTGCAGTGTTTCTTATTACTGCAGGTTTGACACACAGCTGCCATGGGTTCAACTGCAAATTTTTTAAGTGCAGCATCTTTTTTTCATACTCAACAAAATTTTAATTTATTCCTGCGTGATAATGCAAGAATTCCTTCTGTAATGAAGGAATTCAAAATTTTTCAGATTCTACAGCAATGCAAACCCTTGGCATGTGCACAGAGCCATGCAAAATCTCTCTCCACAAATTTTTCAAGCATCCATCTTGCAGTGAATGATGCAGAAGAAGTGAATGTGTGTCAATCTCCCTAGATTTTAGCCATGTTTAAGCAGATATTGAAACTAAATTTATTACCTGATCTCCATTTCTAGTCCATTGAGAAATGTGAGCATATCTATAGGGTAAGTCATCCCATCTATATTAGACATCTCGAGAAAGAAAGAATGGCCTTCAGGTGACTCTCTCTCTTAACTGGCTATAAAAGTAGCTTAAACAGAGCATCTAACTTTTAAACAGAACTCTAGTTCAGCAAGATTAATTCCACCCTTAACATGCAGCTTCCTCAGTATCGTCTTCACAATTCAGCAAGGTATTTAAACACATGCCCAGCTTTCCACGGCTGAATAACTCTAATCACATGGGCTGGTTTAAGTATCTTGTTACACCAGGACTGGATGATTTCTTGAACAGAAAGCTTAACAGTCTGCGTGGCTGCCTTTGTTAGACTCCAGGCTGCTTGTTTATGACATTAATTCTCTTTAGCTTTCTTGAGCAGCAGTGTTGGTATTTTAGAGGGCAAATGGAAAATACAAAACAACCATTCTAGGTATTTTCAAAAGAAATACATGGCATCATTTACTGCCTCTCTCTGTGTTACATGTCTGGCTAAGTGTTTGAATTATTTCTGCTTTCCTTTGCCTAAATATTTTAAATATATTTAATCTCTGCTATTATTTACTGATACTGTTTTATGTAACTCTGTTAAGTGTTTGGAGAAACTTTCATGGTATGTAATGTTGCACACATAATAAAGAACTATTGTTCAGGCAGCTCCCATGGCAGTGGATGGTAGAAGTTACAGTGTTGGACTATAAATTATATCAGTATTGTGTAAGCAGGATGTTGTTGACACTTTATTTTCCAAATTAAAAAAAAAAATTACAAAAAACTTGCCAGTTTCTGAGCAAGTCACAGTAATTTCTTTACATGAGAACCTAAGAAGCATACTCAGTTGACATGTCTCCTTTTGACATAATGTTGATTTCAGGCAAAATTCTCCTCTATAACTGGCTGAGGAATATCTAGTTTAAGACACATTTTCTCTCTTGTTGACCTAACTATGCATGTTCTTGCACAAAATCCTGGTGACAAGAAGAATTGGATATTCTAAGGAGTATCTGTAGGAACAAGTGGATCAAAAACTCACGGAGACCAGTGGAATATGAAGTCCCCATCCAAGCAGAGAGCAGAAAGAACATTCCTGAAACAAGCTCATTTGAGATAGCTTGAATTCTGGCAGGAAACAAAATGAGCTGAAACAAATGTCAGCTCATTTAATATACAAGTCAGAAGAAGAGCCTGAGCCAGATGATCAATGGTGTTTGAGAGCATTGGCATATTACACCAGAATCCCTTAAAATAATAACTCACTGTAACCCTGTGACAGTGGATGATGTCTGAGAAGCATAACTGAGAATCACTGAGCTGAAATGAACCCGAACCTGAGCCAAAAGCAGAGCAAATCACTGTCTGTCAAGAACCAGAGGTGAAACTGAACTTCTGGTGTGAAATCTTAACAGAATTCACTTGTGTCCTCCCTTTCCTGTGTCAGACATCCATGAAGGACTGGCTCAAACAGCTCCAGCATGGTGAGGGAGCAGCCTGCCCCTGGGTGATGTGAGGCTGGCTGTCCTAAAGGTCACAGATCTGCTCAGTGTGCCCGTCAAGGCTCACAAGAGTATTGGCACTCACATACAGGGTACACGAGGCTGCCTGCAATTCCTGCAGGTCTTAAAACAGGAGTTACACCAGAGCTGGAGGTATGGATGGGATCCCGGTGGGCAATGCTAAGCAGAGGTGAAGGTCATGCTTCCTCAAGGCTGCTGTAAGGCCTGGGTACTGCTCGGGATACTGGTGTTGCAATTGTTCTAAGATGGAATCTTGGCTGGAGGAAAAGATATGGGCCATGTGCTCTTCTTCAGCACAGTGTCTCAGAAGGACTCAGGTTCACAGTGTCTCACAATGGCTTCGAGCAAAGCTTGTGCAGGCAGGAGAATTGAAATGTAAATTGAAGTTTGGCAGCTGAGTTGCACGCTTGCATTCTGCTGGCCAGTACCTTTTTCTGTTGCTTCTGTCTTCCCCACTCAGAACAGCACATTTCTGCTATTTTAGTTTTTCAGTATCCTGGGGTTGTGGCACTTCATAGCAGGAAGAAGGTATCATTTTAGCATATTTTAATTTTTATGCCATGCTCTCTCAATCTGCCTCCTTATCTCCTTTTGTTCTTTTTCTCTTAAGCAGAAAGGCAACAGAAATCAGGCACCGAGGAAAACGAATACAGCTTCCTGACAACAAAATCTAGAGCCAACTGTTGCAGTCAGTTTCAATTTGCACACACTGGTGAAACCCTGAAGCTTACTGGGACATGGAAACACACAGGCTAGAGCAATTTATGATCATGCACGTAGCTACTGCTTTTTTCTTATTTCTTGCAGTTGTTTAAATGTTAGCAGAGATGCAGACTTCTGCCAAACATATGTAGCTTTTAGGATGTTCACATGCAGCATGAATTCTCAGTCCTGAGTGAGGAGAAGAGGGCACTCATGCCCTGCTGGGGAACAATACAAATTCAGTGCCAGATTACACAGAAATCTCAAATCTGAGTCCTAAGTCCCTCCACAAATAAATACATGAGCCAGTCTGTACAGTTTGCCTATTCTTGCCTCACTTTGGACATAGTTAATGATGTAATGCTAATTTTTGTTGATTATTGTTTTGCATTTTGTAGTGTAGTACTGTTTGATTAGTTTCTTTGTGTTTCTCAGCAGGAGAATGAATTTTGTGATCCAAATACATTCCTCCTCATCTGGCACCTGACATTAACTATTGGGGGAGACCATAATAAAAACACGAGTTGTACCATTACAGCCTTCGTAATGGCTTTACAGGGTTGAACATCTTTAAATGATTGTATTCAGACACTCAGAAGCCTCTGGTTTTGACAGCAGAAATACTGGTTGAAAGCATTACCTCCCTTGTCTTCAAAATTTATGACATTGTCATTAAAATCAGCATCTTTTGCAAACGACGGTGAGGAGAAAATGTATTTGGGTGGGGAAATAGAGGAGAGGACAAAAAGGAGGAAAGAGGACTTGTCACCATGAATTAATAAGCCAGAGAATGAATGTTTAGGCAGTAGTGCTTAACTGGAACCAGCATCAAATAGTCACTGTGAAGAACTAATAAATATGTTAGCACTCACCGGTGAGGTGCTAATGAAATTGTATGTGTGTTTTTGTGTCCATAAGGGGGATGAAATCAAAAACTAAATATTAGTTAAACAATTAATCTGTCCTTAAGGAAAAAAAATTTGTTCCTCTTGATCATCTTACCAGGCAACAAAAATGTAGGCTCATAAGTTCAGTCTGATAGGTATAACATACATCAATAAAAGAGTAAAAATTAAAGAAAATATAATTGTACTATAGACAACTCTATTTATTTAAAGAAATATATATATTCAAAATTAGGTAATGATTTTATAATGCTTATTAAGGGAGTCAAGAAAGCCCTATAAATTGTAAAATATCTTGTGATTGGATTATTATTTTTTACAAGGTTACAAGATATTAATGATTTTACAGGATATCATAAAAAGACTCAAATATTTTCATGGTTTGCAATGATATATGATTTCAGTTTTTTAATGGGTTAAGCTGTCATTTGGATCAACAAGTATTTAGAAAACTCCTCTGTAGCCTCAACATATTTATAAACACATAACTGCAAATTTTTCTTTAAGTTACACATACTTATCCATTTGGAAAGCAGATTACATATTTATGTGCTTAACTATGGATCCCTTTTCCTTACTTTAGACATGCGATTTTAAAAGTTTTTTTCAAAGTAACAGGTTATTGATGTGTTATAGGAAGAAACCAAAATATCACTCCAAAGATGTGATCTAAAATCCTGGTGTTCTCTTCATTACATTCCAGCTTTCCAAAGACTTCAGATCTTATCTTCTCTCCTTACAGACTTGACAAAGTTTTATATACAGTTCTTGGAACCAGGAATTCAGTATCTGAGCACCATCTTTTCATGCCCTTCCCAGCAGGCCCATTTTACTTAATAGCAGGTATAGCTCATATACAGAAAAATGTGTGAAAGTCTCTAACTGGAATCCTTTCTTAGCTGAAGACTTTGTTCTGCAAATTACTCATGTTCAGATATTTGTCTAACCATTTTCTATAATACCTTTCAATCTTGCTTTTAACTTTCGTATATGCAGCTATCTTCCTCTTCTGTTTCAAGGCTGCATAAAGAATGCTCTAGTTAGAATAAAACCTGGAAATTGATTCACAGTATGTACAGATACTGTCAAAGCATAAGATATTCTTAAAGTGTTTGATCTTCCTAACTTGTTCTGCAGAGCCAGTTTAAATACTTCTGAATATACAATCTGAAAGACTTGGTCTTGATGAATGCTATTGATGAAACCTTGAGTAAGAGAAAAAAAAAAAGCCCTTAACAACAAGAATTTCCCAAGTGTAGTAACAGAGGAACACAACACAAGTCAGTTGTGATGGACTTGCTACTTCATCTGCTGATAACAACTAGAGCAAGACACTTCACTGAACGGTATAAAAAATTCTACAATAAACAGTTCAGGAATAGCCTGCCATAAAGAAAAATGTTTTGTCTATTTCAGAAAGCAGAACTCTGAAAGACACAATGGCTAGATTGTAAGGATTTGCTGTTAAATGCCAAATAATAATAGTACTCATAATAACAATAATAATAATAATGTTCTTCAATCCTTGGGTGCTTTACTGGTTGTGCTTGGCCTCAGTGATACTTGACAACAAAGGCACACCTTATACAGGCAAATGTTTAAAAGATAACTCTTTCTCGACACACAATTCACACTTTGCCACTGTTCAACTTAGTGGTCCTTTGGCTTTCATGTTAGGTGATGTATAGCTAATGTGCTTTCCTAGAGATCATTTGCAGCTCTGTACATTTTATCCAGCTGGTCTCTTCAGAAAAGCTTTTTTCAAATCTATGTTCATTCTCATTGCCTCAATTTTATCTCAGTTTCAGAAAATAATACAGGACCCTGTCTTTGGGGTAGCAGATTTTGCTGCCCTCTTATATTTAAGCTTTTTCATACTAGGAAGCCTTTCATAAAGAGATAAACTGGTACTGCTTTATAGATTGCTCTGGGTCTTGGCCCACATCCTTGTTCAAGCTCCAGCTAAAAGTGAATTCTTACAGCTGCTTTAAGTAATTGAGAATCAAAATTTGGAAGTGAAATGCTGATACCACCTTCCCCATTACAGCATTTAGCTGCTTCTGTCATGAAGCAATCAGCCGTGTATTGTAAGTGACTGTGTTGTGAGCCTCTCTGATCTAAACATGTGTTAGCTTAAAATATCAATTCAATTGCAATGCATTATGCTCTGCTCAGAAAACCCATCTGGTTCCAAAGGCTGCTGCCACAGGATGTGCTGCTGCTGCGAAGCCAAAGGCTTGTTTCTGCCCTTGTTTGCACTGCTCTGCCTCTCAAGGAATGGCATTGAAGTAGCTGAAAGTGAACCATCCCAGAGCAGGTGTGGGAATGAGTTAGCCAGGTGTATGGCTACATCATGCAAATTTCCCAGCTTGTTTTCCCAACTTTGCTGCTATACTCATTATCAAGGAAGTGAAAGAAAACCCCTCAAAACCAGAGAACACCTTTGGATTTCTTTTCAAGCAAATGATTATAACCCCATTTCTTTCCTACTGAATCACCATTCAAGACACTTTCAGGCATGTCTGAGATCTCTTCAAAACAAAACTGACTCCATAGGGGTGGAAAGTAAAATCATACTTTTTTAAAGAAAACACCAAGAAAAAAGATATGAAATGTTCATCCCCTGCCAGAATCTCTTTTTACTGCAAATGATTTTAGTGTCTACTGTGATTGCAGGTGAAAATACCTCACTGAAAATCTCTAGATAAGAGTCCTGGCCTCATGGTGTGAGAGAGATCTGCTGAGACTGCAGTGGGTCTGAAGAAAAGGCACGGGGAGCCATTTTCAGTTCACTGTTGCCTTGGACTCATGTTGCACATTTTCTGCCTTCTGCTGAGAAAGCCAGCACAGAACCCAGTTACTGAGGAAAGCAGTTATGTTTTGAGCTATATTTAAGGATGACAAGCAGCTATGAATATACAGAGAGTAAATGCTACCAAGTCAGTTAGGGTCAGGATCAAGAAGATCACCAGAGCTCAATTTTTTTATGGCTTTGGGACATCTTACTTACTAAGCTTCATTATCAAGAGTGACTAACCTAGAAGTTCAATGGCACGAGAGACCTGGGGAAGATCCAGCTTAACTAGATGGTGCACAAACAGCTCTTATCTATCTGTTTATCTATCTATCTGTCTGTCTGTCTATCTATCTATCTATCCATCCATCCATCCACTTTTCTGATGATAATGAATGACTCAATACATTTAACCACAGAGCAGGAAGGAGAATATGAGAGCACCAAAGGCACTCATTAAAACCTGAAAACAGCCTGAAGTTGCATAAGCTTTCAGAGGGCTTTGACACCGGGGTGGCAGCAGATGGCTGAAGGAGGGGTACACACCGTCGTTTGCTTGCCCCTGTGATGGGGATGACAGCACAGCTCACGAAGCAGCCCTTGAGCTACTGCAGATTTTAGTACAGCATAAAATATGAGATGGGGGTTAGTTTATTTAATTTTGCAGACTGAAAACTGCAGCGAACTGGGAGGTTTTGCATGAGTCACTCTGTTGTCCCCACCGCCGGGGACGCGGCAGCAGCCTTGCTCAGAGCGATATGGCAGCTGGCAGAAGGGGTTTGCTGCTGCTGATCTCTGCTACACGTGAGCCCTGAAAGGCCCATAGTCCCATGGCCCAGAACCTGCAGGATGCTCCCAATCAGTCCCTGGGCTGCCCTCTAATCCTGCCATAGGGTTCCTGGGTTCTCCTGGCTTCCCTGGGAAGGAGCTCCAGGGAAGTTGCCTCTGTCAGAGTTCCTGCAAAGCTCTGTGACAATATTGGATGGCTGCTGGAGGATGACAGGGAGCACTACTTGTGGCTGTGCCAGGACAAGTCACACCGAGGGACGATTCAATTCACACTTTTGACTCAATTATGTGAGTATGGAAGAATTCCTCTGCATCTTGAAATGTCCACAGGGTAAGAAAGAACATGCAGAGGCAGTGTCTATCAGCTATATGGGCCTGGGATCAATAGTAATTCAGTAACCTCACACCATGAGATTCTTCCTTCCCAAGCTATTGAACCCCTGAGAGCACACTGGCCACCCATGCACAGATGATATGCTTAAAGACCCAGTCAAAACTAAAACTAGAAATCTCTCTTCAGCTGTAACAAAAAGCCATTAATGATTTCTTTTTAAACTGTATTCATTATATACAGAGAACAGAATACAGTTTATTTTTTTATTAACTGACATACTGTGAGAAATAAAACCCACTGGAAAACAAAAAACATTTTTAAATTCATTTTCATTATCATTTGGTTAGGAAACTAAATACTAATAAAACACATTTAATCAATTTGTATCTCCATTAGGTTAGGTAGAATGTCATGCTTAACACAAAAGACAGCTACTTAATACCTTTTTCTTAAACAATGCTTCTATTAATCCCAACCCAGGAACTAGATTTTATTCATAAAAACAATTCCACAGAGTTCAATGAGAAGGTGCCCACAGGGGTGAACCTCCCATGCCTGACCGGACCTTCTGTTCGAGTCTCACTGTAACACTGGTTATTCACTGATATTTGTAAAATTAAGCACAAAGCAAAACAGCAATGGGTTTTGTTTGTACTTGCAGTTTGAGACACTCCTAACACTCAGCTGAAAAATACTAATATGTATAAAACAAGTTACAGATATGAAAATCCCATACTAATGTCATCATTTGTAGTATATCCTGTACACAAATAAACTTGAATGTCATGCGAGGCAACTTGCAGTTAAAATCACTCCCAAAAGAAAGGATTACTTTTCTTGTAAATTTTGGAGGAAAAAAAAAGTAATTTTGCAGATTAACAAACTAACATGCACTAACATGCACTAGCAATGAAAATGGCAGAAAATTTTCAGATCTGTGTTTCTGGTGTGAAGTTGGATGCACACACTGGCTCTGTGACTGAGGCTTTAAAGGTCACTGCATGATGAGGAATTCACATTATTTCTTATCTTTGAGATATTGTGCAGTCTTTGGGTAAGACACAATCACGACTAAAATTTCTCACTGCTATATTGGACACAGGAAAGCTTTCTCTGTGCCAAGCATGCATCACTTTTTTTTCCCCATCCCTGAGCAAACGTACCAGTCATAAAAACCACAGGAACCCAAAATGAAACTGGAAATTTTTTCCTTGGCAAATTCACTTTTAGCACAACAAAAAGGGAGCAGAAGGATATGCCACCAACTTTCTGACATTCCCCAACAAATAAAATTCAGTGTGTAGGCAATATATCACGCTTGCAGAAACTAAATGCACTACTTTGTATCTCCGGCTGTCTTTATCACTATGTATACATTAGCAGTTTTGTGAAGGCACTATTAAATTTAAAAACCTGTAGATAATATGAAAGTGATTTTTGTTGGGATTTTTTTGTCATTTCCTGCAGCAGTAAAGAATTTCTTTTCACAGTACCTCCAGGCTCATAACGCCCTTAAAGCCTGGATCCATCAGAGAGGAGAAGCTGATCTGCATGAGAGCAGAGGGATCTCAGAATACTAAGAGGAGAGACTAAAAGACAAAGGCAAAGGAAAACATTGGCATGTTTATATTATTTCGAGCCACCAGTACTGGAAATTCTTTCACAAACTGGACCAGTGAAATAATAGAATTATAGAATGGTCCTATCAGTACCCGCTCTTGCAAATAGTCTATCTCCATCTGCCTTGCAGGCCTCCTTTGGGTACTGAAAGACCGCAATTAAGTCACCCTATTTCCATGCTGAACAATCCTAGTTCTCTTACCCTTTCCGTGTAGGAGAGCTGCTCCATCTCTCTGGTCAACTTGATGGCCTCCTTTGAACTCACTTCAGCAGGTCCATGTCCTTCCTGTGCTGGGCACCCCAGAGCTGGATGCAGCACTCCAGGTGGAGTCTCCCAGGAGCAGAGAAGAGTAGAGGGGCAGAATTCCCTTCCTTGCTCTGCTGACCATGCTGCTTTTTATACAGAACGGGATATTGATTGACTCTGGGCCGTGAGTGCACATTGCTGGCTCATGTCCAGCCTCCCACCCACCAGCACCCCCAAGTCCTCCTTGTCAGGGTTGCTCTCCATCTGTTCATCCCCCAGCTTGTGTTGATACTGGGGGTTGCCTTGACCCAGGAGCAGCAGCAGCACTTGGTCTTGTTAAACCTCATGGGATTCCTCTGGTCTCACTTCTTGAGATTTTCCAGGTGCCTCTGGATGGCATCCTGCCCTTCAGGTGCAGCAACTGCACCACCCAGTTCCATGTCATCTGCAAATTTGCCGAGGGTGCAGTCAATCCCTTTGTCTATGTCATCAGTGAAGATATGAAATAACACTGGTCCCAATATGGACCCCTGAGGAACACCACTTGTCACTGATTCCATTGGGATTCTGAGCCGCTGACCGCTACCCTCTGGAGGTGAGCATCCAACCACTTTCTTGTCCATCTACTCATCAACCCCATCTCTCTTCAATTCAGAGAGAGGGATGTTGTGGGAGATCATGTCAAAGGCTTTGCAGATGTGCAGGTATACAACATCTGTAACCCTTCCCTTGTCCACTTGTAACCACAATGTTAGGGGCCAGAGCACATGGTGTCTGAGCTGGGTTTGTATAGCCTGAGGGAGGACTGGTGGAGAGGGCTGTGAACCAAAAGGAGAGATCTAATTGCCATTTTCTCCTGCCTAAAGGGAGAATTATACAAAAACCTCAAACTTTTCTTAGGAACACACAGTGAAAGAATTGAAAGAGTCAAAGGCGCAGCAAGGGAAATTCTGATTTGCTGTAAGAAAAGAGATTTTTGCCAGGGCAGTGAGCACTGGTACAGTTCACCCAGAGAGGCTGGGGGCTCTGCATCCGCAGAAGTGCACAGAACTCAAAGAAACATGACCCTGAGGAACCCAATCAATTTTTGAACATGGTTGTTCTTCCAGAAGGGTTTGGACCTGGTGATTGATTGAAGATCCTTTGACCTATCCTATTCTTTCATTCTCTGACAAAGTATTTTATTTCTCAATTGGTATGACCTAGAAATACCACCCATAGGTCAGATTATCAGCTTGGTATTTGAAAAAGCTGCATCAAAAAGCCTTGAGAAACCAATCTTTAAATTATATTCCCATGCAAACCTAAGTTTATAAAACCACTTATAGTTATTTTCCTTCAGACTGGCATAATACTTCTAAGGTACACAAAATATGTATCTAAAGCTGTGTTCAAATATGTAAATATATGACAAAATTTTTCAAAACTTAGTGAAGAAGGCACCTACTACTACCTTTGGTAACCAGCTCATTTATTGAGACCTTCCAACAGGTTTTTGAAGCTTAGCTAGAGATGTCTCTATCTACAAACATACCTGGGATAGTTAATGTGAGAAGAATGAGAACAAAAAGAGTAGCAGGAAAATGTATACTAAATATTCTTAATACTGTTTTTGATGGCATTTTTGCATTAAAATTACATGTGCAGATTTCATGCTGGTATGTTATATGGTACATTGTTGCCATTCACTCAGAATGACCTGGATAGTTTATTCATTTTTCTGTGATGTAATGAGTGGAAAAAAGTTGTCAATGAATGGTCAAGTTTCAGAAATGACATTTTTAGCATCATAATGCAAACTCATACTGATATGTCTATATAGTGCTGTGTGATCCTCTGGTCTTTTTATGGCCAGGTAACAGGTAACAAAAAAGGATAAAGATATCAGCATAAACTCAATTAAAACACAGAGTTGCCAGAACATATTATTTGTGAGAAACTGATGCAGTTCCCCTCATTACTAATATTGCTAGAAGAATTAGGGTTATTTTACTGCAGTTAAACAGAAAGAATAAAGATTCTCACTAGTCATCTCTGATTGACTTTCAGGGCTTGAGGTCCTGTAAAATGGGTTTGTTAAGAAGAAACACCATAACTCTGCCACCTTCTTATCTTCTTCACAATACCTGTGTACATTGCCTCTTGCTTTTACAAGTTATATTGATGATCATGTTTTTAGATAGATGAATGGACAAGGACAGGACTCAGAAAACACAGCAAATAAAGACAGGGCATAAAGCATTACTGGGTTACAAAAAGAACTATAGGGTTACAGAAACACCATGGACTCATAATCACTCTCTGGACACGGGTACTGAAAGAGAGCTGGTATTCAGAAAAGATGGAAATAATGGTAAAAGCAGTGTCTGTGAATGGAATGACAGCAGGATATTTCAGGAAGGGTTCCCTGATAAAACAGATTCTGTTTGCATACAAAATCACTTTGGGGAAAGATAGTGGGTAGTTGTTAGAGTCTCCTGTAAAATTCCAGAGTTAAATTTGGATATGGATTGAGATTTTCAAACCATTATTACAGGGAGAAATTCTGCACAGAATTGTCTCATTATGGCAGCCTCTGATGTGTCAGATATAGGCTGGAGAACAAGTGCTGCTGAAGGCAGCCCAGATATTCCAGAGTGTGACAATTGACAGCTTTTCTGAGAGAAAGTAGAGAGGATTCTTTCTAAACTTAGTTATGGAAATATAGAGGTTGTTACAGGACATCTAATTGTAGCAAAACAGTATTGGATCACATAAATGTTCATTTAATTTCTATAAAATGGAGGGATAAACAAAAATAGATTTTTTAGTAAGCCTACAGAATTTTAGAGAAATGAGTGAAGGCAGCAGAAGTTAATTGTTCTGTTCCCCACTTCTCTGTGGGGGAGGCTTGGATTTTCTTCGGCAAAGCACAGAAGGATTTCTGGAGTTCTTGAACACTGAAAACCAAAAAACTTCTGGAAAAAAGACTCAAAACCTACCTCAGAACTGTTTTTTTCATGGAAATGAGAAAAGGATGATGAGAGCAATAAAGATTGTGCTTTATAGGACTATTTTCCACAAGGGCTCTTGAAATAAGAGCTCAAAGACAGAGCCAGCTGATAGGAAATAAGGACAGAAAGGAAATCTGTATTACTGTAGATGGAAGAAAAACTCGAAGCTCCCAATGCAACCAAAACCTCTCTGTCTCAGGATTCAAAATAAGCCAATGTACGAAATCCTGCTCTTGGTGAGAAGCATCTTAGACTGAAAAGGAGGCATTTCACAAGTACCTGGCTGAAATAGGACTACAATGTAGGCTTCCAAACAACACAAACCTTTGGCGCAGCTTTAAAAGCAATAATTAACTGAAAACAAAGGTAAATATAGAACCACACGATGGCTCAGTTTGGAAGGGACCTTAGAGGTCATCTAGTTCCAACCTGTCTGCCATGGGCAGGGACAATTTTCAGGAACATCAGACTCATCAAATCCCTGTCCAACCTGGCCTTGAAACATGAAAGTGTATGAAAAATAATGGATATGTTAAAAAAGAAGTAGATCATAAAAGAGCCACAGAGTCTAGAATAGCTCTCTCTATATCTTTCTTTAATAACCCTTTTCTAAAAAAGTAAAATGTGGCAGAACTATCAAATGGCAGAATGGTGACTACAACGCTAGTGGGAAAGTGCTGAGAGGTTAGGAAACGGTAGAGGAGAAATAAGGCAGGTAAAGGATGTAGTTAAAGAAAGATATTGCAGATTATGCTGATATACTAAGAAATAACCCTTGTAGTGGAGTAGAGTTACTGTTACCTTGTCCAATACTGATTAAACTTGGAACCAATCTTGTTCAAAAACTTCTCTTAATGACCTTTGCTTAAAATGTAATGTACGAGTAAGTGTTTGGAAGACATTGTCAATGCAGGAAAGGAGAGTGATATGTGGAAAAATCAGGGGGTCCTTGCAGGCTGAAAAAGTAGAAAAGATATGAAATTTCATTACATGCATTTAGTTGCTAATTTATTTTTAATGTAATTGAAGCCTCATCAGAATGACATGACACCATAAGACCCTATGTGTTTTAAAGGATCGTGAAATAACAATGACTAACTAGCACAATACATGAGTGAACAGGGAATTACAGCCCTAGATCATACCGAGTGAGATATGGCCATGAGAAAGAAATATGGGGGCTCTGGATAAATGTCATCTGGAGTCTTCTGTGCAGTCTTGGTTGTCTGTATACATCAAAGATGAATTCAGACTGGGACTGATGAAGAAAAAGTCTATGAAGAAAATTCAGAACCTCTCATGAGATGAGAGAATGCACAGCAGGAGGAGTGATTCCTCTTTCCCATCAAAGCATATCCTATTCCCTAATCCCATTTGTCCCTCACAATAGTCCCACTAGGTGGGGGAAAGCAGTGCAATTCCTTGTCTGGGAGGATGCATATTTGGGATGACTGGTGGCTGGTATGTAATAAAAAAAATATTGGCTGAAGACTGACTGCTTTACCCTGTAGTGGAGGCTCTCTTTTTGATTTTTTTTTAAAATAATCATTATTTTTATTTTTTCCTTTGTATTGACTGCTTTTTTCACAACATTTGAAAAACTATAATTATCTTTGAGATGTTGGCTAATCTCTTATATTTGATTGAAATACTTTAATGCATCAGAAGCTCTTAAAAGCAGGACTGAAGGACAGAAATGAGATATATAATTGTATGAACACCATTTCCTTAGGGAATGCATGTAAAAACAGGGATGGCACAAGAATAAATATGGACAGATTGCTGATAGAATTAAAAAGCCAAGACAGGCATCAGCAGGTCTCTACCAATCAGAGAATTAAACTTTCAGCTGGTATATTAGATACTAAGGGTATAACCAGTTTTAAGATTGTAATCAGGTTATGAAACGGATTATATGACATGATTGCCTTCAGGAAGTCCTCTCCCATACTGTCAGAAGCAAGGGTATGCTAATATGATGTCTTTATTCTAAGGAGCACAAGATAACATTTTTAAAGTTTGCAAAAAGAGCTGCAGATCAGTTAATTAGTCATTTGCAGAAAACACATCTACTCCATAGTGTATCATACTTGTTGATCCTTGTCACTGAAAATCTGTTTTGCTAAGTTTCAAGCAGAATCTGTAACTATAGGTGGCTCTCTCTGGAAAGGCTGGGTGCTGGACTGCAGTGGTGCAGAACCTTGACAACATAGAGAAAAGTAATGGCAGCTTGCCCAGAACTCAAGTGCTGCACCTTATTTCCATACAAATATACATTGAATTGTATAAGATATTGCATCAGAATTCTTTTTATGTATGTATGTATTTATTTATTTATAGTGTGCTGCAAATGTAGGCAGCATTTTACAGAGCAATCCAAAATTGCTGTGAAGGTAAGAAAAAAGAAAAGCCGTGCAAAAGCATAACGTTGTCCACATAAAAAAATAGTAGAATTAAATGATTTTCAGTTTACTGTGTTGATATGAAGAGTCTGAGTTCCTGATGCACAACATTGAGCTTTGCCAGAGGATTTTTTAATGAACTAGCTAACAACACAATTTACTTCTGCCAGATAAAGTTAGGACCTATCAGCCATGTCATAAACTGCTATCAAGTCTGTGAGCTTCTTCTTCAGCTCAGGCAAGAGCAGCAATTTGTCTGGAGAACGAGGACTGGAGAATGATGTTTGGTGGCGCTGTGAACTGTTGTACACTGGCTGTCATGACAGCATATGAACAGTACAGGGCTCCCAACAGAATTGGTAGAAAATGGGCAAATGTTTGGCCAGGGAGATTCTCTGGAAATGCATTTTCAGCAGAATCCAGTAGCTCTGTGGTGGCTTCAATGAAACTTGATGAATTTATAAACAGGTCTGAACTTTTCATTTTGCTTTGGCACTACTGTCAGTTCCCATTAAGAAATACAGCTTTATATGACATAAACTTTGATTAGACTTTGATTAAACTTTGATAGAGACTTCGATTAATAGCACTGTACAGAGAAGCCAAAACAAACCCCCAGGGGCTGATGAAGAAAAGATTGTCAATGCAGTAAACAGGAATGAAAAGCTAATCTATAATTTAAGCAATGTGTTAATTAATACAGTATAAATAATGAAATCTGTGGTAAATCCAGGGAATAATCCTTTCTATCTGCTCACCTAGGTGTAGTTAGAACACCATACCCTTGAATAGGAAAGTAGTGTCTGTATGAAAACCAGTGCGAGTCTCTTTCCAATCAGATGGTCAGCAGGATTTTTCGCTTGCTGGTGTTTAGTCATTTTAAGATGAGGAGCCTTTCTAAAATCAAATGGCATAGTGGGAAAACTGAAGTAAGTAAAAAGAGAGTGCCAAGGGATGTCTGCTAGTCTGTGGGCAGGATTCCAAGACAAGGTGCCACATAAAGGGACAGCCCTGACCTTCCTTATCTACCCTGATGCTGTGTCCTCCTTCCCCACCCCAGGGCTGGCATTACCCTTTGTGTGACATCCCCCACCCCTGTGCCCAGAGCAAAAGCAGGAGAAACAGACTCTCATGAGGAAAAGAGGAAGGAATTACTTATTTCAAGGCACATCAGCCAGCCTTCTAAAGAGTAGATATTTCTTCAAACTCAAAGGAATCACCAGAGCGGAAAAGGTGGAAGTAATAGGGGCATTAGCACAGCTCCAGTTTAGTCTATCATCAAACTGAAGTTGTTTATCTTCCTGAGAAATTAGCACCTAGAAATCATCAGCTTCCCCCAAAAGCAATTTCATTCCTTCCACTCAGGTGGGAGCTAGCTGTTGGTTGTAGGCACAATAAGAATGAACATTGCCTCTACATGTGCCAGTTTTGATGAAATCTGAAGGAAGAATCATATTTTTAGATAATAATTTTGCTGTTGTTTTATTAATATTCAGGCATCTCTGGATGAGGATGCAGAAGAGAGATGCCATGCCATAATGACTGTCAATGGCCTCCCACAGAAGCCTTGCTCTGCTGCAGGGTCATGATAGGATGGTACACAATCCTTGCCAGAAGCTTGCACTGCAGTTTTAAAATTCATGCTTGGGGAGGCCAGGCAAGTGCTAAAGGATCCCTGTGGTGCATCCTCTGCCCTTTTGAAGTGGTCCTCACTGCAGTGCACAGGAGATTGAGAGGGAAAGTTTTGCAAATATTGCACAAAATTTTTCCTGATCCCCATAAGGATGCACGGACATGTCTGCACATATTTCTTACCTTGATTAACAAGGTTTAGTTACTGAAATAAGAAGTAACCTGAACCAAGCCAACACCCATTACAAAAAACTTGGAACCTTCAGTAACGCTGATAGCATTCTCCTGTTGAGAATGATGCTGTTTTGTTGTATTTGGAATTGAAAATATAGAATTTCATAAATAAAAATACTTAAAAGTTTTTCTTGCAGTTATTGATAGATTAATATCCTGAGTACAGACCATCCATTCCCCATGCCAACTTTGTGGCTTGTGAAAGTCATATACTTTTAAGAACATGAACTAGAGATGTCACTTAACAATTCTCAGAATAGCTTTGTCCTGTGGGATAGAGAACTAGAAGAACAACAATAAAAAACAAATAGCATACCCTAAACAGAGAAAAATCAATCAAACACCCTGTTTATTGATCCATGTTAGAAATCTCTCTTAGAGGCTCAGTGAGTGGACAGCTAGCTGAAGCAGACACCTTATGGCTGGGCCTTTTAAAACACCCATTTGTAGCATGATACTACTGAGAGAAATCACGCTCTTTTTCTGCAGCCTCACAGCTAATCCCTATCATTTCTTTAAGAAAGCAGAGAGAACAGAGAAAGGATTTTCACAGTTGTCAAGATGCTAAAACATATTCGCTTTTATCATGAGACTATAAGGGTACTACTGTTTAAGAAAATACTACAATCTTGTTTAATTTTATTATTTTTTTTTAATGGATCCTTTTCTCTGTGGAATTTGGAAGAAAATGGGGGAAGAGAGCATAAGTAAATAACTTCAACCTTCTCAGCTGAAAACCATAATTATAGTTTTACTACTTTCTGGTTTCTGATATACAGGTTTCACAGAGCTGATTGTAGGCTGCAGGAACCATTTCTGCCTCTTAAATTGAAGCATTTCAGGTCTTCTTTAATTAACAACCACTTGCAGAGTGTATCACAGGCTCAGTGCCTACTCACCAGGCACGTTTCTCAGAGGCGGATCTGTTACTGCACTAAAATGAGGATGAGAGGCATTCTGTATTAATAGTTTGTGAAGATAGCTAAATTACAGCTGACCATACAGTATTCTGTCTATGTTCTCCTCCTAAGTCTCTCTCTGGGCTCTCTTTTTCTGTGGAGACAAATCTTGAAGTGATAATACCTTCTCCTCAATGATAATAGTTTGAACTTGTTTGTGTGAGGCATCATCATTTTGAGAAGTAGCTGTAGGAAGCACTTAGGCAAACATCCTTGTATGGAGCACTAAATAACTAAAATAGAAACTTTGGTTTTCTTTGCCCGTTAAGGTGGCAGAGTTATAGAACTAATGAAACAAAAACACAGGAAGAAGGACAGCTCTTTATTACATGACAGTCCAGAGCTCTGTCAAGGCAAAGCCTCTGATTTATCCACAGGAATCTTCCCAGGATCAAGATCTTTTTAATTTGTACCCTATCCATTTTTACCCAATCAGTCTCACTGCATGTTACTCATAATAAGCTAACCAGACCCAAAATTTTCTTGGAGCAAGGTGCTGTCATATCTTTGCTTGTACAGTGGCAAGCACATGAGCTTCAAACAAATAACAAAAATTCTGCATTTCCTTCCTGCCTCCGTCCCTCTGATTCTTCCCTTCTCAATTCCCTCCTCATTGCCTCATGACATTTTTGCCATCTTCTGGATCCCAAGATCTCATTCACATCATTCCCTTGCAAAATACTTCTGTCCAGGTGCAGCCATAAGGCAAAACAATGGTACAATACAAAAGGACAACTGTCAGGTAGCGAAAAGTAGCACGAAAAAAGCCATAGTGAATGAGATATCTTAATATCTGTATCACTGACTGACAAAGCCATGTAGCAGGACATATGCATGCATTTACCATTTTAAAGAAGTAACCAAACTTGCTGAAAGCATCAACCCTAGAAGGAAACCCAGAGTGTGAAGGAATGAGTACTGCTTGAGCGATGATTTGTATTATTTCAGATAACCACAGCCGAGACCCGATGGGCATAAGCACTAGCATTTCTTCACAGAATTGCTGTTATCTCCTATGCCTTCTCCTGTTTTGCATAATGCCATATGAACCTCATTACTGCAGTTTGCAGGGGTTTGTACATTCACAGAAAAAAGCATAGGGAGAAGAGAAATTGTTTGATTTATGCCATTTTCACATTGGCCCAGTGGACAATCAGAAGAGCTCTTCTATTACACAAGGACATGCAGAAAGCAAAACAATATAAATCCTACCCACAGCCCAGGGCCATTAAGAAAGGCTAAAAAAACCTCTAATAACACAGGTTCTCTTAACAGTTATTGGCAACAGCTAAACAGCAGCTAGCAGGGAAGATCTGCTCTTACGTCAGGACTACAAAGCACATGGTAGTTTGAAAGAAGGATAAACATGCATGTGCGGAAATGACATCTTCCAGAAATTATAAAAAATAAATAGATCGAATGAACCCCTACCTTGGAGAGCCTGGAGTGTACGAGTCTGTACAACAATACAGAGTTGCAGGACCAGCTGTGGTGCACTTTCCAGAAAGGTGGCTAGCAAATGCAGCATACTCACATCTGCATACTCATACACCATTTTCCAATAAAACCGCCATCTGTCATTCTCTCCACTCTGTCGACTCCGGATACCCAAGTACATCGTGTGAAAATACCTGGAAATGAAAGAGAGTGGTTATAGAAGCACAGAATGATATTTTACTGGTTATAGTTTTGCTTGCAAATAACATTTTGTTCAATGTACTTCAAAAGAATGAACATTTATTTTAAAAGATTGTTGTATTTAAATTCATAATAGTTTGTCTGATATGAGCAAATGAAACTGAAGACAAGACTAGCCTTTATAAGGCCATTAAAAAATCTTAGTGTTTTCTTATTTGTTAAATAGTATTTTTTTCAAGGACCCAGTTTTCTAATTTGAAATATAAAGTGATATCTTGATTACATGGCCTTCCTCAGAGGTTTTTCAAATAATGAGGGGAACAAAGTTGACTCTTAAATGAGAACCTGCAAAGAATTAATTTCCTTCTGCATGGCTCTGTGAGGACTTGGAGGACTACCTGCACTGCAAGTCTGGAGTGGGTTTAGCCTGGAGCCCTGCTATGGCTGAGCTTATTGTCCTGCTTTTCCACCCATCAAATGCACCGAGTACCATATTTCAGATACTGCCAAATATATAGTGTTTTTTTCCTCATCATTTGATTATTTTAGTTTGAGAGGAGATGTAGCTGTGAGTTCCTATTTTAGGAGGCGTGGAGATCTGGCTGTGGGTTCCCTTGGAGATCAGAAATGACTCACTATGGTAGCTTCCATGTAGCAGTAGCAGTAAGAAGCAGCAAGAGCCAGGAACCCACCAGGCTGCTGCTGCTCCCAGCAGTAACCAGCAGATAAAGGGAGCAATTGTCAAAGCATGTCAGCTCTTGTGGCCTGTGCAATCAGCAGGAAAAACACCTGACCATTAAGTAGATTTTGGTGGGCACAGGAGTAATGAGTGGTTTTAGGAAGCAAGGAATGTCCTCTGAAGGCCAGTACCCAGATGCTGTGATGCCTGTGGTTATCCTTGCAGAGCTTGCAGCAGTGTCCTGTGACACACCTGAGTCACAGCACAGTGATCACTCTGGGTGGCCTTTGATCCGCTCTGTTATTGTGATCTGATCTCAGTTATTCTGTGTCAAAAAAGCTCCCATGCTGTTCCTACAATTTTAGTTCCAAACTAATTAAGGCTGGCTGAAAAAAAACCCAGTCTCACTTAATGAAAAATTTTGAAGATTAAGGTGTTTTCCTGCATCAGGGTGCCTTGTGTCCTACTGTAATGCCCTGGTGGGCTACTAACTGCTCTGGATTTTAATTTCTCTTTTTCTTGAGGTATTTTTTGTATCCTGTCCCTGACAGCATTTTTATGCTATTTTTAATATGTTTTCACAGCAATTTTTTAAAGTGAGATCCTATTTTATAACAAGAAAAAATTTAGTAAATTTTTACCACTTTCAATATAAATTGTTTAAATTAGTTAAGATAAAGTATTTCAGTATTTCTTCTTTCTGCAAGTTCTTGTCTTAAAACCTTTTTCATAACTGGTGGAGTATGGTGAATTGTGAAATCTCTTTTTACAAAAATTGCACACAACCTTTAATCTCTACACTGTTCAGCTGTAACTGTGGAAGTGTTTTATGCTGATGAGAAGACTTTTGGCTTTTGACTCACAAAGAGCCTGAGACTTGGTAGCCCCCTTGAAGAATGAACCCTAGTACCCAATGCACTCTTCTACCCAATGCACATTCTACTGCAGAGCAGCAGTTTTTATCCAGGAATATTCACCAGACAAAACCAGGGAGTAGCACAGAGAAACAGCTGAGAGGACAGATCTGAGCCTGCAGCAGTTCTCTTGACAATGCACATCATAGAAATATAAAAGGAAAACACATTAAACTCACATTTAAATTAAAATCACACCAGGTGGCTTTGAATTTTATCAAAGTCCCACGTGGGAGTGAAGCAGCAGTGAACTGCTCAGAGATTGAGACCACAGAGGTACAGTAAACAAGATGCCAACTGCAACTCTCATGCAAAACACTGAGCAGGTCTAGTTGGGTCAGTGTGATGGGATAACTGGGGCTCTGTGGTGTCCTTGGGGTTAGGTAAAGTGAAATGGCCTGCTGCCCAGGTCTGAAAGCCACTGAGCTGGAAAGGCATCTTTTGCTGCACAGTTTTGTTAATGGGGTCCATTGGACCCACAGATTCTCAGTCATGATCCATTTAATTGTTCCTGGACCTCTCATTAAAGTCCTGCAGCACAGCAGGGACAGGTAAGGTTTGTATTTCCTCCTGCAGTTTATTGTTTGGGTGGGCTTTGTTTGTCCTGCCTAACGTCCTCCTGAGGGGCACACCTTGGAATATTGCACATAGTGGGAGCAGACAGCATCTTCAGCATCCTTCTTTTTAAGATATTACTAACCCTTGCTATAAATTCCTAAAGGAGCTGTGGCTGCTGAAGGTTGTGCCAGGAGGCTCTAGCTCTGCCAGTGGAGCCATCTGCAACTTCGGTTCTACAGCATTTGCACAAAAGATACTTTTCCTATTAAAAAAATGACATACTGTGGCATGTGAGGACCCCTAGGGTTCTTTACCTGTTCTGCAGAGTGGTTGTGCATGGCAAATATGTTGTGATTAATGAACTCGTATGGAAACATTTCCTCTCCCATTGCACTTTATTGTGAAACACTGGCAGTGAGTTATTGGGGACTGGGGAATCATTGCTCTTTGTCTATTTAGCTCTCTGCAGTTTAAACACAAGACGTAGAGGAGGAAGAATCTTTCTGTTTTTACACACGCAGCCGAGGGTGATATTTTTTTTCCTGTCCTTTCAATTTTGGCCAAATTAGTTTCAGGTTGAAATGAGCATTTACACACATAATTACTGTCACTGATTTATAGCCACAATCAGGTGATTAGACAGCTAAACATTCTGACTTGCATCCACAATTAACTGCACCAGCAACTGATGTTAGGTGTGCAAATTAGCAGTTATTAAAATTAAAAAATGGTCTCAATAAAATGATTCATATATCAAAGGCACCTTTTTTCTGATAATGAAACAGAAGGGAAAAAAATGGGAGAAAGTGCTTTGTTGTAGTGGCTTCCAAATATAGCTTAACACTGCAGTAATGACACATTCCATTTTATATATATATATATGCATTATGTAATTCCACTTTAGGCACCCTCACTGAAGGCCTATTGTCAGCAAATGCCATACAGACACAG
This sequence comes from Lanius collurio, assembly GCA_020086605.1. NCBI lineage: Eukaryota > Metazoa > Chordata > Aves > Passeriformes > Laniidae > Lanius > Lanius collurio. The sequence continues at coordinate 28,094,593 of JACBWW010000003.1, read as the reverse complement.
GCAGAGGTAGTTCCTGATTTAAAGTTCCTGATCTATATTTTGGTGTTCTGGTATTATTTTGGTGGAGATTCACATTGTTATGTGAGTCCAGGTTGTGACTTATATACAGTTTTTCCAGAAAGATTTAGGAAGAAGTATTAAAGAGTTCTGCATTGGAAAATGTCTTAGGTTTATTGTGGGGTAAGTTGATGTCAATGAACCTGAAAGAGTGGGTGTGAATGTTACTGTATTGGTTGTGATTGCATTCAGTCAACTACAGTCTTCTGCTAGTGCCTTACAAATACATGAAAACTGCCTGTCCACATTTCCAAAGAGCATTTAAATGATAGGAAAAAAGATGAAAAGGAGTGAAGAATTGAGGGATAGAGCACCCAACAAAAAATGGAAAAGAAGCAGGAATGGAAAGTGTGGTAACAATACTGCCATCTAGTAAAGTAACTACTTTGTCTAATATATCAAGATAGTCCATTAAAATTTCTCATTTCACTATAAGAGTAAAATTAGAAAAAAACCTCACCACTCTAACCACTTGACAAAAAGATCCTACAGTTTCACAGTTCCCTTGTTTGTGGAGAAAAACTTAGATGTAACTGAGTTTCTTAGAGATTTTGCAGTTAGAAGACTATGAAACCTGTCCTGTGAAGTCAGGCTGAGAGAGTTGAGGTTGTTCAGCCTGGGGAAGAGAAGGCTCCAGGGAGATCTTATTGTGGCCTTCCAGTATGTGAAGCTGGAGTACCAGAAAGCTGGAGAGGGAATTCTTACAAAGGCATGTAGGACAAGTGGTTATGGCTTCAAACTGAAAGAGGGTAGGTTTAAATTACATATAAGAAAGAAATAACTCACTGTAAGAGTGGTGAGACACTGGGAGAGGTTGCCCAGGGAAATTGTGGATGGCCTGTGCCTCAAAGTGTTCAAGGCCAGACCAGATGGGGTTTTAAGCAACCTGGTCTAGAGGATGCTGTCCCTGCCCATGGCAGAGAATTGGAACTGGATGATTTTTAACATCCCTTCCAACCCAAACCATTCTTACAGTCTGTATTTCTATGAAATGTACTATGAAAAAGCAATATGAAAACCTTATTATTTTAAAATACTCTTCTACTCTCTCTCTCTCTCTCTCTTTTTTTTTTTCTTTATTTTTATGAAGACAGACCACTGCTCGGGTTGTTAATGCTGATTTAAAGAAGTTTATATTTAGAATTAACACAATGGAGTGAGAAGCACTATAGCACTGAAAATCAGATGGCAACATATATATTGTTATTGAGTCCTAATGTCTTAACCTTTGGAGGAAGTAGAGAATTTTTCAGCATTTAATTGTTTTAATTTATTTTAGGGCATCACACAGCACAGCATACAGACCACTGATAAAGCATAACCCTGAAGGATGTGAATCTGAGACAAGACCACAAGTGACATTCTTTTTCCATTATATTAATGAGGGAAGGCAGTAAATTAAAAAAAAACAAACAGAAAACCAGGCTACTCCTTGTGCTGTCCACAAGAGGTGTCCAAGATGCAAGACAAACAGAAATTAAAAAATTGCCTATATTTGTATTTGGAAAAAATTGTATTTCAGTTCTAGGGAAAGAGACATTCATTCTGATAAGACAGTGCCTCTCCGGTATTTCCAAAATCAAGAACCCCCATTTTGCTCCAGGTTCACACACCAATCTTCAGGATGGTCAGCACAGACTGAGATACCTACATTTGAAATAATTCTGGTAACAATTCACTTACATGATTAAAGCATGCCCACTTGTGCATTTAATTGAGATGAGGTAGTGTAATTATACGATTATACCAAATATTTATAGGAGTGCTTTGCATGTTTAAAGTGCTGTAGAACTACTGCTTGATTAACTAGAATGAATGCAAATAATCTTAGAGAGTTCGTTCCCCAGGAGTTGGCAGCTGACCAACCTAACACCTTTCTGCAGCAGCAAGGTATAACTTTCAGTCAGTACACTCAAACCCAATGATATTTCAGAAGCCTGTGATTGGAAGCATGTGCTTTTATCTTGTGTGAAATAAATTCTAACTCCTTTCTCCCTTATTCTTAGGAACTTCTCCCCAGGTCTTGCTCCAGTACAAGGCAGGCAAGGACGCCCCCAGAATACTTTCCAAACAGGAGACAATTCCTCAGAGTCAGTTATTCTTGAAGAGTGTTTAGGTGCCACTGGCACCCGCGCTAAAAGTTTCCAACCTGCCTTCAATTCATTTACTCTTTTAAAAAGGAGTATCCTGTGATGTTATAAAAGATATTATAAAAGATAAAGATATTAACAGGATATTATAAAAGAATATCCTGGTATCATTGAAACTGAAGATGTTTTTGGCAGTGATTTAACATAGCTTGAGTGATGCCTTAAAATTTTGGCCTGTGTTTTTCAAATCCTGTACTGCTTAGAGTTAACTCTGAAGTTTCTTGTAGCCTGCAGTTTCTGCTCTCTCAGGCTAGGTAGACATAACAAAGCCTCTCCAGACCTGCACTCCAAGGACACCCAGGCTGTCCTAGGCAAAAAGTATAATCCAAAGAGCCACTAAGTGGGGGGGCAAATGGAGGCGAAATTACATCATTAGGCTAACCTATAAAAGTGTAAAGAACTTGTTACCTGGGGTCCATCCTGGGATCCATTTTGGCAATAGCCTGTGGGTCCCAGGAGGTCCCTGGAAGACCTTTCAATAAATACCGATTTTATTCTTTTTACTCTGGTCCAGTCTCTATTTCTAGGAGGCCTGAAAAGGCATCATGAGTTTTACCCCAGTTTACTTCATAGTATCTGTGTGTCATTTATGCCCGTTGCTTCTAAGACATTATTTCAGAATGCTTCATGGACACCATTCTTTTCCATACAGACAGCTGAGGCTTATAATAAGTGAAACAGAGAAACCAACCCCTTTTTACTGGTGGACATGTTGTTCCCAGGCATGTGGGACTTAACAGTTCTTGCTGCACATACTTTGACTCACTCAATGTCTTTCAGTCTTCTGAACTCCCCTGGAATTTCCACTCCAAAGTTTGCTATTTGCTTTTACCTCGTTTCTTCCAGTCCCACGACTTTTTGCAAATATTTCACTACAAATTCCAATTTTTGAGATTTGGAAAAGTTATGTTCATCTGCTGTTCATTTAGACAGCGTGCACAACAAGAATGTGCATATGCAAGTGCAGAGCCATATGTGAGTCCATGGCTCGGAGCACTTGCTACAGATTTTCACCATAATGAAATTATCCATCTGATGATAATATGTACGGCTCTAGAAGAAAGTCTTCAGTTTAGAAGTGTCAAAGACTACATTGCTACCATGTGCTTTATCTAAAAAGTCCTTAGGATGATACACATGAATAAGACACCATTTGCATTCTTTGGAAAAATGAAATTATTCTGATTTCATGCCTCATGTAGTCCATTTTATTGCAATTGCCTAAGTCTGTAGAGGACCCTTGCTTATGTTGCATAATCTAGTGAAGCTCTTTTGAGAAGATCTAAGACATTAATGGGTAGTTGGAGCAGTCCTAGACATTTATTCTGATGCCTAATTTGCCCCTACATCAAACACTATATTAAATAATTTAGCCATACCAGAAAGAGTTTTCCTTTCTGTGTTTGAGGTGTAGAGGATGAAAATCACAACTGCAGAGCTAAAAATCAGTAGAATAAACAGCAATTCGGATAAGTGGTATTTTCTTCTGTTGCTTGGTTACCAGAGAAAACTTAATCGTGTTTGTATCTCAACAGTATTTGCCATGTTAAATAACAACAGATTGTTCTATTTTACTTCTTATGTGCCTTTTTATTAGGTGTGCCTGAATAGTTAAAAAAAAAGTTTCTTTATCCGGAAGACTTACTGCCTTAGCAGTGCATGCTAATGCTTATTCTTTTTGTTCTGAAGAAACAAACAAATCCCTTCAGTTTTAATTCCTTATTCGAGGAAGGAAAAACCAGCCAACTTTTAATTTTCCAATCAAATTACTTTTGATGGCACCATTAAGGTTTAATGTGCAAAAGGAAACTGAAATGCATTCTGGAGCACAGCAGTGACCAAAACTTGTCCAATGAAGCATGGTTCTGGCAATTTACCAGCAGTCAAAAGTCTGGACTTAATTTACTTTGAATTATGAGTGCAGTATCCTCATCTGTGTCACTGAGATGAGATCCACGTGAAGACAGATCCCACTGGGGAATATTTCATCATCAGAGTCATTAAAAAGCTTATTTCCAGAATATGCATACCCTACAAAGATAAAAAATAAAATACAACTCATTGTATTTAATTTTACTTTGCAGTATTTAAGATATCAGAAAAATAACTGCTTTACTTCCTGTAACATAAAGTAAAGCGCTTTATGAGCATAAACAAAATGATTACATCTGTTTCATTACGACCTATAAAGCATTCCCTGGCATCTTCTGTGACTGGGTGATCCTTCTCAAATGGCCATGAGTCGTATTACAGCAGCATTTTATGGTCATCTAAATTTTTATGGCCATCTGAATTTAGCTACTTTGTGAATTCCCCAACTGTAACCAGTCATACCCAGCACTTTCCTTCCTCTCCTGACATGTGCAAACTGCAGACCTCCAGTTTGTGAACCAACGGTGGAGGGAGATGGCAGGACTATGTTGAACTAGGTCCAGGTTTAATGAGGAGAAAGCAAGGTGGCCTAAAGAAATCCCCAATGTACCTGCTCCTCTCCTGACTACCCTCACCCCTGGGGTACAGCTGCTCAGCCTATGGTGGGATTCAACCCTGTGTGAGGCAAAGGCCCTCTCTAGAAAACAAACCTTGCATTGGAATGAGGTGCAGCGTGGATGCTTGCACTGAATGGCATGGATGCTGGGCTGTCCCCTGCCAGCCCCCCTCTAGCTTTACAGTGATTTACTGTCCCTTCCTTTTCTCTGTATCCTGAAAATTCAGGTGACACAAGCAGCAAACCCTCTGCCACTGCACACAGTGAGGTGACATCACCACACCCTGCCTGTCACATGCTGCCAGATCAGACAGAAGTACTGCTGCAAGTTTGCTGTTTAGTTTAATCATCTCCATGTTTCTCCTCTCAAAATTGGGGTATTCCCAGTATGCACTTGCCTCCTAGGGCTCCCTGTCAGCCTGGAGGCTCTCTGGCATCCCAATGAGCTAGTGAAGTCCTGTGTTGCCAGGCTGCCCCTGCCATGCCTGTGGTGCTCATCCCTGGGTCAGCTTTCCCTTTCACAGTGCAGGGGACCAAGGGCAGAGGGCAGATGGAACTGGGTGGCCATGGACCCATTGGACAGGCAGCTGGTGGTGCCACTGCCAGTGATAGGGATAGCATAACCTTGTCAGGAAGTATGACACAGCCACTGGCTACAGCTCCTCTAGATGCTGCCCCAATACTTTTTAGGAGTAAACATGAGTGCATTCTTTTCCACTATCAACTATGGCTAGAATTGAAAAAGAGAACGCAAATGTAAAATAGTAAAAAAATTCACAGTATGCTGCAGATGTCTACAGCTTTGTTTTTCAGAGATTCTTCACGAGGTATTGCCACTGGTGCTACATATCACCTGCCTTTCCTGTTTCAATCAGGGGACAAGGCCATTTAGGCATGTTCAGCAGCACAACTATAAAGTTTTACTGCACTGTCATTTCCTGTATGGCATCGCACACCTGCATGCTCTTTAACTACAGGCACTGCTTCATCAAAAGCTGATGAAATCACGTTGGGCCTCAGAGGTTCTCAGAGGCTTCATTGGTTTCCACTTGTGGGAAACACTGGAGTTTCTTATGTATTGTCAACACTGCAGCCCTGAAAGTGATGCTCATGTGAGATCAGACCCCTAAGGGCAAGCAGCTTCTCAAGAGATTAGATATCTGCCCTGCTCTGCGCCTCTGAGAAACTGAGGGCTTTCCTGCTTTGTTGAAAGGGTCCTTATGTGCATTCTGAAGCAATACTCCCTGAAACTGTTAGCAAAACATGGCTCTGTTGGTAAATGCCAGGGGTCTCTAAAGAGATCAACTAAAATCCTGATTCACGGTCTGCTCTGTGACTGTCTGCTTTTGATTTTCTCCCCGCAGCCTCATGCAGTTTTGGGGGTGGCCAAGTGGAAGATGATTTCTATCCTATGAAGAAGAGCTGAGATTCCCAACCAATAGTGGTTTATGCTGACTTTCTTCTCTTCTCCTCCCTTCCGCCCCATGTCATATTTTTCATTTGCTTCTAAGCCTGTCTGCCTGTTAGTCATCCTAAAGCACCCCAAGAAGTGAATCCTGGCTTGCCTCTGTCTCAGTCTGGAGATATCAAGAAGAATCAGGGATTAAAAAAGCACAGAATCCCCCAAGGAGCTCCAGGCATTCCCTGGAAAGGCAATTAGTCATGGCCAAGGATCTGTACGATGCAGCTGTCACAGGAATATAATCATTATCATAGGCATCCTCACTTCACCAGCCCCTGGGGCTGCGGCAGGAATTGAATTGTTTTCCTGTTCCCTCCCAGCTCTGACAGACTTATGATGATAGCCTTTGGAAATGGTCTTGAGAGCTGCCATGTGAGACTGGCAAGGAAGACGCACCAGTCTCCCAATCACCTATTTGATTGCACTTGAAGAAAGGACTGCTTGGAGAGTTAAGAGTGGGCACAACTGGAGAACAGTGTTTCTGGCTTCTCAGCTTGGGGTAATGGGGGTATTTCCCAAATCTCTGGAGAAGCATCCAGGCAGCATCCCATCACTGCACAAGGATAAGAGCAGGATAAGGTATTAAGAACCTTTGCCTATCTTACCACAGTTTTCACAGGAGCAAAGTGTACCATGGCACACTCTGAAAACCAGTGTTCCATGGCTGGAGATCTTGCAGTCTGTAGACAGGCTGTTCCCCTGGGTACCTGTGTTTATTATTCACACTGCACACAGGGAGATGCTCAGGCCCCTCTGGGACAGCTGAGTCTCTCCCAGCATCCATCTCTCACCCCATGTCCATAGGGACATGGGCTATTTATCGATCTGAACAGCTCACAAGGGAGTGCTCAGCAAGGGTGGAGCAGCAGAGCAGCTGGTGAGGTAAATACCCCTGAGCATTCCTGTGCCAGGTCATGACTGCTTTGTAAGGGAGCCCTTCAGTGGCAAGTTCTCAACCTCATGGTCAAACTCACCATCTGGAAGAGGGAATACCTTTGCATGAGTATTCACAAGAATCCGTGTTGTTTGTTGCTTTCCTTGATGCCTTTGATAAATTAAGTAGATAAATCTGCCTGCTGATTATGCAGCTTTCCACTGACAACTTTCACAGAAGAGCAGTGACAACTTTCACAGAACAAGAGCAGGCAATTGTGATTTCTTTGATCCAGGAAAGGAAGAAATTGCAATTTTAAAGCAGAGGAGATGCCTGCAGTATCTTTTTGCAAAAGTCAAGAGAGGCAACAGTAGTACAAACACTAGAGAACCAGAATGGCTAGGGTAGATACTATATTTTATCCCCACAGACAAAATGTAATGTGTTTCCTTCCATATAAACATCTTTCTTTCATGACCACCGGTGTGTGCCAGGATGAATCTGGGTTGTGTCACTCTGGGGGCCTAGCATGTAATCTCACACTGTGAAACAGCAGGAGATAGCTGCCTCCACTAAACACTACAACTGAACTATTGCCAACCTTCCCCTTCCTTCCTCCAAAAATCCCTCCAAATTGCTTATAAGAGCTTTTATAGGACCTGCTTGCTCTTTCTGGCTCAGAAAAAACACACAACTGAGAATTCTGTTTGGAAATATCTCTGCTGTAAATAACTTTTTATTCATCCTATTTATATAGCAGTCTATGCTTCAGCATTTTCTTTGGAAGTATTCAGGAGAAGCCATTAGCTAATCCTCCAATAAAAAAATTCCTAATAAATTGAATGGTCATTGTTTGGGTTGAGCAATCTATAAACACTCAGGAAATAATGTGGGATTAGTCACTCATTAAGATACAGACAGGTAGTGCTCATGTGATCTTTATGTGATATTCAAATGGCTGGCAGTGTTATTTAACAAGAATTCAGGCTAACTTCCTTTTGGTCCTTGTAAATGGTCCGGACTAATGGAGAATGTTCTTTAAATGTTGCTTGCTTGAAGAATTTTATATAAGAATCAATTCAAAAACAAATTTGCCAGCAAATAGCATTAGTAGGGCTGAAAAGCATCTCACAAAGAAATGGTCTTGAATACTTGAGCTGAATACCTCACCATGCACTCTATCTGTATGCTTTGCAAATCTAGTATTCAGAAATCTTAGGAATAAAATTTCTCACTTGGGTTTTGCCTGGGGAAAAATATCTAGGGCAAATGACAGCATTTTCATGTCAGACTTTCAATTCCCATAGGCCAAATCCAAAGGGTGTCACTGAGGAATCTAGAGGGAATTTTGCCAGTTTACAGACCTCCCAGTTTGCCCCTTATCAATATATTATAGCGAAAGAAGAAGGAATATAAGAGGTGACATGCTGGCACCATACAAGCCAAAGGAGAAAATAACACGAGCTGGCAAGACAGCAATTACATTCAGGACTTGAAAGTGAACTGTGGTCATTAGACATCTACAGTTTTTAGTCTAACTGGAATTCTATATTCCAATATTAGCTCCATCTTAAAAAATAGCATAAAGTCCAAGAAGCACTGAAGGATAGTAAAATGCCTTGAAGAAAAATGGTTCAAGGAATGGCTTGTATCAAAGGGCATGAATTTATATATATGCTGAGACTGAGTCTGAGTTCAACAGCCATTTTGTTTAAAAAGTTATTCAGAAGAGAAGGCAGACATAACACAGGCTCGAAACAAGAATTAAGAAAGATTCTTTTTTTTTTTTTTTTTGCTGTGGCAGGAACAGAAGAAAGGTTTGAAAAGGTTCAGCTAAGGCTTGGTCTACGAACATTTTTTAAAAACTATTTTTAGCTGGATGTAAGATCAGTTTTGCAGCATGAAACACAGCCATATTTGCATACATATGCATATGTATAATCTGTAATTCCCCTGCAGTTTAGGCATCTTATTCCAACAGAGAAAGATATAACATCTGATAGAAGACTTGTAAAAATTGGGAGACCATACTGTTGAAATGCTACAAATACAACTAAACAAACATAAAATCTGTGTGCTGTAAGTTCCAAACTGACATACGTATATGTATAAACAAGACCAGCACTTTCAGTATCATGTCTGAATTCACTGTCACACTGAAAATTGCTGAAATTAAGGGCCTGATGTAGAACAGTAATGCTTTCAAGGTGGTAAAACTGGACAGCAACTTGCCAGGAACAACAGGGCCATCTGCTCCTTACTAGGGTGAGCAGGGAAATGCCAGAGCTGGAAGGCTCTTTTGGGACTTCTGGAGGGAACACTTGCTCTTCACAAAGCATCTGGCACAATCCCTTTGCACCTGGGCAGAAAACACCTCCCAGTTCTAATTCTCCTACACTCAATGAAGGTTAAAAGAGCTATGAAGCATATCCAAACCCTAAATTGTCTGTAGTATATCCATTGAAACTGGTAAACTTAGTGTGCTCTCCTTCACCCTTCCATTTTAATCTTAAGTACAGAATGGCTGAGGTTGGAAGGGGCCTCTGGAGGTCATCTGATCAAGGACAGCCACCACCTAGAACAGGTTGCCAGGAGAATGTCCAGACAGATTTTGGACATCTCCAAGAAGGGAGACTCCACAACATTCCAGAGCAACCTGTGCAAGTGCTCCATCACCCTCACAGTGTTTCCTGATGTTTAGAGGGAACCTACCCAGTTTCATTTTGTTCCCATTGACTCTAGTCCAGTCACTGGGCACCACTGAAAAGAGCCTGACTGGCCTCTTTGCACCCTCCTTCCAGGTATATAAGCTGGTCCCTGAGTCATCTCTTCTTTGTGCTAAATAGTTCCAGTTCTTAGTCTTTCCTCAGAAAAGGGAAGCTTCTGTCTCTTAAGTGTGTTTGTGGCCCTGTATCAGACTCTGTCCAGTACGCTACATCTTTCTTGTACTGGGGACACCAGAACAGGACACAGCACTCCAGGCATGGCCTCAGAATTGCTAAATAGAGGAGCAGGATCACCTCCATTGACATGCAGGCAGACCTTTGTCTAAGGCAGCCCAGGACACCATTAGCCCTCTTTGCTGCAAGGACACACTGTTGGCTGATGCTCAACTTGGTGCCCACCAGGACCCACAGGTCCTTTTGTGACAAGCTGCCTTCCAGCAGAATATATGCTCCAGCAGAGGATATTCCCCAGTATATACTGGTGCAGGGGGTTGTTATTCCCCAGGTGCAAGACTTCGCGCTCTCCTTTTTGAATATCAGGATGTTCCATTTCTCCAACCTGTAGAGTACCCTGCTGTGTATCAGCCATTCCTCACAGGTTTGTGACATTGAGGACACGCTGTGCCCCATCATCCAGATCATGTAACTCTTCTCAAGATGCCAAACAGGAGCAGAGCCCTGGGGTTCACTGCTAGTTACTGGTCTCCAAATAGGTTTCAGGCCACTGTCATAGCCCTTTGAGATCAGCTGTCCAGTTAGTTTTCAATCCACCTCACCAGCTGCTTCTTCGTGCCACACTTCACCAGCTTCTCCACAAGGACCTTATGGAGATAGTGTCAAAAGCCCTGCTCAAGTTTAGGTAGAAAATATTCACTGCTCTCCCCTCGCCTACTTTGCTATTCATTCCACCATGGAAGGTTAATACAGAAACTAAGAAGAGATTGGTATGGCAGGACTTATGGTCAGATTTGTAAGTACAGCATTGGTAAAAATGAAAGCTTGCAAGTAAACAAAATATTTAAAAAATATGTGTAGGAAGAAGATAGATCTTTTAGCTATCCATGCCTGCCACTGAAAGTCCCTCAGACATATGACAGATGCTAGTGATGAAATTTCTTATTTAGACTGACACCCCATCTCCAAAATGCCACATGCTCCACGTCTGACTCTCAGCCTTGACTTAACTTTATGACTTTTTCAAGGAAGATATGATGCATGTCTTCCTAGGTCTTTGCAAAATGAATAAAAATTCTCTCAGAATCCTAAGTGCAACTGAAGTTACACATAACACTAATAATAATACTGTTAATAATAATATTAATTACATGGCTGTTTAGCATTATTTGCTTAAATTGAAAACCATTCATATTAATACAGACAGCAAATTGCATGAACTTCCTTTAACCTCTGGGAACCATTAGGAATTTCAGTATTTTTGGCTAATTACAGTTGCAATTCATGGGGCCTGCTTGCCTTCTAAGTTAGCTAGGTAAAATACCACTGTCTCTCTGACATTTCCTTCCTCTGTGTATCCCAGTCATCCAAGTGCAGAACTGACTTTTCCACATTTGTGATCAATCTGAATTTAAGAAGTATTTGAGGTGAAGGTGGAGAGGGATGTAAATGTGCCTGATAAAGGAGGCAATAAAAACTACAAACTGCTTTTCTCAGCTTTTCAAAAGCACAATTAAAAACTTGCTTTATCTGCTGCTATAGATGAGACCAGAAGCTAAAAAAGCTTGGGGAAGCAGGAAAAAGTAATTTTTGCAGTTACTTTCTTTTTTTTTTTTTTTTTCCCATGCAGATTATTTTAAAGAGAAGCTTTCCCTTTTTAGACCTACCAGTTTCCTTTCTAACAGCAATCTGCCTGATTGCTGCTGGCTTCCAGGCCACACAAATGCCCTTGGTTTCCACAGGAAACTCAAAAAGAGGTAATGTAACTCATAAGACTGCTTCTATACACAGAAATGTGCATGTATAGGGAGTGTAAAGAAAAGATACAGGAATATAGTGAAGAGCTCCTTCTGGGTGTTCTGAAGAAAACAAGGACATGTGATGGGTTGAGAGGGTGACAGACTATGCAGATGGCTTTGCCACACACAAAGCCATGGCTGGTCCCTGTGGGTCCCTTGGCACTTGCACCATATTCCTGGGATTTTAAGTCTTCCATGCTCTGCAGCAAAATAAATTTCTAAGGACTAGTAAGCATTACTAAAGCTAACTCTTCCAAAGGCTTGTGTATTAGTGTTCAAAGATGCATATCATTTCCTACAGCTAGAGGCAGCCATTAAGTTTTGGCAGATGTTATTTTATTTGTTCAGGCTGAAAGGTCACTATAATTCTGTCAGCTTTATTTTCTGTATTTAAAATGTCACCCCAAACAGGTAGCTAAGGTAACACATTTGCTTTCTACATGTCTTTTACCAGTTTTCATGTCAGAGAAGGTCTTTTATGGCTCAGGAATACTAATTTAGTTTGAGAACTGGTCTTTGAAAAAAAACACTCGAAGGAAGTGAAGCACCTTTTTGAGATGATTGTCTCAGCTCTAAGTGTGTTCAAGTCCATTGTTTTTCTAGGGGCTCTGACATGTTTGCTTCTGGCAGCATTTCTTTGCTTTCTCAAAACATCTCTTCATGTAAGAAGACAATTGCAATGATCTGAAAGGTTTCCTGCTTCTGTCCTCCATTTCTGTGTTCACACTTACTTGCACCTCCCGTTTGCACCTACAGAGATACATAACAAATGTGACCCTGTGCTTTGAAGGCCATCTCCAAGAAGCAATTAAAGCCATGGCTACAGGGACACCTGCATTGATCTGTCTGTTGATGCCCACCATCCATGAATCCTGCAAACCAACTCCCTCCTTCACTACAGCTCCTGAATGTGGCTGAATCTGGGCTATTATGACGAGTCATGCAGGTCAAGAACCATCCCTGTTTTTCTAATTTAATTTTGTCTTTTTTTCTGTCATCTTAGCATGCTGGAATGGCTTAATGAGGATCACAGAGCACTAGAACCACGGGGAGAGGCAAGAGAACAGTAAGCCATGGGCAAAGGGAGGAGGAAGGTGGAACCACAACAACCAGCACTTGGATGGAGTCCCACTGCCATGGTAGGACATCTTCATTTACTGGAAAGACCTTGGTGGCTCCAAGGATGCAGTTTTGCCTTGCTGCATTTCCCCAGGGATAGCTTCTTTGCTTCTTTTTCAATTAGAAACCCCCTACCTTTTGCTGACATTTGAAACACTTGAACTGACATGTCAGTCAAATACTGCTACCTGTCCTCCAGAGAATCCCATCTGCTTATTAACTAATACCAGGCACATAAAGGTAATAAAGATCTCTTGCTGCATTGATTAATTCAATGCACTACAATTTTTTTTTTAAAAACTGAAGAATTAAAGATCTTATTTTGTAGTATAAATGACTTGAAAGGAAGACAAAACCATTATGGTTTTGAAAAATATTTATGAATGGATTTCTTTGAACATTGTGTTTTTCCATTTTGTCCTTGTCAAGATGGATATGAAAATAAAAAGACCAGAAAGAACTCTACAAAAGAATACTTATTTTCCTTGTAAAATACAGCAATGATCAATGCTCTCTCTAAGGACTTGTGATTTTTTCTTCCATACTGTTGTGCAAGTTCTAAACCAAACTACAGACTGGCATGACATCATTGTGAAGCACTGGGACCCTAGGTAAAGACAAAGACCATCATTCGCTCTTTTAATTTGTTTTTGAAATTAAGTTTGAAAAAGACTGCAGAAAACCTGTTCCTTTTGTACTATTTAAGTATTTTCACAAATGTGTTTTTATCTTTTTTTTTTTTTTTTTCTTTCCTGACCACATGGTTTGAACATACAGGTCAATGTGACCTTACAACTTCCTAGGGGAAAATTAGTTGTAGAGAGATGGCAAGCAAAGAAAGAGCCACTGACAAAAAATCAGTGGGTTGTCTGCAAAACACATTTACTGCTTCTTGGCAGTACTTGCCCTCAACTCCCACCTTTGCTTTAGTAGCATCTGCTCTGATTTTCTTATCTTGCACTGAGTGGTCCAAATAGAACTTCATTATTTGGAAAGTGCATTCCATTCACTAATGTGTATCTGATTAAACTTGGCTCCAGATTATCTTAAGTTAGAAGCACATTATAGCTACATCTTCACAGAATGCTGAAACATCCCACTTTCCAGAAAGCATTGGCAGAGCTCCAAATTTTACTGAAATCACCAGGACTGAGACCTCTAATTTATTTAAATGCTGAGACAGATTGATACAATGGGACAGACTCAGCATTGTATATGCAGGCATACACATGTATGTCTGAACATGTCCCATGCATACACATTCACATGTTATACCATACCATTATACATATACTGGACCCTTTAAAGGATTCTGCACGCTTGTGTCCTGACATTTTTTTCCCACAAGCAGACTGATATTCAACAAAACTCTTGAAGGTAACTGAAGGCAAAGAACTGAGTCAATGTCAATTAATGTTCTCCCACCTAAATCCACCAAAACTGCAAATTCAGGAAATTCAGACAAAGGTAAAGAACAAAGCCCAGGCTGTTTCTCATGCCAGTCCACCTTGCAGTGGAGTGCAGTTCTCCCTGTAGTCCCCAGGCTCATGTGCAACTTCCATGGACTGAACAGAGTCCATGGTAACTTGCTACAATCCACTGTCAGGCTCTAAATATTTCTGCTGCTCCTCACTGCCCACAGGGGTAAATCTGGCATTTAGCATTAAGCTGTTGTAGGTAGGCTTAGGCCACTTTGTCTACAAGAAGAGTAGATTAAAAGGAAGTGCAGCTGGTCTCAGCTATTCAAAATGATAAACAAATAAACAAACAAAAACCTGCCCTGATTAAGCCAGTCCAAATCCCTTCATTTAGCTGGCTTTCAACATGTTTTTTTTCACACTCTGGGACTCTGGTATACCAAGCAGCCCTGGAAGCTGATGAAACAAATTTCAGAACTCTGGGAATCTCGCCTATGTTTGCAATGGGTGGACCTTAACTAGACACAGGGAGTGCCAGAAGTCATAAAGAAGACTGATGATCCTCTTGAGATCTCCAAATAAATTTTAATGAACTGAGGAATTTGACTAAGGTCCTGTTAAGCTATTCACATTTGGAACTGCTGTTCCAAGGCAAACGTGTGTGGTTTCATCCATCTCTATCTTCAAGATAGATTTAAATTCTATCTTGATGACAAAGGTAAATACTTCAAGCAGGAGGGAGGAAATGCTCTAAAGATTAGCCTCAGCAGTGAGGAAAATCCTGTACTAATTCTCATTCTGTATATTTCTCATAAGCTTGCAGAATCACTTAAGTGGAGATAGGCTAACAACATATTGAACACAAAAGAGGAAGCAGAGGTCCACAAAAAGCAGGTGTGCTCATAGTGTTGAATGAAACTCAATTTAAGCACCTTCAGCCGAAGACTGATGAAAATCTTGACTACTCCTCTGAAGAAAAAACAACCGGTTATATCTCTAGTTTCATCCACTAGGAACACCAAAACTATGGCAACAGCCACCACCCCGTCCCACCTGAATAGCTCCATATCTTCTCCTTGCCATATGGGATGTACTAAAGGCTACGTGCTTGCTACTCTGATGCGGGTCCAGTTTTGGCAATAACCTCAGGCTTCTGTCTGAGTAACTCCAGGAGATGTGAGACTGAGCTGGGATCCCCCAGGCTGGGGAGAACCCACAGGAAGCCCATTCCCTGCACCGTACTCTGCCCACCATACTGTAGGTTGCTCCAGTTACTATTTCTACAGTTTTTAGACCATTACCAAGAACCAGCAGCTAATTTTCAGCATCCAGTAGGTAACAAAAAGCAGATGAGATTTCAGATACCTTCTCAGTATGTATTTCCTCCTAAGAATTCTCCTGTGCTGACAGCAACCTGAGATGAGCCATTAAGCCTGGTGCAATGTAGCAGCTTTATCTCCTTGCACACCTCTCATCCTGTCTTTGTGGGAATGGTACTGTTCAGTAACATTGTAGGTATATTCAGAGGCTAATTAAATTAGGAACTGCAAAACACTAGCTCCCTGGGAAAGCAGGTGCTACATAAGTGAAAGATATTATATTTAAAATGTCATGCTACAAGAAACTTCTTTTTTTTTGCAGATTTCCTCACAGAAATCCGCCATGAGTTTCAAAGCTGAAATTTCATTAGCAAGTTGTCAACACCAGCCCATCCTCCCTAACCCCTCTTTTCTCTCCCACACTTTCCCCAAAATGCCACCCATCTTGAAGCATCTAGAATGGCATAGGAAAACCTGGCATTTTTAAAAGAGGAAAAGAATCAAAGTAAGCAACAGGAAGCTTATTTCTTTTTAGGGCCAAAAATGCTTCCCAGTCTCACACATACAGTTACCTTATACACAAACATGTGTACTAAAAAATGCACTCACAGAATGCCTATGTAATATGCTTGATAGATAAATTTATGCACAGAAATACAGTTACTGGTTAAATGAAACAAAATAGCAGAGAAATGACTGGGGACTTCAGCCCACCTTGTTCCTCCATTTTGAACTATTTTTAAGCCTCATTTTCTACTCAGTAAATTAATGAGTTAGCAGAGGACTGTTCTAGCTCTTCTAAAACAGCTAGATGCAAGTAAGGCTCCTACCAATTCCATTTTGACAAGGAAAATAATCACTTCACAGTAGATACTGATGATAAATCAAAATTGCATGTGTCCATTCCACTCATGGCAATCTCTCATACTTCCTGAGGAAGACTGCTACCCTCCATCTGTATCACATCAGGCACTATTTTCTCTCTTGCCTCTTAATGTACTCTACAGTTTCCAATGGTTATTAAATGCATCCTGACCAGCCATTCTTTCAAATTAGCATCCCCCATAAGATACAATATCCTCCTGAATTCCCCCAAGAACCATTGCAGCTGCAATCTGCACTTAATATTGAATTTGCACCAGAGAAATTTATTAGCTATGAACAGTATAAGACTTCCTTTATTCAGGCTTTCATTTCATTCATCCAAACCCACCTTACTTCTTGGCTGCAGAAAACAAATTTGGCCTCTTTCTGGTAAAATCAATTGTTCATGCACATACTGAAAAATACTATGTATTCAAAAAAGATAAGTTACAGCACGGATCCAGAGATTTTATCCTGAATATCTTTTTAGGTTTTGGCAATGGCTTATAAATAAAAACAATCCTGTTCATTACATATACATCACAATACTCTTTCCACTTATATTCTTAGCAAAATCTGGGAATATGATACAGAACTGTCATAAGAGTTATGGACTACAGTTCTAAAATCAGAGCTACATAGCTACTGAATAGATTTGAAACTTTAAAATATTTATTCTCCCAACAATAATTTGAATATTTAAGATGTGGAAGCAGACTTGTGGTGCTTTTTTATAAATATAGAGCATAGAAAAATAACACACTAGATACATGCATACACACAAACGTAAAAATATTCTGTGTTTTAGAAACTTTTTGTTAATACTTGATGCTAGGCCATATTCATTCAGAACAGGTAGTGGAACTGATATCCTGCCCTTTAAAAAACTTTTAATATTGTAATCAATTACTACTCTCTTTGAGATCCCAACAAATAGGAAAGAGCCTGAAAAATTAGTCTTGCAAAACTTACACTAAGAAGTGGGCAAGAGTACTGACTTGAGTACTGCAGTATGCATAAACTAAATAATTTGTTACTGTTTGTCTTAAACATAATGGAATTTTGAAAAATTACTTTTACAGCTTTTTCCCATAAGGAAATAAGCATAATTCTTTGAAATGTTTAGTTGGAAAAGACTTCTAAGATCATCAAGTCCAACCAGTAACCCAACACTGCCAAGTCCACCACTGAAGCATCTCCCAAAGTGCCACATCACATCTTTTAAATACCCCCGGGGATGGTGATTCCACCACTTCCCTGAGCAGCCTGTTCCAATGCTCGACAACCCTTTCACTGAAGAAATTTTTCTTCTATCCAATCTAAACTTCCCCTTGCACAACCTGAGGCCATTTCCTCTAGCCCCATTCCTCATTGCCCGGGAGAAGAGATCGACCTGCACCTCACCTGGAACCTCCTCTCAGGTTTCTTTACAGCTGTAGAGAGTGATTAAATCCCCTCTAAGCTTCTTTTTTTTCAGGCTAAACAGACTCAGTTCTTCATCCACTTCTCATAAGACTTGTGCTCCAGACCCTTTGCCAGCTCTTTGCCCTTCTATGGACTTGCTCCAGCACCTCAATGTCCTTCTTGTAGTGAGGGGCCCAAAACTGAATAAAATATTTTGTGGTGCAGCCTCACCAGTGCCAGATACAGAAGGAATTATAGCAGCATAACTATAGACAGAAACTCTCCAGCCCTCCATTTTAAAGGATACAAAAATCCTGTAATTGTATACCTTTCAAGAATGACTGTGCATTAACAGAAGCACTGAAAGCAATTATCGTAGCAATCTAGGATTCTTGACAGTTAAATTACAACATCTGACATAAATGGGGATAGGATGCTTCAATACTTGGTATTGTGCCTTTTGGAGTGAACAGACTCAGAAAATATGTAGGTTCCTCTGTATATTAAAAAGGCTTACTTAAAATTCGTTAATTGCTCTGGACAGGCTAATTCCAACACTTTTTCCTGAATGTAGTACTCTTTAATCACTATATTTTATTAAAACCTTTCTTAAATTCACATGCAATGAAGGTATAAAACCAAAACAAGCAATGCTTTTCTAAAACGCAACCAGTCATGAAAATTAAGAGAATTCAGCTGTATACATTTAATACTGAGTAGATTTGTCAGGGATTTGAAGCAGCTACATCCCCTTTCTTTTTCTCCTTAGCATGAGCATCTCTAGGCCATATAAACCAGATCCAAACTGTGGCTACCTCAGAGGAAAAAATCTATTAATGCACTATATGGCTAATGCCTTTCAGGGGTAAAGGAGCCTTAAACTGACATAATTGGGAACTACAGAACTCACTATCTCCTTTAAATAATTTTTGCTCAAGTGACTCTATTTGAAAAAAAATGGACACAGGTTATCTAGGTAAAAAATAATAGACCAAAAATCTCACTGATTTTCTTTACTATGCAAAAATTTATTACATTTGTAGCAGTTCTACCCATATCAGTGCAATTACACCAATCTTTGACTTAGACTTGCATATAGCAGGGTGGAACTACATCCCATTCTCCTATTTTACACTTCTTTTTCTACTTCTGAATTATTTCTCATGAGTGCAAGCATGCCTTTGTCCTCTTCATACTTTCTGTACCATCAGGTCCTAAGGTGACATTACTAAGCCCAAATTAAGTCCAAAGTTCTATTTTGGTGGTCATTAGCATACATTGAGGATCTTTATATCTCAACAGGGAATCAATCTATGACCTTTTAAAGCACATCTTCCTAGTTTGTAAGCACTATTAATATCCCTGACTTTTCTTCAAATACCATTATAGTCACGTGACTTCTTGATGCATTTGATTAGTCTTCTAGTCAATATGAATGCCTGGTGCTCTCAATAAGTTTGATGGTTCAAAAGACCAGGTCCACTTATATATTTTTCAGTTTATAACTAAAATATCTCAGCGATAGAGGCAGTGGATTAAGGACATTACTGGAATAGTGCTCCCTTGCACTCCACAACCTCCTCCAGGCAATATGTAGTCAGACTGAAAATTCAGGTAGCAGTAATAAAAATATTGTTTGAATTAGTGCACCTCTATTTTGTTCTTTTATAACCCAGGAACTTACACACTCCACCTGCAAACAACAAAATACATAAAAAGGATGCATTTGGCAACTGCCTCTACCATTTAAAATGTCAAGTTCACATTTTCACCCATTGCCTTCAATTCTAAGGCAGAAGTTAAACTATTCTAGCTTGTGGGGTGGAAAAAACATATCATATTCCATGTTTGATTTACAGAAAAAGCATGAGATATCCTGATGGTTTTTTACACTTGTCAATATCATGCAGATTTCTGTGTGTCCAGATCTCAGTGTTGCCAGCAGTGAGTTTTACAATTCAGATCTATTGATTCACCAAGTTCCTAAATTCTTTACAGACTATACTGTTACATACTTTTCTTCTGGAAAAAAAAAAGATATTTTAAAGACACTTAGATAATTTTATTATCTTGCTGGTGTTCATTGGTTTGGTTTTTTGGGTGGTTTCCTTCTGGTTTTTTTTTTTCCCTTTGTGTTTTTTTTTTTTTTTTTCTCCCAGAAATTTCATTTTTGCTACATGTTCCAGACCAGAAAACTTTGTGAGGATAATTATAACTAACCCAAATTTTATTAAATTATTGTTTATTCTGGAGCTAGTAGCATGGGAAATTCATTTCACTGATGCACATTCTGGTTTCTTGTTTCATTTATTTTATGATACAAATATTTAAACTGCTAGAGTGCCCAGCTGGTGCATACAGAGCATACACTAAGGACTGTCCCATTGATTAGACTGTCTAATCTGCCTGCCTTGACCAGAAGCCCCTGACAAACTTCCCTCTTCAGAGTAAAATCCATGTATGCAGACACATCAGTTTTCTTGACTTTTGCTGAATGTTGAAAGTTGAAGTACTTTGCAAATAAACTTCAACAGGTTTTGTGGTGGCTAATGAGGGCATCATTTGCTAAAACTGTGAAGAACTCATGCACTTGAGTGAGCTGGTACAATTTTCTCTTCCAAAACACATTATTTCATACAAGTCTGTACGAATTTACATTACCACAAATATTCCAATAAAGTGCTGTATTTACCCAACCAACTGAACCTCATTACTGTCCCCTGTCTCAGAGTGCATCTTACCAGGGTTTTAGTCTTCTTGTCTTGGTGCCTTTACCCAAAGTAAAAACACTCAGACCCAGGCAGCAGCCTTCTGCAGAGCATTTGTGATCATCTTGGCACATACTGGAGTGCAATAGATTCGAGATTCTTTTCCTGCTCCTTCTTGGGATAATGAGAGAGTGAGAAAAAGCCTCAAAATCATTCCTTCAATTAAGTTATTTGGAAAGCCTCTAGAAGTGAGGTTTTCAGAAGAAGAATATCAATACCATATTGTGTGCATATTTAATTTTTCACATTTCTGGAACAAAATGGCCCAATTCTGCTGGGCTTTCTATGCCAGCTTGTCTCTACAGACAGCTGCTTGCACATGCCAGCCTTTTACAGCTTTTCAGGTTTCCTTTCAACTTTAATTCACCATTGGTAAGACAAGATTTTCAGTATCTTTGAAATCAGGAACAGGGTCTTTTAAACTGACAGCTCCTTCCACTGTCTCAGCAATATATACCAAGATGATCTCATTTCAGAAGTGGTTATGATGTTCGGACTAATCATGCAGGAAAAGAATCTTAACACTACATATTACTTCAGTTTTTCTCACATTCGGTGTTGACCTTACTTAAGTTAAAAAAGGAAGACAGAGTTTCACTGTCTTATTTGTTTGGGATTAATTTAATACTTAGTTATTCTCAGATTTTACCAAATCTCATTTCACTCTTAAGTCATTAAAGCACATGTGGATTATTGGCCTTTGTACAATGCTCTGGAGAAAGCTAGTTATTAACCTACTTCCATACTGACCATAAGCCATTTATAGCTCCTCTTTGTTTTCTTCAGTTTACAGTCTATAACACTGCTTTATTTTGGGCTGGCCAACCCTGAGTATTTAATTTCCCTAGAAACTGCTGACAAAACCATATCAAGATCACAGGGCCATAGCTGGATTTGTCAATTCTCTTGGTGAGTAGCACTGAGATGGCAGGGTTGGTTTCTAGGAAGCCTAGAAAGAGTCATTTGGGTAATAGAAAACATCAATAAAGTACAGGCAGGTATGTGGAGCTTTTCTTTTGTTTCCCCCTCTACAAAAGTTCCTTGTTTCTTATACCTCCACTAATACTTACTCTCCTGCCTTAGACAGCCTCCTGTTATGACAAATGCCAGACATGGAATTCTGTGGGAGAACTTTGGCAAAGTCTTTTCAAAAGTCTAGATAAAGATCTGGCTGACATAAAATTTTCTGCTATTGTAATGACAGGCTTAAATTCCATGAAATTAATAAGATTAGATTTTTTTCTTTCATGGAAGCTATAGTGATTTGTATCTATTGTATAATGTTTAGTTTAGTGTTTTATAGGCTCTGCCTTGCTTTTTTTCAGCTATTGTTCTGGATCCTAATGTAACTGCTTTATGCTCCTCAAGTCACCCCCTAATATTTTTTTTTAAGAGAAGTGTAGTATTTGTTACACACCAGGGCTGTAGATAAGAAATTGACTCTAGCATTAAGCTACATTTTTATCAGCAGCTCAACCACCTTCTTCTCAAACATCCCTGTAATTCTTGTATGAACAGTGGCTAGACCCACTATTTAATTGCAGTTTTTTCTACTGCTCTATATTTGAACATCTCATCTCCCACTATGCCTAGATTTCATTTGTAAAAAAAGAAGACATAGTTGGGGAATATATGCTTCATCTTCTATGATAGGCACTAATACAAAGTCATAATCAAGCTGCTTTGAAATCACATTTCCAGCCTGCCTTCTTCTGACTCAGGGCTTTGACTGCAGGAATGAAGAAAACCACACTCTCTCCTCTTCTCCACTGGATGCAGGAAAATGAAGATGCATGTGAAGCTGAGGCAGTGTGCTGGGCTTGTGGGGCAGGAAGTGTAAGTTACCTGTCAGAGCTGAGAAATCTCTCATTTTCCTGCTTTTTCTGACCAGTCTGTGTGTTTAGAGGTAAAACCCCTGTGACCAGATTCGAGGGAAGGAAGAAAAAAAGGTCAGCCTGTGGACCATTATCCTTTGAGAGGCAGCAGGCATGGAAGAACCTGCTTCCCTCTGTGCCATGGCCCTTTGGCAAAGCCCACAGTGTTGTGGGGATGCAGGGCATCTGTGTTACACTCTCTTTATGTGACACTGTAATTCTGGGAGGTTTTTTACCTTACCAACAGGAATTTTGTGGTGGCTGATGTAGCACACACAGGCTGGCTTTTCCTCTGGCCTCTTCTGGACTATTACATCTACTACATGGTTGGTTGGCTGTGTTTGCAGGCAACCGGCTCAATAATCCATGAACTGTCATCCATTCCTGTGGGGAATAATTGGGGATAGCAGTAACAAAATCTCTGCGATTTAAGAGAATTTGGGAGTCTTGTTCTCCATTTCCCCAGTGTTCTGAAAGAGTTGCTGTGAATTCTTTAGCTTCCCCAGATTTCAGAAGTGTTAAAAGGTTTGCTGGGCTTGCAGACCTGTCTGGGAACTCAGCGACATTGAAAAATAGCAACAGAATGGCTCGATGAGAGAACAAAGGGCTGCAAGCCAGAATCTGTCCTTTGCCAGATGGTCATCTTAATAATACTTTGCATAAATGTAGCATTAGGAATTTGTACTTTGGCTTCTGAAGTGGATACATATCATTAAAACTGTTTTACAAATGAGGAAGCTGAGGATTGAAAAGGTGCACTCAGAGGCCACCACTTTGCTAAACACATATGTGAGTATTGCCAAGAATTTTTACACACAGGTCATGCAGAAAAGGTCTTAGTGGCTACACTGCATTATGGAGATCCTTGGAGTAAACTGTGATGCTCAAAGAGAGCACAATATGTCTCAGCAGCCACACTGCAGACGTGAGCTAAAGGAGATTCCTGATTTTAGAGACAGAGATGTGTACAGCTGCTTTTGGATATAGAATTTGCTCCATGCCTTATAAAGAATGCTGTCATTCAGTCAAGAGCTACAGCCAAGCATCACAGTAGAGTTCAGCATCGACATTGACCCAGGAGCTGTGTTTTAGTCAGTGTGTCTCAACAGGTCAGGAGGTTTCTGTCAATATGTTCAGCCTGCACATTCTATGGACAGACAAAAGCTTGTTTCTGCCCACAACACAAGCAGACATCAGTTTAGTTTGCCTATACTCCAAGGCAGTAAAAGGTCATGACCATATAAAATTTGGCTTGAAATCAGGCAGAAAAATTCATCTTTCCCTAAATTTCATCATGTAGGTCTAAACAAGGTAGCAATACAGATGTATCATTTTCTCTCCCTCTAGTTATGCATTGATATCTGCCCTAACACATGAGTAAGTACACCTTCAGTCCAGCTCTTCTACACTAACATCTAAGTAGGCTTCAGGGTTTCATCCTCTCATTTGTTAGTGAATATCATTTTGAAAGAATGCAGAACTATGCCTTTAAAGTGTTACTAAGACATACCGCCAAAACCACTCAAAAACGTCTAAACCCAAACTGTTCTTCACTTTAGCTCCTTTAGGTTCAATGTGATTTGTCCCTTGGCATTCAAGTATAATTTGGTACAAAGGATACTTTAATAAGGATTTAGGGCACTATTTCTGAACCAAAGGGTCACAAACACAAAAGGACATGGAAAATAAATCAGGGTGACTTGAAGTACTGTAAATTTTATTATATTATAATGCTGAGAGAATGCTGGTTTCCAATTCTACACACATACCCTAGCCATCCAAGGTCAAATAATCCGTTAACCTCTCCAAACAGACACATGAACATAAGCTTATATGTCCCTCTTGCTACTGTGGATATATTCTATATTCTTTGTTCTTACCCCTACAATAAGTGGAAAGAAATCATAAATATTTAAGACTTTGCCAAGTTGAAAAGCTTTGGAACACTGTTCCAATTTATGTTTTAATGAGAAAAAAATCTGGGAATATTTAATCTGCAAACAACTGCTGAAAATGGTGAGTTAATAGGAAAGACTTTCCTTTGACAAAAGATAGGCTTAAATAACAATACGTGGAAATAATAGTCACTTTTATATTCTGGAAAAAAGTATCATAAAAATTATGATGTCTAAGTACTATAGTTATAAAAGTCTCAGTAAGTACAGCTTAACAGTGATACACTGCTACATGCTCCTATTTATGCTAATGGGATGTATGCTAACTACTTTACTGAGTACACTGAGGAAAAAAAATTGCAGCATAAAACAAAGTAAGCAGAAATTATTCTCTCACAGCATGTACACCCATTGACCCCAGTTCAGCTCTGAAGTGCCTATACATTCAGAAATGCTGTTTCAGAGAGCCAGCTGAAGATCATAAGACAAATAATGGTTTGTGATTTCACCTGTACTTCCAAAAAAACAGTTACAAACCAGCTAAGTACCAGCGAAGAACTGTGACATATTCTTATAATACAAACAAATGAGAAGCAGAAACATGAGCTTACCAGGGAAGAGAAAGCACTTGCTGCAATACTAGAAACAGGGGTATTAAAAGCAAAGAGGTGAACTTCCCATCATATCACCCACACACATGAATAACTTTCTTTTACTGCTGAACCATGGAGGAAATGGCCTGGTTGTGCAGTGGCAGAGTTTCTTTGTTTAACACAAGCTGCTTCAGGATTATACACAAAAAAAATACAGTATCATACAGAGTCTGGCATCTGTTTTAGCAGCTGTCACACTAGTCCTGCAAGGGAGCATTCAGAGATGCAAAAGAGGCCAAAGGGGACTATATTCTGCAGAATCATCACCAGGAGAAGAGGTGCCAAGTGGGTATTTGAGTCAAATTTATAAAGCAACTTGCTTTAGAACAGTGCTTCTATTTTTAACATGCACGGATGAGACAAGAAACAGTGAAATAATGCATTACAAATTACAGAAAAATACAGTTCTGTCCTAAGTTTCTCCCTTGTGCTTTTAATATTTGAACTTGAAGGCTGCATTCAGCTTTGGGGTGGGTGTGTGCAGCTTTATTTAGAAAAGGAATACAATGGAAATTGCTTACAATAAATCAAAACAAGTGCTTAAAACAAAGTATCATTCCCTGTAAGCGATTGCTTAGTAATTTATAAATTATTTTGGCAGACAGTAATGAGTAAATGAGCTAAGTCTTCACTTAAATAAAATGAGCCATGTCTTTTGGTTCAATGTTTCCCATTTTACATTATGCTTATATCATAAAAGAGTACTAAAATTATGTTCCTCTCTGCCCAAGACAAGGCAACACCTGATGTTCTCATGTTGTCCAGATATCTATTGGATAAATGAAAAAATTCTAGACAGCAGAAACCCAAACACCAAATTTCTGAAGATTTCTTTATTTACATATTTAATAATTTTAAAATATAAATTTTTAGAAAAGCAATGTAAACCTCTGGATTTGCACACTACTTTTTTTGGCTTCTGATAAACACAATTTTAATAAGAGCTTAACAGCTACACACAGAACTCTTAATATCACTGATTGAGATCAGCCTCAGTTTCTCAATATTTTGGAACTTTTTACACAAATTTACACTGCGGAGTTTCATTTGGGTTTTCAATATGGTCAAAATATGTCTGTTAACACCCACAGAAAACTCCCAAGTAACAATGAATAAGCATATGCCGTCCCATCATTTGACCCAACTCGCAAAGTTCTGATAATCCCTCATGTCCTTTATGACTTTATCCTAAGTTCACTATCATTTGTGTGCCCAAAGCTGCAGTATCAGTGGAAGAGCCTCATAATAAATCCATGCAGAAATTAGTTGGCTTCCTGGCACTATCAGCCTGTGTTACTGCTTGTTATCAACCATGGCTTCTGGAACATCAAGTTCAGGACATCTTTTTTTCCCATAGTAGAGAATGTTTTAACAGGTCACCAGGGCAGCTTTCAGAAGCACAACTGCGTGTGATCTCCTCACACTGATAATTCATGCTCAAAGCAGCTTTTTGTGAAGAGATGAAGACGTGCTATCCTCCATCTGACTCTTACAGACCAATGTGGCATTCATTCTGCATGCCATGCCAGGTTCAAATCCAGGGCTTGAACTCCATCCTGGCTCTGTTTAAGTCCCCCAGCCTAGACCCTCGTCTCTTGATTGTTGTTTTTGAACTCTACCACTCTTCCAAGGTCATATTAAGGTCTATCAAGTACATCAGCAAGCAAAGGAGCTTGTTTTGGTCTTTATACTCTCAGAACAAGTTTGCCTGCAGCAATTTTGTTTCAAGTATCCTCATTCCCAGGTCAGTACAGTCTATTTTTGTTGTGAATTTACCCTGCCTCCCTGCCACACGTATTTACCCTTGGACAACACCTAGTTCTCAACCTCACCAGTATTCAGCTGCTACTTTGCAAGCTGTCAAACAACCACTCAGGTGTTAAAAAACTCAACCAACTCTCTCTAGAGCCTTAATTTAAGTGTTAGCAGGGAGCTGAAAATTAGCAGCAACGTTTCTGCCTGCAGCTATGGGAAAAAGTGAGAAATGACACTTTAATGATTGCTAAGAAAGGGTGGGTAGTGAGTTTGCTACTTGCTCTCCATTTCACCTTCCCTGCCAACTGCTGGATGCATAAGCACTGAGCCTACGTTCCTGCAATTTCTCTTATGAGGGTAGGAATCTGAGCTATGAATGCAACTTTGGACAGTAAATGCCCACGTCAGGTACATTGGTGAGGCCCAGCAACCTTCTTGGGACACTCTAGAATATTCCTCCCATTGCCGACTGCACTGCAGAAAGTTTTAGATGCTGCAGGTTTTGAGTGCATTAGTCCACAAAATTCCTTCTTAGAGATTTTGGAACAGTCTTCAGCATCTACTGCTTGTAACTTTTACCTCCCTGATCCACCTGGAACTTCTCTGTTATTTCTTTTAAGTTGCTATTGTAGCTTTCTTTCCCTCCTCCCTTCTTCTACTTCATCTGAAATCTGAGGATCTTTGATGGTCAGTTTAGCTATGTCATAACTTCTTAGTGGCACAGAAGCATTTTGCCAGCAGACAAAATGAGTTCCAATCTGCTTCTGCACTGAAAGCCTATCATTCATATAACAGTATTTAACAGACTGCATTACCTCTGGTCCCGCCTAAATTGCCAGTGGCCATAGCCAATGTGTAGGCAGCATCCACAGCTGGGCTTTCAGGACAATCTGGCTACATGGCCAGATGCACACTATGATTAACTGCACAGGGAATGACCTGCTGGCCAGGGAGGCTCTAAACACACTGAAAACTGCCAAGATTGTCATGGTTTGGTTTGGCCACTTGTGCACATACTAAAAATAAAATTACAGCAGCAGACACCAGGCTAAACAGTTAACTTCTGACAGAAATCTGAGTGACAAGTATCAAAATCTCACATCAAAAAATTTAATCTAAGACATCATCGGTCCAGCTGAACTCTGAGCCCAGGAGCACTTTCCATCTGCTGGCCCTGCTGTGCACCTTGGCAACATGACAGCCCAAGGCTGAAGATATAGGTGGGATGGGGACAGTCACTCTGTGCCCTGGCAGGTCTGTATCACTGGGGTTTAAGGCTGCAGGACACAGAACTGAACACATCCCTCCTGAGCTTTAGGCCCTGTGTGACAGAAAACGGGGTGCAGAAAGCAATGAAAACTGGAAAACTCATATCTTCTGAAATTCATATCTTCTGCTTAAATAGCTTTCTCTACATGAACTTTGACATCTCTTAATTACAGTGTGCAATTTTTTATAACAGAGAAGATAGTTGGGATACTAGAGGGATACTAGGTCTGGTAGAGTTATGGGCAACTTTAGAGATATTAGGAGCAACAACCCTCAAAACATGAGGCATTTGAGAGGTATTAGAGTAAGTGCCTATAGCAGTTTATGAGCAGGTTCAGAGATGATGGTTCACAGTTCACCTATAAAACTGTAAACAGTTTTGAGAGAAATATTAATTCCATAGAACATCTTGGAAACATAGTGTTCAGATGTGATATTCTCCTGAAAGTTAAATGTATTTGTACCATCTAATACAAATATACCAGGGGAAAAAAACACTTTTTTACCGGAATGAATAATCACTACACAGTGTTTAGTAGTGCGATTCTCCCTTTAACTGTCTATTCCCTACTCCTGATTGTTTCAGTGATTCAAGAATAAATATCAAAGAATAAATAAAGGGGATGCAAGAGGTTTCTTAATACATAATGACTAGGCTTCATTTTATAGATGAAATCTCAGACAACTCAATCGTTACATAACCAAGAGTCTCATGGCAATTCGAGAATTGCTGTAGATTAAGTCTGATTTCTCTCTCCTCTGCCTATCCTCACCATAGTTTAATCATATTCTATTTCTGAGTTAAGTTACAGCACTTTACTCACAACATAACCGGCACTGATAGTATCTTGAAGACAAAGGAAAACTGTCTCTCTGAAGCACTGCAAAACTGAGTCATGCATAGTAATATCCATTTTTAACATAAAGCAACTCATAATTTACACATGCATTTCAAAGAAGAAATCATTACAGTGACTAAAGGATATCCCATCCCTGCAATTGTTCAGGAACAAGTTGGATAGGGCTTTGAGAAAACTGGTCTTGTGAAAGGTGTCCCTGCCCATGGCAGTGGGGTTGGAACCAGATGATCCTTAAGATTCCTTCTAACTCAAAGCATTCTGTGACTATGCTTCTATGATTCAAAACAAACCCTGCCATTTTTCTCTTTGCATGGCTCCCAGGAGGGCAGTGGTGTTTTGGGTACACTCACATCATAGTCCAACAACATCCCTCCACACATCAAGTATTGTCTGAACATACCGAGCCCAAAAGAATCGCTACAGGACAAGGGGGCATCAGAAAACTCACCCGTGCTGACCATCCCTAACAGCTTGTTCCTCTACAGTTTTTCCCTCAGGAGCATCTGGACTATGCTCTTTTTCTCTCCCCTGCCTTTGCTGAGAGTGACCAGAACCAGTCCCAACCTCTCTTTTCCCCGATACACTGTCAGCCTGTGACTGAGGTGGAATTTGCAACAGTCTGCTCAAACACACCAACCGGTGGCAGGAGAACTTCTGCTCAGTATGATAGACCTTGTACCATTTCTATCTGAACCTGAATCCATAGACTTAATGGACTTGACTTCCACCACACTTTACACCCAGTGATATCACAGTTTAAAAATAAAACTCTGAATTTTATGGAACTTAGAATTCAATAAGAGCTTCTAATTACCCCTTAGCCTTACTGTAGACATAAATTTTAAAACCTGAAGACACTGCTATCTCCACTTAGTTTTCTTTCCTGAATAACAGAAGCTAAAAAGAATATCATCCAGCAATTAGCTGGGAGGCCTCAAGTTTTCCCTCTAGGAAGTGTTTTCTCCTGTTATGTAAGTATAGACACTGCATTCATGTTGAACTCAGGTCTCATATGATTTTTACAAGCAGCAGCTACCTCAGTGTCTCATCATTACCATGTGACTGGCAGGAGGAATGCACCTGCTCCAGAGTGAGGCAACGTAACAGCAGTGCAAAAGGGGAAGGAACTCGATGCACCTATCATCATCATAATCATCATCATCAAGGAAACTGCTTCCTGAAACCTCACATCCTGAATATTAGCCTCAAAAGCCAGTGTAGCACAGCAATGGCATCAGAGGTAGCAAACCCAAACTTGAGCAGACATGCCCAGAACAGATACAGACCATACAGAGAGCTTTAACAGTGCCCATGTCATTGGTATGAACAGAAGATGGACAAGTGCCTTCTCTAAGTTTCTGAGGAAGCCATTCTCTCTTGCCAGTGCTCTAATTACACTCTTATTTAAGTCCAAATGAAACCCTGAGCCATGCTCTCATTAAAGAGCACTTATAGTCCCACAGTCTTTAGGTAAGCAGCTAATTTCAGATGGCTGGAACATAAATTAATTGCATTAATTTTAATAACATTTCATTTAGAAGTCCAGGAGAAAACTAAATGAGACCAGTTAAATAGATAATGGTATAAACATTCTTTTCATTAACTGATTTAGTAGACACATTCAATTTTATTCAAGTAGCTCCCTTATTAGAAAGGCTGCATGGTATAAACCATAGTCATGTGTATCAACAAATCAGGAGGCTTCCTCCCTGCAATGATCCAGCTACAGGGCACTGCCATGGGCACTGTGGGGTGAGGTCTGATCATCACTGAGACTTCTCCAAATGTATTTTCTCCTTCACCCTTAGCTGAGACCAATTAGACAAGTGTAACAAGCTCCTTGATGCTACTTCCCTTTCTAATAATGCTAATAAAAAAACTAGAATTCTTGACTGGGTTTTGTTACTGCCTTTTAGAGTAGTATATGGAATATAAGCAACTACTGACTCCTAAAACTGAATTTTTAAGATTAAAAATACTGCCTTTGTATACAGTTTTCCTTAAATGTATAATGGAAAATAGTTACAAATATTTTATTATTTTATTCTGAAAGCCTTCTGAAACTCCATACTTGTTTTGCCATCTCAAATTTCACAAAATATATTTTACTGAAAAGTTTTGTTTTCATTTTCTGAACTTTGTAATGGACGTGCAATGGACTGATAATGTAAACAAGATCTGCTGTGATCTAAAAATCAAAGACTAAGATATGCAGTTAGGGCAGTAATATTAATGGGGTTTATGTTATACAATGAAAAAAAAACATTATCAACTTGGACTAGTTGGAAGGTTTTTTCGCTCGCAAAATTTAAGATTCAAAATTATATGTCAAGTTAAGGATGCAAATGTTTCCTGGAGAAAACCCTCAAACCTACATGTCTACCTCCCAGTGGAATGCCCTGCCCACCAATCTACTGAATCATAATCTGCACGGCCCTGGATATTTAGTATGTCCATGACAAGGTCTCATTTGATTGTAATTTCAATTACTATGTTATTTTCAAATAGGGGAAACTACCAGAGAAGAGGAGGCACAGGTTTCAAACAGTCTTGTACCCTCTCTCACAGTGTTTCTCATGTTAAAAAAATATTCTCTGGCTCCTGCAAAGCGGGATCAGTCTAAGTAGAATGTCAGATACGGTCTCAGTTGCCTCAATAAAACCTTTCCAACCTAATTTGATTTTTCCTCTCATGGGTGTTGCACATTGACTCGTGCAATGATTCCCCTGCAGTTATTTAATTAGAGCCTAATCTTACCTTCTCACACATGGCAAGACTTCCTTGTACTTATAAACTGCAGGCAGATATTTGGCAACAGTGGTGATTTTGCTGATAAAAGCAGTTTTTCCTCTTTAGCACCTCTCTAGGGCAGGATGTGCTGTTCAATTCCCTCCAGCCTCGCTGCCACTGCCTTGGTCAGCCATTCAGCAAAGGGAATCAGGACAATGAAATCCACGGTCCTCATCAGCTCACAGCCAACATACCAAGCAGGAAGTGGGACACAGAGGAGACGGAGCACACAGATATTGATGATATAACATACTCACTGCTGGGGAAGGAGGTGCCCCTTCCTCATGGGTGAGGAAATAGGAATAGAGCCAAGAGAAATTTCTTCAGGCCAGTTACCAGTTTGTGTAACAACAGGGCACTGGGAGGCTGTTAAGTGCTCACCTGGAGACAAGGCTCCATTACACGTTACTCCATTAATCTAGTTAACTCTTTTCATCAACAACTTGTTCAAATTAAACATGTGCTTCTAAAGCATATAATAAAAAAGACAAGGGAAGTCTAGATCTTCCCTCAGGTGTGTTTTTACAACTTTCAGTGGGATAAGAATCCATGCACAAAATGAAGAACAGATTATATTGATGATACATGATGTGGGTATAAGACTAATTTTTTTTTTAATTGCTACCTTTTAAATTCTTCTACTGCTACTACTTAGAGAGAAAAGAAAGTATTATTAGGCAGATTCTCCTGAGTGTCTGTATGGCTCCCTCTAATGCACAGGGGAAATGCATACTTCTCTCCACACCACTTTTGCAATTTCCAATTTTCCTTGTGTCAATTGTTATATTTAAAAAGTAGATTTATATTATATTAACAGACCAAACCTTCCCCAGCATCTTTGGCAGCCTTTTAGATTTCATATTCACATTCTATAAGCCCTAAAAGTATGCAGGTTACTTTACTGGAACAAAAATATTTGTATTTCCTTGGTACTTTGCCTGCTTCTAGTTCAGAGCGTGCAGCGTGCAAACCACTTGTAACAGCCAAAAGGGAACCGCAGGGAACAGCAGGGTCATTCAGAAAGCTAATACAGACACAGAGCACAGATAATCTCCTTTCCACCATCAATGTGCTGAAGGCATCTTCCTGTAAGCAATATTCATGGGAACATCTTCAAATATATAACTACATGCCAGGTCCCTGAGAAGAGGCATCTCTGGAAATGAGGTAGAATTGTCAATCAACAGTTTTTACTAATACAGAGCAGAAATTGCAGCAAAGTGGAGCACTTCTTTCACACTATCACTGTTCTATTTGTGCTATGTGATGGAGGTTTCAGTATCATATATAGGAAAAGAATATTAACTGTATTAGTGATTAGAATTGCATGTGCTGTAATCAGAATATGCACTCTAATGACATACTGATTTGCTTTCTGTGCAGAAATCCCCAGCCTGCCTGGGTTGACACTTGCTGAAGTGTTGGGCTGGGGATACTGTCCCAGATGCTGATAAAACAAATGGGGGGAAAGTGCAGAATAAGCCTAGAGTGGATGAGGGGAAAAA
Source organism: Lanius collurio (assembly GCA_020086605.1). Lineage (NCBI taxonomy): Eukaryota > Metazoa > Chordata > Aves > Passeriformes > Laniidae > Lanius > Lanius collurio. The sequence continues at coordinate 28,061,370 of JACBWW010000003.1, read as the reverse complement.
GGGACTGATTCAATGAGAACGTGAGGCTCTGTTGGAGTCTAAGTTTAGGAACACAGCCGGCAGTCAGGCCAAAACCTGCTGTTCACAAAACTTCAAACAGGAAAGAATATCCCAAAAAAGGAGCAGAGCCTGCATAAATGAGGTAAGGCAGGAACAGATCTATCTTAACACTTGCAGAAGGAAAGGTAAGGAGCCAAGAGGAGGAAGAGGCAGTTGGTGACATTCAAAAGAAGCAGGTCAGAGCAGATTCCCAGGCAACCCACAAGTTCCCAGCATGTCTGTATTGTGACTGCAGTGCTTAGGGCATAGATTCTTTCCAAAGAGTTCAGAAGTCAAAAACCTGGGGAGTGATTGCCCTCAGCCAGCATTAGCTAATTACAGAGACCATTCAAGGCATTCATTGACATATGCACCATTTTTTTGTTCTTTTTTTTTGCTAAGTTGCTGGTAATTTACAGTTTTCCCACCCACCCTAAACCTTTTGAAATTCCAATAAGGAATGGACACAAAAAAGGCCTCATGACCCCAAAACTCTATTGCTCCCAAAAGGACAAAGGTATCGTTTTCTCTCAGTTCAATCTATTATTTAGTCAATTTTATACCATCCCATACTTTACTGCATAATCCACTTGTGAGTTACTACAATTCTGAGTAGCCTCCAATGAGAAAATGAGTAAATATCTGATTTAATGGTTTCTATTAAAAAAAATATTGTAAGCATCCTCTTGTACTATTTGTTACCCATGACTGGGAATTGGTTTTATCACAACCTAGCACCCTAGTGCAAATTTTTGTGTATGAAAGTTTTAGGGAAATAGCCTTGACAGCAATAACCTAGTGTTGGACATATTTCCTCATGCTCTGAATTGGTGACAAATAACATTTATTTGCAATACTAAAATTACAACATGCAAGGGAGACACCAAAACAAAGCCTTATTCTCTTCCATCAAAAGACTAAATGAAGCTTTTTGGAGACCAAAAGCATTGATCTTCCCATGCTTTTTTTCCTGACTCAGCTGCTTTTTTTTTTTTTTTTTCCAGAACTTTTCTGTCAGTTTGCATTTCAAAGTTTTATGTGAGAAAGCTGGCCTCAGAATGCAGACACCAGGTAGCCTGAGATTAATGTTGTGCTCCCATGCCTTTCAAAATGTTTTTCATCCTTTCCCTTTCAATAAGATTGGAAGAAAAAAAAGAGGATGGAAGTCCATCATAATTGCTGACTCCATTTGTGATCAAGTGCTGCATATTTACAGGGCATTTTTGGAGCTCTGTACTTGTGTCCTGACCTGACCCAATTTTCATAGAATCATAGAATGGCTTGGATTGGGAGGAATCTTAAAGACCATCCAGTTCCACTCCCCCTGCCATGGGCAGAACTCCTTCTACTAGACCAGGTTGCTCAAAGCCCTGTCCAACCTGGCCTTGAACACTTCCAGCAGTTTTGTGTTACATCTTGATGGTACTTAGTGTCCTGGGATTATTCAGAACACTGCACTTTTGGAAGAAGCCAACAGGCATTTTGGAGAGTGACTGTTCACAAGCACCTGAATGTTTTGCACCACACAGCCCTAAGCATATGCTTTACTGACAGAAGACCTGCCTACAACTCATATTTTAAAAAAACACATCATATCTGTGGGGACTTCCTTCCTTTCCCTGCATGGTTGTGTTGGTCCTTCATTCTCCACAGTTCTACTCTGCTGCTTAGTCATGGATAACACTGCTGTTTGAGTCACATTAGTTAACCCACATTCTAATTGTTACAACCATCTATGGAATGGAGCAGGCTTGGGGCTGAGTCCTAGATTTGCATTTGCTGAGTCATTGTGAGCAAGGGTGCTGTCACGGCTCTGGTTCCTTGTACAGAAAAATGTAAGGATAAACACTACATTTTTGTGAGGGTTGGAACAGGAAAAACCTCCACTAATCAAAATAAATTAAAAACTGAAAAGTTGCCAAGTGCAACTGTGAATCCAAGAAATCTAACCCAAGTGTGTTTCTGAAAGATACATTAAATATTTTGGGGTGTTTGTTTCTATAGATTTGGCCAAAGCTTGGACCTGATGATCTTGGAGGTCTTTTCCAATCTTAATGATTCCATGATTAAATTCTGTGATTGTGTGCTGTGTTGCCTGGAAAGAAAAATCTATGCTTCATGGGTTCAAATCACTGAGTGGAGAAGTGGTTCTATGCTCTGTGACCAAAATTAGCTCTAAAAAGTACAAGATCTGTTTTAATCCTGAAATAAAGTATTCTACAGCAGGAATGAGAAAAAAAGGAGAGATAACAGGGTTTCTCCTATGTCTGTCTCAAAGACAATTAGTTTTTTTTTCACTTCATACCAATGTCAATTAAGAACAAAAAACGCTCTAAGTTGATTGTACATGATTTTCCAGGTAAATTATCCTCATTCCCTATATTTTATGAGATATAATTTTCCTAATCTACAAATTTAGTAGCTAATCAAGCATAAATCACATAAATATATTTTTTACTCTAAATTAAACAACTAATTTCTACTCTACAGTATCTATTTTTGATCATGCTATTTCTATAGTTAAGAATGATTAATTTTGTTTTTTTCCCCTCATGTTCATCTCTTTCTCAGGAACAGTTTTGGTTTTCATTTTACCCTGTGCTTCACAAATAAACTTTTTGTTTGAAGAGAAGTTAAGACCATGAAAATCTTGCTTTAAGAAGTTAGCTTGTCCAGAAGGAGCCCTGTCTCTAACCAGTGCACTACTTACTGGCTCATCTCAGATGCAACGTAGATAAACATTTTTGGATAACATTGTGGTGGGATGCATTTGGAAAGAGAGCAATGCTGACACTAAATGAAAGAACTACTGCAGTCCTAAAACAAATGGGAGATTCAGCTTCTTGACAAGTCCTTTTAAAAGTGATTCAATGGAAACATTTAGAGACCATTGTGCCAGATTAATTAGAGGGGTTGCCATATTTGATATGCATCTATTAATTTTAGTAGAACTCTATCATTCCATCTTGATCTAAGTGCTGTAAGAAAAATTATAGTAAGAGGTGTGAGGTTTTAATTCTGTACTATTTTAACATCCACTCATGCTGACAGGAACCAGGATCCACCTCAGCAATGGCAGAAAAAAGCGCAATGAGAAAAAAATTCAAACAGCCTGGCAGCAGATCAAATGCTGGCAGAGTTGGAAATAGACCTCAGCTCTCTAACACCCCACTCCAGGCTTGTATCATCTCATCTCTCCTGCCTCATTTATTTACACTTGTTTTTCTTTGCTGCTGCTTAAATTAATTACAGAAGCTATGTCAATAGCAGCATTTACAAATTGGGTATATAATTTTAATAAGAAATGTTTGAAAATTTCATTTTAATTGTCAGTGGTCATACATCTTGCACTAGCTCTCTTCCTTCTCTGAACACAAACATACGCTGCTTCCATGTGTTAAGTTACTGATCATTCATCTAAGGCTGGGAAGGCAGTAATGGCACTCATGATAACAAAAATCAATAGAACTGTAAATAAGCTTTGCTACAGCTTCTAACAATTTTAAGTCATTCATTATCTAGAAACATAATGCCAGCCAAAGAAATACACTGGTTTCTACACTAGTTGCTACACTTTTCCTATATTTATACCCACCATTTTCTATGAATGGGTCAGAAGAGAGGATTCTGTAGACCCTGTAAAGGCAATGAACATGCTGCCAACCCTATTACACATAATGTAATGATTTTGCTGAATACACACATGAAAGAAAATAATCAGTGTTACCATACATTCACAGACACTTCTCTGTTTCCTTTACAGCCTGCCTTTTGGATCAAATCCTTTTTCCAAACTCTCAGCCAGGCTTTCCAAAGGCCTCCAGGAAGAACAGAGTAAGTAATTTAAATTCCAATCACATTTTGGCCTATGGATAGACAGTCAAAACATTCAGGGCACAAAAGGTTCACACTGCTAGGATTAGAAGGTGAAGCATCAGAGTTTAAAAGGACAAGGCTTCACAAGGAAAAAAAAAATATTTGAAAACTAAAACTGCTGCTTAAAATGTGCTAAAATGGAGACATTGCATTTGAACTTTTTTTGAAAGGCAGCAAGCAGAAGGAGAATTTGACAATCTGAACAGAGTAGTCCTGGGTAGGAGGAGACTCAGCCACTGCAGAGGGAGTAAGGTCGGATATGTTGGCCACGGACTGCCCCGCTTTTCATTCTGCCTTAAGAAAACCAAAACACACTCTGGAATGATGGAAGATTGCATCAAGAGATGAGATAGGCGAGGAAAAGGCAAGACATTTTGAGGTCCTCTTCTAAATTTCTGAGCAAAGTCGTGCTGTAAACCATATCCTATATCATTTAATACATTCAGTTCAGCTCTTTTGATCAAGAAGCAGAACCTTGGAGAATTTCCACAGGCTTGTTAGTAAGAAATACTTTCTAACTGCCAAGTGTTTTATACTTAAGTTGAAATTGTCTTTTTTCTTACCACAACATGAAGTCCCAGCTCGTCATATACTTTTGCAGAACAAGTTGGAATCTGTGGGATTCAATAAATACAGTGGAAAAATGTGAAGCATTAGAAATCCTGATAATCTTGATGTGTTTCTCAGAAGACCATGAAAGAAAACTGGATTTGATTGCTTGCCAAAGAACAGAGGAAAAGGTCTTTAAGTTAAATCTTACTGGATCAAAGATGACATCTGACCACTGAGAAACAAATCTTTTGCAGTTTAGTAAGTAGCAAAAGCCAAAATAACTCCACCAGAGCACCATACATTAACACACATCTGACAACTTTGCCAACAGGATCTCTTACTATTCAATCATAGAGGAATTTTGGGCTTAGCCTCCCAGGCAGAGATATAAATATTTTCTGAGAAGAAAACCTGCAATTTCTATGCAGAGTGCACACATACTTTGCTTCCCCATACCTCTCTACGCACAGTGTAGAGAGACCTGAACTAAGTCAGGTATTTTCAGTCTGGGACTGAATATACAACCTCAGCTTTCTCATGTGAGGCTCAGACTGTCTGTATTAATTTAAACTTGATGTTCACAGTGGCTGAGTTCCCTCAGCTTCACCTAGAGTTAAAGAGTCCAGCACTTGTAAATAAATAAGCAAGAAAATCAGATTCCCATGGCTAATCAGTCAGATTTACTACTAGACATGATAGCAGATACTTTCCCAGTGTAGCTATCCACAAGGAACATCTTATCTCCTAATCTGGGAGTCACTAAAGGAGGAAGATTTTACTGGAAGAATGCTCTTGTCCTAGATACCTACAAACACATTTGTCTTGGAGCTCAGGTGTCCCTGCTAATTGGCACTGACTTTATATAGAGCCCATAAGAATATTCATAGAATTGAGAATACATTTGTAAATGATTCATGTTACCAAACCTCAATTACCCATTTGCAGCACCATTACCATATTAAATACCTGATGATACGTTCACTCTTCATTATGTTCAGTGTCATCCTTTATTCTATTTATAGGCCAAAATATAAATCTGAAACAGATATATCAGTTTCTGGGAAGCCTTGTCATAATTTCAGTGACTGAAATCTTGATCAGAGTTTGAGGGGCAGGGGAAAAAACAGAAAAGAAAACAAAAGAGTTTGCCTGCAAAGTCATTCTACAAGCAAGACAATAGAAATACTGCTATAAATTTATAAACCAGGTAAGTTTTTCTTTGAACTTCCAGCATGAAGCTGTATCTAGCATCCAAAACCTAGACTTGGGAGACCCTGTAGTATCAGTTATTCTCAGAGAAGATTTCATCACAGGCACCACCTTAATACAACAAAATAATGTATGCACCATTTCACATTTCCTCCCACACATACAAGCGTGCATGGCTGGTACAATGTGTCTCACTTCAGAATCACCAAGCTGAAATTGCTCAGCTATATGTGGCTTGAAAATAGCTCCAGTGTGGCTCCAGTTTGGGAGATATAGCCTGCAATTAATAAATGGTATGCCTGACAGGACAGTTGCCAGGTAACATTTTATTGCTAAGGCACAAGATTGCAGCCTAGCCGTGCCCTTGAGGCAACCTTTGGAGACTGGCTTGATACTCCTGGGACAGTCTTATGCGAAGCAGTGTAGGCTGCTTCTCAGCATCCCTGCATCTGCCTGCTGGCCCAGCACTTGGCTCAGAGAGTACACAAAATCTGAAGAGCCGGGAAAACGTCTGCTGAAAATTAAACACAGTATGAACAGACCGACTTCAACAGTAGAGTTCATGAAGGAGGAGGGGAGAGTTAGAAAAGGTTGTGTGGTAATTCAAGTACCAACCAACCAACCAAAAAAATCCCAAATCCCAACTCCCAACAAACAAAACAAAACACTGATGAGAAATGAAAGTGAAAGAGTATACTTCTACTTTATGACTTTATGAATATTTTAGGGTATGTAGTACAAAAAATAATCTTGCTAAATTGGGAGTTGATCGATTGGGAGTTATTGTGTTAACATTTAAGGAAGAGTTGAGATCTACATGCAGATTTTGCCTGTACAATCCAATAGTTAATGTCTTCAGCTAGTCTCTGCTGCCCTGATAATAATGATTATGACTCCTCAGATCCTATGTTCAGAATCACGCAGCTAGATTGCATGAGTATTTTGATAACTACAACCTTAACATTATTTTGGTAAGTGCTCCTCAAATACAAGTCCCAAAAGAAGTTAAAAGGTCAGGCTCAGGAGACCTTGAAGGGATACAGGATCAAGGCTGAGACAAGGCTATTTAATTCTATGAGAAAAATGATGCATTTAGGAAAAACAACAGATTTTAAAGTTTGCCTTTTTGACCTGTTCCTTCCTGCTTGTTATAGTCTAATGAAGAGAAAAGCTTTCTTTTTAAGAGGCTGCTCTCCATAACTGTATTTTCACAGAAATCATAGATCTGTGAAAAATCTATAACCAAAAGCCTCTTCAGTAATACATTTGCTAAACAGGGGGTCCCATTATCTATTGACCCAGGTAAGTAAGAGTGACTCATGTGTTTCCACTCTGTTAGAGGCTTTGGTCAGGCCAATAATCTGGAAAGATGTATTCACAGGGAAAATCAAACACACTGCTCATCTCATAACAGTCAGCTCTGTACCATTACTGCACAGTGAGAGAGCATGACTGAGTGATCAGGGCTGGGAGGTCTAGAAACATTTCCTTCTTTCATTTTGGAGAACGTCTGGCTACATTTGTACTAGAAAATAATGTGGTCTGAGACCTTACCCATAAGTCAACTGTCCTTTGGGATTGTGTTAATTACCAGTGACATCAACACCTGCCTTTGGTCTTTTTCGGGAGTGACAGCTGGCCCATGCCAAAGCTCTCAGGGATGAGACTAATGGTGAGGGCAATCACATGCTGGTGCTTTGGCCTTCCTTTATTATGAGTACAGCCAGTGCAACCTGGTATCCTGATGTCTGACAAGGACATCCCACTGACATCTTGAGTTGTCACCCACCTGTTGCCCTGCTTCCAGTATTCCTAGATCAGGAATACTCTCTGGACACCTATGTCTCTACCACTGATGAGCTGAAAAGGCATTTAAACTTCAGCTCCTATAGCCCTGCCCCATGTCTTGAGACATGCAGAACCAGGGAGACTTGGAAGAGGACCATGGTTCAGGTGAGGGAACACATTTTTCAACACCAGTCCTCACCACACCTCATGTGGACATGTCTTGGGGGGACCAAACACTTAATATCCTGCATTAGGTATGTCACAGCTGGGAGGAGGGATAGGAAGCTTGCCACCCAAGGCAGAGCAGGGAATACAGGTAAATAAATGCAAATAGCTAAGAGGGAGCATGAAACTGAAATGGCTTTGACAACAGTGCATGGGCAACTTAAATACCTGATCTGAGTTGGATGATCAGCACCAGCAGTTATGGATGCTTGAGGACAAGAGGTGAAGACAAGAGATGTGACATCCACCTTGACCTACCAGCCATCCTCACAACCTCAGGTACTGAGATGGCCCCCTCTCTTCTACGTACCTCTCCCATTTCTCGTCTGACTAACAGTCCCTCCATCAGCTAGACATTTTCTGCACATCTTTCCTTGGAATTCCTCCTGTGTATATACTGTGCCACTGTATTGAAGCCAGCAAGAGTAATTTTTTGCAACAGGGAGTAAAATAACCATTAAATGTCACTAACCTGCAAGGAGGTATGCTACCAATGTACACATATGTGACCAAATGGATATGCTCAAACAATTGAAATCAACACATGCTAAGGCCCAAACTATACTGTGAAAATCTGTGGCACTCAGGCTAGCCCCATATCTAGTACAGATGCAGAAACCATCACAAAATAAAACTGCAATCACGGCAGCTTAATTTAGTAATGAACTTGGATTTACTCTGAGAGCTGCACTCAGCAATTTCCAATTTGACAAAATATTCACGCATAGATACTCCTACCACTAACCCAGTTTTAGAATAAATGATATTTAATGAAAAATGAGAGATGAGCAGTAAATATTGATAACAGAAACTGAAAGGGAATGAAGAATACAAAATTAAATTTATCATAAAGGAAAAACACATAACCTATTTTGACTTTTTTTTTTCTTTTACTTTTTTCCCCTTGTGTGGTAGGTGACAGGAAATCAGAAAATGATCATAAGAAACATGAGAAGCTTCGGAACTTTGTGTGTAGAATGGCTTGAGGGTCACTGCCATCCTCCCAGCTCTTGATAATTTGATGCAATCTGGAAGTACTTTAGTGCCAAAGAACAGTGGCTGCCTTCCATCACCTGAGTTTACTGATCTGGTTTCCAGGTTAGGTGATTCAACCTTTCCTTAAGATTAGTGCTATTCTTGCACTTATTCTTCTTGAGCAAGGTATTTCTCTTGACTGTGATTATGAGTGAGTGAATAATTTTAGGGAACAATTTACCCCCATGTACACATTGTAAAATATCTGCAAGCAGATTGTAATTTCCTTCAGTTTAGAATTCAAATATATTTGACCAATTTTTTTTCTTCTGTGGATTAATCATTAAATTATTTGTTGTATTTGATATCTGAACTGTGCAGTTTAACTGCATTGGTCAAACAAGTCACACAATCTTATTTCAGTTTACTTTGTGGCACAAGATCTTCACCTGTGCTACTATTAAACAACAGCCCTGTATCTATTCAGGCATATTATTTCCCAACAGTGCTTTCAAAGAGTTTCTCTGGTAAAATTCCATTCCTTGGAAGCTGAAGAAGGAGCAACGGAAGAAGGCAAGGCTGACATGCTTCTTGAAAATCTGGAATAAATGACTGGTTAAATAATTACGAATTAGACTAGAAAGAGAAGGCCTAAAAGGTGTAGTATAAAAAACCTTTTTCCAAATGTTTGTGAAGACTCCAGCACAGCTGCCTTCTAACATGGCAACAGCAAGGCTCCCAAGACACTTCCAGGTCAAAGACCTCCCCTGGAGACAAGAGATCTGCAGCTGACCACACATGTAATTCCCAAATGCCTCTAGGTCTGGCTGTCTGACTCAGTGCAGACATCTACAGCATTTCACCTGCAGTATTCAAACTACCTTGAGCAAATCCACCCTACACTTTCCTGCATTTTCTTTTCCTTTTTGGGGTAATTTTTTTTTTTTTTTTTTTTTTTTTTTTTTGGAGGGGGGTTTAGGTTGTCAGGCTTCCAGAAGGACAAATTTGCCTACTCTGTTTCATCTCCAGCACCTCCCTCTATCTGCACTGCTCTCCTGGAGACAAAAGCAGAAGGGAGGAATAGAGCCAAGAGATCTTTCCCTGCCACCAGGTTGCTCTGGTGCTGTACCCAGGGTAAGGAATCTGCCTGAGAGCAAAGGCTGGTGCAGGCATGTTGCAACCATGCTGTCTGCAAAATCTGAGCAGGTAAAATCTGTCTGGTGCTGGACTAAGTGATCAGAGACCTCATAGGAATGGATCTGAAGGTGAATACACACTAGCTAGAGGAAACTTCTACATGGTGGGTAAGAACAGCAGAAAGGTAATAGGAAATCCCAGCAGTGGACTCCAGCCAGAAAACCTTAGGTAGGGCTAAATGATCACTGTGTATTGGCTTTCATTGACTTTGGTCCCTGGACAAATTGCAGATGTTTGCAACTTGGAAGGAATTTTGTCAGACTATCTGTTGGAAAGTAATTAATGCTTTAGAATAATTAAATCAGAAAATGCTACTGCTGTGATGAGAAATTTTGATGCTGAGATTCTTTAGACAGAAAGGAAAAAAAGAAAAAGAAAGATGCCAAGGCTGGGGTAAGTACATTCCCCTACATATTAATGAACTGTCAGGCTGTGATATAGTACTTAGAATAAATGTATATTTGGCACTTGACTTAAAGTTGAGTCCTATTCAGCACTGTTCTACCCCAGAGCTGTAGGAAGAGAAAGAGCCCATGATGAGGGAGATAAAAGCTGGCACCAGGCACAGAAGGTAGGCAGGAGCACCATGTATGCTTAAGAACCAAAGAACTCCCAGGACACAGTGTTGTCATTATACATTTTTTTTATCCTCTGCCAGATGGAAATGGGTTGTTAGTTTTGTCAAAGTGATTTGAGAGAGTTATTGAGCACCATATTACAGCATGAGCATTTGACTGGAGTAGACTGCTTCTCATTTCAGGGTACAAACTCTCTGCTGCTGCCTCATATGCATCCTGTCCAGCTGTAGTTCTTTTGGCTCTTCTTGGGAGGGAAGTGCCCCAATCTGGCTGCCATATCATCAAGAATTTATTGTTTATTCCCTCCAGTTATTTTTAATTTCTACTTCCATATGGTTCTCACATCTTTCCTTCTCTCAGTTCCATCATGTTTTAGAAAAGGAGTAGGAATCCTTTACTCATGAGGTTGTGCATTAGTGGTAGTCCAGATTTTTTGGCTTTATCTTTGTTAGTGATTGTATCACAATCACTTTCTTGCTGTGTGTATCTACTGCACCCATAGCATACATCTTTGCAGAGATGTCTCTGGTACACAAATGCTTCCTGAAGTAGTAATAGGCAGATTCAAGTTGACATTGCAAACCTGCATTAGTCACATCAAGGATACCTTACTTATTTGCAGCCTGGCAGCAATCACAGGGCTTGCTAATACTTGTGTTACATTCAGTTTATTGACAAGTATATACCCATAAATACATTTATTTACATTTTTTAAATCATTAAATCAAACACTAGGCACATCAAATGGAAACCTTGGCCAAATACAAAACTAAACAACAAGCAATATCACTTTTAGAAACAGAACACTTGACAAGTTGGCTCTTAACTGCCAAGAAAATATTTGTTATGATGAAGCAACACGGTTTTACTTTAAAAATGCACCTATAAGAAATGTATCAGTTTTTTGAAATCCTGTTGACTGACAAGTTGCTTTTCAATGAAAGAAAATCAAAAGTCAAATTTCAATAGTACTTGATACATGCTTTTAAGCTATTAAACTTTAATACTAATTAGATGCCTACAGCTGATGTAATTTTTAGATTTTATATGGATATTGCACTAATGAAAAAAAAAACCCAAACCATCAGCACTTATACTGGAGAAAATAAGAAGAGAGAGGAATGTCTCTTTCAAAAGAAACTGAAATTTGGGGTTTCTTTCTATTTCACATTAGCAAAAATCTGCCACCAACCTACGCTCCAAATGTTGGAATTATGCACAGGTTTTAAATGTCTATTTCCTACCAACTCTGGTTGCTAATACTGTGTCAGCCAAAGCCTTCGATGTGCTAACCACTGCTCCCTTCACAAGGAAAAGCCTTAAAGAAATAAGCAAGCCTTTCACAAGTAACACGGGGTGGCACAGTTGGACCTCAGCTACAGGCTTAACACTGATTCCAGCTCGTTTTTGGAAACTCCCTGCAGCCAAACCTCTGGACATCACAAGTGTGACATCTCCAGCATGAGATGCAGACAGAGCTGTTGACAAGTAGGATTTCCTGATGTCAGGAAAGGGATATTTTTTCCTGTTGTTATTGAGTCTCATCTTGGTCAAAATGAGACTAAATGCAAATGTTTCTGTATTTCCAGAGAACCAGAATTCCCCTGAGCTTGGCAGCTGCTTGGTGAAAGTGACTTTTCCATCAGACACTGCTGATGCCATCAGGGAAATGCATGCTCCTCTTTTGAACTCTGCTTTGGTTTTGTGGAAGATTTAATCAAACACAGCACATTCTTAATCAGAGAATTCTGCCCCAAGGAATGAGCATTTCAGGATGAAACTTTGTTCTGTCAGACATTTCCTTAACATGGTACTCAGAGACTCTCGGCAACTGCTGTATCATATAACTAGGAAGAAACTTTTTCAGTAAGCAGGACCCAAACTCAGTATTTGCACTAGAAGGGAAATTGAACTAGGAATTTATTCTCCTTTTTTGCCTTCACAGTTGTGGCATTTGGCTGTTTCCTTTGCTAAAGATTCTTAATCTTGCCTGGTCACTTTTTAATCAAGACTACTTTTACAGCATAATTATGTTGTATATTTATTAGCAAATCTTCTGGGAAAATCCAGGATGTTTCACATAAAATGCATAAAAAGATGGCAGTCAGCTTAAAATGGGAGTTTGCAAAGATCAAGCATTCCTTAAAATCAACTTGCCCTAGCATGTGCTGTGAACCTTACTATTTGCAAAATTGCCTTTGGCATCAGTGCACTCTTTGATAAGTTCAGTGTGTGTGACAGTGCCTTAAACCAGGATATTTTCCTGGATATCTTTTTGCTTATGATTATTTTAAGTAGAAATATCTTGCACAGCAAGGTGCAATCACTTAGCAGAAGCACTCGTCACAGATATTTAAAAATACCACAGAGCCCCCCAAACCCAGCAAGCTGCCATTGATTGTCACCACATCCAAACCTCAAATAATCAAGGCTCCTCACTTTATGAAATACATGTGCTCCTGCAGACCAAATGTAGGAACGTGGAAGTGTATATGGAAGGAGTACATTTGCTCTTCAGGGTGATTGCATTGCCTGATTCTACCCAGCAAGGAGCTGCATCTCAGCTGTGCCCTCAAACATAACGCAGGCTAATGTCATGCCATGAAACATTTCATTACCTAAAGGCTGAGAGCTGCTACTTGGTTTAGACTAAATTTGTTAAATTAGGAGCTTTAGGCAGTTTTCTATGAATGCAATTAAACACAGGGAGATCTGCAAAGAGCAACAGATAACAAGGAGAAATGTTGCCCTGTTGAAGAGTCTGATAAGTGAATTGTCCTAATACTATTTGACACTCCTATATAAGCCAACTGCATATTCACATAGGAAACAACTTCAGACGAAAATAAAACAAGAATGATATTTATCACTCATTTCTTTTATCTCCTTTGCTAATCTAGTGTCATCAAACTTTGTGTCAAGATCAGAATACAACCGTTCCTGGGTGGTTTACAATATAAAATATTCTCTGTGTGTGCCTGTAAAGATCTTTTGTTTGATCTGCTAATCTTTCATCATAAACACAAATGAGACTAACAGTATCCAGAGTGTAAAACGAGAATGATAGACAGAACTGTGTTTACTCAAACTGGACTATATCCAAAGAGCCCTTATTTGGAATAAAAGGCTTTTGTCCTGTCCCTTTAGCAGTGTATTTTGTAGGGAATCACTTATTGGTAGTTATAGTCTCCTCAGTGAAAGCACTGGAGATGATTTTCATTGCAGAGTTTTTGCATAAATAGAGCAATTGAGAGGAGCACAGAACAAGTTTTCTTGCAGTGTGATGGAGGTTTTAAAACTATCTCCAAGAATATGGAATGATTGTCTCCCCTTAAGCATAATAAGTTTCTCATGGTTTTATTGCTTTTATGATCCTAGATTTCTTCAGAGAGATGTAGTTTTAAGGATAAGAAGCCTGTCCATCACCTGAGTGGTGATTTAGAGTAAGAAATAAAATTAATGTTGCATGTAGTTTAGAGTCTTTTCTAAGCTACTAAATAACACACGGGTCTAGCAGGGAGACACTGTTAGGAGTTTTCTGTATTAAAAACCTCACCTGTAATCTTGTTTCCGAATGTAAGGATGAAGAAAGAAGAGAGGAAGGGAAAAGAAGATGGAAAAAGAAGAATGGAAAAAAGGAGAAAGTCAACATAGACTCAAAGAAATAAGACAGCACTAGATGACTATCCTGATATTCCATTCTTCCACCATTCCTTTGACATACAAGACATGAATGAACCTTAGCCTGCAATTGCAAATCATATTATTAATAACAGCAGCTAAATTCTTGTTGAAGAGTCTTTTATTTTAACAGCTATCCAACTCATTTGAACAGCATTTTGACAGGAGGAGTATGCTACCACTCTATATTTTAATGGAGATGTGTAGACGAAAAATGAATTGATATTGTAAGCAAAAGGTATGATTCCCTGAGAGGAGTTCATTGAGTCCTTAGGCCCACTGTTGAACTATAAATAGAAAACTCCAATCACTACATTGCCATAATTCATGCAGGTGTTTGTCTCTTTCCATGAAAAATGGCTATGCTTTTATCTCGGTCCCCAAACAGGATAGGATGAGCTAAATAGGCTTTTCTCATCCAGCCATAAAACTGAAAAACATATGCTTTTCCATTATAGAAGCAGTATATTATGCTCACCACACCATTTTGTGAAGTCTGGGACGGCATCTGGCTGATGTCTAGGTTATTTAGCATAAGCAATCACAATCTATCCATTATGTTAAATGAATAATAATATCTTCTGGGCTATGAAATGACAGAAATTCATAGTTTCATAGACTTTGAACAGGTTTTTGCTGATTTAGCAATATGAAGTTCCACGGTTGAATACTCATTCAACTTTAAGGGAACACTAAAAGAGAGAAAATGTAGATGTTTGTCTTCTTCCTTCCCTTCAGGAGAAAATTAAATTAGAATAGCAGTCAGAATAATTTCCTGTCAAAATAAATATGTAAGTATGGCCATGTGCACATTATTTCTTCATAGCAATAACTAAAATGTCTTTCAGCCAAGACAGAAAAATATGATCTGCTTAATCTAGGGCTTCACAGAAGGATCAACCTCTATAAAGGATGAGCCCAACTGCACATTTTTATCTGGAGAAGGTTTTATTTGAACACAAAATAAAAACAGTCTATTCAGTGATATGATACAAGACATTGTCTAATTTATTATCCCTGATTTTGCCCACATTTAATAATATCCCAGTAGCACCAGGAGGCCTCTACTCCCAAAAACATTTAAGATTCAACCTCTCAGTTGTATTTAAAAAAATATCAAGTTCCTGGTACTGTAAGGAGTTGAATAGGAACTCTCTGAAGGGATCAGCTGTTGCTGATATGTAAAATGAAATTCAATAACCTCCATTAGGGTTCGTTTATAGTAGCTTGATAACAGTCACTCTGTATTTAATGAGTGTTGGCTTCTTTTTAAACATTAATCAAAATCCAGTGAGTTACCCTAGGTATGAAAATTGTGTCAATTACCAGCTTTGAAGAGCTACATCCACCAAAAGTAGGTCTTTTGAGGTACACACCTTATCCTGCCCACAACCCACAACATAAGAACAACTATGCATAAAGCATTAATAAATGTGGGTCCTATATTTACAGATTTAAAAAAAAAGTAAGTCACAGCTTGAGTTTGCAATATTAAAAACTGAAGGGCAATTAAACCATTTATATGCAATTTTAATTCTGCTTACAGGAGCTGAGTAGCACAGCTGGAGCCACATCTCTGTAATTGTACCACAGGATGGCTATAAGGTATTAAATAAAGAAAAGAAAAAAACAAACACCTCGAATTTCTCAGGCTGTCACAGAACAGTAACTTCTTCTTCCAAAAGTCATGTAGACTTTTAAAACCAGTGACATGGCAATAGCAATAGAGACATTCAGAACTCACAGTTCCCGTGCTGTTGACAAAGTCAATATTTAAGAAAAGTTTAATTTCAAATTGGAAAGATAAATGTTTCTGGGTAGAGATGCTTTCTCAGAATGCCTATCAGGGAGAGAGAAAGAGCTACACATTAGTCAGACTTGTAAAAACTAAGGTAAAAGTAGAGACTCCAGTCATTAAACAAATAGTCTGAACATTAAATACTGACAATTTGATATTACAGCTCCTGTTAATCCCAAATTAGAAATATAAATATACAAATGAATAAGGTACATAAAGCATTCATCCCCTGGTAATAAAATATACAGAAATGAACATTTTAGCAGGCTAATATCACCTGTCCTTATGCAGCTGGCATGAAGCTGACCTAAGGCTACAAAGCTGGCCTAAATTACATATAACCTAGTTTGGACTTATTTGTCATGTTCATACTGCCTCCTGATCCAGCACCACCCAGCCAGGGTGTGCAGGAACCAATCCTGTGAGTTTTGACACAGCCTTGATTCCCAGACACCTAAAGGTATGATCAGGGCTGACAAAACCCTGCATCCCCCCAAGCATCTCTCAGGTTCAGACCACCTCTGAGAAGAGGACCAGAGAAGTGGTGGGAAGGGTTTCTGTCAGGCAAAGTATGAGGAAGAAACCAAGCCCACTGGTTAGGTGATCATCAAAACCAACTGACTCAGTCCTTTAAAACACTGTATTTCAGCTAACAGCCTTCCCTGACCCTCCTCCTAACCCTCAATGGTAGAAAGGAATTTTTTTTGTTGGAAAAGCTCTTGACCAGACCTGAGAAGTCTTCACAGAAGAGATGACTTTGTTATTCAATAAACTTTTTTTCATAACTCCTTTCTGACTGTCAATTTGTTTTCTTTATATCATAAATCAAAAGGTTAAGGATGAAATGAACTCATGCAAAGAATTACTTAAAGGCTCATAGCAACATCATCAGTACTTTATACAAAAGTCAAAAAATCAGCAAAATGTTCATTTTAAGTGTCTAGACAAATAATTATTTTAACCAGTAATCAGAAAATAATTCCACCTCCATAAAACCACAGTAAAATCTTCAGGAAGCATAAAGTTCAGTCTTGGGCCACATAACCTGCCAAATCTTACATTAACAAATGATCAAGAGCTAACAGGGATGTCAAATATTTTATACCAGAGTGGTTTAAGTGCCTTGAAAACACAGTGTTAAAACCTTGGAGTTAATATCCACCATTAAGTTAAAAATAAGTGTAAAAACAGGGGTGATATGACTTAAAAGTATAAATTTTTGTAGAGCTTCTCCATAATGTCATGACAAGGCCAAACCTCAAAGAAGATACAGAAACTCCCTGTTAAAGGTTAGAGTAATCAGCCCACAAAATTAAAGATACAAGCAGATTAGTAGTAGTCCAGTCTTTTTTTCTGATTGGAAAAGATCCCCAATATAATGATTTTTTAAATGTTAGAGGTTCCTATGCCTTATAAACTTACATTAATTTGCATCTTCCTTCTTAGAAGCAAGACACAATTGTTATATGGAGTTAGGATGCAAAAGAGATTTCATTAAAGTGCTCACAGGTTGTAATCTTATTGTATAAAAATTGATACAAACTCAAAATCTTTATGTGCTCTTGCAGAAGGGCAAATACTATTCAGAAAACTCTGGACAAAAAAGGTAAATGTTTTTAGCAGCACAGAACAATTCACAGATAAAAGAAATGTCTCTGCCACTCATATCCAAGGGACCTGAGAACAGGAAAGGACCAAGCACTTCCTCAGCATATGGAGCATTACTACAATTGATAATTTAAAAATTATTTGAACACAAGCAAAGTAGCATCTGTGAGCTCAGTTTAAGACAGTGACAGTGCATTTGGTGACCCTGGCAAATATTCAAGGACTCCTAAGGAATCTGAACAGACTCTGTTCAGTAGGTTATGATATGCTTTTCACCAAATCCTCCTCTGTGAGAAAGCATTTTGTGAAGCCCATGTGGGATTTTTCGAATAGGTCAAGTTCGATAAGATATATACAATTCAGTGCCATTGACTTTTTCTGTTTGTTAAAACAGAAGTAAAAATGTGATGCTCAGTGGGGAAAAACAAAGCACTCCCCTCCCCCTCCAAAACAAACATGACTACTTCTTCCTCAACCCTCCTAAAAATTCAGATCCCCCTCCATGTGGGAGTTGTTCACACTTTTAAGCTTATACTCTTCTATACCTTAGGTTAGCAGTTATCTGGGAATAATATTTAAAAAACCCATTGGCTTGTGGAGGTAGTGTAATATATCAAAACAAGATACAGATCTTCTGCTCATTGTTCTTGAACATCATGGTAAACTAGTGGTGGTGAAATATAGAAATGCATCTGGATTTACCAAAACAATTTGCTTTCAAGCTGTATTGCTCAGACAGAACAGTACATGAAAAACAGTGCAGAAAGAATAAATAGGCTGTTGCACCTTCTGGATGAAGGAGTTCATGTAGAGTCTGAGAAAAGGTTGTACATGTGACTGCTCCCTCCAGCAATAAGGTTCATTATACAAAATTTCTCCTTGGCAAGGGTGACATGAAATTTTGCCATTTGCAATATTCATACCGCAGGAGACTCATGCCATTTCATTCAACCATCTGGCCACAGAATTTTGTTTTTCAGGGTATTATCCAGTCTGCTCAAATTTAGGTATTGCATCATCTCAGTTTTACGTGTTTGGCGAGGGAAGGCAGTTTAGCTTGCCCAGCTTCTCTACAAGTCAATGGAGAGAGTCAGATACCTTTGAAGACTTGTAAAAGTATACGCAGTCTTCCTAGCTTACCTATTTTCCTTTTTCCTGCCAATATATGGAATTCAGGCCTTTTCAGATATCATCAATGCTATCTGCTTAAATGACATGTACATCTTTTCAACTGAGGTCACAGGAAACTAAAGAAAAATTTTGCACTGCCCCATTCACTTAGTCCACAGAGTGGTAGCACTTCACAGAACTGCACTGGCAATAAAAATGTGTGAAAGAAGTGAAGATCTGGATGCCAGGCTATCTGATCAGAGCTGAGGTCATGTCTCAGAAAAGTGGCCTAGTGATTACTCAACCAAGAGCTCTTTAAATACCATGTCACTGTGTCTAGAATATTGAAGGGAAGCAAGTGCTCGAAAAGCCCAAGTCTAAACTAATAGTTAAAACATTCAGTTGTGAGAGGACTTACTTATTTATGCATTTCCCCTTAAATTACATCCTTGTCATATTGCTGATAACCAGGGGCAGAAACCTGGATCCCATCTCTTTCTGCCTTCCCAGCACCCTCCTCGATAAGATGAAGCCAGACACACATATCACACAGTCTAATATTTGGAGCTTCTTGCTTCAGGTACTTTTCTGCCTTGTCTTAGATTGCAATATGCCTTTTGTCATTCAATTCCCCAGAAAGAAAGGCTCTTCTGTGCACACACACTGACAAAATGTTAGTGCCTAGGGAACATTCAGACTTCATGGGAGGCGTCTAATGAATTTCAATGCCTCCTGGATTTAACAGCCTTACTAAGTAAGCAGGCCGGATCAGTGTCTAGGATTCAGCAGGGTTAAAGCATTCTAATCCTACTGTAGGCAGGATTTAGGCAGACTGGATCATAGCCTCACTTTTTCATGTCTTTAAATCAAGAAGTAGCAACAAATACTCCAAATTGCAGTCCACATGGTATTATAACAGTTCACAGAGACAAGTTTCACCAGAAGCCAAGTTTCTGACTTCATACGCATATATATATTTGCTTAAATTATCAGTAGTCAGCTGAGATATGATGCAAACTCTACATAAAACAAGCTGACATGTTTTTAAGGGTTAAGAGACTCCAGAGTTATCAAACACGAACAACTTGCTCCCACCCTGCTAGTTATGCTACAGAGCATGTTTGCCATGGTTAGAAGCTTGTATATCAAACGGATAAAAACAAATTAAAAAAATCTCTCTATAAATGCCAGATACTGGTTATCCTGCTGCCTGAGACAGAACTCTTGAGCAGTTAACATTTTATAGTGTAGAACAAGGGAATATACCAGATCTTTACGTGATGGTCTATTGTTCTTTCAAAAACCTCTAATATTATGCCTTGCTTACACTCATTAAACCTAATGATACTTTCTTTTACCAAGGCTTACTGTATGTTTTGTTGATCACACCTCCCAAAACAGAAGACTCTCAAACACAAAATCAAGTGATAAACCTGCTAATTTAAACATCTTTGCTAGAAAAGCCACTGAAGATTTGAGCTCGAATTCTTTTCAGTCTGTGAACTCACCCCAAGGAAATTAAGACAAGAAGCTTCATAACACGCACTTCTAAGAAATCACAAAGGTAGTTTGCTATGTAACTGTCATTCTCAACTGCAATATTGTACAGAGAGTTGGTTACTCCTTTCAAAAAGAATATTGCTGAGCCAATGGAGATGCTCAAGGAAGAGAAATGAAAACACTTTTCAGAAAAGAAAAAAACCTTCTGTCCCTGAGTATAATTGGAAAATACTGTTACTGTCAGTTCAGTGAAAGAAATAGGAACAACATTAGGACAAAACTGATGTTTTGCTTTGCCTGCAGAACAGAGGGTTACATTGACAAGCCTTGAAAAACAGGTAAGAACCTATAACTTCAGTTCATTCCTCAATTTCTGCTATTGATATAAAAAGAAGAATTTAGCTCTTAGACTCTTCCTTTCCTCTCAGTGCAGATCAGGTTAAGTTAAGGAACGATTTTCAAGATAGATAAAGATAAGCTCTTCCCAGTGTCTTGAGCAGGCTGGTGGTGAAGGTGTTCTCTTCCAATGGCAAAGAATGGGGCCTGAAACTCTCCCAATAAGGAGAGGGCTTGTATGGCTTTTGCACAGCCTGGTTTTTGGTAGCAGGGGAGCCACACACGTGGATCCTGTGAGAAGCTGCTGGAAGCTTCCACCATGTCCAGCAGAACCAATCTCTGATGGCTCTGAAGATGGACATGCTGCTGGCCAAAACTGGGCCAATGAGAGAGGCTGGTAATGCCTCTGTAAGGCCATATTTAAGAAGAAAATTGAAAAAAACTCACAAGATTTTGGATTCTAGTCAGAGAAGAGGAGGTGGTGAGAACATGTGAGGGAAACAACATGGTGACACCAAAGTCAGTGAAGAAGGAGGGGTGGGAGGTGCTCCAGGCACCAGAGCCGAGATTCCTCTGTAGGTTGTGTTGAAGACCACGGTGAAGCAGCTGTGCCCCTGCAGCCCCTGGGTCCATGGGGGATGCAGAGATCGCCCCACAGCCCGTGGGGAGGTGCCCGTGCCAGAGCGGGTGAATGCCTGGAGGGGGCTGGGATCCAGTGGGAGACCCGGTGGAGAGAGGGGGTCCTGCTTCCAGGCTGGAGCAGCCTGTCCTCTCAGGGCTGAACCCCGTGGAAAGAAAGACCCACGGCACAGCAGTTTTGGGAGGGCTGTGTGCCCTGGGTGGGGCTCACAGCAGTTTTGGGAGGGCTCTGCGCCCTGGGAGGGGCTCACAGCAGGTTTGGGAGGGCTGTGTGCCCTGGGAGGGGCTCACAGCAGTTTTGGGAGGGCTCTGTGCCCTGGGAGGGGCTCACGGCAGTTTTGGGAGGGCTCTGTGCCCTGGGAGGGGCTCACAGCAGTTTTGGGAGGGCTCTGCGCCCTGGGAGGGGCTCACAGCAGGTTTGGGAGGGCTCTGTGCCCTGGGAGAAGCTCACACAGCAGTTTTGGGAGGGCTCTGTGCCCTGGGAGGGGCTCACAGCAGGTTTGGGAGGGCTCTGCGCCCTGGGAGGGGCTCACAGCGTCGGTGTGATACCTG
>JACBWW010000003.1:27958432-28039666 GCA_020086605.1 Lanius collurio | reverse complement strand
TTTGGGAGGGCTCTGTGCCCTGGGAGGGGCTCACTTTACGGCAGGTTTGGGAGGGCTCTGTGCCCTGGGAGGGACTCATGGCAGGTTTGGGAGGGCTCTGTGCCCTGGGAGGGGCTCACAGCAGTTTTGGGAGGGCTCTGTGCCCTGGGAGGGGCTCATGGCAGGTTTGGGAGGGCTCTGTGCCCTGGGAGGGGCTCACTTTACAGCAGTTTTGGGAGGGCTCTGTGCCCTGGGAGGGGCTCACAGCAGGTTTGGGAGGGCTCTGCGCCCTGGGAGGGGCTCACAGCAGTTTTGGGAGGGCTCTGTGCCCTGGGAGGGGCTCACAGCAGTTTTGGGCGGGCTCTGTGCCCTGGGAGGGGCTCACAGCAGTTTTGGGAGGGCTCTGTGCCCTGGGAGGGGCTCACAGCAGGTTTGGGAGGGCTCTGTGCCCTGGGAGGGGCTCACGCTGCAGCAGGTCCGGGGCGGCTGCTGCTCCTGAGAGTGGACCCACGTTGGGGAAGTTTATGGAGAACCTTCTGTCATGGGAGAGACCCCACAGCCTCATAGGGGAAGACTCCTCTTGTAGAGCAGCGGAGGGAAATCTCAGTGATGAACTGAGCAAACCCCCATGCCCTGTCCCCTGCGCTGTCGGTGGGAAGGAGGGAGGGACTGGGAGGAAAAGGTATTTTTTAAGGGCTTATTTTACTTCTCATTATCCTACTCTGATTCTGTTAGCTGTAAGTTCACTTTGTAATTTTAAGTCAAGCCTGTTTTCTCCTGAAGTGTTTCTCCTGATCCTTATCTCAACTCCTGAACCCTATTTTTTTTTCTTTCTCTCCTCTGCCCAGCTGTGGCAGGGAAGGGTGAGCGAGTGACTCTCATGGGTGCCTGGCATTGGGCCAGCGTCAAAACCATGACAGGAATTTATGACCTGATCCTGTTAACTACTGCTCTGAGTGGCAGGTACTGCTGTCAGTGGTAACAAAACACCATTGTTTTGTAAAATATAGTAAATTAAGTACAATTGCCTTGGAATTCACCATTTTTCACTTCTTTTCAATTTGTATTTATTATAGAAATATACAAAATAATTCATGTGGAAGTGTGAAAACAGAAGTTAGAAATCATAAACATGAAGTCAATGGGGGCAGAAAAAATAATATCGCTGCAATATTTGGCATCATCATTGACTCTCAAATTTCCAGATTTAAGGCAAACTCCTATTAATCAAAAGGAAATTGAAAATAGTCTTCACCTTTGTCTTTTCAGGATTCTCACATCTTTTTTTCTGAAAAAAAAATTGCCCTAGAGATATTCTCACAAATAATTAGACTTTCTTAACATGGAGTCTGAGGTAAAATAACAATGTCTATTTTTTTGGTTTTGTTTTTGTTTTTTTTTGTCAAAGACACCATAAACACAACTTCTAGTCCATTTGAACAGCCAAGTTCTTTCAAGTCTAAATTTTATGTCAATAGCTTCTCTGTACATGCAGCCAAACTATAATTACAGCCATGGTTTGTTTTGAAGACAATTGGTCAGTTCATGACCAGTGGTTAAAAACACCAAAAAAGCAAAAAGCCAACCAAACCTCTCCCCTCCAGAAAAAAACCCCAGCGAACCAACCAACCATCGAACTAACCAACCACACACACACACACACACAACCTGCAAAAAAAAAAGCCCAAAAGCCCAAAGGCTAGGAAGAGAAGGTATGACCATTAGGAAGAGTGCTTAGTTTTCAGGAGAATCTCATGGGAAAGTGATTTTTCAGAAGCATGCTGGAAATATTATCCTGGGAAGACTGAAACATTTATTCATGAAAGGAGCCCTTCTCTTTATTCCAGACATCAAACACCTGACATACATTCATAGTCAGCACATTACAAAGTAGATGAGACTGTAGTCAAATTTGCTTTTATCGTTTGTGTATATGATCTTGTTTGGCAATGTTATACTACTAAAGTGAATTCAGATTTAAGTCACAACTTTGGCTTGCTACATATCTCAGCCTATTCTACTTCAGTATTCAAGCCTGACTGCCATCCTGTCATTTTGCTTTTCATTGCTATCCCTAAGAGAAAACAATAAAGCCTTCCTATCTTACAAAATTACCATTAATAAATTTAAATGCTGAAATGTCACTGATCACACAAGTATAAAATATTTTTCTAAAATAAGGGATTCAGACAGCATTGTTTTTTAAACAGAATATTACATGCTACTTTTCATAAAAATCTGTGAACCAAATATAAATGCATGCAAGAGAAACCAGACTGAGGCAAGGCCAGACAAAGGCTGGGCACAGTGAAAAACACAGAAGCACATTTGATACTACAGAGCTCCTCTCCCTCGCTCTGTTGAAATGAAATAATTTTAGCATCTTCTTCACAAGCCATTTCAAAGGTATCTATTCCATTAGATACACACTGTACTGCATGACCTTAGAGCCACAGAAAGGAAAAAGTCTATATGAAGCTACAGCTCATCCCTCTGTGGGATAGAACTGCTGTAATGTTAAGGGAAGTATGTCACAAACCCCACCTGGCATTCTCGTTTGCTGGGTGGCTGCTCTTAATAATGATCTTGTAGCAGCTAGACCAAATCAAGGGACATTAAGATAAGAATATGAAACAGGCAGACATTCTGGTAATCTGAGGGAAGTTTTTCTCATCATGGAGGAATCTGAGCTATAAATAAGAGATATAAATGAGACAATGGGAAGAAATCCTTATCACACCACTTTTTTCTTCATTAAGAAAAAGAAAATAGTATGAGCTACAATTGCTGTACACTTACTCTACAGCTCTCCTTGCTGGAGATGCTCCTCTGTGTATCTTGAAAAAAACCCAAAATCATGATGACTGAAACTGAAAGCTAAACCCCCCCCATACACACTTAATCATGAGCTTGACTGTAAAACAAATACCTGTATTGGGACTTTTTTTTTTTTTAAACACTGCATTGATAAAAATTAAAAAAACTTCAAAATAAATTCTGAACTGAAAGTAAAGACTATTTCCTCCTAGAGGAAGAACTCTGAAAAGCCAAGGTGATTACATTAAGTGTTCTGCATTTTTATTAATATTTTTATTTTCTTGTTAAGTATTTGGGCCAGAGTTCAAGTGTAGGTGTAAAAGAATGACATAATGAACTGAACTCAGTGGATCATCAGAGTCTGATGGGGAGAAAACTGGACAGGGCTAACTGTGCTGCTCTGTAGGATCCATACAGCAGGTGGAAGAAAACAAACCCAAAACCTAAGCCAATCTCTGTTGTGGATCATTTGGAATTTTAAGCACAGGGTAGCACAGTAAGACATTGATATAAATTAAACCCCAGGCTTAGTCACCTGGTTATTCAGCATCATCAGGTGACCTTCTTGCAGGTCTTCCTGGATTGACACTTCTGACTGGGAAAGAACCCTGGAGGATCTCAGAGCAGAGAGCCATGGTCACACAGAGGCCAGAAGACAAACAGGCTCTGCTGTAGGATCTTCACATTCAGCCTCCCCTAATGAGAATACCCATTGCTCCACACAGTAACCTCACGGAGTACCTCGTAACAAAGAGAAATGTAAATGCCTTCTTCCCCTCCTGAGCATCCTGAGTCTTGGAGCAAGCTCTAGGAGTCACTGGAGAAAGGACTGCAAAGAGTATCCCATAGCAGATTTGTCCTGGCTCTGCAGACTGTGAAGAAAATTGTTGCATTACTCTGAGTTGTCCTACACACATTGTTTCTCACCTGCTAAATACCTCTTCAACCTGAAGTTCAGGTTGTTGAAATAATACATTGCTACATTAAATACAAATATTACAACGTTAGTAAAATAAACTAACAAACCTAAAACTCGAGGACTGAAATGATATGGGGTGTTATTGTATATAAATAAATGTCTCAGAGCTGCTATTGAGTGCTTTTTTTTTAAACACAGGAGAACTACCAAAAGAGCAGTTCCTCTGCTCCCCCTTACTAATCATGCATTTCAGAGTTTGGCAATGTCAGAAGGAAGGTTGCCTGTGCAAAATTAATCCAGTCCCTTTGGGTATACGTATTATGATACAGGCTTGTAATTACACATTCACACGCTATTTTTTCCCTCAGGACCACTGCTGTATTCAGTTCACAGGAAGGAAAAGTGCTCTGCTGAAAATTGGCTGGACAAGCTTCAGTTTCTCTTTTGTTTCCTCTTCTAGGGTTAATATGTGGTCCATTGCCACTGTATTTGCTGCCTCCTGACCATCCTTGCTCCAGTAACAGAGTCAGCATCCTCACTGCCTTTTCAGCAGTGCTCATCACTGTGATACTCAAATGATTCACATCTATTAACTGATTTATTTTCTGAACACTTCTCTGACTGAAATAGTGTTATAACTCCTCCTATTTGGCACGTGAGGAGCTGAGTCATTAGAAAGTTCAAGAATAAAGTTTCCACTCACCTTGAGTGGGCATAAACTGAGAGTTAATGAATTCAGCTGAGCACCCAGAAAAAAAGAACAGATGCAATCAGTGTCCATTTGTGGAGGTCTGGTTTAAAAGATTTATCTAGTATTCTTCTATAGAGCTTATGGCAGGTGTAGAATCCAGGTTCACAAAGGAAAATTTAGCTGTCTTGAGCCTGAAACTCTCTTTCTGAACTGCATCTTGGCATTCAGAAACTTTCAAATTTCACAGAAGATTAAAAGGTGTTTTACAGAAAAAAACCAAGCTCTGTCACTGCATGGTCCAGATTCACTCCATCTCCCTCACTCACTGTATGAAATTCAGTAAAGTACTTGTTGGCTGACTCTTTCTGCTCCACTGCTATCTTTCTTACTCTTGATTCTCCTTGCTGTCTCCCCCCTACCACCACTTTTGATGGGGGAATAATTTTATTCCAAACACACTCCAAATCCTGTTGAAATTTTGGAAAGACAATCTATAGACACTATCTGCAGACAAATCTGTAGACACTAAGTTCCTGGAATAAGCAATTCCCCCTGGTCACTCTAGAGTCTGGCACCTGCACAAATAAACAAATTTAAAATAAATTTAACAGAACTTTCTTGTCATTTTAGTGAAAATTGGTATTTTTATTCAATAGTACACACATGGGGAGGGAGACTTTCTTACAGTACCACTATTTTAAATGC
Source organism: Lanius collurio (assembly GCA_020086605.1). Classification (NCBI taxonomy): domain Eukaryota; kingdom Metazoa; phylum Chordata; class Aves; order Passeriformes; family Laniidae; genus Lanius; species Lanius collurio. The sequence continues at coordinate 28,034,555 of JACBWW010000003.1, read as the reverse complement.
AATGCTCCTTGGAAAGAATACTTACATCTGCAGGAGTTGGGGACTGTTTATGCCTAAACTTCTTTTGGTATGAGGAAGCCTTTTATTGACCTGTGCACTTCTTCAATCAGGGAGATTTTGTCAGTTTTCTTATATAAACCATATCAGTTCATAATTTTCAAAGCATGAATAGTAATGAAGTTGCATTTATGATGCTTAATTTGATTTTTAATTTGGCCTCTGTGGGTCAGTGCCTCAGAGATACTGCTGCTGCTGATAGGCAACATCATGTGAAGAAATCTGCATTCAGGCCAGCTGTGTTTATGTATCATTCACACTGGTACCATACAATGAAGAAAATCACCAATATGACTCTAATTGTGGCAGCTGTGTTCAGTGAAGTGTCCAAATTAGAAGCGACCTATAAAAGACTGTATTACTTGTAAAAGGAATGTGCTCTGGGGCATTTTCTACACAATGGAATATTTGGAAGCAAGCTTTCAAAACAAATAGGAGATTATACGTGAATAAAAATCATGAATGATGCATGTACCCATGAATGAACTTTCTGAATGTACCTTCATGCATTTTGATAAAAAAATATTTCTCAAAAAAGTCTCAAAACATTTGCATTTCAAGTTCCAGTAAAACTGATTGAAGCAGGAGCTGACAAAAAAAAAATCATTAAAGAACAGATCATTAAAGAACAGTTTTAAGAGACAAGGGTAAGAATATTTTGCAAACATTAAACCTACAGCTCTGCATAGGCTGAAAGCAAAAAATGTCACTTCTGCAGCATAGATTGTCAAAACAAAAAGCATTACCTCATCCAGAGATCTGAATCCAGGAAGTCCAGCAAATTTGCTAGTCTACCTGGTGGTTTTGTCAGCTCTGTGCTGGACTTGTAAATTATATGAAAACTCTTTCATTGTGCCACACAAGGACTTACTGAAAATGCTCTGCTGGAATTAATGACACTTGCCTTGTAAAAAACAAAACAAGCCAAGAATATTCATGTATATATTTAGATATAATTAAAATGTTTTTCATTCACTTTTTATTCAAAACCCTGGCTTCCCAAAGGTGTGACTTTTTTCTATACATTCAAGAAAACAGATTTATGGAAATTTCAGCATGCAGTATTTTTTCTATTTTGGTATAGCCTGCACCACAATAATAACCTGGGACTTGCTTCACTGAGTGCCTAAAATACTTACAGAATAAATAAATTTAAAATGACTGAAGCCTCTTTGGACTTACCAAAAAAAAAAAAAAAAAAAAAAGAGTTTTAAAATTTCAGAGTGAAACAGAAACAGACTCTGACAAGATTTGGAATATGCATGTCCTGGTTCTGGGTTACAGCAGATTTGTTGCAGAAAGATTTAAATAGAACATTCAATTTGTGCCTTAGTACTGCAGCACTCGGAGCAATTTTTGCTAACTCCCCAAAATACAACTGAATTCTCTATTTCCTAAACATAAATTCCACTCTTAAGTAGGTCATTAAGGTTAAGTTTATGTAAAGCACCCCATAATGTGAAGAAATCAATATGACACTTCTACAGACTTAGAAAACATGGTCTAGATGAAATCCTCATAATGGGGCATTTTCTGCTTGAAAAAAGCTCTCCTAAAGACCCTTAAAATTGGGATTGGTCAAAATGAAATGGTTATCCAAAAAGACCTTTGTGTGGTTTCCCCTGAGAAACCCATATCAGTCTTTTTCAATGGATGATGTAACAAAAGGGGAAGGAATTGCAGATATTCCAGAGGAAGGATGAAAACTCAGTGGTACTGGGAATTTCAAGGAATAGCCTGAATTCAATCCTATGAAATCCAAGATGTGAAATCCAAGCATGCTTGGCAAAAAAAAAATGAAGTGTATCAATGAATGAGTAATGGTTTGCTTGACAGAAGTGGGATCAGGAATAACAGCAGATTATGGACAAACAGGGACTTGCAGCATGACAGTGTTGCACACATGAATCCAGAAGAAAACCTTCTGGTCTGCCTAATTAGTGCTGACACAGCTGGAATGCCATGTCTGTTGCCCAAATCATAGTAAGGCAGTGATAGGCAGATGGGAGAATTCAGAAGACAGCAGCAGAAATTGTTAGATGCAGTGTTTGGAAACACAACCTTGAGAGGCAAAACTGGAAGACTTACATTAGTTCAACATGGACTAAGGACAAAAAAGGGCACATAAATAGTGCACATATAAAGACAGTTGTTAATGAAGAAAATAAGGAGAGTATTTTAATAAATGATCTAAGTCTGCCACAATATTGATACACTAAGCACATAAATAATAATTTGATTGTGTGTACTGACCCACTAAGATGGCTGCACTTCCAGCTAATTTTTTTTTTCCTAGACTAGTTAAAAACCCAAACATGTAAATACAGAACTCTGAAATGCTATTATGCAGCACCTGGATAGAATTATATAAACAGGTTCCTGGAAGGTTTTCTGAGGTGAGGACTAACCCTCAGCATTCAGTGCCTGGAAGATGTAGATGCTGAAAGTTGAGAAAGAGGCCCATAAACAGTGCTATATTCAGACATAGCTTGGGCTCTTGAAGGTAATATACAGATGGTTCAGCATGCAGTGGAGCATCACCACCTCAACAAGGCCCTCTTTCTGGGGCAGGTCTTCATTGTGTCATTATGCATATTACTGCCAACTGCAGAACTCAAACCCTCCAGCAAAGGTAGCAGAATTGAGGGGAAATTGTCTCAAGTAAATTTCTGTACCCTTTCTGTTCAAGCCTGAACAGGCTTCAGTCACATATTGTATGCTGTGTAAGCTAACCTCAGCCTCACAGGAGAGGGCAGGACCATTTCACAGCTTCTGTTGAAGATCTGGAGGTGCATTCTACAGCTGCATCTTAAGAGAGCAACCCATGGATGCAGTCCTTCTTAGGAAGGAGGTTGGCTGGGTCATGTTCCACTGCTGACTTCTTGCATTCCAGTTAGAGCATAAACAGAGCACCTTACAGAGAATAAGAGGCCGATAGGACCTCCTGTGCTTGAGTAAGAGGCTGGAGCTTTTATTCACATATTGACTTGCTTCTTTTAAAAAATACTGATTACTTCTGAAGTTTGGTTCTATTCCTCTTTGGACAAATATACCATGAGAACAAAATTAATTTTCACTGAGCCTGTCTGTTAGCAGCAAGAATATCTTGCTTTTTTTGTGTACTGTGTTGTCTTAATGGGAAAATAACTTGAGCAACAAGTGATAAAAATGAAAGAAGTTTAAATCTAAGAAAAGGTACTTCTTTGAACTGAAAAATAGTCAAAACAGTAGATTTGTAAGAACTATATCTTAAAGTTGACTTCTTTGTTAATGGTTGCAAAATGTATAAAATATGCTCATGTTTGAAAAAAGGGTTGCATTTTGCTGAAATACTGAAGTGATTTCAGCTTTCTCATGCCTGAACCAAAGGAGGATAATTTTTTTTCCATTTGCAGTGCTGCCATTAGAATATCAATTTCAGGAAAAAGAAAAAAAGGAATCAAAATAAAAATCCTGTAATTTATAGGGAAACTCAGAAACTGATAGGCATACTTTCGACTTGCCACTTTCAAATCTTCAGCTACACATATTTTTCCAAACAGAACTAGCTAGTTTGCTGGTTTAGCTATATATATAATTATAAAGCATTGTTGTGAATTTAGTCTCTATTATGTTCACTTTAGTACACTGCGTTTAGTACACTGTACTTGTTCTTTCTGCTGCAACATTATTTCAGACCTCTCTGGACTGAAGTGTAATCTGCTTGGATGTTTTCTCGCTGCTGTGTAATCACATACCATTCAATCATTTGAGACTGTTATCTACTCCTCACTCTCTTCGGCACCTCTAATGAATGACCCTTATTCCCCATTCATTCGTTCATTCCACCTTCATGACGTAGGGCTCCCAACAAGACACATTTCCATCTGACTAGCAGTGGGTGATACAGAGGCAGCAAAGACATTTGCATTGCATTCAGCTCCGAGCAGTGCAGTTGATGCAGCACAATCCTACCTGATGTGTTCATTTTCGTGAGTTCAATTTGCAGTCTGTATCTGATTTCTCCTTTCAAAATTGGTTGTGAGGCTTCCTGGCCTTTGTTTTGTTTTTTTGGTTTTTTTTTTTTTTCCTACCAGATTGTTGCAAAATTACAGGTAAAAGGCACATTGTAAATAGAAAACCCATAAACATGTATACAAAGGTAATAATTTTTTACCTTTTTTTTTTCCTTTTAAGATGAACTAAAATCTAGAAGCAGGGTAAAAGGAATTGTCTTTTCTTTCACATGAATGTAACTCAACATGCACATTTCAATTCTAGTATGACTAATGTGACTCATGGAAAAACCTAAGGCCAGGATTTTCTCTCATCGTAAATCTTGATGGACCAAAAATAGACATTTTCTTATATAGTTTAAATCTTTGAAACCATATGTTAATAGAAATATATGCAAAGGGCACATGAAATCTATCAAAACAAATCAACAAGTATGAAACATGGGAAGGAAAAAAATACAGTGAGGAGAAAGGAAAACAATACTTGCATGATTTAAATGCTTACATTAGGCATAAAAAATACATCATAGCCATGTAAGTTTATGTGATCCAATGGTTTTAAAGCACAGGAAGCTAGTGTAAATTAAGGTATCAGGAAACTGAGCAAAATCAGAGATTAAGTCTTTTCACTGAATGCCTGGAGCTATTAATTGGAGAATGTTGCTGCTTATATCTAATCTAGCAAACATTTTTTTTTTCTTCCTCCCTTTTAAAAGAAGGCAGAGAAAAACGAAAGACTGGCCATGAAGATGAATGGGACTATCACCAGAAACCTGAGACAGTTCTGAAAAGGAAAAATCACAACATCTGTGGTTTGTGGGTTGTTCGTGAAAGCAGCTGACCTGAAGAGCATTTCCCAAAGCTTGGGAGAAAAGATTAAGATGTATGTGAAAGCAAAGGTGTGATTTGAAGCTTTTTTGTTTTTTACCATTTGTTTTGATGACCCTTAAGCAAGCAGCTAAATAATGCTCTATTTTGAATAAATTACTTTTGACTTGCTTTAATTTAGTTGCAGGTATGAAAAAAAAGGACCAAGATAGCTGAAATGGAGTACAGAGGTAAAAGATGCTTTCATCACAAGTGAAGTCCTTCAAAAGTAACATACAAAAATAATTTTATCCTTCTTTTACCTGAAGTGACTGAAGCACATCCAATGTACAGTTAAAATAACCTTCTTAAAGGCTGTAAGCAGCAATAATAATAAGAAAAAATGGAGTTTACTCTACATTTCCTGCTGCCATTTAACACATATGGATGGATGGATGGCTTCTATTAACATCCCAGGAGAAATCTACCTACAGTTCCCAGAACCTAGTCCACTGCTCAGAGGCCTCAGTCACACACCATTGCTCTGTAGCCCCTCCACTCAACAGCCAACATAGAAATGTAGTATTGAGAAACCTGTATTAAGCACACAAGTTTCACATGCAGTACATAATATAAGGAAAAATATCTCAACACAGCAACTCAAAAATCAAACACAATTAAAGAATTAAGTGCCCAGAGCTCATTTAAGAGAAACACTTAGTGCAGAGTTATAGGTGATGTCCTATTTCTCTCCTAAGTTAAAGTACTTGATTCAGTGCTACACCAACAATATGTTTGGGTGCATGGTGTGACTCTTAAGCATGGGGCTGTGCAGGGCTGGGAGCTGGAATTGGTGAGTCTTGGGGGTCCTTCCAACTCAGCTTATTCTGTGATTCTGTGATCTCAGGCCACCAAAACACAGAAAGACTCACTGTCTGCTGAAGAACAACTATCCGCCTCCATAATGCAACCCAATAAACCCTTCCTTTTCCCAATGAGGGAGTAATTTAAATTACATATTAAACAACAGCTGTGTTTTATGATCAGCTGAGACCAGTCTGTAAGGTAATATTTTCATGATAAGAATCACTCTCAGACATGGGAGACATCCCAATTTTCCTCTTCCAGCATGAGGCATTTCAAAGCTAAGATTGTGCTGCAGTTACCCAGTTAAAAGGGGTTGAAAATCATCTTTTTCTTACTGAGGTGGACACCCAGAAGAGAGTAAGGCCTCCAGGACTGTTTCCTCCCAGCATAGTTCCTGCTCAAAACACATGAGTGCTATATAAAAGACAGGTACCATCATTACTTTCTCTGATGGGTCCATTTAAAAGAGTGCATAGCCTTTCTCCTCATGGGAAGGGCCTGAATCCATTATTAATTAATTCAACAGTTATCCTTGTGTATTAATAATGTGTGGTGGAAGTACTACAAATGCATTACCATGCTGCATCCTTCAGCTGCTCTTTAAAACCTTTTGAAAAGTATTTTTCTCATAATCAGAGTCATTAAACTGCTCTTATCAGCAGAAGAACTGCTGATGATGTTCACTCTCTGCAACTGGAAAAGCATTAGAGGCTGGAGTCTCTGAACACAATTTTGAACGGCGCCAGTGTTAAAACTGGCCTTAAACTCTGTCAGTGCTCAGTGTGAAAACAAACAATTTAAGAGTCAAGTACTCCCCTAATTCATATCAGTGCCTCAAAGTGACGTAGGTTAAAATGGTACGTTCCCTCAGTGGTCTTTTATAGAGGAAAGGCAAGGACTGAAAAAAGTTGTGAGGGCTTGGGGAGGGGTAAGCTCCTAGGAGTTACTGCTGCAGCTCATCTTCCCCATTCCCAGTCACTGAAATCAAGCATTGGGATCATAGAATCATAGAGTATCCTGAGCTGGAAGGTTCCAACAAGTAATCTTGCCCAGCTGCTAAATCGAATTTACAGGCACAAAATGATTATTCTTCCCTCTACCCTTGAAAAGATGGTTAAAAAAGAAAAGGAAAAAGTCTTATCATATATACTTCCAATACACAAGAAATGTAATAATCATGTCCTTTGTAAGACCCTCTATTTTACCATCCATGCAAATCACTCAATACTGAATAGCCAAACTCCGCAAAAGGCAGAGTATCTTCAGACTTCTCTCATTCAGATTTGTGTTTACTGACATCTACTGGCTATTCTGATTCATATCTTCATTTGCCAGTGGAATGGGAGAGGTGGGTCCATTTGGCACTGCTTTAAGTCCAGCTGCTTTGGTAACACATAAGGGAAAACTGGCCCTTCCTGTCCCAATGTATAACACAGACAATCTAATTTGCATGTACTACTTCTGAAAATTATCCGTCTAAAAATATGATTCATTAATAAGCTCCTCTAAAAACACCTCAGGTAAAGGACACACAGTGGAATACATTTGCCAAATTCATCCCTCCCTAAACACTTTTCTCCTTTGTGAAACCCAAGCAGAATCCAAGGAGAGTCCTTCTTTAACCAGGCAACACACTTTACAAAGAAACAGTGCTTGTAACACTCAGTCAATAGATTTATCTGTTGGAGCACAATGAGTTAGGTGATGCTTCTTTTTCAGTGTATTTTGCCAACAGATACAGAAAGAGATCATTCAGTATAATGGGATGATTCGCTAGCACCTATTAACTATTTGGCAAAGAATACCCCAGCTAGTACTCTCACAAAATAAAAAATTCCCAAAATGGCCAAGCAGAAAATAACCACTATAGACTGAAAACCAACAAATGGTACATCTATTCAATGTGATAGATGTTGCAGGAATTTTTTCAACTGAAGTCTCCATGGTTCTGTCACTTCACCTGAAAGATGACAATTTCAGGGAAGGTTCGTTGCACTTCCTTTTATTGTGCCTTGGTGTTTTTTGAATGTAGTCCAGGAGAGACCACTGCTTCTTGGCTCAAAATCAAACAATTCTCTCTGAAATACTGTCTGAAAGGAGAGGAAGTCAGAGTTGGCTCTTTGAGCTAACACAGCTGGTCAATTTGAATGGCAAAATTTGAATCATCTTTAAAGAATTTCAGAATCACAGATTTTCTTTGCTATAAAAATTCTGCTAGGACTTGAATCAATCTTCCAAGAGAAATATTCAGAAGATTGGCATTTAATTTACTAGTGGATTAGCTACAGCCTCCACAAGAATGTTTCCTAGGGTTTCAAAGGAAGCAGTTTATCTCCAAGATGAATTGAAGACCAATAGTCTATAACATTTTCCTGCAAAAACTGAGTGGTCTCCTAAAATCAGCCAATGCTGTCTGATGATATCAAAAGTTGAGCAAGTAGCAGGGTTCATAACAAAGTGTCATTCTCCCATTACCAATAGAAAGAATTCTTATTTCCTGAAATTCCAAATTTTCTCTCTCTATTGCACACTGAAGTCTTTCAATAAAAGTATCACAGATATTAAAACTATTTACTTCCATCACTCTTCTTTAAGTAGGTAACTTTTAAAATATAGACATAGAATACTGGATAGGTGTCTGCTTTAAATAAACTATTATTTCATGAGGGTTATTACTCAGTGCAAGAGTTTTAGATACCTGGATTATTTAGGTCAAATTTCCTATATTTTGGAGAGGAAGAGCTAGAAAGAGCACTGATCTCTTGTGGATGAACAGATGAAACAGAATACTTATTGATAAAGGGCAATGCAAAAGAAATATGCTTCAAAATGAAGGCATAATATGAGATTTCAGGCAAAAATCTCACAGGAACTCAGGAGATATGAAGAATATCTGAAGAGACATTTCTGAAGAGTTGGACAGTTCACTATCAAAAGCAGTTCAACTTCAGTTCATGCATTCATAATCTAGAGATAAATTAGAAAAATTCAAGCTAATATTCCAATAAACTCAGAAGGCTGATCAGTGTTCTGTACCTTATGCTGAAAAGGAGGTTCCAAAATTCCCCCCTCCTGTGAAATATCAAAAAGTTTTACAGTGTCAAGCAATACTGAATGCCAGAAAATTCTCATGGTGTTGCATTGCCAGATATTATTCCTTTTGTTCCATTCTATTACGTGCTACCTGAGATGGCAAGGGCAAATTGGGAAACTTAGTAATATCACAGATAAATGCTCTCTTTAAATATGGAAATGCATTCTACAGCTCCCAAAATAAATTCTCAGATGAACACGCATCATCCTGTGAAGTTTAATTTACTACTGTTTGAGTTTGTTTATTTTTTTAAAAACAGCAGCCTTTTTGGAATAGTCTGTCCTTTAGTTAGCCATTGAAATGTTCAAGGTCTAATTCTCTCTCTGAAAAAGAAACACTGGTTTCTGAAAACTTACCTAGTCAAATATTTTAGCATGAAACTGTGAAAAAGTTAAACCAACATATTTTCATTAATAAAATATCCTTTATATTCTTTCCACAATACCCTTCTAATAGAACTGAATGAGGGGCAGTCCACTAACTTAACTGGAATTAAGTTAGATTCTGTAAGTTAACCTAAGTAAACTTATGGTGCTCACACTGGATTTTATTTTTAAGTAAATTTAATTCTGTCATCTAATCCTTCAGCCATGCTGCTAAAACAAAATTGCTATCCAGTACATAATTAAAGATTTCTCTTTTAAGACAAAATGCTGTCATAAAAATTCATTGTTAGAATGACAAACATGAAGTGCCATTCTTCTTTAGTGCAGCAGAGGGACAGACACCACTGGCTTGACGGGGCTTGATGGCTCCTCTTGGAGATGTTTTCAGAGAAGCACACAAAAGAATCATATATCGTGGTGCTTAGATTACAAGGAGCAAAGAATTCATATTTTAACATGAGACACAAATTCATTACCATGAACAATGCATTGTTATAAACTTAATAAAGAAGATAATTTTGAAGAAACTATACCTACAATAATAATTTTCTGTTTTCCTACTTTCTATAAACTTTCCCAAAGCGTTCCTCAAAAACAAGATGATAAAGCAGAGAGGCTGCATACCCTGAAGATGACCAACATCTTGAAGATCTATTACTTAAGAAGAGAAAGCATTCCAAACTCAAAGGCCATTGCTAGTAGCCCAGTGCACTAAATTACCATCTGAAGAACATCAACGCTACCTGGAAATCCATTCAACACAGCTCCTGAGTTTCAACAAGAACATAGCAAACAAACAGCTATGGCAGATCAGGAGGTACACAGGGAATACACTGCTTAAAAAACCACCACCTACAATCAAAGATTACAAGGTAAGATGAAACTGTAGTGCTGTGGCTGGATATATAAGCAAATCTTAAATGAACTTGTTGGAGTACCAGAAGTAGTGGGAGGGCCTAATATATCCTGTTTTCTAAAGGGTTACTGCAGAAACAGCTGCTTCAAGACCCGGGCTGTTGTTGAATGATTATATAGACCACACTTCATTTTTTCATAAACAGATGAAGCCTATTTCTAATTCTTTTTAGATTTTAAGACTTTTATGTCACTGTAAATAAAGGTAGCAAAACTATCTCTTTTAAAACCAGTGGGTATTTTAGCTCTCTTCAAAGGTGGAGGTATACAGACCTCATGGGATGATATTGAGAAGGAAAGGGGAATGATATCTGTCCCTTACTGAAACAGGATACATTTTCCCAGCAGTGTAAGGATCTTTGCCCATATGGGAATCTGAACAGCTGAAGATCCAGTAAGACCAAAAACCCAAATAGTAACAGCTTATCACAGATTTCTTTGGGCAGATTGGCTTCTGGAATTCCTAGACCAAACACATGTAAAATTACAGATAATTTTTCTTACTCATCCATTACACAAACATCCCTATTCTTGACTTTTTTTTTTATTTATTACTGAACATAACCCTTCTCTACAGCATTTTATTGGTAAATCTCAAAGCACTTTTCAGTACTTGTATTTAGTTAACTCTTTATTCTATGAGGCAATGAAGCACAGAATAAACTGATTTCTTTGATTTCTCTGGCATGATACACAAAAGGGAAGGAAAGAAAGTCGATTAAGGGACTGCAGTATTAAAGATACTACCCAAGTAGCAAGGTCTTTTAACTTCAAGGTTGAAATAATTCTCTTTTCATTCATCCTTACCAGAAGTCTTCTTACACTTCCTGAAGGACCAGTGAATGCCTTGTCAAATTTTTACCTAAAGACATGCAGTGTCTTTAGAAGAGTCCTATTTTCCTTGGGCAATAGTGGGAATGACAAAGAGATTCACAACTGAGCAATAACCATCTAAAGAGAATTTGTTGCTGTGGTTTGTTTCCAGCAAGCCATGCAGCACTGTATTGAAAGCACACAGTATTTCATCACCTGATTTACAGAGTTGTAAAGAGTTACAGAATGAACTCTAGCATGTGTCTCATACTTTGAATCCCATAATATTTCAAAAGATGCCTCTTGTCCATGTTTATTGCTTCTCAGTGATCACAGATGAAGAATATCATAGTTGGAGAGACAGATATTATTGTTAGCCCTGTAAATAAAGTCTGGGGTTTGAAAAGCAAGCTGTGTTCATCGTGATCATTTATCAGCAAGATTTTGACATTCACAACTTCATTAAATAACTCAGCCTGTGACACAAGACAGACCAATGTTCTTGTTATCCTGCAAGTCACTATCAGCATCACTGAAAGGGTAAGAGGTTTCCAAAGAATAACTCTTATTAAAAGGAAAGTTCTATAATTTAGCTCTGAATACACACAGAGAGTAAAATGATGAGGAAAAAGTCATTTTAAGAAGCACAAAAATGCCATCATCACCACTCTAAGCCTCATTTAAAAGTACAGACATTATTTAATCCTGTTCCTATTGTAAATAGTATACCCAAAGTTCCATTAGAGCTTTTTTGTGACATTATTGAAGACAGTTCCCACCCAAGGGAGGTATCTAAGGTAGGCCAAAGGATCCCATGAAAAAACGTTAGTTTTAACGAAAAATAACAACATATATGATTCTCATGCTATTTTAGATTTATAATTAAATAGCAGTCTGAAAGCCAAATTAAACCAAAAATTTCTTCAGAATATTTGAAAATGAGAAAACCCTTTCTGAAAATGTTTATCTAATCTAAAGGCTATTTTATATATTCATATTTTTTTTACAGGTTCAGATATCATATTGGATCATGGAATACATTTCTGAACAAAACACTGAAAATACAATACGTTGACATATTTAATATCTCAACTTAGTGCAAATACATTCTGAGATTAAATTGCCACTATTTTTAACATCAAAAAACAAGAGGACACATGCAAGAGGATGTGCAATTGATACCCCTATTGAATTTCAAAGCCCTTGGGAGGTACAGAAGAAATGAAGTATACCTGTGTGCAACCTTTCCATGTCCCATATTGCTCATGAGATATAAGAGTAGTTGGAGTCAACTTTTCAGAGAGAGGTAAGGATACAAGGAGAATTACCAACTATGAGACTTTAGCAGAAAATAAATCCATGATGGCACCAAACATATGTATAAATTCTGCTGAAAAAGTTGTCATTTCTCCTGTGCCAAATGGAAGATTTAGAGAAGCTTCTGTACCTGCAGAACTCTTCTAAATATCTTAACCAGGGTAACTGGGGCTAAGCACTTTACAGTGTACCACCCTTCAGTGACAGAGACTGTGGAGCTGCTCCAGAGTGAGCCCAGTGACTGAACTAAATATTTGGGATCAGCTGAGAGGAACATATTTCCATGTGAAACACAGCCAGAGCGAACTGGCTTGTGCAATCTGCATTCAGCAAGAGACTCACTGCTACTTCTTCTGTCTCCCTCCATGATAGCAGTCACCAAGAGGAGCACGTGCCTCAGTCTGGCATGCTGAGTATGGCTCCCTGGCTTGAGCTTACAGCATAGTGCTAATACCTAATTCTCCCCATGTTCATCTAAGGATCCTATATGCCAGACACAACTCTTCCGTGAATTTCATGCTCCATAACTCATGTTTCCCAAAGGTTCATAGCCTTGGCAGATGGGACCTGCCATGCTGAAGTGCAGCAGAGTGTGAACTGGCAGCTCTGTGCTCAAAGAAACCCCAGCAGAATCCAAATTTTCCTCTGCTACAACATAACCCTTCTCCACCAAGTGACCTTGCACACATGAACCACACACAAGCACAGCAAGGTGCACATTTTTGTGTACATGAGGTTTTCAACATTGAATGAGAGCTTAATGGAGATATCTGCTGAAATTCAAAATTCCATTTAGAAGAAAAGGCAAATCATGGAACTATAAAATAATGCCAGTAGAAAAGGCCTAATGGAGGTCACCTGGTTTGAACTGGGGCAACTTTGAAGTTATGTCAGGTTGTTCAGGGTGTTTTCCAGTTACATTGTGAATGCCTGCAAGAACAGAGATTCCACAAGCTCTCTGTGTAACCTACCCTCCTGTTTGATTGCCTTTAAGGCAAAGAAATTTTTCTCTCTGCCTGGCAGTGATTTACATCCATTGTTTCACATTCTTTCACTGCACACCTCTTAGTCGGTCCTTCACCGTGGTGTATCTGAAGTCAGAAAGCAGTTTTGCTCTCTAAGATCTGACTCGGAAAAGATTTTCAGACTCAACTCAGATTTTCCCAGTTTGGTGAAAGTAGTTTATTTAGAATCCCCCAGTGACTAAAGCATAATCTGCAGCTTTCGTTTTACAAACTATTACACAGATTAAATGCTACAATCAATTTTCTTTGTAAAAGAAAAACTGGCAAGTGTATTTCTTTTTTTAATTATGCACAACTCAAGAAGTGGTGTTAAAAAAACATTTTTAAGCATTCTTGATAAAAATCCACTAAATTAGCTTCATGTCACATCATCACAGCAGCTCAATCACAATTTACATTGCAACCTAATACTACCAGAGAAGGTTCATCTAGAATGACTACTTCACTAATGAACCAGATGTGGTGAGCTGTACATAATGGAGGGGGTAGCACAGGCTGGAAAGAGGTAAGAGCTCCTTTTTCTGGACCCACACTCTCAAAAGAAGCATGTGCTTCTTGTCCAAATCATGAATTATTAAATGTCAAAAGAGAGGCATTGGTATCATCACCAGTCACGTGAATGTGCTTTGTGACAAGAAATAAGGAAAACTATAACTCCAGAAGATTTTTGAAATGCATTGTCTCTACAGTCTGAATTGTGTTCCTCTCTCCAGGCTGGAGAGAGAGGAATGGGATGTAAGTCACACCCCAACAGATTTAATATAATTTGTTTTATTCTGATAGGTAAGGTATTGGCATGGGTAATTTTCAGATCAATTTTCTTCCAACACAAATTTCAGTACAAACCTGCAGTAATTCTGTTTCAGTAAAGGGCATTGTGCTAGTGGAGAACAGCTGCTATTTAGTGAGGACTCAGACGTTTATCTAGTTACATATTCACAGTTCACTCAGCTGGGTCACGAGTGCAAACCAGAGTGTCTGACAGAAAACCTACAGGGTGCTAAGGCTTTGCCCCAAAGAAACAATGGAGAAAATATATTCCAGAAGGGTCAACAGAGAAGAGAAAAAAGATAAGGAAACAATCACATATATAAAGTGGATCTTTAAATCTATTTCCTCCTGGAAATGTAAAATGACAGTTCGGGTGAATGTCTCTCACATGATGCTGTCACCCTTCATTCTGCAACTCTGGCTGAATGACGTCTAACAGAAAGCTCTTTTCACCTCACCTTCAGGGATTAGATTCTTGGAGCATACTTAGGTAACTTCTAGATAAATGTTTGAGGCATTCAAATCTGTAAAGTAAAAAATAGTCTAACTGACAAATGCCTCATGGTTCATTCCTGCATACAGCTAATGCGCTGTAGTGTATAGTAATAACTATTGGCTTGTACAGCCTCATTATATCAATAGGCAATAAATCATTGTTCTTTCTTCCCAGTAAGAAAATATAGAAATGAAAATCATGATACCTAATATACTGTAATTTACAAAGTTATCTGTGTACAGCCCATCCCTAATATCAATGACCACCATTAAGTATGTTCCCCAGTACAGTGTTCAGGACTGGGCTCCCATGTGACAAGATCTTTGGCAAAAAGATTGTATTATAGGTACAGTGTTACTTACAATAATCTATTTTTCCTTGTTGGAAGTTCTGTTAATTTAAGAAGTAATTGTGTTTCCATTTTGCACTGAACCACATTCTTTTTAAAAACCCTACTAATCATACCTGCTCAATGTATGCTAGGTCAACTTTTTGTTATGCATCATGATCCCATCTGTGCTATTCAGATGAACACTGGAAAGGCAAAGCAAAGCAATGCAGCACCACCCAGAGACACCAAACCAAAGCTAAAAGATCTAAACCTGAGCTGAGTCTGTGCACTCTAATTGCATTAGCAGGACTTTATGATCTCCTAACTAACTCACACAGCTGTGCTTCTGCAAGTACCTGGGCTGTTCTCCACATACGCTGTGTGGTGATCCCTCACCTGAGGAGTTCATGGGCTGTAAAAACAAAGCCATAAATGGAAAATGGGAAGAAAACAAGGCAAAGTACTCAAGTCCATGAAGCCTGACATGACACAGCAGCATGTGCTAGACCTTGAGGGTTACTAACAGGAGTGAAATGACCAGGGTGATAGCAGGCACAGGTTTTGCTTGGCTCATGCAGTTTGTTGGGATTTGTGATTGCTTTCTGCATTGCTTGATAGGCAAAGGACACTGAGGAAGGCTGCAGTGGTAGTGATAGTGTTAAAAAGTAACTTAAGCTACCACAGGGAGTACTACTAAGCAATGTCATAACTTGCTAATAAAGTTGTCCCTCTATCCTACATATAACTATTCTGCAAAACTACTGAAGATCTTTATTTCCATACTAGTGAGATTCTTCACTAAAAATATTATTTATTTAAACCCTCTTTAGCACAATGAAAAGCAGAAGCTGCAGATGGGTGCACAGACAGTCCTCCAAAAGGTCAGATGAGTCAAGGCTAGCATCTTAAGGAGGAGGATAGTTGGATTCCATGGCAGGAATGTAAACGTATCAGTTACCTGACGTAAGTTAAGCAGCACTTCAGCCAGTTTTAATCTCAATAGTGTCTAAATACTGCAATTTCATTTCTACAGCAATAACAAGCATTCAAGTCCCTGTGTTGATGAGCCTTGGTATCTGCTATTAGTAAAAGTACTAATATTGTAGGAGACAGATGTGTATGCCAGGAGCCACTCTCTAACATCAAATAGAAATTTTATTTTATTTGAGAAGTTTATTTGTTTGCTCCTCAAGAAATACCTCTATGTGTTTTGTAGTTATTATGGTACTAAGATTATTACTTCATAATAAAATTGATGTATAATCTTGAAATTTAGGACATGGGATGGCTGGTGAAAAAGCTTTGCAAAGGTCTTAAAATTCCACTGCTCTAAAAACCTCAGAATTATGGAAATGTTCTAAATGGAGGTTCTTTGAAAGGCTAGGTATAGAGGAATGCACTGAGTGCATGAGAAAGGTCTTTTTCCAGCCAGTAGAGTGAGACTGAAAGCCTAATTTATCACTCACATTAATATGGTAGATTAGCATGCTATGTGGCACACATTTCTCAAACCCAGAAAGTCACTGTAAATTATCAAGACAGCCATTCAGGTAAGGCAGCTAATGTATACGGACATAAATATAGGAGGGAAGAGGAGGACGGCTCCCTTCTGAGCCCAGTGCCAGCCTGGGGAGAGGGGACACACGCACAGAGAAGCATGACCTTGCCAAACTGAGCCTCCTTCCCCAAAACCCAGGGCAAGAGGGAAGGCCACAGCACTGGACTACTCTGGCTCTGCCAGCCATCATCGCTGCTGATGGCTGTGGCAATTTCCTGAGCTACACAAGGCTCCTTGCCAGCAAAGGAGCAGGGGAGAGGATTTGGGGTCGGCTCTCCTCAGTTTCATGCAATAAGTGGAAATGGGAAGAGAAGATGGGAACTCAGGGAAATGGGAACTCAGAAGAAAAAAGTGTGTAGAAAAATCTTGGCAATTATAATCTTCCAAATTGATATGCAGTGCCCATGAGAATTCTTTATCTTTGCTTCAGAGATATTATTCCACTGTACTAGCAATGTTGCTCAAAGTATACCTCTAAATATTATAAAACTATTTACACCATGTACAGTCCATCTATTGGTTATCTGTCAAAAATTACTGAATATTTTTTGGACTACAATTATTTTTTTGTTACTTCCAAGTGAAATTGTTCTTGTTTCTATTTATTTTTTTTTCTGAGCTACTTTACTAAAAATAACAGGCGTTTCTTTTCTGTTTGGTGAACCAACATACTGGATGAGTACAGAAAACAGTCTAAGCCTCAGATGAGCATTTGAAGGGAGGATAGTACCACTCAAATATAAAAGAATTTACTAAAAATTGCACAAAACTTTTTAGCTAGATTAGCAAAGAGTTTTGCCTAAACCCAGTCTGCAAGTTTTGGCAAATGCCTACTGAAAAAATTTTGCCTGGGTCTGTGTCTTGTATTCTGTAAAATCTATCTACACTTCTGCCCAACAATTCTAGTTGCACATGTCTACTGGGTTTACACCACAGCTGCTTATGTTGCAATCTGATCCCAACTACTGACATGTAGGCTCCTCGTGCTGTGATAGTGCTACACAACAAGGAGACATTTTCTGCATTAAATCCCATAACCAAAACACCCATTTTTGCTTATACTTCAGCAGAGGTCTCAGACTGGGATAACAACTGCTGACTCCCTGTAACCTTGGGCAGATTGCCTCACCCTTGCATGGCTCATTTTAATCTTCAGTTCAACATGAATAATAACACTGGAGAGCCCTTTTATGCCTTTGGATGAATGACTTAATATAGTACAAAGTATTTTTATTTAATGTCAGAATATAGCTTTCACAGTAACATCTTATATGGAGTGGAAAATGATGATTTTATATAATCTGTTGTGTATGGACACTGACAGGTTATCCTTGAGGGTCTGGCAAGAAATAACTATGAGAAGGTAATGGCTGTGAAGAATATTTTTCTCTGTCAATGACACATCCCCTAGGACACAAAGGTCTCAGCAATTAGTTTTGTTCTTCTTTTGAGAAAAATATATTAAGCAGTATCAGAAAAATCCTGTAGTCACTTGGAGAAATGCACCCAAATCCCAGCTGCTGTTCTGTATGGGCAGAATCTTTTCTCATTCCAGGCCCTAAGTGGCCATATGAGCCCCTTCCAAGACAAGCATAATGAATGAGCCAGTAAATAGGCACCATTTTATGTAAATTTCCTTAAAGGCAGAGAAAATTAATTCTGGTTGTATTTTGAACACAATCCAAGAAAAAGCTCCAACTCAAACTGAAATTTAAACAGTACATCAGTGCAAGTCTACTCCCATTTTACACACCCAGGGCAGCTCCTGACTGTGGGTGAGGTGAAAGCTGTGCTCCCTCCCTCTGGATAGGAGATGGACACAGTCTGGCCCATACACCTCTGGATATCATGTAGCTTTGCAGGAAGCATATGGGAAGGGTCTGATGAGGTATGTCATGAAAGCAGGAGTTTATAGCCTGTGACCTTTATGCAGTCATTTAAAAGTACACACGTTTGCAAAGCACCAACCTATCAGCATCCTCCTTCATAGAAGGATTTGGGGCCAAGAAATTCTCTATATCTAGACCACCAGCTAATGCTTAGTGAAGCACGCCCTGAGTCAGGTTCCATCACCATGGAACGTGTTGAAGGGGGTTCAGGCTGGAAACCCCAACTGAACATTTATGGAAATGCTTCACCCTACTATTGGCAGAAAACAGAGCAAGTCATAGATGGGTACCAAGGAAATATTTACAGACTAGGGGCTTTAATGGGTTTGTTTCAGTCCTCCAAGTCTTCCCTTCAGAATATGTCTCTAAAGAGAAGACAGTTTAGGACAAAAGACAGAATAATCTCTGGGAATTTGATGTATAAAAAGCAGATCTGAAGACAATAAAAGTATGAAGAATGTACAACAAAGTGTAAAGCCTTCTAAACTAGTAGCACTACAAACACTTTCAAGCTGAGACTGCTCTTCTAGTATATTTCTAGATATACTGAAGCATCTTGATGAAAAAAAAATGCATGCAAAATAAAATCAGCATTTTTTAAAGCATTTTTCTCTAATTTTATAATTATAAATTGAGATAGAATGATGAAAAGCCAGTTAAGAGATGTGTTAATTTAGAAAAAGGCAACAGAATATAGGAAAAACAAGTTTGTTTTTATCTGTTTTTTTCAGTGGTGGTTTTGGTACTATTTGGGTTATTTACTTTTCACCATCAGATGACCAAATCAATAAACTGTGTGGGTCACACATGGAAGACCTGATAAATGAACAACTGGAAGAATTTAAGTTTAATATCAGCTTCTCCATTAAGGAAGTATTCAAATATTCAAAGTATCAGAACACAGAAATACTGAAGGATGACTCGGAAGTATAGCGACACAGCTGGTGTTCCACAAATAAATAACCTTAGGAAATTTGTATCTACTTAAATGGAGAAAAGATAGTAAATAAATATTACCTGTAAATAAATCTCTAACAAATGCTTTTGTAAAGCAAACAGACCTTTCCAATACAGTAAATACAGATGTTTATTTGCATGCTGCTGGAGCCAAAAATCTTGAATAATTTTGGCCATTAGAGTGTACTTACTCTGCTTCTATTTGTCCTTTCCTTTAAATAGAAATCTAATACTCCATTCTCCCTCAAAGGCTTATTACACGACAAAATGCCAAAGGATAAAACAAACACAAATTAAATGGTGTTAAGAATCCCAAGAGAAGAGTAATTCAGTTTACATTTTGGGGGGTTTTAATTGCTGGTAAATTACACTTCTGAAATCATGTTCAGAGGATAAAATAATTTTTGCTCTGCTTTGTAAACCATTTTCACAATTTTCAGGCATGAAGCCAACTGACTACAATGACATATAGAAGTACAGAGCTCATAGGATCTGCAGTCCCCATACATTCATTGGCATAAAGAAAAGTTTATAGTTTGTCAGATATTCGTTAAGAGAAGAAAAACTTGCTTCTTGCTTATTATCTACTCAGTTACACCCCAGTTTCCAAGCAAGAAAAAAAATCATGGTACACTGATGATAAGCAAAAAGAAGCAAAAAATTGAATAAAAACTTGACTGCAACTGACCACAATAAATAAAAAAAACCCCAAATATTTTTAAAAAATAAAATATTATTGTGGCTTGTGTAGCCTCATCTCTTATGTGAAAATACAGCAAAGCATGTAGTGAATGGCAATTTTCCAGGACAGAGCCCTGCTTTCTTACTTAAATTCACTCATAACTGACACCTGACATTTTAGAGCAGGACTTCACTGCTGCTAAGGTCAGCCTTTGAGTACCCAACTCCACAGTGGAGTACAGTTATTTTATTAAAACCCAAACAAACCACAACATGTAATGGCTACAAAAGCTGGGAGCAAGAGAGATGGAGTTATTTATATGTTTGGTAGTCCATGTGATGAGCAAATAATAGTAATGAAGGGGAAATAAATTCTTCGGTATTCAAAAATGAGGATTATTCTTTAAACATCCGTGCATCTCTCTGTGTATTGCAGTACCTTAATTATGGGCTGGGATGCATTGAATATTGATAGAGGTCAAGAAAATCTTTCACCATGCTTAATGTTCTTAGCTCTTAAGGGCCTAGCTCTAATCCTTAGAGACATAAATGTCCTAAATGAGGACTGTTTATAAAAGATCCATACCCTCAGTCTTTGAAGTAAAATTCATACCGAGGTGGATCTTGTAACAAGATTTTGTCTCCAGTATTTTTCTTTATTATTTTTATACAGGATCAAACTATTGTTAGACAGCAGGACTCAATCATGTGAGTACTTAAAAATATCATGAGTCATCTCACTAACAGCAGTGAAGTTAAATAAATCAAAGTCACAGGTGCTATGCTAAAAAGAGAGATAGTTATAAGGTAAAAATGTGTTGTCCATGGGATCTGTCAAAGCTCCACTTCCACAGTTTCCCAGACATCTGGGGATAGAAGCAAGGAGCGAGTGTTTTTAAGTTAACCTATTTCTCTCTTGACGTAGGCATTCGGCTCCTAAGGCCTCACTAACTTTGGTTGGTTCATAAACAATTGCTCAGCCAACTTCCACATTTTCACAGCCATTAAAAACAAGCAATACAAGCTTTCTCACCTGAAGAAGAGCTGTTTTAGTTTTTAATTATCTAAATCAAAGAAATCAGAAAAAAAATAATATAGCAGTGGATTAAATTCATTGTCCTTTAACCATATAAGAATTCTTTTCATGCCAAAGCAGTGTTTTCTGATTTACTGGCATTATGAAGGGATAGCTATCTTTATGCTAATTTACAATACACAGAAGAAAATGTCTTTTGATCAGAGCTTTTTATTTTCATCACTTTGATTGACTGTCAGCCATACTAATTATCATAGAACCATTGATCATCATTTGCTGCTAACTAGAAAATGTTGACATGTTTTCTATGGTATTACTTAGTATGGAAATTTAAGAAGAAATGGTGCTAGACCTAATAGGCTAAATTTTCATGTCCACTTCATTTAAGGAAGTCAACAGCTATTTAAGAATAAAATAAAGTTCAGCTGGGAAAAGTCCCTCAGAACAACATACAGAGTAAAGAAATGGAGCTATAGACGGCACAGAAATTATTTCTATTTATTTTTGCTCATATTCTCTGTATACCTTTCTTGCTGAAATCCATTCCTTATCCAAATCCTACTCCTGAAGTAAAACTTAGAATAAAGTGCAAGTTCAGCATAACTTTTTCAAATATATTTTTGCTTTAAAAACCACATTTAAAAATGTTACTTTTTTTTTTTTAACACAAAAAGTGAGTTTTTCTCCTTTATGCACCAATCCGACGTATAGAACAAAAGAAAGGTACTATGATACATCTCAGAAAAGGAACTACAAACCGTACTCATCCACAATTCAAATGGGTTCACTGTAGACTGTGGAGCTCTATCTAATATATTAATTAATAAATAATAAATTGTAATAATAATACATTATAATAATAAATAATGTGTGTAATAATACATAGTATATTAATTAATAATCAATAAATAATGAATTATTATGCCTTTTAATTGTTCCATAAAAAGTTAGTGCAATCTCACAGAATCAACACAGTAAAACCCTGTTTACTTCCTTGGCAGCTTCTTTATTATGACCAATACCCAAAAAACCAGGCACGGTTCTTGTTCAGAACCAACACAATTCAAAGTTATAAATGTGGCTTCCAACAGTTGTAATTTTCTATTAAAATTTCCTCTAATAACCACAAAATCCTGCCTCAGCAGTCACCTAATCATCATTATAGCATGTATGAGCAAGCACTGCATGGCCAAGAGCAGGACCTCACAAGTTCCTCTGACCATCGGGTGCCCATGGCACTTCTGTAGCACTCAGAAACCACAGTAGTGTCATAAAAGACCTCGAGGAGCAGCTCCATGGAGGTTCACCGTCATTCATTAGAAAAGTAAACACTGCTGGCAACAGAGTACAATACTTTTTTTGAAAGATGTAAAGCCACAAAAATATGGGGTTTTCTCCACCATTTTTTGCTGTCCCAGAAATGAAAACCAGCAACTGGTTGACTAACAAAGGTTATATGGCAATCTTTATGTCCAGAAGCAGAAAGCTATTGTGTATCTGGCCAATTGAATATACTGGGGGTGGACCTAGAGGTTTGCAGACAGTATATCCCTCCCTCCAAAGTTTTCCTTGCATCTGGATACAGGGCCTTTTTCAATATATTCTGTCCAAGCCAAAGTTATTGGTTTGAACCCTTGGTCATGAATGAGTAAGCAGCACAAGTAATATGAGTTGACATTGTGTACAATCACTAAACTATACATGGTCTTTCTTTTTGAAAAACCCTCATAGGTCTAAAAATGATGTTTTCTCTTTTTGGAAATATATCTGAATTACTTGCCTTGTGAGGGACAAATGATCCCTTGGGTGGGAACACTTATCTGATGCATCCTACAGCTCATGCTTCCCCTCAAAGTTGCAACCATTTAGGAGCCACAATTGCATCCCTGTTTGGTCCTTATCCTTCTCTGTCAATGCAGAGAGAAGACAGATGCTAATTTTCAGTTGCGTATTGTAATCTGCTTTTAACAATATTAATGGAAACAACTCATATTACCAGGATGTTTTATCAAATTATAGTCTTCCCTCAAAGAGAAACATTTTTTCTGATACCTTTGAAATCAGCTTTAAAGATGATTCTTTCTGATTACTGTCAACACTGAAATGTCTCATGTGGGTCTATGACTATACTAGCTTTGAAATCTGGATTTTTTTTTAATTCCTACTACTCCTTTCAAATAATTTTCTTTAAAAGAAGTAGAGTCTTTTTTGAAGTCAATTGGAAAAATAATGTAGAAGTGATTTCTTCTCCTTGTATTTTAGAATATCCTCATTTTCTGTCCTCAGCTAAAAAGCCCCACAAAATAATAAAATTAACCTGAGACCACAATCCCTTTTACTCCATAGTTAATTAAAAAATTCCTTTCTTTTTAGTGGATGAAAGTCTTTTAAAAACTCAAATGAAAATAGGTAGGTATAACAAAGTTTTTTGTGCCTTAACCTTGAGGTATCTAGGACTTTGAAATAAAAGACTTTTTGTGGTTACAAGAGTTGACTTGATATTGCATGCAAATCTGAATGTAAATATTACAGGCAAAAATAGACTGTAAAATTTCTTGTAGCTGTGAAGCTGGATTTGCAAGTGGTCTGTATTTATACAGTTTAGTTTCCAGAAACCAATATGGTTCAGCCATAGAAACTAAGGGACAGAGAATAAGATGAGGCACAAGGACAAGAAAAAAATCAACCTGTATCTTAAACACGTGCAAATGCCACATCCTTAATCAACATTTTATTCAACCACTTCATTGAGAATTCTAAATGATTATTTTGATATAAGTAATTGCATTAGTGAAGACTAGTTTTGCTACAGTAGCACTGAGGTGCCCTAGATGAGGAGCATCACCCCACAGTGCTTCTCTGTAGCAATGTACCAGAAGTCACCTCCTGTACCATCCAGTCTGTCACCTAATCTGGTAATTAAAGCACAGGAAAGAGGATATTGTCCCTGTGTTAGTAAGAAAAGCAGAGGGAATATATGGAAATTTTGTAGGAGCAGATGCAGAAATTTATCTCAGTGTATATTTCTTCATACCACTCATTTCTTTAGCCACAAAATCACTTCTAATCTTGTCTACTCTGCAGAGCCAGCCTGGCTACAGCAAACAACGCTTAGCTGGAGCCCAGCTTAGTGGAATTGTACAGGGACTGTCTAGGATGGAGACAGCCTCCCACAGCAGTCCTTGCAGGGCTGTGCTTTGCATTGGTAGCTGGAAAGTGCTGGTAGCACACCAGTGTTTTGGTACTGCTGAGCAGCACTGGCACAGCAGCAGCATTGCCTCTGCAACATCCTGCTCCCCTCCTCCAGTAGGCTGGGGGTGGACAAGGGGTTGAAAGGAGACACAGCCTGGACAGCTGACCCATGCTGACCAAGGAGTCCATACCACATGGCAAAATGGCCAGCAGTAAGAGCTAGGAGAAAGGAGGAGGATGAGGGGCATTAATTATTAAGGTGTTTGTCTTTTGAAGCAATCCCTACATGTACTGAGACTTTACTCCCCAGGAATTGGGTGGAATCACCTGCTGATGGAAAGCTGAGATTAAATCTTCACTAAATTGTCTTAATCTCAACCCATGAGTTTTTGATCTTATTTTTTCCCTCTGTCCAATTGAGGAAGAGGAAAAGAAGTGAGAGAGTGGCTTGGTGGGCTAGCAGCCAGACAAGGTCCACCCACAACAGTACATAAATACTGATAAAGTGTAATATATACACCAGCTGAATAATGTAACTTTCCTTGTCTTATCATCAGAACTTGTTTCTGCTAATATAATAAATAATGGCAAAACTTGATGAAGAATCTTTATTTTAGGGAATTCTCCAATAAGTAATTTCTTTGAAGGTGGTTAGACTACAAAGCTATATTTAGTAGCCTGCACATACTTCGTGGAGTAAAAATTTTAATCATAGAATGACTAATGTTGATTTGGAAGTCACTCAGTGACAGCAGCTATAACTAGGTTCGGTTTAATTTCAACAGTCAATTTTTAGTATTGACAGACATTTAAAACACAAAGGTGTTTTTTTGAACCATTAAAATCTATTCCTGTTGAAATCTTAATAGACACATAAGGTGTTTATGAAGTAAGGTAAATATATTTCTCTATCAAGCTACAATACTATTTGTTCAAATACTTTTGTTCTTAGCCACATACTGTACCAAGTAATGTGATACTATTGATGCAAATTCTCATTTAGGAACATTGAGCATTGGCAGACTTCATATCCTTAAGTAACAGATTTTTTTTAAGCAGTTTATGCTAACCTTGCTGGACCTAGAAGGGACTTGACAAATAATTTTGCAGGTACATTACACTGCTACAGACATAACTTTCTCCTGTCTTTAAGTATGCCTAACAGCTAAAATGTGTAATTTACTTTTATGTTCTTTATGCCTTTATATTTTTTTCTGACATCAAGATGTCTGAATAGGCTAGTTAATCTGTTCAGAATCCTTCAGAGAAACCTTGTTATTGCCTGTGAAGAGGCTGTATTTTATATAATGTGTTTTACTCATGCAGAAGGAAAGGCACAGTGAACTTGCAGTGTTCATTGCTGCAGCAACTAACCCCCTTCCTCCTATGAGTTACCCATTCTTTCCCTTCCTAACTCTTATCTTTCACATGCCATCAACCTTGATTACACTCCCTATTGATAATAATTTCTTTTGCAAAATTGTTACAAAGGAAAAATTATCAGGAATATTATATATGATATCTTTAAAGACATTTAAACACCATTAGGGATAGAAAGAGATAAGATTCTACCCCACATGCTTGGGAATCAGGTGTAAGAATTCATAACCAAGAAAGAAGAGGAAGAATTCAGATGAAGAACACATTTTCCCTGCCTGTTCTGCCTGGACAGTATAGAAAGTGAGTGCTGCAGCTCTGCATCTTCAAGGTTTGTGTCTCCCCTGCACTTGACAGGGGAAGAAAAGATGGAGTTGTGGCACGTTGTACAGGCCATCTGCCTTTCAGCAGCACAACTGCACAGCCAATGGCTTCCATGCAGCTGAAGACTCCCAATCCTCTCCTGGCAGAGATACTCTAAATCCACTCTCTCACAAGCTGCAAGCAGATCAACTTTTTCAACCCCTCCTCATGTCTGGTACAGTATCACTGTTTATTTGTAACACATCTTCACCAAGAAATACCAGCCAAAACCGGGGCTCTCACAAGACAGTCCCTGTATGAAGAGCCTCTGCTTGAGGAGGTTCAGGCTAAATCAACAAAATTAACTGTGTATGTAAGTAGAAGGAGCAAACCAAGGGGGAATAGATTCAAACTAAAAGAGACAAGGTTTAGATTAGACAATAGGAAAAAAATTCTTTACTGTGAGGGTGGTGAGGCACTGGAACAAGTTGGTCAGAGAAGCTGTGTATGCCCCATTCCCTGGAAGTGTTCAAGGCCAGGTTGGATGGAGCTCTGGTCTAGTGAAAGGTGTCCCTGTCCATGGCAGTAGGGTTTGAATTAGATGGAGCTTCAAGGTCCCTTCCAACCCAAAGCATTTTATGATTATATGATGATTCTATGAACTCAGATTTGAGTAATGTCTTAGCAGTCTGAAATATATATTCCCCTAAAGAGAAAGCTGCTTTCTAAAAATAAGTCCTGAATACCACACAACCTGGAATTACAAAATGGAATTCTATTATCTTTCATGTGTAAGTAGACAGTCAGAGTCAATTCAGTTTCTTGACTTGCTTCTAGATAGTGTTCTTATATGGAAGTCAACAGGCATTTCCACATTTCTTAGCATGAAAAAGTTTAAAGAGTTGTCTCTGCCCACAGCTCATTTCTTGCCCTTGTGCTACAGTTTGTTATCTGCTGAGTTGTGACAGTACAGCTGTTTTTGGACCGCACCCCAAACAGGGTCATAAAACTCAACCAGGGCAAATCCAGCCTTGTTCTAGAGATATATAAAGTTGCAAATAAACTTTCAGAATGAACTCAAGTGCTGAGAGAGCTTCTAACGTGCTTTTACATATTCTGTTATTATCCTATGTATTGATAATACTCCATCTGAATCTCTGAAGTTGACTCAAAGTAGCATTTTCAGTATTTAACCTGAGTGATTTTCAGGATCATCGACATGACAAGGGTGGTGTGGCTGCCTGTGTATTGCTTACAGATCCTGTCTGTGCTAATGAAACTGCTGTTTTACTGAATACTTCTTAGATACAATTGACCGAGGTTGTGTCACGTCTCTCTCTAGCCAGGAATGAGGGAAGGTCTGTTGGTAGAACGACTTATTTAAGTGGAAGCATCCCATAATAATGAGATACTTCAGAAAATTCCCCTTGGAGAGCTTCTTTGAAGGAATTGGGCTAGAAGGAGTGGAATTTCCTCAAAAGCAAAATATAAACCAGATGTATTGCGGGGTTTCAGAGTCCTCAAAGCGTGAACAACTTAAAAGGAACTGACATTCTCAATGTCACAGGAAAAGAAAAGACAACAGCTCTGCTACCTTAAGACAAGTGTCTACTGTAATTATCAGACCATGGATGAGGCAAAATGGCTACACAGAGAAATGAGAGTGTCCTTTTACTCAAAAGAGAATAATAAGGGGACCAGTCACAGGTCCCGTCGACTACTCTCATTAATACTAATCACGCTCAAAAAAAGGTGAAGAAAATAGGGAAATTATGTAAGAATCTGCTTCTCTGTTTAAATGTGTATCAGTTAGAGAGGTTTCCCTCCCTCCCTCCCTACTCAAAGGTTTTCTTTCTGGTCCATTCAGCTTTCAGATGTCCTTTGGCCAATTGATCTATAACCATTAAAATGACCACATTTCTGGGGCTCTGGGGGATGTTCAGGGTACCCTTTCTTTGGGGTTTTGGCTTCAACCAGTGGCACATTTCCAAAGTAAACCCCCTGGCTGTTCTCATTTTCTTTAAGAAGCCACTTTAGCTCTTGGTCATAAAGAGATCTCGGGGCATGGAACCACTCTTCTTCTGGACATGAAAAGCCCCAAAGCCATGACACAGAGGTCATCTAACTCACTTGAATTTTAGTGAGCTAGTCTAAAGAAAAACAAGGGAAACTCTTGCAGCATGGACATGAGGTCTTCAGCCTGTTTCACTCCAGAGTGCCCTGCCAGCTACTGCAAGGACATCCTTACACATTTCCACAGCCAGAATATCCTAGGACTGATCTCAGATCCTTTTATTTCAGCATCGAGGTAATGCTGGGGACTGTGTCTGACAAGCTTCATAAGACTCCAGAAAACATAAAAGCCTCCAGTGCAGCAACCTGGCATGTGGCAGTTGACAACATGTCCATGCAAATTCTTCTAATTTTTGCAGCTGCTGTCATTTAGTTTTAAATTTACCCATTTCAAAAATTTCACTGCCATGTTTATATCTCACTTGATTGAAATAACTCTCTACCATTTTAGATTTAACCATAATCTCCAAAATAATGCAATTTTATTAAAGTACACATATTCTGAAGACTATCAGAGACTGATATGGAGTATTTGCTAAAACTACACAAGAGAGCTCTTCTGTGGACTAAGAAGAAAGAATGACTGAGACAATCCCTCAACATAAATTTGAGCTGTATAAATATTTTTATCTTGCAAACTAATTTGCCAAGAATTAAGTGTTCTACTGCACCAGTCATGACAGCACATTTAATTCAGAGTTTTGTGAGGTTAACTTCATTCATTTAAAATTTTTCTTTCAGAAACCAACAGCTAACTTGTTAAAGCAAATTTGATTAATCTTAAGTAAGCTACTTTTTATTTCACTACAATGCAGTATTAATGGGAATAACATAAAGGATAATGGAATTAAGAACTCAGTAACAGCTCAGACAACATCCCATTACATCAGACTAATTCCAGTGTGTTTCTGTAGTAATCTGTTCTGCACCACTCCAGTGTGCTTATGCAATCAGAGTAAAGAGCTGTTACCAAGGAAACCAATCAACCCAAGACTCCTCGTGTGTGGAAAATGCAGATATTTAACACCAAAAAAATCCCATGCAAAATAACTTCAAGTAGCAACCCAGACTGGACCTACCTCGGACATTTATAAGCTCATGCAAAGCTGGCTATTGTTCTAACTTGTCAGTTAATAATTTTACAACAGTGGACTGAATAAGAAAATTTCTAAAAAAGAAAATTAAAAAGTGCATTGGTCCAATAGACAGAAAAGTTTATCCAATGTTATTAATTACAACAAAAATGCAAGCAGCAGAATTATTTCCCCTAATTAATTCTCAATTGGTTTTATGAAGCCTACAGCTGAAAAACCCGAGTCTGCTCTCAATGTTGGTCAGAGGAATGATAATTTATTGCATAGCACGAACTGATACAAAGCCTTGCTATCAATGAACAGGTTATTCATAAAAAAAAGGCTTGACTTTATCCCTTCATACCTTGTGATAAGAAACTTCTTTCCAAAGCCGCTAATAAGCAGTTAACTACTTAGCAAATGGTAATGCCCAAGTTCCTGAACTACACATTTATTGTAAATGGCTTCAGGACTGGATACCAAGTTAACTGCATTCTCCAGCAATGTACAGGCCTGGATTCTACACAGAGAGAAGAAGAAATGCAAAGTCCCCTGTTCATCAGGGTTCCAGTTATTAAAACTACCAGCTAATTTTGCTAATATGAGTGGCTAACTTCAGATGCTCATAGGTGAACATAGATGAAATTTAAATAAATGTTTTTAATTTTTAGTTTTCTCCTCTACCAGTTTAAAGATTGGTTTTGGAGAGATTGTCTGCAGCAGCAGTGGCTAAAATTCAAAGTAGAAGTCTTCTAAGCTGTACAGCTCACATAAGTGGAGATTTGAGAGATGATTTGTGCTGAGAGAAATTGTTGTCCATAGACACTGAGTTCTTAAATTACAGTTAAGTCCTCCAGATGTAATTTATGAAAGCATGGGAATACTACTTAAAACGTGTGTAGATAGCGCTACTTTTTGTTGAAATCCATTAGCATTGTGGCACATAATCTTAAAAATGAGCCTGTATTTTAATATGCACAGTACAATTTACTGTCTCTAACAAGCACTGATACTATCTTATTGCAGGACTGTACCTGTAAAGGACACACTGTAGATAGAAAGATTAAATTGGAAATTAATTTCTTACTGATCAACAGATGGCCTAAAATGAAAAGATTTTGAACATATGGAACTAACAAATACTAATCAAGCTTAACAAAAATTTGCATGCTTCAGGGGATTTAACAATAGCTCTAAATCATTTGTGTTACTAAATATGCACACACAGCTTTAGAGAGATCAAACCTTCCAGTTAACTTCACTTGTGCTAATAAAAGTCAGGAAAGATATGGCTGTCCTGCTTCACTGGTAGAAAACAATATTGAAGTTAGGAAGCAGTCGCACAAAGCCCCAAATCACCCTTATTTTTAACACTGCAGAAATGAAATGGTTTTTACAGAGGTATCTGTCACTTTCAGGAGAGAGACATTACATTAGGAAATGGGTCCGTGTTTCTTGAACTGTTTGACTGAAGCCAGTGTTGTATAAGATAATGTTTTATAATTGTTAAATTTAGTGTAGATAAATACAAAGGGAGCATTTGTCTTAAGGTTTCCTTGAAGCTATGTTAACCCTAACTGCTTATCTGCTGTCTTCATCAACTCTGAGAGCTTAAGTGGTTATCTAGAAGTAAAAGATAAATAAAACCCATTTTGAGGGCATTGTTGCTTTTATCTGGGTGAAAGACCCAGAGTTCAATTTTACTTCATTCTAGCATTCATTCTAGCATGTGTCTCGAGCCAAACCCTGAAACAGATTCATCTGAAGTATTCTACTGCCTGCTCTTACAATAAGCTTTCAAAGCAGCAGCCCGTCCCTCCTTCTGACCATGATCCAACAATATGCTTATTTTCAAGTTCCCTCACTCATGACCCAGACTTTCTCTTGTGAAAGGAGTTCTGAACAGATAATGAAGTCACCATGACTGGTTTTGCACCAACTGAATGAACATCTATGTCAGGAACCCAACTAGGGTCTGCCATGTGAAAGAAATGAGGAAACTCAGGGTCTGGGGCCACAGGAAAGGGCTGCTGTGGGAGTACTTTTGCATACTGGGAACTGAAGGGGTTTTTTTTGTAAGAAGTCAGGGCCAGTGGAGAAAGTATAATCTGGCGCAGTCCTAAATCTCTGTCAGACAAAGCAAAAAAGTTCTTTTCCTTTTAAAAACAATAATTTTGAGCATTTCTAGAGCATAGCTAAATATCTAGCACGGAATCTGTGTGAAGTGCATTTACCAGGCTCACTTGGATATTCCTCTTCTTCTTGTAGCCAAGTTCAGCGGAGCCAACTGGTAGTTCGGGGGTTCAGCAGATAACTGTATTGTGTTTCACAGGAACGTTAAAGAAAGCATCTTTCCTTCTGGTGCACACAGTCTTCCTTTTTTACCTTTCCTTTCTGAGCTAAATAACTACTATGTTGCCATACAGGAAATTGAACATCTCAGTTCTTGTAATAGCCACTTGTTTTGTTAAACATTTACATTTAATTTTTTTTTTTTCCATTGGGAAAGATGACTGCACTGAGTTATATGCTGAGTGTCTCCAGATTAGTTATATGGAAGTTAACATGGCAAAAGTTCTGGGCTTTGCAAGTTAGTCTGTGTTTGGAAAGTCAAATTTAGTGTTTTCTGGAGGTGACACCATCCCTGTTTTCTTTGAAGTTCCCAGGGCAGGATAGTCTTAAGATGCTCAGGCTAGATGTGCAGTGAAGTGGATTGGGTACCAAAGTAACTAGGGGTAAAGGCACAGAGCACAGCAGGGCCAAATTCACTGTACTCTCAAGCAAACTATCCAAGAAGAAGAGTAAACTGTCTTTCACTGTGCAGGTGTGACCTTTGTGTATTTTCCTTTTTTATTTATTTAGTTAGTTATTTAGTTGTTTTGGGGGTTTTTCGTAGGTAGTTAAATTGCTAGTTAACTGATAGTTCATTTAGTTTGAGCACCTCAACACTGCAATGTGAAGTAGCTATGTGCATCTAGCAACAAAGTAGTTAACAAAGTCATTTATGCTACTTAAGCTATAACAGAATTCAGAACACTCCCTTGTAGTCTAATCAGTACTTTGATGCTAGCACAAACTGTAGTAACAAATTTATTTCAGTAACAAGCAGATGAGTCCTGGCAGCATCACAAGTAGCAAGTCTACTAACTAGTATTTACCATATTTTATACTCATTCTTTCAGCTTTTTTTAAGGGAAAAACAAAGGCAGCACTATTGTAGAAGACATCCTCAAACAGAAGTGAATCATCAAAAACTAACTACCTTGCATGTGTGCTCTAAGAATTTCATGTGTTCACAGAACACACCCTCAGAGCCACGGGGCAATTTTCATCTCATCCATCTTGTCACAACACAAATAGGATCAGGTTCTTGTCAGCAGTCAGACTCCAGGAACCCAAGTCACACTCACTACACAGCGCCTTATTACATGGAAAAAGATAACTACCTAAGTGTGAAAATATTATCAAAAAAGCCTCTCCCTCTGTTAGCAGAGACGTAACTACTGCTGACCTGTGTTCAGTGAAGGTGTTAATGGAAGACATAACTACAGGATGTTTTTTGATCTTACTATGTTTAATAGCACATACATTTTGGTCTTAGGCAAAGAGAAGAGTATTAGTTTCCACCACATTGGAAAGGAAATCCCAAAGGCTGAAAATTCACTTCTTTTCACAGAAAAAGCCTTCTCCAGCCAGAAATATAATTGAAATATTTTACAGCAATACTTGAAAAATGAAAGCAAATATTGCTTTCATATTAATGACCATTAACTCACTAAACCACAGTTTAATAAACTATGATTTATTAAAAATAGGAGATGAAGACTAGCTAAAGAGGAAGTTTCAAATAAAATGTCTAGTCATTAATACATTCATTCTTCTGAGACCAACTGGATTATAAAATGCACTGGAATCATTAACTGACTTGTAAATTAAGTTCTGAGGCTTTTGAAAGCAGTCTTGACAGATATTTCTACTTTCAGTAAAAGCTCAAGTTGAAATTTTGTGACAATACACATTAAGAATGGCTAGACAATACAAAAATTTCATGTAAGAAATGTAAAAAAAAGATTGGAAGTGTTGCTTACTTCCTATCCACCAAAATTTAAGACCAAAATTTAAGATTTGTATGTACGACTAAATGCAGCACTCACTAAAAGAAACTGATCTCTATTGAACTGGTAAAAGTTCGTTTATTTAGAGTTTAATTCAGATGGATAAATGTTTATACGGCTTGCTGAATTACTGACCAAAATAGTGACCAAGCAATTGTAGAAGTGTCATCAGAGGGCCACAGTGCAACACTTGCTTTATGTATGGAATACCAGTAATTGTTGTAATATATACTAGCTTTATACTGAAGAACCAGTATATTTTGATAACTGTATTTGACCTATGATTCTTACAAGCTGGTCCAAATCTTGAGCAAATAATGTTCAGTGCCATTTTTTAAAATATAAAAATTTCAGTCCTAAAAATTGATTATGATTTAATGCAGAAAATCATCAGAAATTAAAGACAGATAATGAATTCCTGTGTATTTGAAGGAAGATTTTAATACACACCTGTTCATTAGAAGGACTAATGGTGGCTATAGCAACACACAGGGAAAACAGGATTTTACTATTATCAGGATAGTAAATATTTCTGTTGGGATTTGAAAGAAATTACATTAAATAACTTAAAATCTATTTTTGACAATTTTTACACTAATCTAGGCAGAATAAGCAAGCAGATGTGCTTTCTAATAGCCTTTTTAGGTTTAAATATTCACTCAGGAATTTACATTTTGTTTTTATCATTCTAGGAAAGCTTTCTTCAGCATTAGCCTAGTTTTTACACTGCATTGGTTCAAAATGTTAAGTCAAATTAATAAAAAAATAATAGATTTAGAATATTTTGTCCATATGGATTTTTCCACTCTCATATCAAGGTATGCAATCAGCATGCAGTTTATGTAAACCAGATTTCCATGCTTAATTGGTAAAGGAAAGACAAATCCCTACAACCTCTAAAAATTATGAACTGCACTTTCAAGAGACCAAGATTCACTTTGCCTTATGTTGGTTCTACCTAAGCAAATGAATTGTAGGTGCTCTTTTCAAATTAAGTCTTGAGATTACCTTTTTTTTTTTTTTAATATGCTCTTATTTTTTAGTGTGGATCCTAATTTATATAACAATCACTTTAGTCAACACTGAGATGCAAATGATTAACCCAAATATATATACACATACACATATATGAAAAGATATGAAAAGACTTGACCAATCAGGTGGAAATAAAAGATGCATCCAAATTCCCTGAAGCTTGTTTTGACTTAGAAACATGTGAAAACTTGTTCTTAGTGAGGACTTCTCTAATTTAAAAATGCAGTCATGGTACTTAACTGGCTGCTGCCACTTCTGATTCAGGTCTTTGTTTTGATCAGGAAGCAAAGAGCTGAAGCATCACTGGAGTCAGCAAAAGACTCCAGAAACAGCAATCAAATGACTCAGCATTTAATAGCAGATGACTGCTAAGCCATTACATATCTGAATGAGAAGGCAAGTTATAGTTTATGTAGATGAGAAATAGGAATATTCTTTATGCAGTGGACAGAACTGTTCTTTTTGGCACAGTAGAATGTGCAATTAGTTTATAAGAAGTGGAGAAATCACAATGAGACCAGTCTGACTTTTATAATGAGAAGAAATAAATGCTATTTACCCATTCCCTTTGCAATATACAAATAATAAAGTGACAGTCTCTGAAAGCCTATAATTGCACCAGCAAAAGAATCTAATTTAGCCGTAATGTCAGGGTTGCCTATGCAATGACACTAAAACCTTCTCTACAATATCAGTATTTTGCTTTCATCATTTACCATGAGCAATCATGACCTTGTGCTGGAGGACTGCCTAGTGTCAAGGATCTTTTTCATCTCTGGCTTCTTTACAACAGCCCTTATAATTCCTTCACTGCTAATTGCCATGTGGACACCTGTCCACTTGGAAATCTGTTAAGAATATTGGGTTTGTTTCATAAGCAGTTGCAAATTAGTAATGATTCTGGCTACTGTCAACCTGCGTGGCTTCAAACCAAGAACCAAAATAAAGTGAAAACCTTGACCTCTTTCCATTATGTAGGGCCTCTAAATTAAATTTAATCCATTATCTGTGGATCTGCATGGCAGCTGCTGGGATAGCATCCAAGTCACACAAGTCCTGGAAGTATGACAGCATAAGGGAACTGCAAGAAACAGCCTACTACACTCAGAACTCACATCCTGACTCTGGCATTATAAGTGCTGACAAGGGAGAGTGTGCCCTGTCAAAAAGGGGCAATTTCTAGTTGCAGGGAAAGAGAGGAAGAAAGAAGAAAGTGGTATTTCTGCATTTCTGTTAACACATCATTACTAATCCAGCTACATGACATACAACTGTCCAACAAAGGAAATAAGAGAGAAAAGTACATTTTTTTCATTGTGTTGCTCAGGGATTTAATTATACAACTCCCATAAATGTTAATGGGAATCACATGATCCCACCTTGTATGGTGTAATTAAAATGCACCCAAGAATATCAATCACTTCTCAGACCAGAAAAGGTAGTTAAGCATAGCTAAATGCTGAGATTAAAAAAGGATTGCAGAGCTGAGAGAACATTGGAAGTGAAGGCTGATTTGAGAACACACCCAGGAGGATATGAGAAACTCAAATTCTGTCATAATCTATAAAGGGCTGAGATGAGAACAAAAAAGAAAGAGACAACAGATTGTTTACAGATAAAAAATACTGGTGTTAACAGTCTCTGCAGATACAAATTCAATTTGGTTTAAGAATATTACAGCTAGGAGAATAGTTACAGTAGAAAGAGGAAGCAGGATCCTGAAGCCTGTGACTCTTAGACTTTCCTTGGTTTATCCAACATAAATGGGTACTATAGTTGAAAAAAATAGCTCGGCCTGTGGACATTAGCAGGCAGCTGGTAAATGAATGCTTGGCATGCTGGAGAATATGAATGTCCAAAAATTAATTCTGAGTCCTCAAGCAGAAGCCTGTTCTTGCTAGATTCAACTGGTACAAGCTGGGAGGAAATTTCAGTAACACCTGGGCTAAACAGAACTGGTATGTCCTGAATCCTCCTATGAATAAGGAGACATGAGACAGAGTCACCAATTAGCAGGCTGGTTTCACCTTGTGCCTCTGCACAGAGACTATATAAACAGGGAAATTGAAGTTTTGGGTTCTGGATAAAACAGCTGCTGCCAGAAAGGGTTACTGAAGAGAGGAGGTGATCTCAGAAAGAAGAATTGCATTATCATAGAATGTTTTGGATTGGAAGGAACCTAAAAGATCATATAGTTTCACCTCTCGTCCCTTCCATTTGAAGGGACACCTTCCAGCCTGGAAAGCAGTTTAAGATTTTGGCTGGAGGAGAGATCCTGGAAGTCAGGGAAGATCCCAGAGATTTGCTTCAAGGTGAAGGATGCTGTGGGCTGCTTAGGGACCTTGGCTGGGGATGCTTGGAGATGGGTGACTGCAAGCAGTAATATGACATGAACCAGCATGACTTTCCTTCCAAGGGCAGCAGGGACCTTTCTTTGGGGATTTCAAGACCAAGGAAAGCAAGGGTGTGAGCTGACCAGGCAGGGTGAAAGCTCTGCTCTCCTCAGCTCTTGAAGAAGTACCTGCATACAGGTCAGCTATCAGTCGCTATTTATTCTGTTTCATCTAGTACAGGCTACTGCACATTTTGAATCCCATGTTAATAACATTTCTGAGTTTGCTTCAGATATGCTGCCCCCTAGTATTCAGTCTAAAAGACAAGTTTTATTACAAGTTTTATTAATGGAAATTCCATTTGATTTCCAGTGATAAGTGCCTGTGGTTTTTGGTTATAAAGATCTTGAGTTTTATTCCACCTTATGACCCAAAAGTCCAAGGCCCTATGGTGTATTGCCTGAAAGAAACAAATCATTGGAGCCAATGCACTGTGAAATCAAAGACAGTGAAGACTTGAATAGGGAAAAACACTTTTCTTAGCTTTCCAGTTAAAAAAAAAAAGGAAGCTATACACGAAAATATTTGCTATTACTTATTACAAAGGGATAAAGCTAAAATTGTGTACATTCTGTGAATTAAATAAAGAACTTAGAGACAGCAGGTGTTATAAGAGTACTATATTAAAGTTTATTATAATATATATTCCTTGGAAGTGATCCTTAGGAAAAAAACAGTTTAGACATTAAAGAAAGGAGCTCTGAAATAAACTTAGTCCTATTTTTATCACTATTCTGTAAAATATGCAGGAAGACATGCATTTCATTGTCATCTGAAAGCATAAAATTATGTGGTAAAAAAAAGTCCATAAAAATACAAGGCTTCAGACATTATATTTATTCCACTCCTATTTACAATGAAAACCAGCTAAATAAAAAATGGACAAGGGGAGGCAGGAAAAAGGAGTGGGTACACAGGATAATGAAGGTGAGGGATCTCCCTGAAGCTTGACTTGATACCAAATAAACCTCTTCTAGTCACACCTATTGGAGCCATTTGATTTGATGCTACTGAATTAACATTTCAGTGGGCCAAAAATAAGCATGCAGGATCTTCCAACCTCTCCTAGAATTAGCCTGCTTTTTCTCAGCATCCACGAGCATTTATCTGTATAAAGTAAGAGAATTCCAATGGGAAAGAAAAAAAAGAGAGAGACTTACTCTACAGTGTAAGGGAGAGTCAAATTCATGCCTATACTCCACTCAGTTCTTTGATTTGGGAAACATATATGAACCATTTCTGTGTCTACTGTAGGCCACACTGTTGAACACAGACCTCCAAAGTGAATCTGGGTCACTCTGCTATTACTGCTACTGGCTTGTCTTGCTGTTCAACAAGAATTTTATTCTGGATTTATTAAAAAATGGCTAAGAATTATTTTTTAAACAAACAAATTAAGAAAATGTTCCATCTTTTATGAAAACAGCATCTCAGATCAAAATCTTTTGAGAAGTGTTTCATAACAAAGTTTATTAAAAAGTTACCACATAACCATAGAACAGAATGGAGGATAATATGTACAAGCCAACCTAATGCAACAGATCTTTTTTTTTTTTCCTTTTGTAGCTCTTAGATCCCTTCCTGTGACACAAAACCAGCAAATTGGGATAATTTGATAATTTTTTATCCTCTCCTTTCCTTTTCACAGTAGCCAAGGACTACCTGATGGGTATTCTAATCATGACTAACTCTGGGGCTGTTCATGGAATGCCATAAGTATCAGAGATTTGATGGAGGAAGAGCACACCCACTTTCAAAACTCAAAGAACTAAGAAAAGGAACGGGTTCCAGCATTAAAACAAAACAGCAAAACAAAAAAAACCCAAACAAACAAAAGCCCTGCAAAAACAAAAAGTGAAAAAATTACCCAGTTCCTTCAGGAGCTAAGAAATTCTGTAAGGTGCTGAGTACTTTAACTTTCTATTGTGTTGACTAGGAGTTGATGGCATTCAGTGAAACACAGAACAAACAGAACAAATACCCATGAGCTCGGAAGTCCTACACAGAAAATGCGATCATTTCATCTGACATGAAGTGTTACACTAAGCAGAAAGCAAAACTTTGCAGGGGTAAAGCTTTTGCGAATCTGTGAGGAGGTGGCAATGTTGCCAACATCTATCTGAGAAGGTGATCTATTTTAACTTCCTCTATTGCATCCCATAAAGACAAAATCTTTAACTATGAGCATAATCCACCCTCACAGTCTCCAGCTTTGGTTTTCAATACAGGTAAAGGGTCTCCCTGGCTCCAGATGATCACTACTTGTTTCTGGATTCATGAAGCACCATAGTTAGGATTTAATTCATCAATCAAATAGCATTTGTGTGACTAATAGCAACAAATAAGAATACAACAGAAGGAAGCAAAAGCTGTCAGACCATTATAAGTTTAAT
Organism: Lanius collurio; assembly: GCA_020086605.1. Lineage (NCBI taxonomy): Eukaryota > Metazoa > Chordata > Aves > Passeriformes > Laniidae > Lanius > Lanius collurio. Next base: position 27,995,606 of record JACBWW010000003.1, on the reverse strand, counting down.
TGTACCAGCATTGAATTCTAGACTGGGGGAAAAAATGACAGCATCCCTCACAGGCACAGTGTGCTATTCCATCCCCATCAACATGAAGAGCCACAAGGGGCATTAGACAGTATCCCACTAAATAGGAGATGATGATTCGGGGCTTCCTACATTTTTAAAATAAAGCTAAATCACTTCTATATTTAATTGGTTGTTTGGGGTCAGAAATTACCCTAACTGATATTATGCAGGGGTTTCTTTTCCCCGCCTATTTTTCTTACCTCTGAAAAATACATGAACAGGTTGGATGGGGTTTTGAGCTACCTGGTCTAGTGGAAGGTGTCCCTGTCCACGGAAGGGGGTTAAAACTAGATGGTGTTTACAGGTCCCTTCAAACCCAAAGAATTCTATGATTTTTAAATTTGCCCCCAAAGCCACCTTTATTGAAAATAATTGGCTATTTTCAACTACTGGCAGACCTCTGCAAATATAGGTGATGATAAGAAAAGTATTTGGACCCCTATTTAGTCCAAAATGTATTCTCCATTTCCTGAGCATAAAGAGGAAAATATTTTTAGAAGTGCCAAGCCAGCAAAAAAAAAGCAGAGTATTTACTGATACAGATATTGCATATTTTTCATGAAGGTCATGAGATAAAATTGGAATCCATTTAAAATAGCTTGTGCTTTGATTAGCCGTTTTTCAGCCCTGCCTTCCTTCACACATATTCATTAATATACCCCTAGAAATATCATTATCCCAATATTCAGAAGGCTTCTAATTTCAAATTAAATACATTCAGCATCATTGTTCCTTCAACTGAAAAGAGACTGCAGGAGTACATACATTACTTTTTCATAAATATTTTGCTGTGATAGCTGCCTGAAATGAGATGTTTTCCTTGTCCTTCTTGCCAGAATACTGTGATTATTTCACTAGAACTGTGAGGGTTTTTCAAGATCAAACACCTCAACAAATGTTCACCTAACCTTTACTAGTGGCTGTTCCCCTTCCATAGCCCAAAATACCATGGAGGCTATTCACCACCGCTTGGGCACATCAAACTTATCTACTCTGCTGCTCTCTCTTTCTGCACAGGAAATCTTTCCTAACAGTGACTCCAATTTGAAGATTTCTTGGTCCTCTTGGCCACTGAGTATAAGTGATTACTTTTTGTATTAAAATAGCCATTTGGAAGAGAGTTGTCTTCTCTTTCCTTTATCTTGGGAGGGCCCCTGAATACTTCTGTGAAGTAAATATTGAAATGAAATCATGAACACAGCAATAGTCGCATATGTAATAAACCACAGAATTACAGACTCACAGAATATGCTGAGTTGGAAGGGACCCTCAATGATCATTGAGTCCAACTCCTGGCCCTGCACAGCACCATCCCCAGGACCACACAGGCAGATTCCATTGTTTCAGAATCAAGCCCCATGATTACAAGGTATACTTCCATGTCATACCTACCATCAGAATGTCTTGTATGCTCTTACACTGCCTTGAAAATACTCAGGCATGGGATGCTTTTACTTCAAAAGCTTTAACACTAACACAAACCCAATGGGGTTTTCCAAAGGCCCTGAAATTCAGTCTCACAGCAGCTGTCATTAATATTTTCACTGAGCACACAGTAGCTGTCATTAATATTTTCACTGAGCAGTCTGGGAACCCAGCTCACAGATGAGTCTTCTTGGAGATCTCATCCTGAATTATAATATTTTGAACTACAGACTATTAATTAAACAAATCATAATTTGCCCTTTCAGTTTAGCTTTAATCAGGAAAGCTTTTTGCATGTGGACATGATCTCGCTGCAAACCTGCAGTATTATTAATTAAAGTGAGTAAAGCTACCTCGAATTTATGAGGGTAAATGCCAACAGAATTTGGTCTCTTGCATGCCACTGGTCTATTCAGTCTGTACCTTGGACAATAAAGCCACAAAGACAGTAAATCACAGCATATTCTAAAGCCACAGAAACCTTCAACTTGCCAATTGAAGCACTGAATGCACATGCAAATCACTAAATGAACATGCAAAATGAGTTTTAAGTCATTATTCATGAGTGTTAAGAGAACTGGTAAAGATAGATATGTTGTGGTCCCTATTTTGAGAGGTATAAATGTTATTTAAAAGATTTCTAGAAAGATTTCTGTGAAGAGTGGTAATGTTTAAAATAAGAAGTAATCCAAAAAAGGCATTAACCTATGGGTTTTCTTTTGTCTTCTCTATATCTGTTCTTTTTAACCCTTCTTATGGGATTCACAATAGAGAACAGAAAATACTGTCACATTATTCTCTGGGAGCTTTTAAGAAAAATTTTTTTAGAGATACTTAAAGGGTCAGTAATGAGGTTAGCACTGTCAAGAAAGGGGTTTCTCAAGCTATCCCTCATGAAAAGAGAATTAACACAGCAGATTAGTCACCTCAGTGCTGAGATATTAGCATGTGATACAGTGCACCATACCACGCTACTGTTTCAGTGTTGCCAACTCATGCAAATCACACAATAATTGGTATTTTCCCTAAGGCCAGTATAATGAGATTACATAAAAATAATAGATCTTTAAAAACTAATACAATTCTGAGCCATATGCTTAGGAAAAATCTTGAAGTAATTGTTCTCTTTGATTTTAAAAAGCCAACAAATAGAAGGAAACAAATTCTGAAATTCTTTACAGTTAAAATTTTATCCTTTTTAAGGCAATGGAGATCACCTAAAGATCAAATTGCCAATACTGCAGGAATATCAGCACAGTTGATGATCCCATTTCCAAACCACAACTACTGCTAACATTTTCTACTTGCCTCTCCATCACATATTATGTGGATTAGTTCTGTCTTAGAGCTTTCTTAATCTTAGGTACACATCACAAGTTCAATAAGTGCCTTTGAGGGGAAAGAAAATCTTATTTAATTACAGTAATTAAATTTTTTAATTAACTGGACACTGTCTGCTGTTGCTTAACCGAGAAAAACTACAGGGTTATGTGCATTCTCCCTCTTCAGTGGAACAACATGGAAAGCCAGCAAAAGGGCCATGTCAGCAAAGAACTGACAATGTGAGGAGAAGAAGCAGGAAAGAATTCACTGCATGAGGCATCTGGGAGAATCATCATTGACTCAAAACCTTCAAAGGAGAATTACTTGGCACAAGCTGGAGTGCAGCAGGGCTGATAGCAGATAGTGACTACTGAAAGTATTTTGTAGTTTCAGTTCATCAAGTATTGCTAGTGGCAGTTTTGCTATTGTGCTGTGTATTCACCATACAGGCTTCTTTACCTTTCCCAAAATTCTTTGAGTTACACAATGGAATGCATAGAACTATGGGTATCACCAAAATCGTCCTCTATTACACTTATATTGTTCTTACAAGTAGAGTAAGAGATGCCAGCCTTCCATTTTCTAGACCCCTTGTTAACAGGATTGCTCACCTAACTTAAAGCAACATCAAGTAACTTATCCTAGCTATTCATGCCATGACTCTGCAGATTAAACAACACATTATACCTCTAAGTCATTTGTAAACCAAAGCTAGTAAAGCACAGACTTGCCTGTGTCACACATGTGACAGGGATACCCTCATATGTCTGTCTAGAAACTCTCCAGAGGCCAATCCAATGTAGAATGTGAATTCTGTACTATTCTTTATACAAATAGTAAGATAAGAAAATTGACATAAAACTGGTTTGGGCTGAGACAATCAGAGAATTGACTTCCCCAAATGATTCGGTGCCAGCTGGAAGCAGCTGAAAGGCACAATCTGACAACGTCCACTTCCATGAGCCGTGACCTTGCGATTCCCTTCCCGTGTGGTCCTGCTTTTCACTCTGGCAGGTCAACAGACTCCGTCCTACCAAAGCTAGGGCGTGTTGCAGGCTGTGGTATCTCTTCTCTGAGCTGACAGGTGAGAGTTTAGAAATTATTTTTTATAGGCTTTGATGCTGGTTGACCTTATACACATACACATTGTGGCAGACTTTGGTGTGTTACTGTCAGCCTGTGTTTTATATAGAAGTATTTCAATTTAACAACATAGACTGAGACCCAAAAGGGAAATGAGAAGTGAGTATTCCACTGTTTTTCTCTATTTTATGGTAGATCCTAAGACCTGGGGGCATAGAGAGTTTTGTTGGACATTTTCCAGTGCAGAAAGAAGCACGCATTCAGAACCTGAAGTACTTAAACCAATAATAAATTATTTGTAGTTCTAAGGTTTTTTACGGCATTCATATTGTTTTCTAAACTCAGTGCAGAGAGATACCTTGCAAAATTTAACCTACTGATTAATGCTAGAATTTTGCTTCATTTCCCATTTGTCTTTCCTACTATTCTTTTCTACTGAGAAAACTGCAGGAAGTTGGTTATGCTTTTGCTCTGCTCAATGCTCATCTGCCTAGAGAATATTTTTAAGAAAGAAAAAAGACAGGAATTGTACACATAGTTCTTTTAATAATACTTAGCATCAGAAACAAAATATCTCAAAATCATTATTTGTTGGTTTTCATTCTCACAAATTTGGAATTAAGTTTCCATCAGGAAACTTATCTGCTTAAGAGGATGAATTATTGCATTTAAGTCCCATTAGTCAGTAATTCATTGTTTCTGAGTAAATGCAGTAATTTTAAAGTAATTATAATGAGACTTAAACTAACTTTTACTGAGTAGCAGTTAAATATTATGCAAATAAAGATTATTCTATGCTGATGGAAATATTCCTTCTTCTAAATCTTTCCCTGGTTACACGCTACCCTTAAAAATTATTTATATGTTCTTGGCAGACCTACAGCAGAGAGACTGCACATTTGATTTTACAGACACTCTTTTCCTAAGGCAACCCTGTTATACAGACTTTATCTCTTCCTGCTTTACAGAAGGGCTTGATCTTCCTTTGCCTATAGAAATAAGCTACAGCAATGATCTCCAAACTTTTTTGATGGTGAACATCTATCAGTAAAAACATTTTCAGCAAAATAAATTTCACTCATTCATTAACTATACTAATGTTAATATATTATGCATATTGCAAAGCATATGCAAAAACTGAAAAAGGATTAGCTAAAGATGACATAAATACTATTTTAAAAAATATTTTATAAATAAATAAATAAACTGTTATTATTTAATTTGTTAATAGTACAAAATGTATTTTCTGCCTATATCTCAATGGATTTTCTCATGTGTGGACCCTACTTTGGAGAAAACAGAGCTAGATCACCATACTGCTTATAATGTGGGGTAAATGCAGACCACGATCCTATCTGAAGTTTTAGCCTCTGTCACCAAGACCAATTAATCTACTAGTAGGTACCTTAACTTTCTTTCCACTCCTACAGCCAGGCTTATTTTCAGAGACACCAGGGATATGCATCCAGTTTCATCACATAATAATATCAAGGTGTGTTCCAAGAGTGAGCAACTAAAAGCAAAAAAATGTCCTGGGCTCATCAGTTAGATGTCTTCACTATATAGCAGCCTCATTTTTCAGCAGGTCCTAATGAATTTGACATCTGCAAGGGACATCTCTCTGGAGAGAAGGCAGGATGATAAATACAGTAGCTCAGAACAGCTTCTTTAGAAATCATAAGATTAAGCAACTGGAGAAAACACTGACACAAAAGCCAGGTTACATCTTATCTTCCCTAACTTCAGCGTTCTCCCTGAGGCCCCTGTCTTGCCCTTCTGAGTCTGGCCAGTTTTGTTCATTTCTCTCCCCCAGGCAGCAGGAAGGGAGAGTCATGATTGTCTTCAAAATCAGCTAGTTCCTTACTTTTTCTCTTAAATGCCAGCAGAAGGGTTTTCTAAGGCCATTGCCATGTTCCTCTGTGTGTCAGTTGTCAGACAGAAATTAACTCTTTAAAACTAGGTAACAGTACAATAATCAAATTGTCCAAGACAGATGAATGTTGTAGGACCTTCATAGTTCAGCAATGATTTTTACTTTCTCTTGGTTGTGAGTGTGAACACAAGATCCTCAAAGGCTGTAATTTAATCTTCTATGGGATATACAAAAATTCTGTCTTTCTGCTAAGTCCTTTAAGCTGATTCACATTTTACTTTAGGTATCCTTACAAAGTATCAGCTAGTCTTTCAAATGAGTGCATTACAGTCTTACAACTGGAAAAGATTAGTCAGAAGTTTCTATTTCTAAGTATTAAAAGAGATTACGGACTCATAGCAACTCAGATATGGTATATTTGCTCAAAATCCATCTCATTAGAAATGCTATGTAAAACTCCTCAATCCTGGAATGCTTCAAAAGAACCTATAATAAAAATTTTTATAATCATGTATTATAATCATGAGATTTTAATCAAAATGACAATTCTAGAGAATTGTCTCAAATGACACAGTGTCCTGATGCCAGGATTTTACAGGTTACATCATATATCTCAAACAATTTCTCAGCACTTCTGGGAGGCTCTCTCCCTCATTTCCAAGTACAAGAACCTCGTTTTGCTCCTGAGGGAGTTGTGCAACTAGAAAAATTGTTTGTTGGAAAACACTCTCTTGATTTCATGAAGTTCAGACCCCAATAGGCAATATGTAATCTTGTCAGTAATACAGATAGTAAATATTTTTCTATGATCCAGTCCAGATTTATTTGAAGCAGATGTTATCTGTAAATCCATTATCTATAGAAATCGCTAATGCAAAATCTCAGTGCCTAGATTTCTCTTGTGCCCCCTTGTTTGATTAAAAGGACTGCTTTTAAACATGAAAAAGTTAGGCAGAATGGCAAGCAAACCCTACCAGCAATTCTCTTCACAGGCTGCAAGTGAAAGTCTCTGGACCAGACTGCCCCTTTGCTTTGATTTCACAAATCTCTGAACCTGATGTCTTAGGTGCAGTCATGACATTTTCACTGCTGTCCTCTGAACTCAGCTAAGAAAGGGGATGAAATTAGACATCTTCACTTGAAGACATCTTATTTAAGACTTGGATGCCTTTTAGATGCTGCAGCTAATTCTGTAACCCATATTGACAAATTTTCAAGGCTTATTCTTGCCTACCTACACAAGTCCATATCCCCAAAAGACATTAATAAATTGCTTGACATCAGATCAGATATGCTCTGAAAATAAAAATAAATTGGTCTCCATACTTTAGCTTGGGTTAAAAAAATCAAAGGCTGTAGAGTCTGGAAGCTCTCCCCCATCAGGGTTTTCTGAACTTCAGCCTGTCCCCACATTCTACTTCAGTGTAAACTGACAGTTTTCTGAGAAGGTGCAACCTTTTGATAAGGTTGTTTTCTGATTACTCTGAATATGTCTAACACACACATCTATTTTTAAAAAAATACTCCAAAGCATCCAGATTTAAGATCCTCCAGACACCCCTGGAGGTCAACTGAATCAACTAGTCTTTAAACGAAACTAGAGGGAAATACTCTCTTTAAACAGCTAACAGTTTCTCTTCCAAGTATTAGCACTTAAATTGGGAAACACTTGGCTACCAAGACAATCTCTGTTTATGGAAGACAAAGAGCAGAGTCTTCAAGGAGGATGATATTCATGTATCCAAGCCTTTAAAAACAACTTTGTAGATGAACATTTGCATGTTTTTTTATTTGTGTCTGGTTCATAAAGCAATGAATTTTTAATGCAGCTGCATATGGTTTTGCCTTGAGCGGATACTCAAGAAGGGAAGAGCACAGTTATTTACTAGCATGCAAGTTCTTCCAAATCAGAGATATCTGAAAGATAAAAGCTCAGATTCACCTCACAATGCATGAAGAGCCATCTGTAAAGCTGCCAACGTAATTGCTCACAGAGCTCCCCAAAGAGCCAGATGCCACCACTTGAACACATTCCCAACTTAGTCATCTGAGTACTGAAGACAGGAGGGAATAGCAGGAAGTTGAAAGGTCAATGGTATGCCATTTATATTCTGAAAAGATGAAACGGATTTTTGGAGAAAATTAAACTGAAAGGACGTCATGCCAAACAGAATGTGCTTTAGCAGCACAATTTAATACTAGAAATAAATGTGTGTGTCACTCTGGAGTTTTTAGAATATGAAAGGCATGAAAATTGTGCTCTGATAATAATACAGAATGAAAATGTGACAAAATTTCCTCATAATTAAAAGATGTAGTGAAGACACTCTTGCAACTTGTTTTTGATTCTCTGCACTTTTCCAATCAGGGCTTTGTTTCCAGAGCTTATTCTTGCAGTAAAATTAAAGCAGGCATTCAAAATCTCATTTTCTTATGCACCTGTTTCTCCGTTTTACTAGCAATAGCTGCCATAATTTCAGTAAGTGCTTGGAGGATGATACTTGGTCTTAAAGGCTCATGCAATGGACAGAGTACAACAAAAGTGGGTAATAAGCCCAAAGATTCAAAGTACAATTAAAGCATGCATTCGATATTTTCTCAGCTCTGTAGCCTCTTTGTATCACATTATCATAACAAAACCCTGAGTTCTGAAGTCTCCAGGAGTCTACAAATTACTTACCATAAAAATTATACTAAAACATCAATCAAGAAAAAAAGTTGACAAAGATAAATATGTTACTCTCTGCATCAGCGGAGCAAGCACTACTTGTGCAAGACAGCAGCTGAGTACTTATCCCTCTTTCCTGATATTTTTCCTATCTCAACCCAATTGGGAACATGCCTTTCTGCTCTTTGCTTGATAGCATTCAGGTCTCATATGGCACCAAACTGGATTCTCCTTACATGCCCTTTGTAATCAGCTGAAGGAAGAGGAAACACCTCCCTCTCCATGCCTTCAGCTAAGACAATCAACAAGTCCAAAGCATCACAGCAGTGCCAGGAAAAATGGGACATGAACTTAGTGGCTCAGGGAGGCCCTTATGGGTTACTGAGGTTTGTCACTCTTCGTCTCTTTCACCCCAGCTTCAGGCCTGTCAGGTCCAGCTAATGCTTCATAGCTCATTCGGAAGACCTGTGGCCCAGGCTAAGGGGGGACATTGCCACAGAAATCTGCACCCCTGAAAGGCATGCCGGTGCTTCTCCCCTTCCTCTTCCTTGCCATTCCCCTCTCCATTGTTGCACAGATGTCAAGCCACATTCACAGTCCTGGCTGCCAGTACTGTAATCACTCTTAACCCACATGATTTGATCACATACAACTACTGATTAATTTTCTTTTTCTTTATACCATGGCAGTATTCTCCTCTTGATACTCTCAACTCAATGATTCCCTTCCAGCTTATTACCAAGAGTGAGTTAGGTCCACAGTGGTCTATTATTTCTTTCCAAAATAAAAAATATTAACTGAACTTCTCTATCCTGCTCACTATTTGAAAAATGCTGTTATTCTGTTCTTGTGATAGCGGGAATACTTGGTATCTCCCTGCTCTGATGTTCAAAAACAAATCACACATAGCAACCTCTTGTGGCAAAACCAACTATACCATCACATGCACTTCACTTTTGGGCCTGCACAACTATTTTCCTTTTCTTTGACAGAACGAATCATATTAATGAAGAACAACTTCTGACCCAAGAAATAAAGCTGCTTCTTGATTGCACAAAAATTCCAGTACAAAAATCAAGTCTCAACTACTGGTTGCAATAAAATTCCTGTTTTTTGAGCATTAGCCTTTCTTTGACTTCTTATCAAGTTACCAAAGGTTTGCCAGTGCAAAGGTCACTCGAGAAAGTTAATTTGAATTAATTTTTAAAGTGGATTAGTCAAAACATATTAAACGTCTGTGTAGACACTTTCATTCAAAATTGCAGCACACTTAATTAACTCATTTTCTCTGGAAATTAAGTTAAATTGAATCAAGACACTTTTAATTCTGATTCATAGTATCCACATGAGAGTTTAATGTCATTTAATTAATCCACTGTGGATTCACACTTCTATTTAATTTGGATTACCTTTTTGGAGGGTTTCAGTACACAGTAGCTGTGATGCTAGACTTGGGCCAGGATTCTCAAAATTTAAAAATAAACTATGGAGCAGTGATACAATTAAAATTCATGACAGAAAGCTATCCTCATTTGATTTCTGTCATTTATGAAGTGTTAAGCTTGATGAGTTAAAACAACTGTAGCCATTTGATAAACAATTTTGTTGAAATATTGTATTTAAAGCCTCCTGGAATGAAATTCAGATGAAATCAATCTATTTATTATTGGTGTCAATGGAAAGCCATTCCATTAACAGATCTAGAAAAGATTTAACTGATTTTTCCTTGACCCCATACTTGACTGTTTAGTTCATCTGCCATGCTTTTTGTCTTGTCATTTTTCACTGTTGGAGGTCCATGCTCCCCACCTGCTCCCACAAGAGATGTGCAAGGCAGAGCTCACCAGTAACAGCCCTGTGCTGCCATCACAGGCTGAAACAATTGATCTTGTTGGCTGAGAGTAAATGGTCTGAAAAGCTGTTGTGGCAGGGGGATTCAGTGAGCCTCACAAACATGCAGGTCCCACAGGCTCTCCAGCAAGCCACCAGCATAGATAATTTTCCTAAGAGTTTATTTTTCATTCAAGGCAGGCTCCAATGAGAGTTCATCCCAAAACAGCAGGAGGAAGGATCATGGGGGATGTCATGCAGCTTGATGGTCTCAAGAGCTACGATGCACACCACTCTGAGCCCACAAATGTGCATGCCATGCCTCCTCATATACATCAGGCAGGATCAATGGGGTTCATACGGAGACCTCTTACTTTCCATCAACTGAAATGATACACAGTTATTAAGCAACTCTTGTCTTCTTAGAAATTACTGCTGGAAAACTGCTGCTAGGCCTCAGAGGTATCACTGGTGGAGATTGGCATTGGTCCAAGTATAAAAGGACAACATTTGTAACTGTCTGAAATCAAGCCATCACAAAGCACCAGAAAGATAGCTGTAAAAGCAGTGGGAAGCAATGGATCTGAACATGGCTAATATTAGCATATGTAGGTCTGTGCATTAATCCTTATGCTCTCTCTTATGACAATCAAATAGTATGCAGAAGGAAAGGCCTGTGTGTGCTTGCAGGAATACTGATGTATATGGAGCTTTTTTTCCCTTGATAGAACTATCTCTTAAAAAGCAAAAGACCTATTATTTACCTCACTGTCTAGAACAGAAGGGGCGTTGCCTCTTGGCAGAATTCAAGTGTCCCTTAAAGAAAAATTTTGCACTGACAGCATTCAAGTTGAAGTAATGCAATTAAGCACTTGAAGAAAATATTTAAAGAATTCAGAAATTTTTAAAAATATTATTTTAATCAAAAGCTATTAGGACATTTTACTCCATTTAGTAGAATGGCTTTGAAAAAGTAATTTTCCTGCCAATAGTACCAGTAAAGATTTTAAGTTTCTAAGTACTTCAACAAAAATTGCTTCAAAATGGAAATGTAATCATTAGTAATCACTTCTTAGCAGCAAAAGCACCAACAACACCATGACCCATCTCAGCAAATTTAGAAGCTAACAATTTTAGAAGTACATGTTGGGGTCAAATATTTTTTGCTTTACAAATACTTGCTGACAACTGTCAATAAGAAAACTGGCTCTTATTTTTAGTTAACTTGTAATTATGCTCTTCCTGACTTCAGTGTATGAATAGAAAGTTCTTTTAGGAAAATCTTTCACATCTGCTCTTTTAACATTGGCAACACAGATGAACAAATCATGCTGTCGCTTGTCTGCAGTTTTGTGAACTCACCAGAAAAAAGAAGAAAAAATAGTGTTTACTTTTCCCTTATCACTGTAGAAACGTGCACACAAAACAGCATCTCTCTCATCTGGATTGTTTGTACCTGCCCTTCATCAACTGCATAGGAAGGACTGCTCCGGGGACCACACCTTAACCCACCGACCATTTGCCTCTGCCTACCTTCAGTACCTTCACCCCTGGTTGTGTCACAGGTCACTGACAGTTCAGTGCTGCTAACTAACTCCCAAGCACGCAACACAAATCTCTCTCAGACTTCAGTAGTGCTGCTGGAGGCATGATGGCTTCAGGATAAAAGGGACAAAGCTTTGCAGAAATGGGAAATATCTTTTATTCGTTCTGCTGATACACTGGGTAAAGCAGCCAATCATCAGGATACACTGTCCCTTCACCTGACATCACACAATTTCCATACAAAACAGTGTTCTGACTAAAAAAGCAGGTGTCTCTCCCATCAAGAACTTAGATACGCTGCATGACTGTGTTAATTTCCAGGAAATCCCCTCATTAGCTTGTGCTATTATTTTCTTCCAGGCATATTACCCATCATTGCCAAGATACACATTTTATAAGCACTTTACTTATGGTCTCTGCCCGACAAAGTTTACAGGTTAAAGGTCCAGCCCTGCTCAGCGGGCTTTCAAATGGGGCTACTTAGTGTAATTACCCATAGAAACATATTCTAAGACAAGACTCAGTAGGTAAACGAAACAAATGCATAAGGGAACAAAATTTGCTGAGAAGGGTTGAATTTCAAATTAACTGGGAGCTGACAACACATTTTTCTCCCTTACATATATCTATACATACTTGAGAAAAAAAATCAAGATTTTGTTTGCGTATTGAACTTCATTTTGCTCGAGTAAATAACTGTCCAGATGAACAAAATACAGAAAGAAACCTCAAACATTTTAGCATGGATTGCCTTCATAACTAATTTGTAGCCAGTAAGGAACAGTGATCACAACTCACAACTTGCCTATGAGAATTCAGACATCTCATATCTTGTTTGCAAAGTCAATTAAACCCACTATTATATCAAAATCTCCAACTGTATAAGAAGGAAACAAAACAAGAGTTAAACACACTTTTGCTTAACAAAGAACAGATATTTATAAGCAATATTTATGCTTTATTGTAGATAGTTTTCATCTGCGACCACTTAATATAAGTATTCATCTATTTAGAAAACTAAATTATCTACAAAATTAAAAGAACCCCAACAAAATATAATGAGAATTTGCAAGTGAAAGCTCCTTATAGACACTATAGTTTACATTTATGAAACTTACCAATTAACTGGTATCATCTGTATTCATTCTTATATATAAAGCATTTATCTTTGTACTGCTTAACAGACTAATGAGATATGTCAATTCTTTTGACTTTATAGAGAGAGAACAATGGCTTGTACAAAAAGGCTTAAACAGCTCATTTACTGCTCTAGGTTTTGAAGTCTGGTAAAAAAATCCTCTTCACACCCTGAATGAATGAGGACAGCTACCTATGGTACTGAAGAATTATCTTCCTATCCTCCACACAAATTACATGATTAATATCACAGGACATGACCACCAGAGTTGGATCAATGTTACACAGGAGGCATTTGTGAACAGGAGAGGTAACACTCCCACCTTTAATCTGGTAAAAGGAAAAAGAATGATAGGGGAATGGCAGGGAGGATGTCAGCAATTGCAAGAAAGGGACAGCAACAACAGCCATGGGCTAGAAATACAGAAGTAAAGAAGACAGCAGGGAAAGCTACTTGGGGAGATATTTACAGTGCCTGACTTTTTCCCATGCTCCCTAGGTTCCTCCTACAGGCAGCAGAGGAGATGGGCTCTTCCAGGGTGATAATTCAAAGCACCAAGCAGCTATAACCAGTCTTCTGCCATCAACTCCCCTCCCGGGAGAGACTCCCTCCTCCAAGCTGAATGCAAGATGAGGTTTCCTAGGATAAATGCAGTCTTTGTGAATTCCCATACCATAGATTTTCAAAAATGTCAATCTCCTAGCTCTCATTTTAAAGGCCCTGATAAAAATTCTCATTGACACGAGCTGCAATACACTTTGGCCAGTGCTGGAACCTGTGAGTACCCTGCCCTAAGCCACGCTCTGAGACAGCCACAGGGCGATCAGTAGCAGGTGCTACACCTGCACAGAGCCAAGTGGCATCATACCTGTGCTACCACAGAACCTGAAACAACACCTGAGCTCATGATTTCAGAGATTCTGATCCCAGAAATATCCACTGATGGCTTGATACTTGCAGACTCTCTTCTCACTCCATCCCCATAACCAGTGGAGCACTTCTTAATTTCTAGATCCTTGGCAGAGCCAGCATGACCCAGAACAAGCTGACCAGTTCTATTAATGCTGAGATATTTCTACATGTCCTTTTTTTCCCTTTTTAAAGTCATGAATGTATAGTTTAAAATAAGATGCCTACAATGCTCTCAAAGAGAATGTTTCCAGAGAGATAGTGTCTGAACTGAATTTCAGATTGAATTTTGGATTCTCAGTTCTTCCTCCAGCAAATCAAGTATTATATAATGATAGTTCAGGTCCTCCAGAGCAGTGCTATAATTAATCAATTATTCTTTCCTATTAGGGAGATTACAAGAGATTATATTGTATGAATAATGCAATAATAATTGTGTTACTACTGCGCTTGGTAATAACTTTTCAGTTATTTGTGTAGCAAAGGCATGCAACCCTCTCCAACTCATGTGCTCCTGGAGACATCAATGGTCTTATACTCTATAGAGCAGGTGGAACATGCAACTCAGTAATCTTCAATCCAAAAAAGTACCACTAGACAGGATAGGAAAATATGTGACCTTGGTCATACCAATACCAATATCACATTGGCAGACTACTCCATCAAATAACATCTCAGAATTTTCAAATAAAACAGATCTGCTATTATCATTTTATTAGAATCCACAGCTGTGTGTTTCATTAGAAAATAATTTGCCTTTCAATTTTATTTTTTTCTGTTTAAATTTTCTCTCAAGGAACTTTTAGTATTACATCAGACAATCAGCAAATTTTTTTCTAAAAATAAAGAAGGGAAAGAACATTCTTGGAGACCTTGTTGCTCTCTAATGTCTGTAGATACCATTGTCCTGCTTGCTTTCCCAGACAATTCATAACTGGGGAGAATATAGCTCTATTAACCTTGCTTTATCAGCCAGCATGTCAAAATCTGTGCTATAAATCTTCATCTTAATCATTTATGATTAAGAATTCAGATGAGATTTTGTGCAACCTAATTCTACACATCCATCTCTACTTCCCTAATTAAAAACAGACAGCAACGGGGGGGGGAAACCACCCCCCTGAAGTAATGAGAAAAAAACAAGCTTTTGTAGACAACTTTCATTTCTAAACACTTCTTTTTAATCACCATTTAAGAAAGAAATATGATTAATGATGTTATGTACATCAAATTATACATCTGTTCCTTCAAAATGGATTGCTAAATATTGTAGTGCTAGTCCCAGTAGTCCAAAAAATTCTTATTTTTATGAAGCCTCTCTGGTTTCAATTCTTCCCCATCTGTCAGAAAATTTGACATCCATACAATGGAAGTTGCATGGGAGAAAACCTTCCAGGACTCACTGGGTAAAATTCCTCCCTGTTTAGAAAAGCAATCTAAGACTTATAACCACTAAAAATCCTCTTGGTCTTTACATCTATTTAGAACTGCTTTAGCTTTAAGCACCAAATTTGAGTTATTTAAACCCTAACTTTGAGAGGGAATGCAAAAATGTACCTCATACTGAAACTGAAGTTGTTGATACACATCACCAGGTTTTCAGAAAAATCAAACTTGAAAGCTACTAAAGGCATTACTTAAGGTGAGACAGCCAACTCAACCTGCAAATCACAGGCTCTAAATGAAAGGAGATCTCCCAGGAAAAGACATAAAGTCTGTCCTTCTACCAGCCTGAAACTGACTTCTCATTGTATTTTCTAGATCAGTGTAAATAACAGATTCTTTGTTTGATTGAGATGACAAAAAAAAAAAAAAAAGAAAAAAAGAAAAAAAGAAAAAGAATAGCTTAATTAAAATCTGATGTTGGAGAAAGAAAGAAGAAGGAAAAGAAAAATATAATTATGTACTCTTGCATCAACCTGGAACAAGTATGACTCAATTCATAAATGAAAGCACTAAATTTTGAAATGGTTGCATTTTTAGCATGAAATTTTTCTCCCTAACGTGCAGGCATTTTCACAAAATTACTGGAATTAAAGGTCTTCAAATTTGTCCCTTCTCAGCCAAAACTATTTGCTAAATTCAACCTGACTCCATTATTATTTCCCCAAATGACATTTTTCAAACTTATATGGGGAGGAAGCAGAGGGTGGGGAGAGGGAATTGCCTCTATCCTCGGCTGGTTTTTCTAATTGCATTTAAATGATCCATGCAACTGGTCTCCTACAACTTCCCTGAGGGGTAATATTTCACAGTCTAGCTAATCTTGCTATTGAAATGTGTCCTGTTTTTCAGCAAAAAATTCACTAGTATAAAGCAGAACTGGACTAAATTTTGTTAACTTCTAAAAGTTTTTAAGTTAGTTTTCTAATCAATAAGTATATAAATACAGAATATCAGCAAACTATACAAGTCTGGATGATTTAATAGGGCAAACGAATCTGCCATCCAAGGTGCCTACTCATGAGTCCAAGTCTTCTGGTCCAACAATATTTTGCTATATCTGAATGAATGATAATTTCTTTTTTTAAAAGAAGGGGGGAAAAAAATAGAAAAAGAAGCAATGTAAGCACCAAATAATTTTCTTTCATATTACACACCCTTAATACTTGATTTATTCAGTCATCTATTTCTCTGTCTCACTCGTGACTGAATTTGTCTGAGCTGAGTAAGCACTGGTCGGATTCTTTATCTGCTTGTATGTCTGCTTACTACAGCTGGCATGGTGCTTACAGGACCAGAGCTGTGTACACGTCTTCACTGTGAGGGCTGTTGAAGCATTACTCATCAAACAAAAATCACAACTTTTTGGAAAAAAAAAGTTCCACCTCCCTTCTGCTGTCAGTGATTGAGTAATCCCTTTTGCAATTAATATTAGCAACCTTACTATACAACTTAATGGCCTGATACTATATATTTTTTCCCCTAGGATGACTAAGATACTATGTGCTTTGTGAATTTCTGAACTGGTGTCAGAAGCCTGATTAAAGGAGTTGGACACATTATTAAGCCTGTGGGGACTTCATGTGGAGCCTAAAGCCTCTGTCTGCAGACCAGAATGCAGGGTAATGTGCCCACTTATCTTTTGTACTTTAAACTGGTTTGACACTCAGTAAAGTACCACGTAATTAGTTTGGGCTATGGCACTCTGCACAAGAGGGAAGGCATTCTAGGCTCAGACATAAGCATCTTTTTCAGATTTACTCCGTTTCTGAATCACCTAGCACCTAGATTTACATAACACAAGGGAAACATCACACATCCACATCTCAGGTTAAAAAAACTCCAGTATGAACCAGTCAACAAACACTACTGAACACAGCCTAAAGAAAGTACTTCAACACTATTTGACATATACCTGTGTCATTACAGTTGTAGACAGGGATTATATATTCTGGTCCAGTGATGCAATACCATTCTTTTTCTCATTTAGTCTTGCTCTCTGACTATTGTGCTTATTCTGCAGTGGCAGGTGAGAATGTTTCAAAGTATTAAAATTAATTTCAACAGTAAGATGAGGTTATTTCCACATTTTCATTTAAAGATACTACACACAAAAAACCCACATGCACCTCAATTTGCAGGAACTTTTTTAGGAAAGCACCCTAAAACCCCAAGCAGGCAGTCTTTCAAAGTACAAGGCATGTGGTCAAAAATACCCAGGCTAGCTTCTGTTTGGAGTAGTTTATCCCTACACATTGGATCTACATGATATAAAGTTACTCAACCTTCAGCAACATCAGTTTCTTCCATCACATTGCAAGCATGAAACAAAACACCTCAGTGCTCCCAGGTGATGAGCAGTCTGCAAACTCTCACCAAGGCTAGGTATCTAAACTGAGTATTGTACCTTCAGAAAAAACTTGGTCCTGTATATATACAGTCATTGCAAAGCTTAAACAAAATTTTCTGGCATGCCACAACATATGGAAAGCTCCAGTTTAACTGTGGTCTTGGGGTATGCCACAAATATACAGGCTGGAATCCTATTTGAGAAGATGTCTAGCGAAAGCTTAAATCATTGACTCTGAAGTTTTTAAACCCCCTGATTTCATAGCATGTGACAATACATCTCTGTGGAGCAAAATCAAACTCTAGAAAGACTCAATTAGTTTTGACTGTATTTCTACCAGCAATTTTTTTAATCTGCTCAGATCCTGCCTGGAGAATAAACAAAATCCCAGTATGCTCAGACTAGGCTGTGAAATGCAAACTTCTATCTGATATAAAATTCAGAATTTTGAAAACAAAAAGAGCTATAGTTTGGAAATTCTGGCAGAATGGTAATGCAGTGATTTAAACACGTCTTCTGGACAAGAGGATGAAGAGGAAGAGGCTGAAAATGGGGATGCAAACTCTCAGTGTGCCACAAGCTTTGGGTTACTCAGTGGAGCCATGGCTGTGGCCACACAGTGCCCCTCATAATTCAGCTGCATTGGTTGTACTTAAACACACCTGCTAGGGAATCAGTTCCTTTCATACTCCACAGACTCTTGTTAATCCCCTTTTTGTCCAGCTCTACTGAAAACTTCCAGGGTGCATTACAAGACTTTCCTTGGAAGACAGAAGACACTCACCACACTGCTTTTCCCTATAAAACTCAATAGAGTACTGGGAAAGTTCTCTAGTTGGTCTGGTAATGTTGATCTCTAGTAAACCCTGTCACATTTTCTTTCTTTCTCTTTACCCTTTTCCTTTACCTGTATGACTTCACAAAAGTTTTTTAAAGAAAAGGACACTTATAGCATCACTTATTCATGGATGGATAGTTGATGAATAATTTTATTTCTCAGCTTCCTAAATATGTAGCTGTTTTCCAGTCTTATGGTTATTTCTCAGCTTCCTAAATATGTAGATGTTTTCCAGTCTTATGGTACCATATTTATATTAACAGATTTAAAATACGGATGCAATTCACCAGCTCTTTCAGTATTCTGGAATTGGAATTATTAATCCCCTTTGAGTTTTCAAAGAAAAACTCATTTACTTTTGCTTTCACTGCAGTTGTGGCTGTTTCTGTTTTACTATCATCATATACATTATCTATCTACCCTTTACCACTATGCTAAAGTATAGATTATATAAATATATAATTGTCTTTAATGAAAAATTAGGGAAATTACCAAGTCTATCCAGATTATCTTTAACATCCTATCTCAAAATATAACAGCTGTCTTTCTTCCTTTTTCTGTTCCTATTACATAGCTGAAGAGTGTTTTGCTGTTTGGGGTTTTCTTCTGTAAAGACCAGATCTGCTTGGATTTGGAAAGTCTCATTTTATCTCCAAATGATCTCTGAGCCTTATTGCTGCTTAAAGAACTGGGAAGGAAAGGAGGCAAGGTGGCAAGGCATTATTTGCAGATTCCTAATGGTGTTGCAAATACACACTTTGTTTAAGAGCTACACCCTACAATTTTTTCTCTTTTTCTGATGTTCAGATTCCTTGCAGTGTTAGCATTATTAATTTCAAAGAAATTTAGGATTTCTTTATATATTTGCAGAAGCAAATTTCTCTTACTAGCCAATTGCCTCAGTTATGAAATTTTGGTCTTTTGGGGAAAAACCAAAACAGAACAAACCACTTAGCAACTTTTTTTGTTCAAGAAACATAAAAGGAAGTTATCTGTGATCATGCTGTTGAATGTTATTCAGTGTTATCAGTCTTCCATAGTGTCCTCATTCCATACTGAGAAATTCTAAAAGTTCTAAAATATCCCTGTAAAAAACAGAACACTGTGACATATCCTAATACATTAGCTACTTGATGAGAACTACCACATGAAAACATCTATGATGGTTACAAACATGTTATGCTCTCCAACATGCATTTAAGCAGTTTAAATCACCCACAATGGATAACATTTTCACAGATTTCTGAAATGCCTACCCTTCTCTTTTCACACTACTCAAGCAGCCACTGCTAGCCCAGGTAAACCATCCTTGCAGACCTTCTAAAAAATTAGTTTTTAAACGCTTATATCCCACTCTTTCAAGTTATCATAGCATTAATACTCAGTAGAATACCAGTGGGTCTCTAATTTCAGTTCTCTTTTCTTGGTAGCACACAACATTCAAGTCCCTATTTCTAGAATTCACCTGATTCAAGTCCTGCACAGATGTTTCCACTTCTCTTTTCTTGCACAGGTTTTTGCCAGGACTGTATCCATGTTTCACCTCTTTTGTTAGGGACAGCATTCAGCCACTGAACAGGCCAAGCACCATCCCAGGAGCAATGTGCCATTGATAACTTATCAGCACCTTCGAGTTTTCTTTGCTAACTAAATTCCGGTTAACAATTCTATATCCACTGTTCTACCCTCATTTTCCCCATTCTCCTCCTCTTGCACCTACTACATATATGTTTAAAGTCCTTCTTCCAGATGTGTCAGCACCAACCTGAGAACGGTTTCTAAGCCAGACAAGAAGAATATGTCTTTAGATGTTTCTTTTATCCAGCTGCACAATAACATCTGATGCTTCAGAAAACATCCCTGGTGGCATTATGAGTTATGTGCTGATCACCATTGTTCCATCATGCATCTAATCTCTTATCCCACTGGAACATAAAGGAAATTTCTGGACATCTTAAAGACACTTTAAATCAAAGTAGAAATACATCCACCACTGACCTAATGTTCTTTACTTCTACATGTCACTGACCTAATGTTCCTTGCTCTTTCCATGCATGCCGTATGATCAGCAAAGTGCTTCCAAAATGAAAATCTCTGGCAGAGTTCTGATGAAAGACTCAGCTAACCACTAAGTTAAGTAACAAGACCAGCATTACTCTCACAGCAATGAGCCAAAACCTGTGGTGTTACCTTTCCTCCAGTAAGCAGGAATTTTTATGAAGAGGGTATGGCTCCCCTTGAACCACTCCTAAAACTATTCAGATTATAGCGGAATTTTGCAGAAAAAAATTACTCAGAAAAAATTTACTTTCTCGAGGGCAAACAGGTTGTGAGAGAAGCCCTGGCTATCTTGTCACCTTATCAGCCAAATGAATTGGAGAATATTATACAAGTTTGAAGGGCAATTATTTTCTTCACAAGAACACAGAAAAACATGTTACTCCTAAGTCTCAACTTCAATCTGCTGTTTTCCTGGAGAAATAGAGTCCTGGACTGCCTCTTATCATCTAGACAGTTACAAGTCTCTGTGTATGATTTCATTATATATCTTTGGCATAAACAGTGTCATAGATAGAAGGCTACTTAACAAAAGGCTTTATAGAAGATACAGACTGTAGAGAACAAAAAGGACAAATGCATAAAATTAAGCATTGTACTTGCCATCTCTTAGTTGTAGTCATCCCTTGCCTTCCATACAAACCCACTCCCATGGATAGAAGAAAAATTGTGATGGTTTAAATGATTATAGCCATAAACCTTTATGGAAGTGCTTATTGTCATTCAGCCAAAACAGAAGAAAATTTATGCCACAATTTGTGACAAACCAGTGTGAACATATTTGAGCCACTCCAGAAAAAGCAATGTAGGAAAACAGAAGTCCTAACCTGAGTTCAGCTATGGCAGTTCTGTAGTTCTAGTAGTACATGACATGTGTGCCATTGATGTACTACCAGTTGTGCATTTTCCCATCAACAGGCAAAAGCATTAGAGTGAGAAGGAATTTGTCTCTTTTTCACCACAACTATTTATGACCGTGAGAAACACAGACCTTCCCATCTCAAACAGTAGCAAACATTTAGTGGTGTTGAGTCATTTAGTAGGAAAAGGAAGGTTAAAGAAACCAAACTGACTCTTTGAAAAACCAAAAAGTTAAAACTTCCAGAAATCATGTTGTCCTCAGTTGATGGATCCCATGTGTGAGACAGTTCAGGAAGGATAGGCACAGCCTTCCACCCATGGGATAAATCAAAGGCAACTAATACACTGAAACACTGTTTTAAAATAACAACTCAACAAGTTAAAAAAAAGTGACAAGTTCATGAGATGCTAGTTAATAAGGGACAGAGAAAATATTCCCATGCTTTAAAGTGGTCTTGGGCAACAATTTGGATTCAGAACACAAGCAAGCAAACTCTGATTTAGCATGTAATTAAGAAATCCTCTCTCTGAACTATGCAACTTTCATTCACTTCTTCAGAAGATATGAGAACACTGCAATCACTTGCCAAGTTGATCCCAACATGCCATGGGGCAAATGGAGACCCTAAACTGTCATATTCTATTTAAATCATATGTAGGCTAAAGTGAGTGCAATTGCTTGGTATATTAAATTACTACTAGTGTGTTGATAATTCCTCATGAACAATCTATGGCTCTGAATTATTTATTGAGGAGGAAGCGGCTTTTGAAGTGAACATTATTTCTCTCTCAGAGCAAATGATCGAATATGATAAAAATATTTGCCAAGAGAAAAAAGAAATTAAAAAAGATACTTCCATGGCTGATGGTTGTGAGATTCTACCTTATTTTGTCACAAATTACTTCTCTTTTTGAAATCTATAGGCTAAAATGATGTTCATATTGAAAAAAAAAAAAAAAAAAAGTGGGACAGCCAGTGTAAGGAAGTTGCTTGCAACAAATCCCAGGTACATACACATTCAGTGACAGCTATTAACATCATTCCTAGACTATTCCCATGGCTTTGTGCTTCCTTGCTTTTGGAATCCAGTACTGCTCATAGAAGTACAGCTTCGAGGGAGCCACAGAGCAGCCTTCCTCTGGCATCAAGAGTGGTACATCACAGAATCAAAGAGCTTTGGCTTGTAGTGCACATGAAGGACTCTTAAGAGAGTATGGAGTGACAGCAGGACAGAGAGAAGGACCCAATTCTCCCACTGGTTCTTCAAGTTTTCAGACAGACTTTTCAAAGCCTTGTCCCCTCAAAAGACTTCACAGGTTTTTGAGGATGGGGAATCGAAAGCACAGATGAAGCAGCAACAAGCTCCCGCGTAGTGAGGTAATCCAGTGTGAGACATTCTCCAGTACGGCCAGATTAGAATTTCATTGGTCAAAGAGGTATTCTCACAATAAAGTGCACTCTTCAGTCACAGTGGCAATATTTATACCCAAAACAATTACTTGAAATGAGCATAAATCCTGCTGTCTTCTCTATGTATTAAGGTTGCTATTCATGAAGAATTCTCCAAAGAGTGATTTATGAAATGGCATTAGAAGACATATTTCTATGATATTACTGTAGTTTATTTATTTGAAAATATTTTATATACAGTAAGCATGCATGAAAACTTTTAGCAAATTTTCTGTGAACAGATTTGAGTTTATTCTTATTTCAAGGTTGTTCAGTTTTCAAGGTGCCAAAGTTAATTTCTTTAATAACCAATCCTTTGTGCCTACTAATTAGAAATATCCAAAACAATTTGCTATTTAAATCATATGTCATTGCTTATGATCCTTGATTGGATGAGTAATGAAATTAAGTAAGACCCATATGAATTGTGAATATTACTACTGAATATGCAATTAAGGTTTTGATTAATATTCTGGCACTCAGGCTTAAAATACACCTTCCATAAGTATTTGCACTAATAAAGCTCAAGCTCAAGAAATCAGTACAAGTCATTAACACAGTCAAACTGAATTTGTAAGTGAACTTCAAAAGAATACTTGTAAGGTTTTTTTATGATGATAGGTATGTACAGTCTCCTTTTAAGTTTGACTCCTATATTAGTGCTAGCTGTCAAATAAAGCTATTTGCCATCTTTTCTCCTTAGGTGCTGGTAAAAAATTAAAAACTAGGGATATAGGTTTTGCTGAGGTATTGAAAATATCCCGTGTTAATATATGCTTATACTTTAAATGCCAATTGTTTCAAAGCTCAATGAACCATTTTTGTGGAAATTTAAAATCCTTTAAGACATAGCATTACATTTTAAAACTTGAAATGTTATGTTTTTTTATGTAATACACTTTCATTTCCCACCTAGCATATGCATTAGTAAAATTTTTCATGTCATTACTGAAATACACTTAATTATGCAACATTTTTCAAAATATTCTTTCCATCCAATACTTTATGCACTTCAAGAAAGTCAGAGTACCTGATACTTAACAAGTAGAAAGATATGGATGAATATTTTTTTTGTCATATAAACCCCCCATTTGTAAAACAACAATAAAAAATAATTATAACAACTTATTAACATAAATTCTGAAGCAGTGTGGTATTCCACATGCCTGTCCTAGACCTGTAGAAAAAATTCGGCTCTTAGAACAGAAGGAGTGAGTGCACAGTGTGTAATAAAGATATGGGCTGTGTAAGGAGAGCTAGACTCAAGAAAAGGACTGAGTCCAGTCTGGGTTTTAGTGTAGCTTCGTACACTGCTTAATTTCTGTGGTAAAGCTTGCCTCTAGGTGCCTTGGAATATCTCAAACCATCTACAGAAAACTTAGATATCCCTCGGCTGTGCCGCTCCATGTAACCCAGTGCCAGCTGTCAGCTACTCACCAGAAGCAGAAGCAAAGAGATGAAATGCAGCTCAGACCCAGGCTACATTCTTAGAAATATTTATTTCTCCATCCCAAGAGACGGGGTGCATCCAACCAAGAGGGCAGCTGGGAAAAGAGGCAGAGCCTCTGTGTGAAGTTACTTTTGTCACAGGGAGGGGGGAAAGGGGATACCAGGGGCAGAACTGGGATAAACAACCAACCAGATCAAAGTCTGGGATACTTGAACTTTAAACACAGGAATATCTCAGAGTCACATGACAAGGACCCAGGCGAGAACCCGGGGATACACTGCAACAGTCCAGGTCTCGAATTGATTTTGGGATGAATGAGGAAAGGCATCTGCTCAAATATACTCCTCTATTTTAACATGCTTTTACACAGCCAGAAGTAGTAACAACTCCTTATTACTTCTATTACAGAAGTATCCCCAAACCTGCACATAATATCATCCCTCTGCTGTTCTAGGAAGTTTCTGGAGAAACAGAACCCTCCTCCAGCTTGCCACCTCAGCGTGGGTGAGGCTGGAAGTTGTTAATAAGTTCCACTGGAAGAGGAAAGGATACACAAAGATAAAAGACTTTCTCTGGCCTGTCTCAGGCACAGCTTGGTTATGCGATCAGCATTCACTGTCTAAAGGAGCTGTACTTTTACACTGATGAGTGCAAAGCATCCACAAAGTCACAAAACAAGCCAAAATTCTCAGTCTACCTGACAGCACAAAAGTAACAGGTCCAAACTGGCAAGGGAACAGGTGCATTTCAACTTTTTATTGCAACCTTCATAGTTACTGGGATTTTATTTTCTGCTTCTCCAAACCCACCATGAGGGGCTGAGTCAGCTTCTTCTGAGATGAACTCAGGAACTGATGATGGGGTGACTTATTTTGCACTCTATGCTAGTTTTCTCAGCAGCCCTCTTGATTGAATCCAACCATGAAGAGAACAATCCCAACAACTAATTAATTCTCTAACCCAAGTGGATTATTAACGGAGTAGCTTTTCCACAGAAGTGACACAAAGAGAATGAAGACAGGTTATAGAAAAATGTACATGTCCAAAATTTTTTTTTTAGGTACTGAAAAAAATAATGAATAGCATACTTAAGGACTGAACATAGTCCTTAGTTCAGAAAGGTAATTTTCATACAATGTTATCATGAGTTCCTAATTTGCCTGTATGGTAAAAATTGCTAACAAATGGCAGTTGATTGTAAATGCAATCCCTCCTTTTGACACATGCATTAATGCACTATTGTAAAAGTTCAATGCCGTTATTATTGAGTTCTCTCTGCCACATTAATTATCCTCTGTGCTGTATTTGGCTTCATTTGGGTAAATCTTCTGTAAGTACCCAATCTTTACTTACAGAACATCTTAATTTAATATTCTATGAGCTCTGTTTACTTTTAAGTTTTTTTTCAGTAACTCTGTATTTAGTCCAGTTTCCACCAGTTCTACTGGAAGTGTTCTATCCCTGTCCTATTTGTCTGCTATCAACAACACATGTCATTGTTTCTGAAGCGGAAATGTCCAGTGCTTGGAAGCTTCAGGTTGATTCTAGCACCTCCACTTTGTTTAGGAAAATTCCAAACCCTTGTTTCTTATGCCATTTTTTTCCACAGCATGTTGGATCCAGGTCAGAAAATAAGGAATTTCCTAAAAAATAAGGAGAACAGCTCAAAGAAGAGGGGATGAGCTAACTTGGAGAAGCAAAAGTAGTAGGTGAAGGAAACAGGGTGAAGGACAGAGCTTTCTTTAAGCTACATAGCATATTCTGGGTGTAATAAGCTTAAAGCCTTATAAAAAGAAATCTTTAAAATATTAAAATCTTGCTTTAATAGCTCAATACTGTCCATTATAGAGAGCTATTCATGTTTTCACATGTTTAACTTAAAACATATTTTGACAGACACAATGAAATGATGATTGGTTTTGAATTGTTTCTATCTAGATCATTTTCCATCTGAGTATCTCAAAGTATATTATAGAAATAAGGCTTCATAATATCCATAGACTCGACTGCAAATATGTACTAGATAACTAAAGAATAACATCTTCAGAAAAATGCTCTGCTTTTCACTGCCCAAATTGAGCCACTTTAAATATCCTTCTCTTTTAAGAAAAATATTATAAAAAGCTCAATTCCAACTAAAGTAAAAGGGAGGTGCAGTTCTTAATTTCTGAAACACAGACTAAAGGCAACCAAAAGACAACCAAAATTTTGCATACTGAAAAGCTGGGCTCCACTTGCTGTGGAGCTTGAGGTGAGCCAATAAATAAGAAGCTGTGACATGAAAATAGGGTTTTATTTCAGCCACAAAACTTCTGCATATATCGATAAAAATTAACTACAAAAATGTTATCAGGAAATCAACTCAGAGCAAGAACCAGGAACTCAAGCATTTTTTAAATTGCATTTTTTATATTTCTATTTAATTCACTTTTGCAAGAAATTGCAGAGCAAAAATGTGAAACAACTACTGGGTGTACGCATCAAAAACAGCTTTCTGATATCTCTAAGTTTGATTACATATGACAAAGAAAGGTTGATGAAAAAAATTAATAAACCACTCTTTCAGCTATTTCAGTTCATCTGGAGTTACTCTTATAAGCTAAGCAGGCATTTTCATGGAGATCTGTATTATGGTGTTCTTTGTGGTTTTACTGTACATGAAGCATGAGTTTGTAAACACAAATACTGGTGTGTACTTTCAGGGTAAGACAAAGAGACAAGGTTAAAGGGTGGTAAAAAAGTAAAAAAAACCAAAACAAAACAAACAAAAACAAAAACAAAACCCAACCAACCAAACAAAAAAAAAACCCAACAAAAACCCAAACAAAATTAAGCAGTAAAGAAGGAAGACATGGAAATCTATTTTTGGCCCCATTACAATGTCATATTATGTCTTCCTGTGTGACCTCATAAACATGACATTTCTGTCAGTGTTGTGTCACAGCTCCAGCAGGAAGGGCAGTAAATGTCCCCATCCAGCCTTGCCTAAGCATCAATGCAGAAACCACTCAGGGAGACAAGAACTGACCCCTCACAGCTGGAAAGGGCAGTGGACTCAAATCTCCGAAAACCTGAGCAAATCACAAGGGGCATTTCTCCAGCAC
Organism: Lanius collurio; assembly: GCA_020086605.1. NCBI lineage: Eukaryota > Metazoa > Chordata > Aves > Passeriformes > Laniidae > Lanius > Lanius collurio. Next base: position 27,968,198 of record JACBWW010000003.1, on the reverse strand, counting down.
TATAAAACAAGGCAGAGCCAGCATTATTTGTTGGGGATGTAAGCTCATCATTGCTCATAAAGCAGATTTAAACAATGCTTGCCAACTGGATCCACTACGGGATTTTGGTGTCGCTGCAGCCTAGCATCTGGTTTGCAGAGAGCTTAAATGAAGAGGAACTCAGGCTGTGTGTGCTGGGGAGGTTCTGGACACAGCTGAAATGCAGGAATAGAAGCCTCTAGGCAACTTTCAAGTTGAACACAATGGTAGATTTTGTTTAACTTCCTCAAGTAACTTCATACCGAATCACAGAGTAACAATATTTGGGGTGGGTAGGGACCTCTGGAGACCACCTAGTTCAGGTCCTCTGCTAAATCAAGTTCATAGAGCAAGTTGCACAGGATAGCATTCAGGTGTGTTTTGAATATCACCAGACAAGGAGACTCCACAAACTTTTTTGGGCAGCTTGCTCCAGAGCTCTGTCACCCTCACAGTAAAAAAAGCTTTCCTTACAAGGCTGTTAAGCCAAATTTTCTGGGTCATCTTTTCAAGTCTTTATGCCTGAAGAATATCTAATTTCTTCTTTCAGAGAAAAGTCCTATTATAGATCTGTCTCACAGAAATATTTCCATATAAAGTGAGCCTATAAAGATTAGGGTTGAAGAAAAATAAGAAAAGATACAACTCCATCCATACCCTTCTTTTAGATAAAAGCTCACACACATTTATAATGACAAAGCCTATCATTCCCATGCCACTATTAAATGGTGAAAATATCAGCACAGTGGCTTTCATTGCTTTCTATGCATGTATAGATCTCTCTGATGTCTGGTGCTTGATATTTAAAGGCATTTTCCTTGGACCTGCAAGAAGTAATCTACTGATCCTATGCACTATACATGGAAAAACATCACTCAGAGAAGTTGGCAAGATCCTAGAATAGATGTTTACATGAAAAAAAATCCCATTAAAGTGAATAATGTTGAAAACTGTGGCAATGCTAACCTTCATTTTTAAGGGCAGAAATCAATCTGATATATAACAGCTGATAGAGATAAGGAAAACTGTCCATCCGTCTGTTGGTTAATTCACTTTATATTCACCATAAAATATCTGCTTTTTCTCTAAAGAAGCTGGTACCATCCTGGATACATTAGTCTTGTCTAGGTCACACCTTCCAACTTTAGAAGAACAAAAAGTAGTTACTTTCCCTGTCATATCATTGGCTGCTAAAATTCCTCTGAAAACACCCCACAAAATAGACTCACTCCATGTGCTCCAACTCATGACATGAAATCATTAGTGATTGATAACATTAACCACCCCCACTGATTATCCCTGCCAATCAAAAAGATCTATGTGGCTCGCCATACAAGCTTTATATCATGAACATACTGAACAGTACAGGCTTGTTGTAAAAGGAAAAGTAATGAAAATAATAACATAATATAGCAATTATTTTATCTTGGGGGGAAAAGTACATTATAACCCATTTCAGCCATTCAGGCAGGGAAACAGAATGAGAAGGAGAGTGGTAAGAAACCACTTCAGCAATCAGAGCCCACAGGGAGATGATAATTCTTGTTATGGTTGTCAGAAAATTCAGGTAAAATCTCTTGGAAAAACATGTACCTAAGACCTATTATTTTTTAATTCTAAAATTTATGAAAAGATGTTTTAGAGTACTCTCTTTACTGTCAGCTTATGCCAGACTGATATCTCACATTTTTATTTATCATTGTTCAGATGAATACTCACTGCAGTGAGAGTTTATCTAGCATTTTCTCTGTACATCTGATATTTTTGCTGTGAGTTTTCCCAGACATACAACTCTTCTGTTTTCCTGCCTGCTTCTACAGTTTCTCAAGCAGTCACTTAGGAAATTATTCAAATAATCCCTCTATGATCAGTGGCTGAAAGGAAATAAACTGGACCTAGGTACATAGTAAGGAAGATTAACTGCTATTCCCATGCCTTTTCAGAACCTGCTTCCATTTCTACATGGTCCCTCAGTTCTCCCTCATGTTCTCTTTTATACCAGACTCCATTCATTTTAAAAATCAAGTAAATTGAAGCAGTTCTTTTTATAGCCTGTTTGCCCCTTCCATGCCTATCTGTGCGCTCGACACAATGCATACAACTGACAGCTATGCTAAAATTGGCAAAAGAGGCACCACTTTGTAAATATACTTTAGCAACCAAAATTTTCTACTTGAAGTGCAAGCAAAAGAGCTATTGATTTTGTCTGTGCCGGACAAACTCCTCCCTAACAACCTATTTACTGAAAATGTAAGTCACTGTTGTGATTTATCTGCTATACATTAAAAGCTACTTAATTGGAACAGAGAGACAGAAGAACAAGGTAACACTGTTATAAGTGACATAGGAATTGATTTAATTTCACTTTTATTAGAGCTTTTGTATCTTTGTGGCCAAGTCAGTTCTTATGGGCAAATATTAAGGACTAAGCCAGCTGACAAGGAGAATACTCTCCTGAACAAGTTAAACTGTGATGTAAATAACCTGAAGAATGAAGGAGGATAACTGAGGCTACAGATCATGCTGTGGGGTTATGCTTTTTTCTTTCCCACAAGAGCTGTGGACATGCAAACTGACCTTCCAGCAATACATACCTTCCCTGATGTAAGTAACAGAAATTTTAATAAAAAACCAAAACAAAACAAAACAAATCCCTCATCTGGTTTCAAGAACCTTCTGCAAGTTTATAACATTTAGAAACAAACTGTAATGTGAAATATTTCTTTGAATTGGTGGTATGTACATATAGTCATTCCTTCACAGCATCAGAGGACTCTAGAATAATATCTATATATGGTGACATGAAATCCTTGAAACACAAACCCTTGCAATCTTACCAATTTTCTACTCTTGGAAAAAAAGCAAATATAAATTCTTCCCCTATATAAGTTTCTAGAAAGCATTCTGTGTATAAAGTATTGGTTTTCCTACTAAGCCAATTGAGATCAGAAATTTTAGTGCTTAAGCAGTCCTTTAAAAATCTGAAAACTTATGTAACTGATAAATATTCTCTACAGAGAGAACGCCTGTTAATTATTAACATACAGTATCTTTCTTCTAAAGTACATCAGCATCTTTTACACATAGCTAAGGTTATTAGAATAAACTAAATACCAAATCTGATTTGTATGCAGACTTGTAAGAGATTTTTAAGAACATAGTAAAACTTCACTTTTGTGTTTCCAAAAAATATGAAAGGCACAGACTTCATCTGCATACCACTGTCTTCAGAAAGAAGAAAAGGAAAATAAAAGGAAAGAAAAAAACATTAATATTTGTTCTGCTGAATACATTACCAAAAGTTTAAATGTGCTCAGGCCACTTACAGGGTGGGCTGCCCCTTGTAATCCTGCTGAGAGGGAAAAAAACCCAACAACTTTATTTCCTGTTTTTGACAGCCCATAACCTTTCCTGAGACCTAAAGATACAGCAAGCAAAATAGTTAGTCAGTAGGACTTTAACTCAAGCACTGCAGTCACTCAATAAAAGAAATATGGCATTGCTGAGTGGCAGCATTTCACTACACTCAGAGACAGATGGGAAGGATATGCAATAATCTTGTCTAGGAAATGGCTATGATTCATAAATTTGGGCTCCATGTGACAAATTAGCTGACAGATTTCAAAACAGTGAGAAAAACTGGTGTCAGATTGAGATATTATCACATCTTAGTGTGAAGTCCAATGGCAGCTGGAATTATTGACCACATAACTACACCAAACTCCTACACTGCTGCTGAACAAAAGTGTCAAAACCACTATGTAGATTGAAAGTGCAAAAACAAATGAACTTATTTAAGTTTGGAGTTGAGCTCTGTTAATAGTGATGTTTTTCTTAATTTGAACTACCTTGCTCACACTTCCAGTTTAGGGGGCCAGTCATGCTCAATGGTGAGCACCTGAAAGTCGTAAGGATTTCTCACACGTAGGGCAGACACCATTTCCCTTTTTTTTTTTTTTTACTTCTAAGAGCATCAAACTATTGCAGAGGTGAAGGTTATGAACATAAGCAATGACATTTCTTTGGCAGATGATCCAGACCTGTGAAAAATGTTTCCACAGGGCACCAGAGAAATTACAACTCACCCTGTTTCAGAATCTAGCATCACCATTACAACCCTGCTCCAAGTCCTTTTTTTTTCTGAATAAGAACCAGGAAGGATAAGGAAAAATAATGGCTTTGTATTATTACACATAAACAGATATAGCTAAACCATAGCATTATTTGTCAGAGAACAAGACCCACTTTGGAACAGACAAAGACCTGGACAATGCCACCTGGAAAAACAAGTAATTAATTTGGTGTCTCTTTTCTAGGTGGTTTCCTACAGAGCTAGGAAGTCTCAGTCAGACCCTCTCACTCTGTTGAGAGGGATATACTTTATCATCTCAGTATTGCAGTATATCCAGAAGTAATTGAAAAGGGTAATTTCCAGTCCTTTCCAATGATTCACCCTTCCTCTGGCCTTGTTAGCTGCAGAAGTTTGACAGTTCCCTTTCAGACACTTTGACTGCAGCCTTTCAGATGAAATGACAGACACTGGGGGAACTCCCAAGCTCTCGGAGCACCCAGGCAGCCTGCTCACATCACCCTGCTGCAAGGCACAAGGGTTGTCTCAGGGAGCTACTTCTCGCTTTCCAGATACCACAAGATGGACACCAGCAAGTCCTCCAGTCTCCTTTTCTTGCTCACCCAACTTCCCACAACTCACACTCGCCCTGGGCTGACCCTCAGGATCCCTTTACCTAGCTTCAGGAGCATGGCTATCTGATCCTGCCGGACTAAAGGAGCCTCAGCTAGAAAAATATTTTTAAGGAACCGAACCAGCTCCACAGCTGTCAAGTGAATGCTGTGATCTCTTACACCCAGTCACCAAGTCCTGCTGTCCACTGCAAAATCTGAAAGTCATGGCTAAGCCTGTGAAGTTCAGTGAATCAAAGGGATGCTCAAGGGCAGTAGTTACAAACTGTCAGGCCAGGCTCAAAGGGCAGAAGTTTATCTGAATCCTACTGGCCCATATACATCTACATGATCCTTACAGACTATCAATTAGACCATCCACTTCAATTTTTTCCTTTGAATGGGATAGAAACACCCTGTGCATTACATCCTCCTTGTACCCCACAGAGTCTGCAAATAATAAGACAGATTTCTTACAGCACATACTTAGGAGAAGAGAGCTCCATAGTGTGGTTTCCATGCCCATATATTGGTAAAAAGCAGAACATACTTGAAGTATGGATAAGGAAACGTATCTGTGTCTATCTCTGAAGGCAGAATCTCATCAATGGTCATATTTTAACATGAAATCAGCTGCCAACAAATGCCTAGTAGCTGCACTCTGCTGTGGCAAGCAGATCCTCGGAGACTTCACTGGAATTTTAACAGGTGGACAGCATTATCAGGAAGTCTGTGAACAGCCAAATTCCAGTGGGGAAAAAAAATTCTTCAAAAAGGAGGAATTTGATATTCTGTAGTTTTTTGAGGGGGAAAGTTATACCAATTTCAAAAGAAAAAAAATTGCATTTTTATTCAGAACTGATTGACAGCTTAGCTGCTCCTGCAGCTCCCCTTTTTCACACTCTAGGAATAAAAGTTGTTTTAATAATTTTAGATTGCCTACTTCTAGCATTGTTCCATACTGCATTAAAGACCTCATTCATTTCCCATTAGCACATTTTAGTTAAAATTAACACATAATCATTTTCAATGATCTGGCTTTCAGTATATTTGTAAACAAAAAATTAATCTCAAAGGAAAAGCTTTGAAATTGTTAAAAGTCATTCTGACAGAACTAATCACTAAAGACACATTTTTACACCTTTTTAATTCAATAATATTAAGAACATTGGGATTGTCAGTTGTACTGCTCATTCCTCTGGATGGCTTCCCTAAATTAGAAGTTGACACAGTTGCCCCCAAAACCTTTCAAAATGGAACAAATAAAGGAAAATTGAAGATGTCAAGATTCAGTTCATTTTAAGAGGTGTCAGACTGTGAGGATGACAAAAACAGAATGATCACCAATTTCAGTATCTTGAGAATCAGGCACAAGCAAACTTTCTCCTCATTCCCTGATAGAGAAATGACAGACATGCTACTGTCATTTTCACTTGTGAGAGATTCAGTGCAGTAAGTAACAGAAAACTTAAATGTAGTTACAGGAAGAGCTTTATCCAGGGGCAAAAGAAACAGAGAAGTAAAAATATGAAGGCTAAGAGGAAATATAATGAGAGGCACAGAAGAAAGGGTAACAGGTTTTGTCAATTGATGGTGACCCCACCACCAGTGCACTTGTGGTGCTTACTCAGCCAGCATGGTCTGTTCAGCTGTGTCAAAGAAGGAGTTACACTCCTAACACAGGCAACTGGAAAACACTTCGGATCACCTTTCAGCCTAAATAACTTAAGCTATTTGCTCAAGCCAGTGCTTGAGCACAGTTACACTGTGGAACAAAAGTTCTGAACCAATAAGAGTCTGATTAGAGACACCATTTTACAGAAAATTTCTACAGATCATGTTAGTTCTGACACCATGCTTATGTACAATTTCTCAGGCTTTGATGTGACCTCTCCTCTTTGGTGCTTATTATTAGCTGTAGATGTCTCCAAATGCTCTCCCTAATCAGGAATATACATTGGGAAATAAAATGGAGCCACTTTAATCAATTATGTAGTGCTGGTATGAAACACTCCATACTGCTGACCATATAATCTCTAAGTTTGTGGAAAACTGCAAATAGATACAACGAAGTTACTGACAGACAAGCAACTTGATGGCTCTGTTTCACTGAAAAAAGAAATGTGTAACAGGCTAAAAAGAAAACGTGTAGGAGGCTAAACCATAAATAACACCCTAACATGCCTCATCAGTTTAATATTCTGGTAGTCTTACACTGCTGCACATAAAACATGAAGAAAAGCTACATATGATCAAAAGAGACTCATCTAGCTTTAAATATAGAGGACTAGGTACTCTTACAAGGAGCAAATCTTACGTTAAAAGACACTGTGCTTCATCAAAAAGCAAGCAGCTGGAGAGCTCTAAATCCCAGACACCTCATCTGACAGAAGTGCTCTACTGTATCGGATCCCACCCTGCTCCACCCACAACCCTCCCCACTCTTTGTGTTCTCCAATACAGAGTCGTGACAGCAGACCTTGCAAAACTCTCTTCTGTGTCACTCAGCATGATCCACACTGTTTGACTTCTATGTGTATGGGTATGAATATGAATTTCTAAGTACAATTCAAGCCACTGTACTTACTTTTCTGTGTTTGCAGGGTGGGGACTAAACATTACACAAAAACCATCACATTCAGAAAATCCTAAACTTCTGTTAAACAACTGTGGAAGTAGAATATAAAGGAGCGTATGAGTGTTCAAGATCCAAAAAAAGCATCACTTTTTGTTCAAAATTCTGCTTCCCTTTCAAGTCATGTCATTGTAAATACAAGCACACTAACTTTGAGTTAGTTTCACAAGTTTAGGAAATTGTATTTGTTACATTGAACCAAATACTCTGGAAAGTGAAAGATACTTAGTTCTGTCATCCTAAGATCTTTGGTCAATTATCTAGCAGCACTTGGACTCCTTGATGCTTAAGCAGAACTGAGCTCTACTGGATACTATACTAACAGAGCAAAAGACAGTCTTTGCCCTAAAGGATGAGCTGGATATTAAAAGTGCCAGCATTAGAAGTTTACAGAAACAACAAATTAAACTCTCTAGTGAAGTAATTGTGAAATTCCCCAGCATTTCCAAAACAGAAGGATGACATAATTTCTTTCCATCCACCAGACAAGAAACCCAGAAGGTATTTTCAGCTGTTGCTTTAGTGCACTTGCCCTACTGCATGACCTTCTTCAACACAGCATCCATCTTCCAAAATCCAATATGAATGTTTTACCTCTTTATACATTATGCCTTCTGAACTCTGCACTTTTCAGGCAGCACTAAATGTATTTGCAGGGCAGTCAGCCTCTATATGAATTTTTCCCAGAAATTTGCTAAAATTAAAGAAAACTTTACTTCTGAAAACTATGATGTCATCTCCTTTTTCAGCAAGTGCCTTTCACAACCTACTTCAGCTCATCCTTTCCATAACGCACAGTACGCTTGCAGATGGTTTTGAGAACTGCTAACTCAAAAGTTTGATTTAATAAATCACATATACAGAAAATGGATATGCGCATGAAGGAGATTACTGCTTGCAGTACATGTACACATAAAGCTCAAAACCCAGCATAAGGGCGTTACTGGAAAGTAACTCTTCACTGCCAGTGAAGTTCCCTGCTGGCAGCAAAGGTGTTCTGGCCACATGTGAGGAGACCAGGAGATGTGCATTACCGGAGTATGTCCCCTTTTCCCCGCCGGTTCCCTTATTTTACCGAGCCTCCGGCGCAGGTTTCCCAGGAGGTCCTGGGTACCTGGCGCTGCGCGGGCAGGAGGCAGCCGGGCCCCTCCCGAAGCGGCGGCCACCCGTGCAGCACAGGACGCTCCGGGACCCGGCGGGGCTCCCCTCGGCACCCCGCGCCCGGTCAGCCCCGCGGGAGCCCGGTCACCCTGACGGCCCAGCGGGCCAGGGAGCGCTGTCCCGAAGCGGCACCCCGAGGTGGGGCAGGCGGCCGCTCGCCGGACGCAGTCCCTCCCGCGGCCGGGCACGCTCCCCCGTGGCCAGGGGCTCAAGCCCCGGCCTTCGCACCGCCCTCGCCCCGCTCCTCACCTCCAGACCTGCCCCAGCTGCAGGATGTGGACGAGAGACTGCAGGAGCCAGATGCAGAAGGCGCAGGACGCGGACCGGCCGCCGCCAGCGCGGGGACCGGCGGCGCCGCTGCCGGCGGCGTTGCTGCTGCTGTTGCTGCTGCTGTTGGTGGCGTTGCCCTTGCTGGCGGTGGACGCCTGTCGCTGCGGCGTGCTGGGGCGAGCGGCGTCGATGTCCGCGGCCGCGGAGCCGCTGCTCACCAGCAGCTTGCTCTCGGCGGCGGGGCAGTGCCCGGCGGCGGCGGCGGCGCTGTCCTCGGTGCTGAAGTCGTGCGCGAACCAGCGGAAGCTGAAGACCTGCACGGAGAGGGAGCCCAGCAGCACGAAGAATAGGGTGAGCCCGAACCACCAGCGCTGGCCCCGCAGGTAGTAGTCGACCGCCAGCCAGATGTCGGTGCCCACGTCCGCGAAGTACACGGCCAGGGCGGCCAGGATCCAGAGGCAGTCCCACAGCGAGTAGCGCCGCTGCTCCCTGCCCAGCCGCAGGCACAAGGAGGACGAGCCCCCGCCCGAGCCCCGGGAGCCCCCGCCACCGCCCCCTCCGCCGTCTCCTCCTCTACCGCCGCTGCAGCAGCAGCAGCAGCACCGGGAGCCGCCGCCCGAGCCGTCCCCACCGCCGCCGCCGCTGCAGCACCCGCCCCCGGGCGCCTCGTCGTCGTCGCTGCCGCCGCCCGGCCCGGCGCCGGCGGGCAGCCCCGGGGCCAGCGCCTGCACGGAGCCTGAGTGCTCGGAGTTCTGCAGCGGCGTGAACGCCACCTCGCCGCCCTTCTTCATCTTCCGCCGCCCGTCCGACTTCGCGGCCATGATGCTTCCCTCAGCCCCGCTGGAGAGCGAGCGGGAGCAGCGAGCGCTCCTTTATCCCGCGCCTCCTCCTGCTCCTCCTCCTCCGCCTCCTGACTCCTGCCTCCCGCCCTCCGCCGCCGCGGACCCGCCGCTCCCCGCGTCCCCTGTCCCCGCTCCGCGCCGGGCTGCGCGCCCGCGGGCG
>JACBWW010000003.1:27732926-27944595 GCA_020086605.1 Lanius collurio | reverse complement strand
GCTCTGTCAATGGGACGGACTTTATAGAGAATATATATATATATATATATATTTTTTTTTTTTTTTATTTTCTTTTTTTTTTTTTTTTTTTTACTTACAGGTAACCGTCATTGTACTCCATTGCACAAATGGTGACCAAATGGAGCATTTCTTTGCCAGAGCAATATGTTTATTAAATTAGGAGAACATCCAGCCAAGGTACTAAGACATCATGCAGAGAATCTACATTCTTATGCAAACATCTGTATCTAAACTAAGGGTCTCTGAATAACAGCCTAAAGCATGATGGATATCAGAATCAGGCTGATGTATATGATTCCATTTTATCTGGTTATAGGCTTATACATTCAAGAAGGCTCACAGCACCAGTTTCCGTGGCAAGGTAAAATGATGGGATGTAAGAGACTGATGTGTTCTCATGCACAATATTCAAAGTTTGTGCAACAGCACAGGATAGGGCATGTACAGAAGACACAGAAGAGCAACAGAGGCAGTTAGATACAATAGAAGTAAAATGCCCCTTTGGTTACTCTGGTGAAAAGGTGAAATACAGGGAGAGCTGAGACTATATGTCATGTGGTGATGTGGAAACCAGAATAAATGCCTCAAGTTTTCTAAAGAACTTGCATAGATTTAATATTTGCTTTTCCAGTACAGAAATGAACACAACTCATAAAATCTGTGTACTCACCTTTCCCCTTTCAAAGTGGTTTTGATGCTCCAGGGACTGAGAGACTTGAAATACCTCAGATTTGTCCTCATTCCCAAATAAAATAATATGTACATTGGTGTCAGTCCCTGCTCCCCTTTTGTCACCTGTGGACACTTTAATAGTATACTCTGTCAATTTTTTTACTTGACTTCCTTCTCTATTCAAGTTGTTGTCTATGTCATTAATTTGTTTCTGTCCTCTAATAACAAAAGGTTCTGGGGTTTCTCCCTGTATTTCAGGCTTATTTGCACTCACAGAAAATTCTCTGAAAAACAGAACCACATATGTTTTTGTGGTAAGTAAATAATATATTAGATGGAAAAAAATCCTATGAATTTATGTGGAACAGTTAAAGATGGGCATATTTTTAAAATATCTATTGACAGAATCATTCTATGGCAGTTACTTTGATTAAGTGTCTGCTCAGTGTTTTCAACTATTATGCTCTAAAAAAACAGTACTAGCTTTACATAGTATACTTACTCTTTCACTTCAGATACATAGATAGGATGCTCCTTTGCAGCTTCTTGCACATGCAATTTTTTAACCTTCAGTTTGCAGTCTGCAAAGAAGGAAAGAGAGTACAGTGAAAATGTTGCATTGCGTGACAAGAAATTAGGTAGACTTGTTGGTATAATGGTGTCATTCTTACTATATTAAAACTTCATTTTTTAGTTAATTTATGAATGCCAACAACTGAGTTGAAAGTGCTGGAATGACTACAAGATTCTTTATTTTGTTCCTATTTTTTAACCTCAACTTAGAAATTTAGAAGTAAGCATTTCCTTTGTCTTAGTGAAGTAAAGGAATGTTGTCTTCACTGTCCTTGGACAGGCATGCAGAAAAGATTCAGAGTCAGGTGGGCACATTTGAGAAGGAAGATCAGAACTACACCTCTGGTGCTTCCTCCTCAGTGACTGGTTGGCTAGAGGGCTGGAGCTCTATTCCATGTGCTGCACAAAGAGGATCTCTTTCAGTGGTAGATGGGAAGGGAGTTCAGCAGCTGACTGTACCCCTCTGCTGTTTGGGAAAGATTACTCTGTGACTTACACACCTTCTTGAATTTTCTGCTGGGGGCTTCAGCTACACAGCCGGAATCTCTTGCCGCTAGTTAGTCATGAAGACTATTCATTTTCCCTTCTCTTCTATTATTTGTTGCTTCAGCCCTGTTCAGTCAACTGCATTCAAATCTCTTCTACTACTATCCAAGTCCCTTTAATTATATCAATAGGATATAATTAGGCTTCTGTGGAGGAATCCAGGTCATTTTGTTATATTCATGACCTGCCAAGATAGTACATGGAGTGAGTCAGAAGATTCAGGAAGGAACCTTGAAACATCTGATCTTAAAAACTTACAATGATAAGGAATTAAAGCGTAAATGCACTAGAGAACATTGCCTGGGATGATCAGTCTTGCAGGGTACCTCTGACTTTAAACATTAAAGAGATTTTACAGGGTTTGGGATTTTTGGTTGAAAGTCTTGGTCCAAACTAGTCTCGTTTCAAACAAGTCTAGTTATAATATGGACACCCTTACTCCTCTGAAGTGGTGTAACACCTAAGTAACTCCTTTGGAAGAAATATCTTTTATACATCTGCCCAATCCTCTCTTCATAGCACACACAGAGGCAATGAGCCCAATGTTTCTCCTTGTGTTTTCAAACCTGAATGGAAAATCTTGCCTGTCATGCTCTCTGTGGTGCCCTTTGGCAACACACAATTGCCACTTTCAGTGACTGTCAGTCAGACAGATGGCTGTAGTTAACTTTCACAACTGAAGCTGTGGGAAACAAAAGCAGTGACTTACACACCTGGCTCCCTGCAGCAGCATGGCAGGGCTGTCCCTCTCCTTCCCTTCCCCTCTATAGTAACTGCAGCTCCACAATGCATCCCCCTGGGAGTGACCATGGCAGCCTGTGCAAGGATGCAGGATGTGCGGACCAGCCAAGGAGTGCGGACATGCTTACTGCCCGAATGTCACCGTACATACTTGGTTGAAATCGGGTGATGTGTCTAAAAGGTTTTATGAGGAGCCTACAGATGGGCATACAAAAAAAAAAACAGATAAAGTGCAAACATAGAACCCTTGTTTCCCTAGGAAACTGTCTGAAAATGGTCAAGTGCAATGCACAGTAATGATTTGCGATTATATAGCAAATTTCATTAACGGACTTCAAAAAGCTTTATAATTAATTTTTTGAATTAGTAGCATGATAGTTATCCTACAGATAAAGCAAAGAGATGTTGAGGTCAAGGCAATTTTAAGAAAGTTCAGTGACAAAACTTGCTGACAGCCAAACAGAGGTAAAATTTCCCTCTGAATGTCACAAGGAGAAAACAGAGTAGATGGGGAAAACAGTGAAAATAATTGAATTACAAAAGGAAAATTAAACAATACAAATTTCTTTCTTGTGTTATAATTGTTCTCATAGATAACTTATTAGTAGAACATGTATTAAGCGCAGAATATAATTACTCATCTTAATTTTGTGTTCTTTCTTCTTGTATGCAAAGGAAGAGTTTACTTTCTTGATGCAATAATGTTATAACATTTAGATGCGAAGATTTTAATTTGTCAAAATGTAGGATTTTGGTTTATAAAATATTACCCTTAAGCAAAAATAGCCAAAAGGAATTAATTAAGATTTAACTCTGGCAGTGACTTCATTGCCTTTAACAGGAAGCTAACTGTGCAATTTACATCACTGACTTTAAAACATAAAAATAATTTACCTGTTTTACTATTAATCAAAAGAACAATTTTTTCCAGTTCTCCCAAGTCAACAGCATCCATGATAACTAGAAATGACTAAAATAAAATTATTCCATTTTGTAATATTAAACCATGTTATTTAACTATATGGGGAAATATGAATATTATATGTAGGAAGTACAAAAATGGATTAAAAGGTAAATTTTAAAATACTTTAAGACATAGTATCTAGTTTTTCTCTCCCTGCTGTACATTCTGCGATGACTAGAGAAGGGATCTGTCCCCTGTGTCACCATGAGTACCATATATATATGCAGTCATATGCACTAAATTTCTCTCATTCCAAATATTTCTCAAAAATACTGTTAGAAGATACGTAACCACTGCAAGATCAAGCAAAAAGAGATCTTGTTAAGACTGTGCCACAACTTTAAACAGCTACTTGACAATACAGCATTGTACAGTCAGATGTAATTAAAATTCAAAAACTTGAAAAAGATAGTAAAAGTAAAAATTTTTGAAATTTTTCCTTAATTTTGTCTTGTGGTTGTTTTGCCACTGGCTCCCAGATGTGAAACTTGAGAAGGAAGGCTGGGTCAGCCCCCCAAAAAAATGAAGGGATTGCATTTGGAAGGTTTGATTCTTGGATCACTGTGTCAAAGAGCAGAAAGAGTGGACCTGCCCCACGAGAGAGCACAAGGTAGGAGCAGAGCACAACCCCAGCTCAGCTCTGACCAGGCTCTGCAGCATCTGCTTGGGCCAGGCAGAGCTGTCAACAGTTCCAGATGCAGCAAGCAGTGAAAAAGACCTGGGATCCATCCAGGTGATTGAGATGGGAGCAGAAGGAGAAAAGGCCAGAGAAGGACTTAAAATAAGACTACATCATAAGTCTGTGCAGAAGCAGAGGGCAGAGAGAGAACCAGGGAAAGACACACATCTGACATAGCTCAGGAATGATCTGACCTGGACATCCTCTGCCCATCATGGCTGGAGGTCCCAGGTGAGCCCAGGCAAAGCGAGTTTGATCTGTTGGCTCATCATGGCCCTGATACTCTGCAGCCACGTAGAGGCTGCATTCATGAACTTTGGGTTGGATCCTGCAGGGGATAGCAGTAAAATCATAACAAAAGACAATTGAGGGAGATTATTGTAGGCAAGGGTAGAGGGCTAAAATGCTTAAATCGTGGGTTTTGTTCAGGTAGTGTGATCTGATCATTACAGGACAAGTGTAACAACCAAGCTTTTATCTCTCTGGTGTACTGAATAGATTGGAAAGGGGAAAGATTGAAGAAATCTCTGAAAGAAAATTACATACAATAAGGGCAACACGTACCAATGTTACAAATCCATTAATTTCATAAAATTCCAATTATTTCATAATATCAATGTGAATTACGGTTCTCTGTTAAATTTATGGAAATAATCAGCTTGAAAGTGGCATAATAGTGGTTTTTTTACCTTTTCAATATTTAATTGTTTTGCCTTAAAAACTACAGTAGTGCAAAATCAACCTTCTGAACAGCCCTGTGTGTGAGAGCAGAGAGACAGCACCCTGTCATCCCTGGAGATTCCTGAGGTGTAAGTGTCTCAAAGGAAAGTACAGTGAAGGGAAACTATTTATGTATATACTCAGCTGGAGGCCTCTGCTCATTAATACACCCAAAGGCACATGTGTGCACTGCCAGATCTCAAGGGTCTGTACTCAATCAGCTGCATTTCAATGGCTTCAATTAGCCATTAGCATATGCTTCATCACAATCCTAAGCAGAAATTTTTTTTTTAAAATGGAAAATATAACTGAGATAAATTATTAAGGCTCTCTGTGAACGACAGAGTTGTATCTGAAATTTAACATCACATGGCTTTTGGTTATGGTGAGTGTGATCAGCTGCTTTCTATTCCAATTAATACAATACTGGTTTTGCTTTTAGCTGACAAAAGGGAGAAAATAAATTAGATTTAGAAAGCTGACAAAAAGCATATCTGTTTTTCACAATAAATTGCAACTAAGTTTGTGTGTAAAGAGCACTTTGAACTCCATGTGCACCACCTGCTGTGGAGCTGCTTAATGCTCTCCTGGACATAAATGCCAAAGATTTGGGGGAATTGCTGTCCTAGTTTTTTTTCTTCACTGGTTACAAATCCCTCCTTGAAGATATTTAAAACATGGGTGGAAAAAACAAAACCCACAGAAATTAGCTGTTTCTTTTGTTTGTTCTTTTACCTAAACATATAGGTCATACAATGCCTATTCCTTGCTTGTGATTTTTTTATCTCTTGATTTCAGAGTCTTTGCAAAGAATAAAAATATTACCAAAAAGAAGAAAAAAAAAATAATCGAAGAATGGGGAAGTTATTTTTTCAACCAAGAGGTCAGTGATAGACCCAAGGTCATAAGCACTGCACTCTCACCAGCCCTTTATCACTCATGCTGCATCTGTCTCTCCTCATTTCTGTGTGCTTGTGCCTGTATCCCTAATACCTCTGCACTTGACAATGACCAGTCCTTTGCAAGGAGTGCACTCATGTGCTTTATGTTAACCTGAAGGTCCTTTGTTTCAATCCTGTGTGTGGGAGAAGAAAGCCATTGAGCCTCGATCTGTACCCATACTGTGCAAGTGGTCAAGTGAAAATAACCCCTCTGAGCAATATAAAATCTAAAGCCTAGATACAAATTTTACATTTTCAATTGCACCACAATATGCAAAAAATCCTAAACCTCAACCTCTATTACTTCTAGTGAGATTATTCATGTACTTACTTTATGGATGCTTTCAAACACCTTATTGAAACTGGGATATAAGTTCCAACCCAAAGTATGTAGGGGTAGGTCATTTTACGTCTACTTCAGCTCCCTTTAGATGAACTGATTTATTTTTTACCCAAATAATTCATTTGTTTTCTGCATAAAACACAGGCACAATTTATTTGAAAGTTAAGTATCATTATTTGGCCTGTTAATTTAGTATTTATTTTAGTATTTGCTGTCATATGGCAGCATTCAGTAAGCATCACATTACCAAATAGGGTGGATTTTAGGTGAAAGGATTTTTTTTTTTTATTTAACCAGGGTGACAAATCTAAGAATTGTTGAGCTAATTTTAGGAGGCATAAATATTTGTAGTGTATAAAGGTAATAAAGCTGAAGCTTATATGTAGTTTTGAGCTGTTATTTACTAAGAATATTTGTTTGGAATGTGCAAACAAACAACAAAATCGCTTAATAGTAAATGAGCTATAAAAAATCATGTTGTTAATGTCAGTAATATGAGCAGCTGAGGACTAAACAAAAGAGAATAGAAATATTATAATATTGCAAGAGTAGGATATTTCTTATGAACTGTTTCTAGCATGTAAGAATGCTTCTGTGCAATCAAATGAATATTGCATTTCCCACGTTATGGTACAGAAATTAAGCTGAGTGGGTAGGATTTTCTTTCATGCATTTTAAATTCTTATCCAGTCTTTATGAATCATTAAATAAAGACAATAAAAATTTCTGTTTTGATAAAGGTTTCTACTGTTATACTAGGACATGTTAACCTCCTGAACCACTCTACTGCTTTGAAGTAGATTTATACCTACCAGAAAGAGCTTCTTTTAATGGCCACCGTATAGGGAATTCAATCCATCTGTCTCCATTAGGAGAAAGGGGAAGTGTTTTATTTATGGTGAGACTAAAGGTATCCAGGGTTGATATGTTCTGTATTTTAAAGTGAAGAAGAGACAATTGGGATATGTTGTCTTCCAAACTCTGGAGACCAAGTCTCACTTTATAAAGCATTCCCAAATCAGATGGTAAATGTATCTGGGAATCAACAAAACAACGAGCTAGCATCCAAACAGAGATATACAGACAAACACACAAGTGGTTTACAGGAGGAGAGGAAGTTTGGGCTAAAGGAGTCAGCACAGCCCTGGACCCCTTTGCATCAGTCTTGGTGCTAAAGGTGCATTCAGTTCAAAAGCAGCAGAATCAGGCTGACTGAAGGCTCTTAAGGACATTTTAGCTTTATCCTCTAGGGGCATTCATTGTAATTGTTATATCAAATTCAAATTACATATGACAATGATTTCTAATGTGAATAAGTAATGTTAATGCCATTTAAAATTATATGCATTATTAACTATGACTATTTGTTGGGGAAAAAAGTAATATGCTTGATCATCATGAACTTGAGAAAGACAGAAATTAAAAATTAAATCTGGCACACAACTGAAAACTTCAGTTCTTATTTTCTTGAATATTTAAACAATAATGCCTCCAATATTTACAGCACTACATAATTTTTCTCTTTAAAAGATACTCAAAGAAAGTTTAAATAAAGGCAAATTTATATATTATTTTACATCATATGTTATTTGGTTCTCAGTCTGATGTTCCACTTTATTTTCCATGGAAACTGGATTTGACTTGCTGCTGCTTCCATAAAAAACTATAACCATCTTGGTTATATTTTCTGACAACATTTCAAATTCTGATTTTGTTTCTTCTTGATGTTTTGTGAAATAAATCCTCTATCTGCCTTCTGAACAAAAAAAATTAAGAAAAATAAAAAGAAAAAAAAAGGGTGTTTCTGTTTTTATATATTAACAAAGCTATCTGATATAAAATTTCTAAGGCATGCTTTGTTTTACATAGGGAACATTATTTTATAAACATGTTGCCTGGGTATTGAGCACCTCCCTGAGTTTATTGCCATTTTTTACTATTAAAAAGGGGTAACTATTGTCAGTACTAGTAAGTTTAATGACACATTGTGATGAAAATGTTCTCACATTATTATTTCAGAACTGATTAATAAAATGGTCAATGTAATGACAGAAGCTATACCTGAATTCATTTGCTCTCTTCCTAAAGGCCAGGCACATGTAGTCCTCCTCTCCTGAACTTATAATTAAAAAAAGATCAAATTAACATTTTTGTAGAACAGTTTCTACATGAAAATAAAGGTCTGTATTCATGTCTAGTGAGGCAGTTGACAGAGTATTATATCATTTAGATTAAAGATTTAACTAGGAAATGTGCAATGTGATTTTCTATTTGAGCATCCTCTAAATATCATCCTAATAAATGAACTGACTCTAGGACTGACTCTTTACTAGGAAAATTGTTGTAACATGAAGATTCAAGTATTTTTCATTTTAAAGTATTTATGTTTCATTTGTACAATATATGGCCTGGATGAATGAGCACTAATTGGATGTTTTTAGTGCCCATTCTAGGGGTTGATGCTCCTCCCAGATGTCAGTCCTCATTGATTTCATAAGGATTTGGTGTAGATCCAGGCTGCTTGTAAACATTAGGTAGTGACCTGGATCTAAAATAAGAAGACTTCCTTTGAGTACATAATCAACACTGGATTTGCCAATTATTGTACAAAGAAATTCACAGGAACATTTGTCCAAAGTCTAGTGGAAACAGAACTAAATATTCCTATTTTTTTAGCAAAGTCCCAACATACAAACTAAACCAAAGATGAAATTATTTGCTTTTGCACATTAAGTTTTCTCCTTTTCTTTCTGGTCTCAAATGATCAAAAGTTAGAGATGATAAAGCAGAAGAAATGGATTGAACTGGAATCTTCTTCAGTCTCGAGAGGCTATTGCTGGACAAGTGCCAGCAAATGCCCTGGGATTTAGGAAGAAAAAAACCTAGGGCATGTTTTGTAATCCAAGGACCCATCTATACTGTCAATTTACTTCTCTGAGAGGCGGAAAATAAATACATCTGTCTTAGAGATATGTTATGGGTTTTGGTGCCTACTGATCTGGTTGGAGTGGGCCATGGATCCTCCCAGCTTGAACACCAGATTGTATTGAAGTCCATGCTTGGGTTGAAACCATCATGCAGGGAGGGAGGCTGTACATTTCCTTCCTGTCTTGAAAAAGAGCCACAGGCAGTGGGGTAAAAACTGCTCCTTTGTGGCCTGATTTCTCACGTGGTGTCAGTCAAAAGTATATCCAGCTTCTGGCAAACACTGTCCAAACAGTGTAGCACAAATAACATAAATCAGTCATCTTGAATACAATGGAGACATTTTCTCCACTGCTTAAAGAGAGTTTGCCCTACTTTTTACCTCGTTTTCACTCTGCCTAGCAAGTAATTGGTACTAGATACTTGAAAGTTAGAGTGCAAATGTAGAAGACTTGGAGAGGCAGGAATTTGTAAAAAGGAATAGGACGAATTTGTTGCCATTTACACCACTGAAAATTTGGAATAACAAAGCAGAAACTATCCTCTGGCAAATAGTGGTTATTAAGTGGTACTCAAACACGAAATGTTCAGACAGACTAATTCTCTATATAATGACAATATTCTAGTGGAATGTTTTAAACCATAACTTGTTTGTAGAAGCAAATCATACAGCTGCATTCTCCAGTTTGGCATGAATTTCTTAGCAGATGATAGTTTGAAGATAGTGTTGACCTGTGGCATCCAGAGTTATTGAGGCAGATCTTTTTCCATCACGTCTGTCTTTAAGCCTGGTTTGAGCCATAAACAATGTTTTTGTCCCTGAAGATGATGACTCTTTCACAATAATCTTCTCCAGAAGCCAGTCAGAGCCTGTCCCTTTCTTAACAGCCATTCTTTGCAGAATACCAGTATCTACTGCTTCCACAGAAAAGTTCAGAATCCACCTGAAAAATTCAGAATCAAAAAGTCATATGGAAACAGGACTGTGTAACTAAATTATCTGTGTATTTTGAAACACAAAAGTGAGAAGAAAATCAGGATTTTTTAATTAATTCAATAAATACCAACAGAACCAGAGATGACAAGTTTAAACATGCTGAATGCCTGCATTAAGAAGTGTTTATTCCCTTTGTGGTTTGTTGTAATGGGGAATCTTTACAATATGTATAAGACAGCGATGAACTTGGAAAGAAAGATGAAGTGATATTTCTTTAGATGTTTAGGGATGATTTATCCCTTCAGCCACATGGCTGGAGTTCCCAGGCAGACCCTCCAGTCATGGACCCTGCTCTCTTCCCAGAGCCCCCAGGCACCCCAAACCAACCAATCAGGAACAGGTATGGGGCACACATGACATGGGAGCAGGGACAGGGACAGACCCGTACCCTGCAGGGTCCCTCCCCCTGGGACCCCAGGGAGAGACACCTCCAAAATTCACCCTTTCTTATTAAATAAAGAACATTGGGAACAGTTGGATAAACAACAAAACAATTTCAAAGGAAAGGAAACCACTATCTTGAGTCCCCAAATGTCCAAACAGATTTTCTTTGGAGCATCAGAAGGGAGACAGGACTTGAGCACACTTCAGATGGAAACTGGGGAAGGGATTTTCCTTTTTGTACCTGTTGGAATCTTAGAAAAAGACAGTTACTTTCTTCCCTCCCTCCTTTACATCCCCCCATGGGCATTGCAAAGGGACTCATGGCAAATAGAAAAGCCTAGTTTTGTGAGGGGAGCCAGAAAGGGAAATTTGGGCTGGGCATATATGGGAAATAATGGGGCATGGGATAAAAGGGGAAGGTGGGATAGGGGAAAGGATAGGGATTATGGGGATATTGTCTATGGTGATATCCACTACCTTGCACAGGGGCACCCCCAGGGCCTGTAACACATGCTGCCTGTGGGCCCTTTCTTGCCTGCACAATTTTAAATTCTACTCTTTCTCCTTCTTCTAAGCTTGAAACATCACTTTTGGGGTTATTTTTCACAATAGCAGATTTATGGACAAAAATACTTTCTCTAGTATAAATTCTCAATAAGAAACCATAATTTTTCTTTACATTATACCATTTTACAGTTCCAAAAACCCTAGCTGCGATAACCTCTTCTTTTTCCGATTGCTTTGTTCTTGCTTTCACTTTTGGTTTTGCTTGCTCTCGTGCCGGGGCTGCCACTGTAGGGATCTGAGCACTCCCACCCTGTGGTTTTGGCTTCCTGGGGCTGCCTTTGGGGCTGCGTGGGCCATGCTGTGCCACGCTGCTTCGCTCTGCCGGCTCCTCTGCTGCCTCTGGCCACAGCCCGTGCGCCTCCGCCTCTGCCGGGCTCCCACGTGGCTGCCCGGGTTTGGCGCAGCCCCGCGCTGCACCCACCTGTTAACCAGGCTGCTGCAGTGGCCCCACACAGCTTCCCCTCGCTGGTGCCACCGCGCCGCTTGTGTGTCTGAGGGCAAACACCGCCACGCCCACGCTGTCACGCCACTCCTGGCTCCACTCCTGCCACTGCCGCTCTTGCCGCTGGCCCTGCTCCTGCCGTGCCTGGCCTCACTGGCTCTCCCACATGCGGGAGGTCCCTTCCCGCTGCCCGCAATGCACTGGGTGCCCGTGGCCAAGGCTGTGCAGTCTCCAGGGCAACGGAGGAGCCCGCTGCAACGCGCGCGCTGCTCAACCACGTTTGCAGCTAAAACAGCAGCGGGGCACAGCCGATATTGCTCAACAGTCTCTGAAATCAGGAAATATTCACAGAAATAGTCTTGCATCGGCACATTTTTTGATTCAGAAATTAACTCTGTCCAAACATTCTCCCAAAAGTCCTTGGTAAGAATCAAATCCCAAGAAACATAGAAGGAGTTTTTAAACAGCCATGCCAAAAAGTGTCTTAGTTCTTTCTGAGCTTGAATTAAGGTAAAATCTACATATTGCTGTTCAAGAACCTTTTTAAGTTTAAGGTAAATGTCTCTTTGTGGTTCAGACAGCCATGAGTCTTTCCATGAGTCCTCTATCGTTCAGAGATGGGACAGCAAAATGAAAGCAAGAAGAGATATCCAGAGTTACTCACGAATCTCGGAATTACCCTCTCCAGAGATCGTTTGCCATTTGTTGTAATGGACAATCCTTACAACAAGTATAAGACAGCAATGGACTTGGAAGGAAAGATGAAACGGTATTTCTTTAGATGTTCAGGGATTATTTTATTCCTCCAGCCGCATGGCTGGAGTTCCCAGGCAGACCCAGTCATGGGATCCCGCTCCCTTCACTGGCCCCGGGCCCCAAAACCAACCAATCAGGAACAGGTATGGGGCACACGTGACAAGGGGACAGGGACAGAGGCAGACCCGTACACTACAATGTTCCTCCGCCGGGACCCCAGGGAGAGGCACCTCCACAGTGGTTCTGCAGTTCACAGCTAAACTACCTCTTTACCCACACAGAACTATCAGCTGCTTTCCCAAAATTGATGTTTAATGATCTACAGGGAATTTATTTTAGACATATCTTACTCTCAACAAAATAGACCCCGAGGGCTACCATCTCAGAGATGAAATGCAGGGAATGTGAAGGACAGAAACGAGTATCACAGAAAAATCTCTTAGGAAAGAATGACAAACTTGGTTCTAGATTTGGATTAACTTGTAGGACTAGTTTCAATACAAGTAATTGAATTTAAGGAAAAATATTAAATAAAACTATGTTGAAATAAGGTCTGCTATTCTTTATCAGAAGGCCATAATATTTTTACAATATTTAGAACACTGCAGTAAGATTCCTAAAGAAAATTGTGAAATATCAGACATTAAACACTTTCACAATGTGTGATTCTGGGTTTTTGTGAGTGTTACACCTATTTCATGTTTTGTCAGCAGAAAAACAGACATTAAATTCTTGGCACAGAGATTTTCCACATTTTTGCTTTATAGATTTATGAATTATCATCTCATTTCTACTGGGGTTGTTAACTGTTAAAATCTAGTGTTATTTGTGATGTAATTTCTAGCATGATTTAGAGATATAAAGATGTTTTTGAAGGGACTGGGTAGCAATAACAATGAAAACACTTGAGTCCTGGGAAGTCTTCCCAACATAATCCACACTGAAGTTGCTCTGCCAGAGCAAGAGGGCAGCAACCCTTAATGGTTTATGCAGAGATGAAACAGATAACAGCAGTTCTCTTGCTCCACCTGTCACAGTTTCTTTCCTGGATTGGTTTTCCATCTGAAGAACTGATGAAAGATTTATGTCACAAAGACAAGCCTAGCCAGCTTGCACCTTAATAAGACACAGCATAAGCTAAAATACTGAGCTTAAAATTGCAGATAATATATGACCATCCACTTCTAAAAGAATCCCCAGAAACAGAAAAATTTTAAACCTGTTCAACTTTTTTTTCTCCTTTTTCATTAGTGTATGTACATGCGAATATGAAAGCATGTGTACTTGTGAACTACACCTTTAACAGTCTCCTAAAAATCATATCCTGTCACTGAATTACTCTATAACTGAGCGGTCATGTTAGTCAAAAAACTGCTACAATGCACCATTTATTCATCACATCTGCATTACCACTCTTAAGTTATCACGTGAAATGGGAAAATGAAGAATGATATTAAGGAAAAAACCTTAAAGAGGCACTTGAATAGCTACACTTCCTCACAAAGAGTCAAGGTTATCAGCTGCTTAGTGAATTTAGCAGCAGAGCAAAGACATTGGAACAGCTGAAATTCTAGATGGAGTGCAGAACTGCAGGAAGAGAGGCTCCTCTTCATGTTTTCCTTAGCTAAATCAAAAATTAAAGTTAGTGTCAACACTACAATTTTATTTTATTACCTATTGGACTAATTTGATGATTGAATACCATTAATTTGAGCTCTTAATTTACCTTAATTGTGATATTAATTTGATCACTCCTTTATTCCAGGTTTAATTGAATTGGTAAAGTTATACTATCATGTCTGAATAAAATAATTTGTTACACTTATTAAATAAAAAATAATAAAAATACATAGAGGAGATGACTGAAAAACACAGTCTGAAGCAAGAAACATACAGACACAGACTCCTGTGTCTGTTAGTAATAAAATATTTCAAGTTCACAAAATGTGAAAATTTATCCTAAAATTGCTGTGAATGATTATGGTTATGTTAATGCATGATTGTTGACGTTTAACCCCAGGCAGTATCCAAGCCCCACAGAGCTGGTCTCTCACCCTCTCACTAGCAAGAGCAAGAATAGAAGGAGAAAGGTAAAAGCTAGAAAACTTGTGGGTTGAGATAAAGTTTAATAGAGAAAGCAACAGCCATGCACACAAGCAGAGCAAAACAAGGAATTAATTCACTGCTTCCCATGGGGCAGGAAGGTGTTCAGCCATCCACAAGAGAACAGGGCCCTGGCACATGTAGTGGTTACTTAGGAAGACTAATGCACCACTCCAAACGTCCCTCCTTCCTCCTTTTCCCCCCACTTTATATACAAAGCATGGTGCCATATGCTCTGGAACATCCCTTTGGTCAGCTGGGGTCACCTGTCCTGGCTGTGTCCCCTCCCACCCTCCCATGCACCCCCAGCCTCCTCACCAGCGTGCGAGCCCAAAAAGCAGAGAAGGCCTTGGCTGTGTGTAAGCCCTGCTCAGCCACAACAAAAACATCTCTGTATCACCATCACTGTGTTCAGCACAAATCCAAACCACAGCCCCTCACAAGCCACTGGGAAGAAAATTAATTCTACCCCAGCTGAAACAAGAACAATTAATTATTTTATAGAAAACTTATGAAAAAGCCCTTGTCAGATAATTGTTAGAATAATTCCTTTTTAAGAGAAAAGAGTTTTCCAGAGAGTGACTAATTTAGTGGCATGAAAAATAATCTGTTGTCAGTGATCTACTTTTGGAAAGGATAGTTAGGAGCACAGGAAAACCACAGACAATATTCTGCTGGCTTCTAGACTTGTGCCAAGTTAGGTTGGACTTGCACCAAGCTTGATGGTTAACAAACTCTTAGTACTTATTAACTTAGTGACTTAATAAATCAGGGGCAGCATGGACTATGGGTTTTCTATAACCTGGAGGATCCAGCCACACATAATAGCAAGTTTGTATACATGGTTAGCACACAAGGTTTTCCAAATACTTTTTCCTCTAAAAATAAGTATATTTTGATGGAAAAAACATTTGTAAAAACGTTGATGTTTGGTTTGTTTTAGACACACTACTTTATCCTTTGTCAATGTGCCATTTTAACAATCTCACTTTAGAGTATGTAAAATCTCCCAAGTCCATGGTCAAATCTGCAGACTATCCAGGCATCTAATAAACTTCAAGTTAAGAAAGTATTAAGTAGACTAGAAATTGTGTCAGCTGGGGTAAACTCACTTCACAGACAAGATTACATTTTCTGTTTATGTGTACATTTGAAAATCTGCATAGTGTAATGGTCTTTATTGTAGTCAAGGGACCAAAAAAGAACATAGAAAGAGCAGCAGCTATAACTATTAGAGTTAAGAACAATTGGCTAGTGATAATTTATTTGCTAAATTTAATTCACTTTTCTCCTTTCAAGCTGTCTGCAAACAGATAGATCATGACATCTATTTTATTCTAATTTTATGGAATTTAAATATTATTAAAAATTTAGCTAATATTTTCGTAGATTCATATGAGATCATGGAGTAGGCATAAAATTTTCTAAATATTTGAGTTGTTGACAGGTCTTGTATGTCACACGATACTCTATCTTTTATTTGACTTACAAATGGGGACCTTTTAAATTACTGGAGGGTTAGTTCTTCTGCTAAAAGGGAAAGAGAGAGGAAGGAAACATACAGAAGGTAAGCAAACCTACAGAATATGAAATTTATCTTTATAATTTTCCCCTAGGGAAAAAAATGTTAATTGTTTTTTAGTTACTACTAGCAAACTAGGTTTGAACAGAGAAAAGTCACCTTAAATATTGATAATAATATATATTGTCTAATTCAGCAGAGCTTATATTGAATTTTCTCAGAATAACATTAAAGCAATTTGTGTGTAGGTACAACCCACTAAATTTTCTTAATTAACATTGCCTGGAGAAAGATATTCTCCAAGACTGAGCAGCTAAGATTGACAGTGGTAGAGCCTTACATCCTCTGTGACTCAGAGGAGCTGCCCTAACAAAACCAGAAGTGGCATTTTTCATATTTCTTGGCTAACAAAATAAGAGCTAAAAAACAAACATTCCAGAAACCTTTTCAGAATAATTAATGTTTGTTTTTTTCTTAACTCCTTTTCAGATTTTCTTCAAATGTTTCTTTCATTTCCTGGGATTCCTGTTTTGAGCCTTTTCTTTGAATATATGACCCAGTTTGACTTAATTCAGTACTCTTCTGTGTCACTCCTGGCAACATATCACTGTTTGCAGCAGCTGCAATAGCTCTTGTAACAGAAGAAGCATTTGAACAGTCACCGTGCAATATTTACCTTTTTAAATGCCAGTCATTTTACAGGCTTGGTACTGAGACTTGATGGTTGGTTAATGACGATATTCCCAGTGGAACAGAAAATGGCAAGTCAAGACACACCATATGCTTCATTTCATCAACCTGTATGCACAAGTGATTTCCCATACTGCTAATGTTAGTATCATTTTAATAGGCTTTTATTGGAAAAGGAGTCAGAGTATCTAGATAAAGGACCTTTTCTCTTAAGCTTAGCAATCCTATTGATTTGCTGCCTGATTATTTTGATCTCACTTGTTAATCTGGGGAAACTCAGTAGAAGACAAAGGAGTTTTAACACACATAGGCAAAATAAAGGTCCGTGTAACACTGAGCCCAAGTCAGAAATAGTGTGTACACATTCCTGGAAATGGAGAAAAAAGAGAAAAATTACTTTTGCCCCGTCAGACTGTGGTCCTATGGGCTCTTCCGGTTGTGCTGAACAGAACTTTTCCACCCTGTCCCAAATGCTTGTCACACCACTACCTCCTCTTAGATGGATATTATCACCTTTTGAGTTGTGCCAGGATAACCACAAAATGAGCTCCAGCCAAATTTTATCAAGATAGACCAAGTGAAAAAGCCCAAACCACTAATGATACTAACTGCTTGAATTAAATAAACATTTGGACAGAGAAAATTTATGTCACCGTGCCAGAAGACTTCAGAGGTGGAAACACTGGGTGGTAAGCAGCAGTGATGACAAGCACTGGTAGCAGTACTGTCTTGGCTCAGTGCAGTGGAGGGATGAAAACTGCCTCTGACTGTGCCCTCACTGTCTTGAAGTCAGTGTTCTGTACAAATGCTTCCTTAAAAATAGGGGTTTTCATGCATCTGAAAAAGCCAACCCAGATTTCCTTCTAGATTCACATTTCTGCAAGCATGTTTTTGTATTATGCTAAATTTTCAGCTACAAATTCATTGAAAATTTTTATCTCTGCGTGAAAAAAGTAACATAAATTATAATGAATGAATAATCAGAGGTTTCTGATAACCCACATTTATCATAGTTTACCAATCTTCAACAAAATTAGTGAAGAATCAGTGAAAGAATAGGGGTAGTGAAAAACTCCAAATATGTTTGCCCTTCACTGACCTGATGTTACTTTGCTTAGTATATCTGGAAAGAAATGTTTTTGAAACAAGATTTCTATGCACAAAATAGCAAAAGGGGTTAGAAAGAATAGAGATATCTTACAATGATCAGCAGCTATGGCCATTCAGCTAACTAGTTAAAGACACTTCAATTAGACTTTAAGTAAAATGTATTTAATAAAATGCGAAAGGACTGCTACATGGATCAGTATCATCAGCCACATCTAAAACTGTAATCATAAAATATATAAAACAAAAGAGATTAAAAAACCAAACCAAAACAACAAAAACAAAACACAAACAAACAAAAGACAGTCATCGCTTTGGACAGATTCAACCTTATCTGATGCAGCCCGATTGTTGGATTGATTTAATAACAGTTTGAGATCTGGTTTAACAGGCAAAGAAAATAGGATGAAGGTAATTTTCTTCAACTTCAGTAATGCATATCATTGTATAATATTTTGATGAAGACACTATAATCAAATATAATAATTGGATAATAAAATGTCTAACTTGTATGTCTGTAAGTGCAGCTGTAAACAGAGAATATTTTCAAGTGCATTTCCTTGCAGTGAGGCCAGTTAATAAGCTTATGCACATTAGTATTTCCATGATTTATCTGGAAAAAACCCAAGATTTCAGAGATTATGCAAATACAATCTCCAGTTATGACACTTGAAGAAATAGAGTGTTAAATTGAAGAGTACTCTGAAAAGATTTGTGAGAGTTAATAAATCACTGGAAAGCTTTCCTTTCAGTGAATCAAGCAGAATAATCTATTTAACTTGTCAAAGGCATACTGATTTTCTTATTGTCATAAATACTGTCAAAGGCAGTAGAAATTTGGTGTAAAAGAGCTATCCAAACCAATAGTCAAAAGTGTGACAAAACTCAGTTCCTAGAAGTTAAAGTTCAACAAATTTAGACAGAAAATAATGTGAATCTCTAATATTTAAAAGAAAAAAAAAGGTATCCTTAAACTTTGAAACAACTTTCCAGCTAGATTTAAACTTCATCACTGGTAACCATTCATTTGGCTTTAGATATATTTTCTGAATTATTTCACTTGAACTGAATTTAATTTAGTTCTTACTGCATTGAGGAAAATGACTGAATATTTTATTTTTTGAAAAATGCACATTTCTATTAACCATAATTATTTTAAGATTTTTTAAATAAATCAAGTGAGTAAATTTCACTACATTTTATTTTAAAATTACCTTGTTTATCAAAAACCTGAAATGAACAGGGCATAAAATTCACTTACTCTCCTTGGTCTATCTAAAATAAGTCTATATAATATGACAATTTCCTGAAAAGAACACAGCGGGTACTCTCTGAGGTCAACTAATTTCATTTTGTGATAAACATCCAAATGAACAGAGAAGGTAACCATCACTCCCTTTCTGCAGCAGATGCTTAAACCATCATGTTAGAACAAATGTGTACAATACAGGCAAGTAAAACTAAGTGAGATGTATTTCAGCTTTAGAAATGTCACTTATTTGATTTATTTTTTAAGATCTACATAGACAGAATGAAGTACTGACATCTTGCAGTTAATTTTAGAATTAATTAATTTTGTCTCGTTTTTAATTTTTTGCAGCAAAGTTTTACATGTTTTCTCACCCTGCACGAATACGTCAGGAAACCAAAATTAATTATTCACACAGCTCTAATCATTGGCCAGTGCTGTGTAGGCAAGCTGCTTGATTGCAATGGTATGTTTTGACTCTGTCCCTTATAAATCTCTCACTGACTGTAACCACTGACTGGGAAATACCATCCTGGAGGTATCACTGAGAACTGCACATGACTCAAGTATTTGACACTGTCTCCTAGGATTTTATAAAGCTTTAGCAATGTTCTTTCTTTCTGTGTTCCTCCTCATTGTTTCTGGGAACCTTCACCAATCTTTCCCTCAAGATGGTGGGATTCCACATTTTCCTGGTTTCCATCTGATTAGTCCTTCAGCTCAATGGATTTAAACATGGTGTAATCAAAACTGGAAGTCACATGGCCAAGGTGAGCAGCTGAGAACTGCAGTGTGGCAGGGGAGTTTCCCAAAGGAAGCTCAGGGGTAGCAGAGAGCCCCCTGGAGCTGGCAGTTCATGCCACAGCAGGTAACAGGACTCAGGACCGCAAGCAATGGTGGCCAAGCTCCCCTCATGTACAGAAGAAGCCCTGAGGGAGTGCAAGCAACCAGGAGTGCCACCAACAGAGCAGCCAAAGGCTGAGGAAAAGGTTGAGGTACTTATTCCTGTCTTTATTGAGGACCAAATGCTCTTCTGGCCCCTGAGATGTAAAACAGAGACAGGGAGCAGAATGAAGTCCCTACAATCCAAGGGAAAAGGACCAGCAACCTGCTACAGTACACAGACACACACATCCACTGGATGGGATTCACCTAAGGGTACCCAGGGAGCCGGCAGAAGTGCTCACTGAGCCTCTTTCCATCATCTACAAGCAGTCCCAGATAACAGGACAGGTCCCAGTTAAATGGAAATTAGCAAATATAACATCCATATACAAGGAGGGCTGGAAAGAGGATCCTGGGAACTACAGGCCTGTTAGCCTGACTTCAGTGTCAGGGAAGGTCATAGAGCAGATCATCTCAAGTACCATCACACTACACACGCAACACAATCAGGGGATCAAGGGCAGCCATCGTGGTTTCCTGAAAGGCAGGTGCTGCTTGACTGATCTTCTGTGACAGTGACCTACTTAGTGAATGAAGGAAAGGCTGTGAATATTGTTTAGCTAGAATTTAAGAAAGCCTTTGGTACAATTTCCTACGGCATTCCCCTGGAGAAAGTGGCTGCTCATGGCTTGGATGGGTGCACAGTTCACTGGATAAAAAACTGGCCGGATGGTCAGGCCCAGACAGTGGTGGTGAATGGAGTTAAATCCAGCTGGTGGCTGGTCACTACTGGTGTTCCCCAGGGCTCACTACAGGGACCAGTCCTGTTTAACACCTTTACTGATGATTTGGATGAGGGGATCGAGGGCACCTTCAGTCAGTTTGCAGACACCATCAAGTAGGGTGGAGGGCAAAAAGGCTCTGCAAAGGGATCTGTACAGGCTGGATTGATGGGCCAAGGCAAATTGCATGAGGCATAGCAAGGTCAAGTGCCAGGTCTTTCACTTGGGTCTCAACAACCCCATGCAATGCTACAGGATGTGAAGAGTGGCTGGAAAACTGCCTGGTAGAAAAGGACCTGGAGATTCTGGTTGACAGCTGATGAAAATGAGTCAGGATGTTCTCAGGCGGCCAAGGCAACCAAAGGTGTCCTGGCCTGTAATAGAAATAACATGGCCAGCAGGACCAGGGCAGTGAATCAGTGATTGTCCCCCTGTACTCAACACTGGTGAGGTCACACCTCAAATCCTGTGTTCAGTTTTGGGCCCCTCTCTACAAGAAAGACATTGAGGTGCTGGAATGTGTCCAGAGAAGGACGACAAAACTGGTGAAGGGTGTCAAGGAGAAATCCTGTGAGGAGCAGCTGACAGAACTGGGGATGTTTAGCCTGGAGAAAAAGAGGCTCAGGGGAAACTTGATTGCTCTCTACAACTACCTGAAAGGTGGTTGCAGCCAGGTGGGGGTTGGTCTCTCCTCCCAGGAAGCAAGCACCTGGGGAGGTTTAGATTGGATATTAGGAAAAATTTTTTCACTGAAATGATTGTCAAGCATTGGAACAAGCTGCCCAGGGAAACTGGTGAGTCACCATCCCTGGAGCTATTTAGAAGGCGTAGTCAGGGATGCGGTTCAGTAGTGGACTTAGCAGTTCTGGGTCAGAGATTGGACTCGATCTTAAAGGTCTCTTCCAACCTAAACAATTCCATGATTCCATGATGACCAGATGGATTTAGTGTTCATTTCTGTATAACAGTAACTTGGCCAACAGCCTACCACTGTGATTAATACATTTGGATCAATGACATTTGGCAATTATTTAATCATTATGTCAGGCATGCTTTCCTTAAGACAAAGTTTATCTGCAGTCACAAAATAGCAGCACTGTAGATGTGATGGGATGTGGATATCATAGGCAAATTCTGGTTTCCTACTTGTGACTTCAGGACACTGTCCCACATTCTGACCCTTGGTGTACTCTGGCATACATGGACTTTTTCTGAAGTTTTTGTTTTTCTTTTTAATTGTCAGAGCTTAATCTGTGAGTACTGAAACTGAACACCAAGTCACCTCTCACTGACAATTTTTGTATGTGCTGCAGTTACCATGGCACCAACCTGAGCAGTTGATGTCTAAATATAGGGCAGGATAAAGGATATATTTTTTCAAATTCTAATAGAATGAAGTAAAAATTGTCAGAGAATTTAGTGCTTCCATAATGTGAAGTATTTAAAATACTGGCCACTTTCATAAAACCTAGATTAAAATACTTAAATATCACTCATAACATATTCAGTGGAGTTTATTGTTTTTGATAGAACTGATCTGAAAAAAACCCACATTCACAAAGAGGAATTTTTCAGATAACTCGCAGCCATATGACAGAGCATACAGCAAGTCTATCGAAGGCCTTATAAAGAAGCATCAAGAACTACATTTGCTGCAAAATGTTGGCTGTCAGAAGCAACACAGAGACTGTAAGGATTTTACACAACTGGGCCCTGGTTTTCACAGAATGTCTGCGCTGAGTGTACTTGGTTCAAGTGTTCATTGCAGGTAACATCTATCAGGCTTAAGCAGATTCACAAACCATAAATAAATACTATTAGGGTTTCATGAAAGCTGAACTGCATAAAGAAGTGTGCTCAGATTGCCTTGTCTATCCTCACAGTTTTTAGGAGAACATCAAACAGGGCATCAATGTCACAGCAATTTGAAAGAATATGGTTCTTGCAGGACAAGTCCTCACACTCACTTGTCTGAATAGATCACCAGAAGCTCAGCTCTCTTGATGACAGGGCTGCTCTCTCTCAGGGGTGAGATACAGGGGCTTACCGGTGAATTAATAGAATCATGCACATTATTTTACTTACAAGTTCTCTAATGGTCTCACAAGTGTAAGGACTTTGGAAAGGCACAAAGCAACTTTCCAGATATAAGATGCTAATTCAGTCTTTTACTATCATGTAACTTAGCTCATAAAAATAAAAAAACCTGTTAAATGTGAGAAAAATATCTCCAATCCACTGCAAACTTCGCTGAATATTTAAACATTTCTATGTATTTCTGCATAGCTAAACTGTTGCTTGTAGCAGTCCTGACATTCTGTGAGACTAACACCATATTTTGATGTGATTTCCAACAGAAACACTGTTCCAGTTCACTAGCTGTTGCTGTATAGTCAGGGGAAAAATTATTGCAAGGAAAAGCACATTTTAAAATGTCAGAACAACTGTTAAGATTCAGAATGCAAATTCTGCCTGTTATACTCCAAATCCCCTAAACTACCAAGTGCAGACTCTGACTGCAGGGGTCCTTGGCACAATATGTGATTGGGCTGGTATAGAAGGAGACATTCTACACTTGAGAGTCTTTTTGGAGATTACTTTTAATGGGAAGAAAACATTGGGAATTTTCCAAAACATATAATGAAAAAATGCTGCTGCATAGGCAGAAGCCTTGTTTGCAAAATAATTTTATACTTTTCAATTAAACAAATACATTTATTTTCACTGAACAAAGAGGGAATCAAGACTTTTACGTGTTTCCCTATTACTTATCTACAAGCAATTTCTTATTAGAGCCTTAAAATACTACTGTGCTGATATCTACATTTAGAAATACGAGTATACTCTAACGTTCACACACTGCTCCTATAAAATGTCAAGTAAATAATGAAGACATGGTTATATGCCAGATCTGTATCTTACTCTGTAAGGCAGAAAAATTCTGAGCTAAACTGAAGTAGATGCAAATATTATTAAAGTACTCTTCAGGTTATAAATCTTTGTTGTTCACATCTGCTTTCGTAGTCAACATTTCTAGATGTGCATCCCTGGTCCCTCTTCATTAAAATCTACGAGTCTACAAATCAGATGGCTCATTTTTTGGACTGATTTAAGGAGAAATCCATTAAAACTTATATTAAACTAACTTTACTTCACGAGGACAAAATGACTGGAGCTCTAAAATTCAGTTAAATCAACTTATCAGCAAACCATAATCTGAACTTCAGCCTTAGGGAAGACAAATGTGACTTTATCAAAACTGAGTAGCCTTATCCACAGTATTTAATCCCTTAAAAATAAAGATTTAAACTCTCCAACTTTTCTTATGAATATGTATTTCAAGTATGTGAAATCCTGTAAGATAATACCCGCTTTCAATTTCCACTGAATTGACAAGGCTGGGGGTAGTTAGGAGCTGAGCTCCCCTAATCACATATATCATGCCTCTGCTTTGGCTATGAGTCTGGGCTGATTTAGAAGCTTGCATTCTTAGAGAAACTCTCATTTCTTTGGCAGCCAGCCCCAACAGAAAAAAAAGAACTTACTAGTTGCAAGACACTGGCAGATTTTTTTCTGAACTTTAACAGTTCCAACCCAAATTTTCTGTAACAGATGTTTGTTTCAGAATCTTTATACAATTGTTTCAATCCTCAAATTTGTTTTCAGATAAAGAGCCAGAGTAAATACAAGCAATTTGTTTATTCCATGTTTAAAATACCTTCTGATCTTTTCAGCTGAAAATTTCATTCCCTCTGTCCAGAGCTTCCAACTGGGACAAGGTTTTATGCCAAAGACATGCATTTTGCTTTAAATCTACTAATGTTTCTGCAGCACATTCAGTACGTAAATTGCCTGTAATTTCTGCTTATACTGACAATGCATCAAGGAAATGCATCTTTGGCAGCAATATGGGACTTTGACTGGTCTATGTCTATGAACTTCAAGACTCACTCTTGCACAGTGAATGAATGATGACCTTCCTGGTACGCCTAAGAAAACTATGGAGGGTAGTGCCTAACTGTCTGGAGAGAGACCAAGAGCCAGATTGAGGGGTAGACAGAAGAAAGCAGGGAACGGTGCCATAGTCTGAAAAATGTCATGGGCAGAAAGGAGGTATTAAAAGGAAATTGAGTATTTTTATAGTTCTATTGTGAGGCAAATATGCAGGAAAACCAATGGCATGTCACTGAAGACTTTCAATATTTGCAAAATTGAATATAAAAGCACTTGATATAGTCACTTTATTACCTGTCAGTATTGCTAATGTCAGCTACAAAAGCATTGGTATTTCCCATTTAAGGTGGGGATATTGACAGACACACACACTTAAAATCACAGAGCATTGCAAACTGGACTTTGTAGACTTCTCTATTCCCACTAAGTTGCATGAATTGGACTGGATTCTAAAAGTGGAAAATATTTTGCAGAAATTAAAATATATCTTTCCTTTAGGGAAAAGTTAATTTCCTTTTCTAACTAACTTTCTTCCAGTATCTCCCAAGGAGCCTTGCAACATGACATGGACATGTGCATCTTAGCTCCTGCAGTCATGTGGAGAACATAGCTTTTCACTGTGGGGAATAAAAGATGAAAGATTTACCCAACTTAAACCAGTTAAAACATAAGTTATTTAATAAATTCCTACTATTATGTTTTCATTTTTTCATCCTATCTGGAATGATCAGAAGACCAAACTATACTGTAATGCTTGGAAAAGCACAAGATGCATTGTAATTAGAATTTAAGAACCACTATTATGAAGAATAATAAGCTAAATTATTTGAGTGGGCTTGAAACACAGGCAGGAGGAAAAAAAAACTTTAAAATGAACACATAACAAATTGGTATAAAAACATGTAAATAATACTCTATCACCACTTGTATGCATTTAAATATATGACACTCCAATGAAAAAGTTCCTAGGCTATTGATGATACTAAATCCCTCAACAAGTACATCTCTGCTCAGAGCCTCGGGGAGTTCAAACGAAGCTTGACACTGCCAGAAAGGCAGTAACTTTTGTATTTCCTCTGGATCATGGTCCAGTCAGTGGCTGTTCACTCTCCACTGTGCCAGCTGGAATTACTGGCCTCAGGAGAGGAGATGACATGTCAGAGAGCGCACCATGTGAACACACAAGCCTTCAGCAGAGCACTTCCTGAAAGGCTGCTTATGAAAAGTACCTGTTTGTTCTCCCTGAGAAATGCATGTCACACTGGTGATGTGGCCCCTAAAATAAGAAAGAAATCACATGCACAAAACATTCAATTGAAAATGAGAAAAAAATGTGTGGAGGGGCCAAAAAAAAGCACTCCTCACGTTAAATGCACCTCAGAAAGAGGAGTAGTATTTTAAAAGATTTAAATATCTGTGCTCTTCCAGAAAGAAACAAATCTAAGAAGTATTTAAAAACAAAGAACTCTCCTGGGGAATAATATCCCAGTAGTACTCTTCTCAAATTCATGTTTAAGAAGCTTCTGCCTTAGTGCTTTGTTTGATACTAACATTGAATGCACAGCAAAAGAGGCAAGGAATATACAGATTACTTCTGTGCTTGATCTAAACCTGTAACTTCTGGAGTAGCCCAGGATATTCTCATGGTAGAATATTCATTTAGGGTAAGAGCTCTTCCACTCTTCTCTAACTTATGTTATGAAACCTCATAAGAGACAGAGAGCAAACTAAAAATATCCAGTCATGAGGGGACCAAGGCACAACTCTGATGGAGTCTGATGCCATGCAACTGCTAGGTTACAGAAAAAGAATGCCCGAAATTCTAGGAACACAAACAACAAGAGATCTGTTCAGGCTGGGGGGCATGGATCTCCTTCTTGTCTAAAATTACAGTACAATAATTATTTCCTCTGTATTTCCTTGTTTAGTCTGTGAGAGAACCAGATCATATTACAGAGAAAAAGCTGAACTCTGAGTACTGTTCAAAACCCTTTTAATAATTTCTGTGCCATATGCTTGCTCTTTTATGTGCCACAAACTGATACCAGTCAGACATGAGTGCACAATGCTCAGCTATAGGACCTAAGATACTGGTTTTAAACACTGGAGTGGACTGGCCCTAGCCATGCATCACTGGAAATGAAAAGAAAATATCTGTGAGATACTTTGGAATGCTCTGAAAATCAGCCATCATCACTGACCGAATCTCTTCCAGTGTTTTTAATTTGTGACAAACCTGCTGGAAAAGGAGACCCAGCTGTGAGAACTGGCAGCTCAGTCACTCTTTTTCCTTCTTCATCGGCAAAGCAATAACAAAGTGGGAATTCTAGAACATCTTTAGTTTCTCTGTGTTGAAGTTTTACCTTAGCAAAGAAATAAAAAGAATTAACTTCAGCATCTGTTGTGCTCTAATGCAACCCATAGCTAAAGACAAACTATTAAACAGCTATGACACATCATCTCAAAATTTAAAAATAAGAGGAAATATTTTTTTCTAAAATGTTTTTGAAAACAGCCTTTTAAGTCAGAAGGAATAGATTACTTTCCCAATTAAAGGTAATTAAAATGTTGTCAACATTATTGTTGCAGAGACTGCAGTGAAGGAAAAAAATTATTTGGAATTGTTCGAAAAGTTTCCTTTATGTAACCTATTAATCCAGCATATGGAAGAAAAATAAAGGTTGATATGGGAACATTTAAGCTCATGAGAAATGTCAATATTTCACAATATTTTTCTGTGTGGAATGTTTTCTTATTCCAAGTAACAGGAGAAAGGAAAATAAGTGTTTCCAGGAAAAACTGAAAAACAAAAATGAAGAATACTTTCTGACACATACATATATCAATACATAAGTATCACTTGAATATATACAGGGTTTGATACTAAGTAATATCAATCTCTATGAAATTCTGTGTATAAATTAAGAAAATAGTGATCCTGAGGTATGTAGCTTATTCTTACTATAAGAAAACATATTCTAATAATGAGATATCTCACACTGTGATACTACCAGCTACTAAGAGATAAATTACCATTTTCTAAACTGTTTCACCCTAGACCAGACAACATATTTGAAAATATGTTGTAGAACATAACCCTGCTTTGAAAAAGAGCATATGTAGTTCACTCACTCAATTCTTCATGACCTAACTCACTAAAATTCCCAAACCTTAAAGCCAGTAAGCAAAACCAACTTTGGTTGTGAATTTTCACTTGGAGATGGTAGCATTAGTTTGTCTTCAAAAGTCTCAGTACTTTTCATTATGAGAGACACATTGAAAAGATTTTTTTAAATGCACTGTGAAGTATAATACTAGCACAATTTTCCTTTCAGAATAATATCTACATTCCTGAACAGTTTGTTGAAACTCAGGTTTCATTTTCTATGTTTTATTTTCTCAAGAAGTGAAAGAAGCTGGAATGAAGATGCTAGCTCTTACATGCTGCAGAAATAAAGCATATCTTAATTAATTCTGTTCAAGGCATTATTTTATAAAGGTTTCAATTTCCTAAAAAATCAGGATAATTATATTGTAGTTATGACTGTAAGAATGAATACTGAATCTAAATATGGAATTCATCCAACTACACTTGCATTTACTTTTGATAGAAAGGGGAAATCTCAGACTCTTTGGAGGTGCAATCTTGTAAAATCAAAGCAAAATACCATAGAAATGATCACCCTGATTCTAACCAGCAGTGTAAATACACTGCTAAGATGTCTTTAATAACAGATATTATCCACAACCTCTTATATCAACCTAGTTATTTCCTACAAGGATTCAGATAGTCCTGCTATAAAAACCATAGAATAAGAGGAAACATCTTCCCAAAACCAAAATAATTTACGTGTATCCCAAAGCAGGAAAATTTATAATTTCTTTCTCTACCTCTTCCCACCTAAGGTAAATGTGCATCTTTTCTTATTTATATAAATGATGCTGATTTTTTTTTTTTAACCGAGCTTTGAGTGATTGTTCTGAGTTAATGAATTAAAGCAGACTAATTGATGTCACTGTTTTCAACTGCCAAGTTTTTGTTCTGAAATTTTTGCTGTGATCTACTGTCTCCTACAATATTCCAGAAGCAGTCTTAATTTTGATGGATTTATTGGATGACTATTTCATCTGGCTGTGAAGATGAAATTAACAACCTGCCCACCATTTAAATGTCAGGGAGTTCAGCTCAGTAATACCATGTATTGGAAGGGAAAATTGTTTTTTTCTCCAGTTTTTAATGAGAACAAAGTAGAAACATTAGTGGACAAAAGCATGTCTGCAATTTGAAAGCAGGCGACTCTTTCCTTTGGAATTGTTTTTATTTTGCCAGCATAAGAGGATGAAGATATATTTTTTGTATAGTGAAGTGTCACAGCAATTTCAGTGTGATGTCAGATTTTAGCTGGATATCAGAAGAAAGATTATCACTTTTGCTATTCACTTCTTTTTTTCATATGCCAACTTAAAAGGCAGATAGTTTCATCAAAATGCATTTCTAGTGTCCGCCTTAATTATTTGCCCTGGATCACTGAATCTACAACATGTAACAGCCAATTTGGAGTTATGTAAATACTGCAGTGTATGCCAGTGGGCACAGTTCTGAAAAGACATCACTGGATATACTACAGATGATGGCACATCTGTATATATGGTTCTCCAGAAATCCATCCAAGTTTAAAATATTTTTGTTATCCATAGATATCCTAGTGTTTTGGGCAGTCTCTGAAGTCAAACCTTTACAATTGTTTCAACTTCTGTAAATCAAAAATTAAGCATTTTCAGACGGGACTGAAAATGGGAAGAAATATGGAAAGCAAAAAAAGAAATTATAATAGAGACACAATAATTATTTTAGGCTTTCGTTTTTACCTCGCGGCAATGCCAAGTCTCTCCTTCTCCAGCTTCTTCAATTTCTAGCTGAACTTTGAATACAGTATTAAATTTCTTACTTAGTTCAATAGAAATCTCATAAATCTGCACTTTTTAAAGGTATCCTTTGGGGACTATGACTGAAGTACAAGTTCCTTTTTCACCACATAAAGTTGGAGACATTTTAGGGTTCGTGGAACTAGAAGAAATATTGCAAGTTGTGACATGGACATCCCAAGTCCCTGTCAAAAAAAAAAAAAAAAAAAGCAGAAAAAAATTAATGGGTTTGTTGAAAATCCAAAATTAAACAGCAATTTGTAACAGGCTGAGTTAGTAAGTGAGCTCAAATATTGGCACATAACAGGTTCACTCACTATCATTGATTTAGTGAGAAGCAAATTTGGCCACCAGTCCTTCCAATAGTGGTAGCTGGCACTTCAGAGATGGACCTGTCCAAAAGCAGTCTGCAGGTGAGACTGCCAGTTCCACATTAGAGATTTGTGAAGAGCCATGTCAATCTGTTGATTTTTACCCCCTCTCCTTATAAATATCTCCTGATGATTTAAAATATTTTTTCTCACTAGTCACCATTCAAAAGCAGCATATTGTTTACAAGATACTGCTGCTTATCAGGTTTACCTTTGGTAAGGGAAGGATATATTTTCATTTTAACTTTTTGGGGATTTACTGAAATGAACATGTTAAAATTTGCTCCATGCATACTATAAGAAGATGATGATGAGATAAAGTTGTTCAGAGCTTGAAATGTGATATTTTTATCACAGATCACCACAGTTATCATGACGGCGAAGTACAAAACTTTATCCATTTCTTCTATGAATAAGTAATATTTGCTGAGAGATTAAAAATATTCGAATATAGCAGCACATAGATTTGTCTACTTTAGGGACCCAGGAAGCACTCCAGGAGTATTTTTACTAGATCTTTTTGAAGCATTTAGTCACTTAAGCATTGTAGATGAATTAACAGATCCCTGAAGGCTCAGAAGGACTGCAGGCTGGTGCAAGGTAGGCTCCTAAGTAACCTCTATATGGAACATATATTTGGTTAAAGCTTCAATCAACATGACAGTTTTGGAGACCAGAAACTTGTACCCATCGAAAAACCTCAATAGCTTTAATATTTTAATTTGTGTTAGTAGAATATATGGAAAATTCAGGGTTATCAAAATCATGGTTTCAATTTTAAAGAATTGTGAAAATCAGAATTTTCTGTCACCCGGGATGCCGCAGAATTAAACAGAATTTTTTATTAACATGACTTAGCTCTGTTTATGTAAAGTGAGACAAAGTAGGGATCAGATAATTTCCAATAACTATTTTGTAAAACAGGTTGTTTTACTTCAAGTAAAGGCAACAGAGGGTCTCTGAGTTTATGCCCATAAACCTCAGGTTCCCACCTCAGCTTCAGAATGTCCAGTCACCTCAGCTTCCTAACCACAACAAAAAAGTTTTGTCTCCTACTATAACTAATGCAAATAAAGCTTTATTGCTCTGGATCAGGTGAGGATCTGTGCCATAAATCCAGCACTTATTGACATACAAATTTAGTACCCACCATCTGTAAAGTCATCTAAAATAACTTCAGTGTTACAACTACATGGATAATCCTAAATCTATTTTCATGCCTACACACATTAAATGTAAATGAAATGAATGATATCTGTGAAAAAAATGGAAGTCAAATGAAAATTTATCATATCTCATGTGACATAATCTAGGATATTTTAGCCCTTTAGTACTGAAATATTTGGTCTTTAAATTATCAATGTCCAGGAAGACTGAATGGAAGGGCTACATCTGTTGGATCGTGCAGTACCATAGGCTGCTACAACACATAAATTAAATTGTATAATTTCTGATAAATTTGTTAAGATTCAATTTAAAAGCTGCTTTCTTCCTTCTCATTACTTAAGTATAAGATTGTGTATTGGGTTTGTGTGGCCAGGTTTTGGTAGCAGGGGGACTTC
The DNA here is from genome assembly GCA_020086605.1 of Lanius collurio. Taxonomy (NCBI): domain Eukaryota; kingdom Metazoa; phylum Chordata; class Aves; order Passeriformes; family Laniidae; genus Lanius; species Lanius collurio. The sequence continues at coordinate 27,913,173 of JACBWW010000003.1, read as the reverse complement.
AGGGATGGCTTCTGTGAGGCCATGTCCTACAGAGCCAATGCCTGCTTGGTCCAAGACAGACTCACCCCTGGCCAAAGCTGAGCCTTCAGTGACAGCTAGAGCAGCTCTGGGATAAAGTATTTAAGAAAATGGTGGGGAAAGATGTGCACAGTTGCAACTGGAGAAGGGAAGAGTGAGACAATGCAAGAGAAACAATTCTGCGGTTTCTCAGGTCAGGGCAGAAGGAGGGTGAGCAGAGATTCTGCTGCAGCCCGTGGTGAAGACCATGGTGAGGTAGCTGAGTCCCTGTGGCCCGTGGAGGTCCACAGTGAAGCAAAGATCCATTTGCAGCTCATGGGGGACCCCATGATGGAGCAGGTGGATGCCCAAAGGAGGATATGACCTCATGGAAGCCTGTACTAGAGCAGACTCCCAGCAGAACCTTGTGGTCCCATGGAGAGAGCTTGTGCTGGAGCAGGTTTACTCCTGAAGGACTGCACCCTTTGGAAGGAACCCATGCTGGAGCAATTCATGAAGAACTACAGCCCGCTGGAAGTCCTCTCTTTGGAGAAGTTTGTGGAGGACTGTCTCTTGTGGAGTGGAGGGCGCAGGAGCCGTGGAGACAATGTGTGATAAATTGACTGCCATCTTCATTTCCTGTCCCACTGCCCAGCAGGGCAGGAGGAGATAGGGAAAATTGGGAGTGAAGTTTAGCCCAGGAAGAAGGAGGAAAGATGTTTTTAGATTTGGGGTTAGTTCTCATTATCCTTCTCTAATTTCTTTGGTAATAAATTAAACTTATTTCCTCTAGTCAAGTCTGTTTTGTCCATGACAGTAACTACTGAATGATCTCTCCCTGTCCTTATTTTGACTTGTGAGCCTTTTGTTGTGTTTTATCTCTCATGTTCAGCTGAGAGGGGAATGATGAACCGCCTTGATGGACAGCTGGCATCCAGCCAGGATCAACCTAACACAAAAAGCGCAATGCTAAAAATATAATCTTTCTTTGATTCTTTCTCAGAAATCTTCTAATTCTCTCAGAAAGACATTAATGGACTCCTGAAACCCATTTATTTTTATGACAACTTCTTTAGCTTAAATAACTCTCTTCCCTCCTTGATGTGTAAGCCACCATTAATTTGATAGATCACTACTATGTCTAATTTGGGCATTTTATTAGCAATTCTGAATCTGTCAATTTTTTCAATACCTTTTCACAACAAAGTGTTGCCATTTTCTCAGTCATCATATCTTCTTTTCAACTATTCCAGCTTGATCCAGTCCTTCTGGACAGTGGTGGCCACAATTATACACAGCATTGCAGGTGAAATATCACAGTTTCTCTGTAAAGCCAGTAATCCACTTTGATTTTGACTGGTAATGCCTGCACTCACTCTGGGGTCACAGTAACCCCATAGCCATGTCACATTACTGCCTCAAAATTATCCTGTGATCCTATAACAAACCCAGGTATTTCTCATAGTCCTCCTGCTGAACAATTTGTGTAGCAGAAATCACTTCAAAACACTGCAGTATAGATCAAACAGCTTAGTACCTTAGCTAGTACTTAGTTCCTAATTCTAGAAAAAAACCCAAAACAATGGAAATTAGGACCATATAGCAGAATTGAGAGCTCAAATATCTAGTTGAGTTTACACCTAATTGTATACAAGTTGTTTGCCACAGAAATCTGTTCAATTCCTTTCCTTCAGTTCTCAAAGTTTTTCACACAACCTCTTCATCACCTGAGAGCACTCCCAGCTTTGTAGCACCAAAAGATTTCATTAACATATTAATTCTCTTCTCCAACTCTTTACAATTCTTCCTTTTACTACTTTTCACTTTCTTACGATTACCTAATAATTTCCCATAGAGAAAATAAAATTCAATACAGGAATTTAGACAGATTAAATGTCATTACATTTGTCATGCTGCAAAATATTTCTGGAGTATCATCTCATTTTACAATCTATCTTTAGTAAAGTCATGGTGTGTTCCTTCTTTTTTTTCCTATTTGCCTCTCTTGTTTCAACTCTTCTTTTCTTCAAAAGTGTGATATAAAGGTTTTCATGGTAACAATTACTAGAACTATGTTCACCTACATTATGCTTTCTATTTTTCAGATGGAGATATTTGCTGATGTTAAGTCTACATAAAATAGTTTTAAATCCTTGCTATAGGTCTGCCACTTCATTTCCCAATTCCTTCCGTATTTTTTTTCCTTCAGTGGACTAAAAACTAATCTGGTTGTCACTGCTTGAGTAAATGGAATTCCAGGTTCAATATTTATTTCAGATTTGCTGATTGCCAATAAGCTCATTCTCATTAGTAACTGTGCTTTTTCTTCCCTAGCCAAAATTATGGTTCTTTAATGAAAAGAGAGACAAAGTATTCTATTTGTTTAGGGATTTTACTACCTTCAGTCTGAATTCTATTATTCCTGAATAGTTATACTCATCTGTGAAAGTTCTTTTCATAAGTAAATGGTTGAAGAACCTTTGTTTTACTTCTTTTATAAAGTCTGATTTAGCTTGAAATTTAGTAAGTTCCATTGTATCCATATATAGGGATTTCTGACCCCTAAGGTAGATTGCTCTTTGCTGATTTGTCTTTTATTTATCCATTCCTCATAGGCTTTCTGCTTACTTGTCATATTATTTCTGGATTTATTATACACCCAGACGAAAAATTGTTTTCAGTAGATACAGCACCGAGTTTTAATAGCCATAGACATGAAATTATTAGCAAGTCTGTACTCAGATTTTTGAGGACTATGTGTGTGCGGGAAACCAATGCAGGAAATTGGTTTTACACAGCTGTATTCAGACATTAATCAAGGTGCATAAACAAGGAAGCAAGATTTCTCTCACTTTTCACATTATCAGTAAAGAAAGATGTGACAGACTTTGACCAGCCTTGGGCTTCTGCTCTGAATTGCCCTCAGGAGACACCTGCCTCGCTCTGTGGATTATGTATGACACCTATAGAATCTACTTAATAGAGACCTAGAACACTTTCAGTGGTGAAATACAGCCATTTCTTGCTCTTGCTCTGAAACTGTCACTACTCTAGCTGCTCATGCTATGCTTATATTTCCATGATTTTCTGTTCTTCTGTTGTATCAGTAACATTATTTCTGTTTTGTTAGATGATACAAGGTATTCACTAGTGGACTGACAGTAGATGGCTAAATATGAAGATGTAATCTATTAGTTTTGTCTGAAACTATGTATAATACAAAATTCTCTGAACATAAAAGGAAATATGCAGGAGCATGGAAGTTAATAGAGAGTGGTTTACAAAATGGCTGATACAGAATGCAAATTTACACCTTCAGAGTAGTTAAATTTTACATAGCTTGGTCTATCAGTTCTGATTCAGTTTTTGTAAATGGACCCAAATCAGCATTTTACACCTCTTCAAAAAAGACACATGAAAGAGCTAAAAAATCCAGTACCCTGGCAAAGCATGTCTTCAGTCTAAGCTGTTTCTGAATTTTTGTTGTTTGTTAATTAAATAATTTGAATAGAATATTGAGTTCAGGTCAACTAACTGTTTGCAAGATCTTGTGCCATTGATATAAGTAAAAAAGAAAACTGCAAATAAAAGCAAATGCTTTCTGCAAATATATGAACATAAGGGAAAATCTCATTCTGCTAAAAGAGTTTTTGTATCTCTTCTCATGATTTCATCACTGTTGCAGGAGCCTTCTGCTCTGCATGAATGCCATATGGAACAACCTACTTCTTTCTGCTTCAGCTTCTTTTCTATCCTCAACTAAAATCATAGTACCTTCATTGCCTCTATCACTTAATATCTCCCTTATGCTCTAGTGTTTCTTCCCTGGGCATTGTAATTGTAATTACCATCTGAGGAAAGTGTTTGGAGAGACAATTGGTGTGAGGGAGGCAGTTCACATTCAAGCTATACTGTTTCTGTAGTTTGGCTTTAGCTTTAAAAATGACAAAAGAATACATTGTGAATTACAATTAAAACAAAATCTGCAAGGAGTCTTGAGGATTCTGGACCCTACCATAAATCTTTCCTGTCAACACTCCATTCCTGACTTTTACAAGAAGTTTCAATGCTCGTTCCATCTGTGCATCCCCAACTCCACTGTCTAACCTTTGCTAGCAAAGAAATACATATTGTTTGTCTGTCCTGCCTGATTCATGGATGACAATTTGGTCCCGGTACCATCCGGCCCCATAACCCACACTGTGGTGCTCAACAATCGCTTTGCTTAACTGTCCAAGGTCTACTGCTCTCAATTCAGAAATGCAAACCTGAGAAGAGAGAGAAAAAAAGAATAGCAAACTGATTAGACCATGTATCTTCTGTCTTTGAGAAGTTTGCATTTGGAAAGGCAGATTCCTTCCAATGCTGAAGTATCATTTCCTGAGAATAAGGAAAGACATTATAGGCTGGCATTCATATTTGGAGAACCTGTTCAGAAACAATGTGGATCCTTGAATATATACATTTTTTCTTCTTCATGATCACTGCAGCTCAGGTTTTATTACAAAAACTTCCCCCTGTTTTGGGTAAAAAGAAACCTCTGATCAAAAAACCTAGAGAAAGCTCATGAAAATTTAAGTTCAATTAATCCCTCATTACTGAAACAAAGGGAGTTCTTCAAGATTCAGGATAGACCTGGTAACTTAAACTTTTTGTTTAGATAAGGCATTTTATTTTTAAACATTTCCAAGTATTTTACATTCTAAGACATCTTATTATTCAAATAGGAAATGTCGTATTATTCAACTCTGAACAGAAATACTGTTGATGACTGTGCAAACAAAGGAAGATACTGACATTAGAAACTATAACTAAGGCTGTGCACGCATACATGCAGGCAAGAATTGATGTGCTCCTCGGATGTAAATAGACATCTGTTTAAATATTGCTACGGCTACCAGTAAACAAAAGCTAAATGGCAACTGCACTAGTGCATGTTGGGATGAATAAATTATATGAGTGAGAGAATGAATGTGTTCCGTGAGAGATAATATAAGTGGGTGGGTAGATCCATGGGCATGTGTGTGGGTGACATTAAAAAAACCCCAGATGGATAGTAGAAACAGACGCTATAATTTTTATTTGTTGCCAACCAATTTGCCACCAGGCAGGAAAAAGCATGAGGACCAGAAAGCAATGAAGGAAGAGATGATTTTTAGAACAAATTATGTCATCTGGTCCATTCTCCTGTCTGTGTCAGACTATTCTCCACAATGTGATCAGAAAAAGAAAACATCCAAGTTATTATTCCTATCACAGCCTTAGGACTTCCAGCATTCATACCTTGTTATATCCATTATATCCTCAAACAGTTACCATGGCAAGTTATACCACTGCTTGTAAGTATACATAGCCCAAAATAAGATCTAGCTGGGAGGAACATCTTGCAAATAACTTTTCGGGAGCACTCATTGCTTTTTAATTTTATTCTTTGTCATTCCAAGCCAAATCTAATTTTCCTGTCAGTCTACATGACCCTTAACTAAGAGGAAATAGCCTGTGTGGCTAATATTCATGTTCCTTCACAGCTAACTCTAGCTGAGAAAGGGACCTATCATTAGTTTCATTCTTTGTGATAATAATTAACATTCATTAGACAACAGTGGTCATAATCACCCATTGTTATCAATGAATTCTCATAATAATACATTAAATTGCCTACTGCCTCAGCATTAGTAAGAACATACTTTTGGTTGATGTCATTACATTTCTTTTTTTCCCTTCAGTATAAAGACATTTGGAACTGCATTAAACATACTACTGGAAGTACAATTAATCAAAACCAAAAGGATTTTATTTAAACTGTTATGCAAACCCATTTTAGTCGGGTTTCTTACACTTTTTTGAAATTTTCTGTCTCTCTAGCTCTTCCTTATATTCATGTTCTTTATCAGTCAAGAGACATCCTTTTTTAATGTATCTCAAGTTTTCCTTACCTTTGTTTTCTTTTCCTGTCCATTCCACATTTTTCAGGGATATTGCTGACATAATCGTGTCTCTCAAGATGGCTTGCCCTTTGCATTCCTTCCTTTCACCTTTTTTATATTTAGAAACTCTCAGTAAAACTCATTCCAACTTTTTTATTGATGTATTTCTATGAAAAAAGAATGTAAGACTGGTAGTAGTATTTTGAATTGCAGATCCATCTAGTCCAGTACCGTGTTGCCAACAGCTACCAGTAACAGATTTCTAGGGAAGAGTTGAAAAACAGGGCAAATATATAGAGATGCTTCTTGAATATAAAGTCTCTCAGCCTTTTGCAATTTGTGGTTCAGAGATTGCCTGAGCCAGAGATTATGTCTTTGCACTTAACAGCCTCACTGGAAAGTTGTCTTCCATAACAATGTGCAATGGTTTTTTGCACCAATGTCTTTTTCCATCTGCAACATCTTGTGCCAGAAAGTAAAATGTATTAATTACACATTGAGCAAAAATCCACCTCCTTTTGTTTTGAATCTGCTACCTGCATATTACATTGAATGCTCTTGAGCCTTGAATGTTCATTTTCTCTATCCCATTTTATATTTATCTCCCTCACCTTTCCCCTCATCATCTCTTTTCCAAACCAAATGTACTTGTCTGTTTCATTGTTCTTTGTTTGGAAGATATTTCATATCACTTGACATTCTTCTTGAACATTTTAAGACAAGTGAATCAGAACAAAACACAGCTTCTATTATGCATCTGCACCAGAGATCATCTTTGGAGACATGACTGTATTTTCTGCCTTGAAATGTCTGTTTTTCTCTTTTTTTTTTTTTTTTTTTTATTAACTCCTAAACATTTTATTTGTTCTGGTTTCCTTTTCTTTTACTTCTACTGAGATGACATCCTACTTCTATCATATTTCAGAGCCCATCATTTTGCATGTAAATTTAAGGGGCTATTCCACTTCATAGCCACTGCTTTTCATTTAGCTACAAAGAATTTAATCTGCCATTTTATTACCCATTCACTCTGGATGAGGTTCTTCTGCAATCTCTGCCACCAGTTTTAATATTTATTACCTTAAATAGCTCAGTATGGTCGGAACATTTTGCCATCCCACTGCTCAACCCTTTCCCAGGAATCTATCGAACAATGAAGAACAGGAACACACAAAATACCTAAGCTGAAGAATGCTTTCATTGTCTACAGCACAAAAACTGCTCTCTGAAAACAAAGGAACTGCTTGGGAAGAGTCAGCACTCTGCTGCTCAACGTAGTGGCTCTGATTTCTTTAACACTAACAACATCACTGATGCTGAGTTAATGTCCAGTATGAAAGTGCCATGGGAATTATTTCTTTTTAGACTTCTTTTCCAGCTTATGTCACTGATTATGTGCCTTTACACCTTTGATTAAACCTTCTAATTGCCCATAAACCTTTGGCCTCAAAATTCCAAGGATTAATCTATATTTTTAAAAATATCATCTGGACAATCAACATCATAAAGCTCTTTATATAATCTTCTAGCACAGTTTGGACTAAGCATGATTCTGAAAAAAATGATGTGTTAAAAAAAAAGTAATTGAATAATCAGAAAAACAGGAAAGTCTAAGTAGCAAGATTAAAGAAACATTCCTATTCAAAAGGAACAATGCAGCAATAGAATTGCACAGAGGGTAGAGGTCTATAAAAAGCAAGGGAGAAGTAAAGAGAAGGTGACATGGAAAAAAATAATTTACTGTGTCTCCCAAAAAAAGATGTGGAATGAGTATCAATTTAGTTTTACTTAGGTAGCAGAGCCGGTAAAATTAAATTCAGACAGAAGACTATGCACACTTAGCATATGTCTATAGAAGAATTTATAAAAAACTCATGGAAGAAAAAGCATCAATGACTCTGGAACACAATGATGTGGCTGGTTTCTAAGTTTCTAAGCTCAAGAAGACATAACAAATCTAGTAAAGGAAGAGTTGTTAAGTGCAAGGTTAGGAAAGCAGAGGAGTAGGTTGCCTAGGAAAGTTATGGCATCTCAGGCATGAGAGAGCATAAGAAACAGTATGAAAACATACCAATGATTCTGCTTTATTGTGCAGGATGTATTGATCAAGTTCTCTGAGTTCAGGGTATGGGTGAACATGTTTTATAGATATAATCATTCATATGGTTATAAGCCGAGGTTGACCAGAAATCTCTCCTATGACTTATCTTAAGCAGACAATTATATTTACAAGCAGCTTTACCTGTTTGCGATTCTACAGATAAATGGATTAATTAACATATAGTAGCTAACACATTTAAAATGTTTCTTTCAACTCTATCCAGGCAGATAAAAAGAAAAAAAATAACCAAACAATTTAGAGGAGTGGTGACAGGACTACTAGCTTCACAAATAGGTGAAAATTAATCCACAGAATTTCATATACAATTAGATTCAGTTCCAGATTCTAAGAACACTTACTGATGGTTTGTGGATTTTAAATTTATTGGTACTCAAACCATTCTTAAACTGCAATCTCAGTTCAGGAAAAGTACCTATACCTAGTAAGCTTCTGCCATGAAAAATCAGTGACACGAGACATTACCAAATCAGATTATTAGCAATGTAATTATCAAACATTATAAACCAATATATTTTAGGTACAAGATTAATTTCAAGACCAAGGAATTAAGTTACAGGAATTGACTTCAATTTTCTGAGTTTCATATAGATTGCTAGCTATCTTACAGCACACACTACAGCATTAAGTATGAAATGTCCTTTATGAATCAATTCAACAATCTATGCTTGCATAACAGAAGGAGAAAATGTCCTACTTCTGGATTCTGAAATCACCTGAGCCACACTGATTTTATCATGCTTTATTAAAAAAAAACCAAGAGATCTTGTAGGAGTTATAGGTCTTAAACTGAGTTAAGATTTATCAACTTTAACATTTTATCAAGGAAAAAGCAGAGACATAACAGATGATGAAAACTACTTTTTGTTCTGGATCAGCTGAACTGTGTTTTGATCTCATATTTTGAGAATTATGGCCAACATCAGTTAATATGTTCAACAGAAATGGCTCAGCTATTTATACAAATATGCATTGTTATTATTCTTCACAACAAAGGATGGCTTGCCATGAATTTGGCTGATGAGTTATATAGTACATATTCCTTGAGGCAGCATGACAGAGGATTTTTAATGGGCTCTGTGAAGAATTAAATGTTCTAACAGACTTTTAAGATAAATTTCCATTTGCAGTCTAGCCTCCAGTTAGATATTACATGCAAAAAGTTTTAAATATTTTAACTAAGACTTCTGTTCATACAGTATAATGAATGAGAATTCTTTTCTATATATTTTATAAAATGTAATCTGAACAAAGGAAGATGTTATCATATTTTAAATACAATGATGAAATGAAATGTGGCTTCGGGGGGCAGACATGGGACTTGAAGAAAACCTAAAAAAATCCTGCATTTTTTCTTTGTGATTCATGCCATTATGTCTTTGCACCCGCCTTTTTTTTAATCTGTGATTTAGTCCCTCATTAAGTGCAAATCAGTCATTTTCTGAAAATTGCAATTAAAATATACTAACTGGGCTTCATGCATTTTTCATACTTTTAAATTGGTACTTAATCTAGTGAAAACAATACATGTCAGTTATTTTAGAAGAACATGTCTTAACTAAATACATATAAAGACCCCACAGTTTATTGAATGAAGAGTTAAAAGTAATTTTGAGTGATTTTTTAATATATATAAAATGCTTTACAATCTTGTCCTTTGTGCTCACCTTATTAGGCAGTTTACAACACTCTGTGTGTGTGTGCATTTGCTCATGTGTTTATTTTTCATTCCAGCAGCACACCCCTGAGTAGTGGCTAGTCTGGCCTGACGGCAGCAAGCCCTGTCACGGTCTCAGATACATCTTCTCCAAACAGCCATGGGGCTTCTGTGTGAAAGTCCAAATCTTGTTTAGTGTCCATGTCTTCTAGCTGAAGCTGCAGGCAGAATCAGAGAAAGAAATTAATTTATTTGAATTATTTAATTCCTTATTTCCATCCCATCCATAGAAACTGACATTTTTTCCTTTTACTAACTCCTGCACACACTTTATAATAGCTACCTGATTCTGCATAACAGTTACAGCAGCTTCTGCAAGCTGCTAATTCTGCAGCCTGATGTTTATAGGTGTATTCTTCATTGCATATCGACATGAGCATAGGACCCATTTGTAAAGAACCGATTAAAGATACAGCTTAAATGGACCTCTGTGTGCTTGCAGTTTCAGAATGTCAAATGAATGAATACCGTTACATTAATCTTAACAGCATATGCTCATTTTACAAAAACTTTTGCTTTGCTACTTTTTATTTATTTGAAGAGGTCTTGCTCTATCTCAGGTAGGATTTTCAAAGTTGGCAGAAGTGATGTGTCCAGTGGTTCTCAGGGCTGCCTGTGGAAATAAGTGATTTGAAGAATGAATTTCAATAGAATGGGCAAGCTTAGATCCATCTTCATTGTGCTTGGCTTTAATCATTTATTGGAGAGTGAAGAAATTGAGTTCCAAGTTTGTGGACATAGAATCCCCAAACCAGCTGAGGAAGCACAGCCTTAGGAGCTCACATATCCCAATTGAAAGGGTCAGGGTGGAAATCAGATTCGCAGGAGGTCAACTCAGATCAGGCACTCTATCCTAGTTCAGGTTATAAAATACAGAATGAAAATCTATCAAGTATATGCAGAACTAATTCTGGTAATTATTATATGCAATATTAAACTTTTTATAAACAGATAATGACTGCAAGTTTTCAGAAACAGTTTCTTCAGTCTTTAGAATTTCTTTGTACAGAAAGAGTATATCCAAGACATTTAAAACAAAACAAAAGGAAACAAAAAGGCCTAAAAACTTAATTTCATCAGGACAGGAAGTAATTGAAATTCTTAGACAAGGATTCCCAAAATTTTTGTGGTCCCTTCTTACCAGTACTGACAGCAGCCACAACAACAAAACTTTGTGCTCATTGTACAGAATACACATATAATTATTTGGAAATACTGAATACAGGTTTACTCACATACGTTTCAACTAGAAGCTTTGAAATGTATAAATATTTATATAATTGAATGAGATAAATTCAATTATTGGGAATTTGACAGCTCCACTCTTGAAAATTTTATCAGACTGTCTTGCCCTAGATTTCTTAGAAATGTAATGACCTAACATTTTTCATTATTGCTTATTCATTCTGACAAGTGCTTCATAAGATTGGACACAGGACTTCCAGATGAAAGTAAACAATACCCCATGACTACTTCCAGATTTAAACCATTAATTACTTGAAAAAAAGGCAGTTTTATTTAGATAGTATTAAATTCCACTAAAAAAGCAGCCTGTTGTTTACCTATTTTTTGCACTTGCAAAAACAAACTTTTCTTACACTAAACATATAACTTCTTCTTGTACAAAAATATTCCTCCTAACTTCTATCAATATATACAACCCTAACTAAATATCAATACATATTACAAACTCCTATCTGTCTTAAAATTGCACTGTTTTACCTGCACATGGAGGCAGCCAGCAGAAACTGAACTCATAAAAATGAGGTGTGTGAATTTATGCAGACTTTGGCCTTAAAATAAAATATACCTGACAAATTCTTGCTAGTTCTAAGATTGCATCTAAGCATGAACTTCATCTTCGAATTATATGGTGTTTATATATTCTAAGCAAACATAAAGATGGATTTGTATTTTATTTTGGGAAGGGCCAGAAACTACTTTTGAGCAAGAAAATCTAGTCATTCTATAGTATATAAATCTTCAAAAGTTACACGTAATACAGAAATTTTAGCTAAGGTTAAATTATTTGCTATAGAATTTTGCAAAAAATTGTGGGATATAACAGGAAAACATCTGGTACTTGCTGTAAACATCAAAACAGAAAAAACAGAGAGTAGCAAAACGAATGTAGGGGATTTGTCTCCTTTTTACAGTTTCATCTGTGTTTCTGAGAAATTTCTGAATCTTTGGATATTAATTCTTTCACTTAAAAAGAAATCAAAGAAGGGAAATCTATTTAGTTGGAGTCGGGTTTTACCACTGATTTACAGTTATATTACACATCCTTATTGCTGCCTGTAATTTTTCCATTTCTATACAATATCTCTAGCTTTTACTGCACTGTAAGGGTCCTGTTAGAGTGAGGCCAACTTGTTACATATTAGATTATGCTTCCATGAATAAATAATTTATAAATAGACTAATAAATAAGTATCAGATATTATAAGCATATTAGTGGCAAAATATATGTTATTGTGGTTTGTGCTGTGGGCTGCATATGCATACCAGTGCAAGAGATTGCTTAGGTCTATAGCAACCTACTGACTCTTGTAGATTCTAACAATTTATAGCTACTAATAAACAAATTATTAAATAAATTGTGAAGTATTTAAAATTATGGACAAAAGTCAGTTAGCCAGTTGCATTGGGCCGTTTAGAAAAAGAAAGCAGAACTCAAACTATTACATTTATGAATTTTCTACCATGTTTTGATCCACCAGGTCTGGAGGCTGAAAACTTATATTACATAATGGATATATTAAACGTAGTGTTAACATGCTTTTGGAATGCTTTATCAAATGGCCTGGAGAGACATATTTAAAATGAGAAATTATCTTTGCTTACTTGTTCTTTCCAGTTTTATAGCCTAAACTAAGACTACAAAATTAGCTGACACAGAACACATTTAGGGGAAAGTATAAGTAAGATAAACTTGTCCTCTGTCCTCTAAGGAGCTCATAAATTCAGACTCAATGTTCCATTGAGTGCCACAAGCCCATTCACATTTTGTCTAGAATACAGCTGTCTCTAGCATTCCCCATCAGAACAATTTCTGGAGTCTTTATGCATTTAAGGAATCACCTTGATCTTTCAAATCCATAGCAGGGTTAAGGGACTCTGTGGCTCAGTTCAGGAAAGCATTCTTCTACTGACTTCAGATTAATTCGGTGCTATGTCCTCAATGGGGTTTTTTGCCCTTGCCCGAAGGCAGAGCTCATTGAAACAATTTTTCCTTGAATTAACTTTCAAGTTTAAGTATTAAGTATACTTTTAAATTCTAATTCTATTTCAAGATTGACACCATTAATCCTTTTTCCATTCCTTTTTTTGAGAATTCTTAAAGGCATACTAAACTGCAATCAGAGGTTTAAGGCCCACTGATGGCCACATTGCAAAGAATAGATACTGAACTATTAGCCTAATTGGCTTCCACAGGTAGGTTGGTCTGAGGCTGGAGACTCTCAGTATTTCCACGCAGGGATTACCTTTTCCTAACATCAGTGGGAAACACTGCTTTCCTTGTTACGATGAACTGTGCAGAATGGGTCTGGACACCAGTGAAGAGCTATAGCTATATGCACTTCAGCTGGTGCAAACGAGGTCAGTCTGCCCACAAAGAGATCTGCAAGCTGTAGGCAGTCATTTGTAGATATCAGGTAGCTGAGACAAAAGATGCTTGGCTTTGCTAGTGTGTCACACAGCAAAGCTAACCATCTGTCTCTCAACAAAAGTTATTTACTGCTATGTTGAAGAATATTGCAAGTTTATACGTGGTGTATTTGGAATACCTTGAGAGGTTTAACTCCTCAAGGATGGACCACATGACACAAAGGAGAGGTTTTTTTATATCTCCAATATCACCAGTGGTCAAATGTTGTAGTGTGGGGAATCCTTACAACAACATATATGACAGTGATGAACTTGGAAGGAAAGATGAAGCGGTATTTTTGTAGATGTTCAGGGATGATTTTATTCCTCCAGCCGCATGGCTGGACTTCCCAAGCAGATTCCTCTCCTGGGACCCTGCTCTCTCCCCCACAGGCCCCAGGCACACACACCACCCAATCAGGAACAGGTATGGGGCACACGTGACATGGGAGCAGGGACAGAGACAGACCTGTCCCCTGCAGGGTCCCTCCCCCAGGATTTCAGGAGAGGCACCTCCACAGTCAACTGTTGGAAAAAAAATAGTGATAAATAACTATATGTTGTATGTAACAGTTTGCATGGCATACTTTAAACCCAACAAAAGATGAATAAAGTATTTAAAAATATTAATCAATGATGTTAGCGTTAGGGTGAGAAAGTCCTATTAAGAGTGTGAGTTGATTTGGACTCATGTTTTTATCATAAATTATGTCTATTTTTTACTGAGAGAATTTGTTTCAGAGTAAAGGGCAACACAATAAAAATGAAGTGTATAACTGAATTCTGTATTTTCAAAGCCAAGTTTTTTCTCCTCACTTTCCTATTTATATCCTCTCCATCATGTCTTTTTTCTCAAGCTTGAACTGAAATTTTGAACTCATGATGATTCCTATCCCTGACTATTGGTTCTGTTCTTATTTATTCTAGTTCTCAAAAGAATGGATGGCTGTTATCTGCAAGTCCTATCATATGATGCTGTTTGTGGCTTTTCACCTTCTGAAAGTTAAGCCAGTGATGTTTACACTGACATTTTGCTAAAAATGTGTAAAGAGATTTTCCCCTCCATATTTAGTAATAAGCACCAGGGTACCTCAGGCTCATACAACAGTGCAGAAGCTGCCACCAACTCTGTATGCAAACTACAGAATTGATATTTTCCCAGGTGCAAGTTCATTATAAAGAGACAAAGCTTCTAAGTAGTGCAAACAGATTAGTTGTGATTTGAGAAATAGAATGTAAAGAAAGCAGGGAACAGCTTCATTATTGATTACCTTACTGTCAAGGCCTACAAGTCTTAATTCAAAGTTAATGAGGTTTTTCACATAGAATTTGGCATTTCCTCAAGAGAGTTTTTGTAAGTGATATGCTTTGGCACACAGGTGAAATGTTCTCCAAGCTGTGTTAATTTAAGACATGGAGGTATAAGCATTAACCCTGAAAAATAATCAGTCCACATAATGTCATACATATTGGTTGCAATTCTTATTTTACTGAAACTATTTGGTAATACTTGTATGAAAAAGAAAAGAAACCAACCAAAAAGAGTGTATCACTCAGATTCTGAACTTTCTGTGCAGGGGATTTCCCTTTTCTTCCAAATACAACAACTTGAATGTTAGGAACATCTTCCTGTACTTGTGCAGTGCACCCGTTTGCCATTGTCCTCTATTTTCATATCAAATTTTTTTGTGGGAAGAAATGTCACAGATGTTTCTCTAATAAAAACAAACCTACATTCAGAGTCTGTGTCTAAGTTATGAGGCTGTATAAATCAAGAGATTACACTGCCTGGTAATTCTGGATCCAGCACAGGAAATTCAGGCAACAAAGCTGCAAACCCCTCATTACTCATGTTAGTCCCATGGAGGGGGAAAAAACCAGGCCAGCAGCTTCATGGATCCATGTCACACTCATGCAGAGGCCATACCTCTTCTCTTTGTATTGTTCCAAAAACAGGAAATGTCCTGCCATAGGAGAACCTTTCAATACTGCCATTTCCAAATTCTCCATCTCATGGATAATTTCTTCCTCTGTATTTAAAGAAGGCATGATTCACCTTGGTCCAGGCCTGTGCCCCTCCCCATTGAGGTACCCATGCTAAGTTCTTCCTGCTGTGTGAAGTAACCTTATACCAGTTGTGATCTGCTCTGCCACGCAGGAGCAATTCATGGAAATGAAGGACACTTCTGCTTGTATTATTTTTTAGCGGAATTGCCACTTCTACAAAATCTTTCTTGGAGTATTTATTGATCCAGCAGTTGTGAAGAAAAACATGTGCAGAAAAAGGGTAGAAGACTTCTTCTATAACCATTTTTTCCAAAAAACCATTCATCTGATTGAAAAGAAACAGGACATTATTAATTTATACCTTTTAAGCAACAAAAGGTGTGTGCAGTCATAAGTTTCTACCTTCATAAAATCAATAAAAGGTTTTCTTTTGATAGATTTGTTAAGTGAATAAAACTTCTGAAAATATATTGCCTGTGTGTATATGTGTCTTTGTCCACTCCAAAATATTCAATGTTTTTACAGACCTTGTGAAATTAGATATAGGAATAGATTTGTTGTAATGATCTGTTACATCTCAAAGTAAAGTATGAAAAGTATTTCCAAAAGTATGGAAAGACTTCTGTATGCAATCTCTAGACACAAGAAGACCCCAATAGGAAATTATACTATCAGTGTTCTAATGGAAAAAGGATCAGGATTTCTATGACATTAGCCATAGAAAATCCACTTGAGACACTTTTTTCTGGTGAGGTTCCATTCTATCCAATAAGGAGCAAACTTCAGCTAGTTTTATTTTGATTGAGACCACTGTGTAGATTCTTTGGAAACAAAACATTTGTAGAGCCAGATCCCCGAGTCTTGGCAAACTTGGTTACGCTCCCAGTCTTGCTGAAGTGAATGAAAATTTGATTGTTTGTTTTAATGCTACCATCTAGAAAATAGTCTCCCAGCCCATTTTTCTGAGTCTGAGTGGAACGTACAGAGTAATATTGTAACCTTGGGTCTTTCAGAAAAGAAGAAAGAAGAAGAAGAGAGAAGACAAGGTTGTCATACTCTGGAACAATCTTATTTCCATTATGAACCTTATCTGCAGGAGTAAAATATCTGTAGAATCTCCATTCTGTTGCCTTTAAAAAACAATGGGCCAAAATCGTAGACAAAGGAATGAATAAAATACCAGTTCATTATATTCTTTCCTGTTGTTATTTATTTTCAAGAAATTAGCAGTTTCTTTTTTTTTTTTAGTTACAACATCTGCTTCAGAGTCAGAAGCAGGATGGGAAAAAATGCTGCAGGAATTCAGCCTTTTTATCCGCCAGTCAATTGCACAAATGCAGGATCCCCTAAAAAATATTTTGCATGGATTGTAAGGAAAGAATTTGTAAGGCCAGAACAGTCTTTCTTCTGTGTTCCATTTCCCAACCTAATGAACTGATTTTATGTTCTTATCTTTACCTAGAAGCATATAGCCCTGAAATTAAAGGGGGGTTTTTTTGTTTGTTTGTTTTTTACTTCTCTATCATCTAAAAATGTACAGGAAGACAAAATTTACAGATGTTTCAAAAGCATGATGTAATATTGCTTCCTGAAAAACAAAAGTTTTGTTGACTGTGCTTATAAAAACATAGAAACTTCTGTGGAGAAAAGTTCCATATATAACTTTACCATTTTACATTGTAACAACATTTCCTTGGAATCCCCTGCATATTTTAGTAAAAGTAAAATGGATCTGGATAATTGATGTGTATAATCCAACAGAAATAATGAACAGCAGAAAATGGAAAGCAATTTCATATTTTCTAGAACTTAAAATCCCACTTTTGTATTAAATTTCAGACATTTCTGAAGTCCCAGGATCACCTAAATCTAATAATCTATATTATTATTACCTTACATTAACTGAAAAAATTACTGACCTTTTTGTAAACTTTTAAATCCAACAAGAACTTGATTCAACTTGCCAATGTATACTGATTTGATTTTGAACATAGTCACCTGCATTATGAAAATAATCAAAATGATATTTTAGTTAAACATAACGGTGATCTGGTTTTGACTATTTATCAGTTTAGCCTTGGGTGTCTTGCTATTGTTTTCTAACACAATAGAAGCAAATTTATCTCACTTATGCCATTTCATTGTCTCTGATTTCATAATTAAATACTATGTACTAAATCTTACCTTTTCTTATCTAGTTAATATTTTGAATTATGAATTTCAGAATGCCTCTGTATTTAGTAGGAAGTAATTTTGGAAACATCTAATACACACACTAGCAATAAAGTCCTCATCTCTCATAGCTTCATGGACTGAAATAAAAAAATCAGGTCAATTACTAGTGTGTTAAAAGTTACTTTGGTCCAGAACCTACCTCGCAATGAAACTGGTAAATAATAGATGTCTAATAATTCTGAAGATCTGGAGCAATTTCATATTCACTAAAATTCACAATTATTTTGTGGGAATTAGGGATGTATATGGGAATGAAGTGAATGGTATCTGGGAAGATTTCAGCCACTGTGCTTTTGGCATAAGGATGGCTCATTGAAATAATCTCTATAATAGGTCAGATTTTCTACATACAACAGACTTGAAGGATCAATAGAGTCTTTCCTTTCTATGCTATAAATCTTCATAGTTTATTCACCTTCTTGCCTATATATGTTTACCTTCTTCTTTGAGCAGTCATCTTCATAATCTCTGGGAAAGCTCACATAAGTATGCACACTGACACTGGGAGCACACATTGCTTAAAATATGTATTCATTGGCTTTTTTAAATTGGGCCTGAAGAAATGAGGTTTGGGAACATACTATTCATGAATGGATTCATCTAATCTTTTGGGAAGCCAGCTGCGAAATTAAATCTCTACAGCTAAGACTTTTATTTCATGTGACTTCATGAGTTATCCTGTTGTACGTAGAAGCAGTTGTCTTGAGAAATTGGGTTGAAAATGCAAGTTTGAATACAACACTTGAGGACTAGTTTGTGCGTTTGAAAAAACAAATAATAAAACCCTTGCATTGTTCCCACAGTGGTATAGTTCCCAAAATTCAATATCTATGAGAATAATATTGATCAAAAGAATCATCTAGAAAAAAAAGAGCAATGACTAAGAACAGAGCATTAGTCATTTGAAGGTAAATTGGAGTAAAGAGAACTGCAACAGAGTGAATACCCAAAGAGTTGTTACTCGAAATCTTTTCAGTAAGAAGATGATTAGGGTGTTACAGTCCAGGCTATAGAAAAGCCCTTTAGAATTCCAGAGGAAGGATTTAGCATCCTGAACAAGCCTGTTCAAAAACTGACACAGAATCTGGATTATATAGAAAAAATCCTTGTGAATGTGCAGATGAGTTGTACTTCGACAGGAGTGAGTGTTCACAGAAGCCAAGTGCCATTGTTCAGGTTTTTCTCTACAAGTTTTATTCTTAGCAAAAACGTAACACATTCTTATAAAATAAAGAATTTTTTAAAAGGTCAGGACAGTTCAGTTTCTTGAAAGAAGCAGGAATCTGTCCCTCTTCCAATCTGAACTGATACCTTATACATTGTAGCAGTCAGTCTTGCTGTTCAGATTTCTCCAAGACACTATCCTTAAGACATACTACATAGGACTACTAACTTTTATCATCAAAAAGATTAATCTATACAATTTCCTACACTACTACTTAAAGCAAGATAGGCTCTACTATCCTGTCATTATTTTTAGACTTATCTTATGGAGTCTGAGCTACCAGTGTGATTAGTTCTTGATGAGCATGACATTGGCATGCATATTCTCTTCCACAATGGCGAAAGAAAATACAGGAATACAGAGGACGTAATGACTAAGATCTGGGTTTGTTTTATACAAAAACCTTGTGTCTTCTAGAATCTTTGAAAATAGTGAGAAAAGCAGATAAAATAAACACAGGTGTGTGTAAAGAATAAATGAAGCATGTATCAAGTAGCTTTCTGCACCAGAGAAGAAACTACTCTAGGCTGGCTGGCAACAGTGAAATACTCTCTCCCATCCTCTCCCATCCTAATTCTTTTTTTCCCCAAAAGAAGATTTCTAGGTATTTCACAATGATTTCATTACATCTTTAAAACAACAAAAAAAAAAAAAATTCCAAGCTGAAATTCTAAACACTAGGACCTAGAAAAGTATCAGATAGATGCATTCTTTTGATCTGAAAGAGATATTTCCTTTTGAGATGAAATTTGTTGTAGTTACTTTGTTCTTATGCCAATAACTACTCAAAGAATTACTCTTCTAGGAAAAGCCATTTAATCTCAAAAAGCAACAATATGTTTACCATGGTTAAAAGCAGTAAGTGGGTGGAAAAGTAGGAAACATGAAAAAATAAGACTCTTCTTGGAACACTGACACTGTTCAGGAAAGTTAACAAGAAAAAGTTCATAGACTACTTTAGATAGAGTGGTTAAAAATGCAAGTAATCCTACAGAAATATTATCAGTTCTAAGAATCAGGCATATTTTAATAAAGAAGTGATGTCTCCCTGGCCTTAAAAGTCTGGAATATTAAAACAGAAATCTTAGAGATCATTTAGTCCTACTCAAAGTTACTTCATCACCTTAACTGTTTTACTGCACCACAGTAGTGATGATGCTTTAAAAACAATAAGTTAGCTATGGAGATAACCACTATATGGACTATATAACATTAATATTTTTGATGCTCTGTCCATAAATGGTTTTCTAAAAACATGAGTTCTAACAAAAAGACACTCACAGATTCAGCTACATTTTTCTTCATTATTCTACCAGCCCTCTAGAGAAAGGGATCAGGCTGTTTTTCGAGTTAAGTCATCACTTCCTGAGTCACTTTCTCCTTGTATACGAAGATAAACCTCTCCAGTGGCATCTGCTTTCTTCAAGTCGCCATGTGAAAATGGATTTCATATTCCACAACTTCAGAAAAAATAGACAAAAACCCCCAAATGTCAGCAGGAGAAAACACTCCTTGTCCTCTTGCCTGACACCTGCATTATACACCAATTCCTGGTAGAAACCATTGCAGATTTCACCCAAATCCCATGCTGTACCACCAAACAAGGAGTACAGGTCTCTTCAGTCCTGGTGACATACATAACCCAAACACATTCCTGCTGGATAACAGGATGGCAATCTACAGAATATAGATTTGCTCTGCTCCTACACCATTCCCAGAAAATAAACACTACTGGTTTCTGTTTGGGGCACAGGATCTCTTATATGCTGTCCTCTTCCCTCTAAGGTAGGGAATTCCTTTCTAAGAAAAAAACCATACTTATATCCTCTTCAAAAAGTCTAATTTTTTCTTTCTAAGACTATTTACTGATATTTCTTTGGTTTTCCCACTCTCTATTTTTATTTGTCACTAGTTAGACCACTATACTAGCACAATGTTCTTAAGTTAAAATATGTTAATGTGAAAAAAAAATTATAAATTCTTTCAATATCAGCTTTAAAATATAAATAGAAAAACTTTCTCATGTTTTGTATTAATCTCCAAAGAATCTTCTATTAATGATATTATAGTCCACAAATAAAGTCAGCTAAGTGAACTTTGAGTTGAAGGGAAAGCATTCCTGATTTTCTCAGCTGGGGTCATATTATAGAGATTAGAAGAGACATCTATGTCCCCTATATGAAGCTTCTGCTTCCTTGCCTCTTTTTGTCACAATACATGGATAAGTGGTACAAATGAGATCAGATTGAATTCATGCCAAACAAACTTTATGGAAGTCTCCTATGTTCACTTTTAAAATTACCTATTTTAGCCCCTGAGTTTACCATGGAAACAAGGAAACACTTAAACAGAAGCAGGTCACAGTCTCAATATTCATTGTTATTTGCATCATTTTAACAACAAGGGTCCCAGGAAAAAATAAGAATGGTTTTTGGAGGTTTGATTTTATTTTCCTTCTAGTGTTGTGTGCTCTTATTCAAATTATAATAATAAATATCATTGTATAGTGTGCTCATTTGGGCCCATTCATTTAATGAGCTGGTACTGTCAAGTTAGGAATCTAACTTTGGTGGCTAAATTAGGATTGAGATCCCTATGTAGTCAGCAGAGAAAGGCAGGTGCTATAGAAAACGCCTCTGATGGGTTCCCACGTATTCTGGAGATAAACACTAGATCTCAGGAATGTAAACTTAGATGGTCTAAATGTTCCTCTGCTTCCAACCACAGGCCTAAGAATAAAAGTTATGCTCTCACAGCAACACGTTTGTAAAACATGACTGTCTAATATTTTTAACGGGGACAACATTTTTATCCACTGTAAAATGCAAAGTCACATGTGGGATGCAGGTAATGAGCAACGCACTCATACCAAGAATGTATTTGAAAATGTTTGTATTATCTCTTGAACATTTTTTTATCACAAACCTGAAGACTTTTTTTTTTTTTTTTTAAGAACTGAGCAGCCTTAAAATCCATCATTTTACAAGTACTGAGCTATCTTTGACTACCACAAATTATCAGCCGTTACTCCCACAACCTTCATCACTGTAGCAGTAAAATCTAGACAACATCTAGACTATGTGACATTTACATGCTGGAGAAAGTCTTCCAGCCTCACTCTGCCTCTTTTCCTCCCTGTAACCTCGCTGGAGCTACAACATCTGCTTTCCCAGGAAAGTCATGTGTGGAAAGGAGGGGAGTGGTGCTTTAGACAGACATGAAACCGAGAAGATACTAAGCACTTTCAGTTTCACAACTGACATTACAAGCCAGAGAGCAAGGAAATACACATTATTCAAGTCTGAAACATATTTCAGTCCAATGTACACTATAGGATATATGAATATTTAAGTATACACTCTGGAAAATTTTATATTTTCAGAACATTTTTCTTCTTGAATCAAAAATTTTCTAAGACAGAAATAGTCTATTTAAGCAATGTGTACATTCTTCAAAAATATTATAATTATGAGAAATTTCTAGTAGGTTTAAGAATGATTTCATGAACCCAGAAGTTAAAGCTGTCATTTAGTTTCATGCGTAGGTGATAGGAAAACAGGGAGGGGAAAAAAAGAGTGTTCTGAGTATATTTATTTTTAAGCTTTTCTTACAGCTCTTTTCACAAGTTGGTGCTATTCATGATGAGTGTTATAATCAAAAGGTCTGAATTCAAATATTGTGACATCTTACATAGCTATTTTTCTATTTCTAAAATATAAAGGTCACATAACTGGATTAACGGTTGTAAAGAGTGGGCGCGTATACTAACTGTAAAATTAATATTTTAAAAGGTTCATTAAATAATAAGGGCTGTATAAGTCTGCTAATAAAAGTGTGCTTGTTGCAATAAACTTCTGAAACGTATTTGTTTATCTTTTACTACATGAGGAAAATCTATTTGCTTAAAAATAGCTTTATTTCACTGCAGCACTATTTACTTCAGGGACTACCCCTGGGATTATTTTTTAAAAAATAATTTAACCTGAGGGCTGGAAAAGTTCTTCTAATTGATGATATCACTCGTGTTTGATGATAAGAAGTAAAGCATGAGTTTTACCATCCTAGGGCCCTAACATATCTCTTCTTCAAGGCAGTTAAATATGGATTGTCAGGTAAAAGACAACACAGCTTCATTGAAGTCAGCGCAGCTACACAGATTTGATATTTCTGGAGTTCCAGATAGTTGAAAATGCATGAGCTGTCCAGGTGAGACTTCAGTTAGCATTTAGCCAATGGCAGCTTTGATTTCAGGGAATTTGGGATATGAAGGCAAGTTTCTGTGTTATTCATTCAGAGTGTTGCCTCCTCTGTATAACTGGGCCATATGAGCAGATTCATTGAATTCAAAAGGCTACTTATATGAATAAGATCAAAATACTTTGGTCCATGTGTCTGACCACTCCTGTGGGGGTAGATTAGAGACCACAGTGCTCATATCATTACTGTTTTTGTCCAGAATCATTAATATACAGAATCATGAGCTTAGCTTAGAAACGTATATGGTGTTTCTGCTGAGTCGGTATTTTCATCTGAATCTGCTGAATCTAATCATGCATAATTTAAAGCTCAGTGTAGTCAAAGCAAATATTTCCTGTTATTTTTTGGCTATTTAAGTGAAATGAAAGTATACAAAGTAGCCTCTATGAAAGGAGCCATAACAGAAACGGGATGGTGGGAAATGGGGTAAAAGATTTTGAGTTTGGGACCATTCTGATTGTGTTCTGTACAAACAATATACCCCAACAACAAAAATCTACTAAGGTGTTTCATTCAACCTTGTTATTCTTTGTCTCTTCCCAATCCTATTTATAAAAATTCTCCTACATCTGAAAGATAACTTAGTGCAAAACTGAAACTAATCACCCAGTGCTCATTCAAAAAGGGGAAAAAAACCCACATGAATTAAAGATAGGAGAGTAAATACTTTATTATTATTATTATTATTATTATTATTATTATTATTATTATTATTATTATTATTATTATTATTATTTTGTATTAATTTCTTGTGTGTGCCTAGGAATAAAACTGGAATATAACAAAAAAGAAATTTTAGACTGAAGTATCATTGGGGCCACAAAGAGTAAAATTGATATTAACACTTCCAGTTGTAAATCAGTGGACTCCCCAAAATGGTTTGTGAGAAAATTCCTAGGTTAGTAGGTACTCCTGTCTATGTATTAATTTTTGAGGGAGAGTATATACATATTTTCCCACAAGTTGCCCAAGAAAAACACTCTAACTTTCTAATATACCTCAATAATTAATTACTTTACACATCAGAATAATGTTTTCAGAGTGTCTCCATTTGACTTTGAGGGATGTATTCAAGAATTATTTTTTTTTAATTTCTGTATTTTTATATACAGTAAAAAATTTAACAATTTTAAATTGAGAAAATACTTGTACATATTTATAATTCTTCCCATATTTTCTTAAATAAATTACAGAAATAACATCTTTTAATAAAGTCTAGAATTACTGTATTCATGAATGTACATCCAGCATATATTATATCCAACATCCAATGTTTTTTTGTATATGGTGGATCAAAACCCTAAAATTATAAGATTTTTCAGTAAATGAACACAAAGTGAATATATTTTTTTAATTATGCAAACCCACATAAAACCAGAAATTTGAAAGTTCTTCACTGGTTTTGTTCAAGTTTCAAATTTAAGTTGGATGAAATATTTAGGAAACTCTCCTTAGAGAATGATCTGCAGAAGTCCACATGGTCTATTTTATTTCTTTTTCTGGGCTGCTTCCATCTTATTCCACTAGTTTCTGTTTAAGCAGAACACTCTTTGTACTATAGCCTCTAGCAATAGACTTCTTAACTGGCACTAAAAGCCTCAATATATGATCTTTACTATCTCCATCAATCCTCTTTATTCTAATGATCTGGATAAATGGGAAACCTGTTCTTAAGTACTTGTGATCAAGTTATCAGCATACAACTGGTTGTTCCGGGGAGGTGGGGGGGAAGGGTGGTTGGCAGAAATCAATTATCTCTCTAGCATCATATCATTCATGTGTGTTTCTAACAGCAGAGAAACATGCAACTTAATGTATATTTTTGTAGAATATTACGGACTGTACTGTAAATTTCTCATTGACATCAATAAAACACTGGTGTAATTGAAACTCTTGGATATCTCTTTTCTGGCTAATGTGACACATTTTAAAAATTCTATCTTTGTTTTGTAGAGGGAATACAATTCTTCCCTTCTTTACTGTGTTTCTAGATCATGTATATTTCTTTGTGAATCAATAGAGATAAGTAATATCACACAGTAGATGAAGAGATAATAAATAATCAAGATCTAAAACTGGAATATCATCTAATGTGAAAGAAGTCAGGTTTGGTATCAGCAGTTATAACATCTCTCGTAATACTCATACCAATGATTTCTCTTTTTCTCTCCTGTGCAAAACCATCACACTCCTTAATATGAAATTCTTATGGAAATCCTCATAGTGTATTTTAGGCCCAGAAGAGGTATGCTGGTATTCCAGAGACAGATCCTGACCCCAATAACAAAAAAGGACATAGCTTGTCAGGCAAAGGCTCCTGATCTGCATAGAGAGGTGGCAGCTCCACTCATTTGTCTTCCTTAGGGTTGAACCAGCAGTCAAAATCTAAAAACATCTCTTCCTCTGTGCCTGTGTTCTTCATATGCAGTAAATCTAAGTGCCATGGTTGTTTTAGCTCACTGTGTGGGCCAGTTATCTGAACTCTGTGTATTGAGCCAATATCTGCCAGTTCATCCTGCAAGAGCAGAAAGAGATGAATGGATCTCATTTCAGTCGTGCCAGAACAAATGCAGTTGGCAGCTGTATGCAACAGCTGAACAAAGTTCAGTAGTTAAAGAATTGGGGCAGATTTATAACTAGCACTATTTTTCTCCTTTCTAATCAATACCAAATTGATTCAATAACATGAATAAGGAATGCTTGAGGTGTGATATTAGGGAACAAGCAATGGCAGTCACTGCTGAAATCTGTACACAGAACAAGGCACAATGTTCATGTATATTACACGGATTCAGTTTATTATTTTCAGGAATGGAAGCTTTAGTTAATTTTTAAAACTTTGGACACTACTGGAAATATTTCTTACAACAATAAAAAATGGTACAATTAATAATAAATTTGAAGGAGAGCTAATCCAATTTTGAGGAAACATCCAAGAGTTCCTCCATCTTTACTCTAGGTCATTCAGAAGCTATACAGTAAAATCTTGCATTCATAGTTGAAGAAAAAAAATTATTTGGTTCTACTGGGGATAACTCAGCATCTCTAGCCTGTACCATTGCTTGAGTAAGTGAAAGCAGAGGAGGCCTTAGATAATTATTGGTTTAAAATCAATATTTTTTTCCCCGTAAGATAAAAAAGAGAGAAAACAGAAGTTGTCTTTTCCTCTTCCTATTCAATACTTCTTGAGTTCTTTCCCCTGCTCTTTCATTTTAAATATGCTCAGATAGTTGAAGTCCATGACTTCAGCCTTTTCTCCTACAGGGCAGTTCCAGTTTCATTCTATTTTTTTGTATTTACCACAGGTTCTTGGAAATAACTTAGGAAAACCCTCTGAGTACTCCTCATTTTGGATCATGTTTGTGGTCAGTCTAGTCTGCTTAGTTCCTCTTCCATTAAAGAAAAGAGGAACATCAAAATACAACAAATTATTTCTTAAGCTCAACCATAAAGTTCAATTTACTAACAAGAAAAAGGAAGAGACAATAAATAACAGTGGAAAAAAAAGCGAAGCCATACTAGAAAAAGCAGGTCAGAGAAACTGGTAGCAGGGTTGAATAAATTACATGAGGGAGAAAAGAGAAAAATTAACCTTCTGTAAATTCCATCTCGTTTATGATTCTTCCTTCTCTATCATCATCCCCAAAAGCTCTACAGTATCCCATGGCATATTGTATGCTTACAAATTGCTGATTTTTGTGAGATCAACAAAGGCTGTAAATCAGTACCTGCTGCATGGCATACACTGTGATATGTACCCAGGGACCAATTCACTCACTTAAACATTCTCAGTAAGAGACACTGGGAGAATTTGCTCATTCAAAAACCATTGTTCGTGTGTTGCTACTTACAAACAAAAATGATGATCTGTGCCAAGCTACACAGAGGACTTAAAAATCAATTTGGTGGTTTAGTTTAAAGAAACAATTTATCTCAGAATTAAGTGGATTATTGGCTACATGATTCCCAGGCTTTTCTTGCAATAGAGAAAGGTTGAAGTACTTTGATCTGAATTGCTTTTCCTCTGACTTGAAGTGGCAACTTTTTGTGACTCATGTTGCTGTAGAAGATAAAAGAAAGGCTTATTGGATCCTCTTCACCACTCAAGTCAGATCCAGTGATATCCATTATCCAGAGACCTGATGACTTCATGTTGATTTCAGGCAATTCAGGACTAAGAGTCGACCTTCTACCTTTAAGAATTACCAAAGAAAAAGGAAAGATGACAGCATGAGAGAATGGCATAATCTAGCAGGACTGTAGCCTTTTCAGTACACAAACAAAGCTCTTTTTGCATGTTATGTGGTATCTATAGCAACTGCTCACTAAGAATAACACATCAATGTCTTTATTAGATTTTTTTTGCAAAGAATTTAGAAGTTTACCATTTTTTCTGTATTTGAAATTTACTTTCAAAGGCATTTTTTGATGCCAGTGTACTTTCCTTGTCATGTTTGGAAGTAATTGCTAAGAGAATATTCAGACACCTTTTAGAGGTCTAAGTAATTGTTCTTTAAAAAGCAATCAGTGTTACTAAAGCCAATTTATCATTTAAGAGCATGTAGCATGTAGGCACCTAATGCAAAATGAACAATTCTAATGAACTTTGCTTGTAACTAGGTGTTACCTAGCAATATAATAGGTGCTATAATAGTGTGAGACTGACAGGTAACCTATAATAAACACAAAAAATTATTTGCCAGCTCCTCAGATGATCAATATTACTATCTTCCTCTCTTTTTATTCACTAATTACTGTAATTCTTCATTTTAAATCTGTTTTAACCATTCTAGGCAAAGTGAAAATGATTTCATGAAGAGGAACAGCTCAGAAAAATGTTTTTTCTACAACTCACAAAAAACCCACAACTGAATCAAGGACATCTTATGTCTTACTCCCTCTGGACAAAGTTCTGTAGTTCATTTCCTTTGCATTGAATTGTTTTCACAGGATTGAAGGAAGAAACCTTTTACTACTTCTAAATGAGTAGATGTCTTCTGTAATTGTTCTTTTGCCAAGTACATCCAGGTTTAGGTATGTCATAACACTAAAATCAAACTGAAAATTCACATTTTCAATAAAAGGTAGATACTATAGAGATCTGAAAGAGCTGTAGTCAAATATATACACATATAAAATGGGCAGGTCAGTTTTGCAGAAGAACTTACCAACTGTTACAATCTCACAAACAGTCTCACATAAGCCCAGCTGAGCATCAAGCCTGTTTCACAATGGAAAGACTCATTCTTTATCTGAATCTTGTGATTCCTTGACTGTTACCATCTTGAGGTACATCCCTGCCCCATAGCCTTTTCCATCATGTCCTATGACCACTTTTTGGAAATGGCTCAGGGAAACAGCTTCCATCAAAAATGAATTCACCTGCAAAACAAGGAAATACTTAATCAAACTGAATTTTGACTTGAAATTCAGGGAAAATATAAGCCTGGATTCATCTGAGAAATTAAAATTTGTGTCTATTTCTTTGTAAAATTTAGCATAGCATCTCCTTGCTGAATCTAAGAAATCACACACTGATTATACCTAATATTTAATACTATATTCATCAATAATTATGCATTGTAATTCATTTGGTCTTTGGACAATAGGGAACACTGTATCAATCTCTTCCTATTACATTACAATCTATATACTTCAACCTTCTGACAGTCTGACAGTTTTGACAGGATTTTGGTTCTAATCAAATTTCTCTCTCTCAGCTTTCTAGTTTCTAAAACTTATCGTACAAATCTAGATATACATTAATAGTTCTAAAGAAAAGTTAGAAATCTAAAATGAGTATGTTCACTCCAAGATGACTTCTAAATTCTTCTCCAGTAGTCAGAAAACCTAACTTTTTTGCTTTCCTTACAGAATGAAAATTGTGGAAACAACAAATGGAGAAAAAAGTAAGGGAGGAAGTTAAAATGAAAGTGAAGAGTAAAAGATGAGAGATGGGAAGGGAAGCAGAATGGAGATGGCAAAGAAAGAAGGAAACGCAAACAGCAGTAGATGAGTATAGGGACCAGAAAAGCAAGATAAGGAAAAATGTAAAAATGCAGAGAAAGAAATTACATGCCCCATTAAATTTTTGCTTGTTTTGTTAGAAATCCAGATGTTCTGTATAAGGCCCTGCCAGGGGCTAGATGGACCTCATGGTAACTGGTAAAGATTAGAAAGTTCTGAACAACTGGATTTTGAACAGCAATGTCCGGGATTATAATCAACATCATAATTCGAATAAAACAATTCAGTAGTAGGAACTTACTAAACTAAATGTTGAAACGATTAAAAAAAAAAGATATTAGTAAACTGATTCCTAAAAAAAATACAATGGTTGCCAAAGTCGTATGTGTTGTCTTTATTACTTTTTAAATACAAATATTAGAGAAGTAGATTTTCTGCTACTAATATTGAAAGTACTTTCATATGACAAAAAAATCTTTTTTTTTTTTAATAATAGTCAAAACTCAACAGCAGATTGTGAGCAGAAGTCATTAACTTTATTAATTAAGATATTTTAGGAAATAAATCCATGTATGAACACAAATTAAAATAATTACAATAGAACGCTATCTTCTATATATAGGCCTGTTTTTGAGAAATACACAGAATGAAATTTAGAAATTCTCTCAGTTCATTACTGATTCCACTTTTGCCCTAACGAGTGCTGTGGTAATTGTCTAATAAAATATTTCATGAAAATCTAAGCCTCTCCTTGACAATGTACACTTTGGCAGCGAGTTTTTTCAGACTCCTTTGTGCAGTGAGTGAAAGCCTAATTCACAAGAGAAGAGCTTTCTTTATAGTTGTCTAGAAACACTGGGTTTATATGCATTCTTTTTATGAGTGGAATTTTTAAACATACTGATACTGAGTGTTTCATGTGCGATTGTGGTTTCAGAAACATCAAAGACTGCAAGAGTCTCACTGAAATTTCTGTAACTTATATTGAATCACTGATTTTTTAAATTCTTTACTACCTGTCCTGTCCTAAATATGGAACAGAAGAAGTCAGAAGCACGATCACAGAGGTTCTGCCCACTAATCTTTGTACTGCTCGTGTGGAGCCTTTACTGCCACGTGGGTGTGTTCTTGTGCACGAAGTAAATGACACTGGCATGGGTCTACTGTGAATATCTGGAAGTTCTGTGAATGTTTCCAAATCCTTGCCTGTCTAGCCAGATGCCTTCTGAGCAGAGATGCTTAATGCAGTGCTAACCCTTGTACGTGTAAGACTGCATTATTGTGCCATTACCTTATTTCTTTGACATTTTCTTCCTTTTGTTAGAGATGTATGAAGTTTCCTCACACCTGTGTCCTCTCTTTTGCCATGGAAAGTGATATAAACATTTGCAAAAGTCTCTGCTCTCCAGTGGTCACCAATATGTACAGAAATAACTTACTTACAGACTGTACAAAAAGAAA
Organism: Lanius collurio; assembly: GCA_020086605.1. NCBI lineage: Eukaryota > Metazoa > Chordata > Aves > Passeriformes > Laniidae > Lanius > Lanius collurio. Next base: position 27,882,610 of record JACBWW010000003.1, on the reverse strand, counting down.
ATGTTTAATTAAAGCTGATTAAGTACAAGGTATACTTAAAATAAAATAGCAACACAGAGTATTTAGTAAGACTACTTTTTTTTATTTCTGCAGCCAGGAAAAAATCTGCTATAGAGTGAATTAAATAATCAGGCTACTCTTTATTAATCTGATATCTTCATGCTAAGCTCAATCAAAACTTTCCATCCACTTTCTTAGAAATTTGAAGGAAATTGGAGTTGGACAATTTAGACTTATGAATCTAGACAAAATCTGCCCAATTCTGTTTATTGTGGAAGATCTTCAAAATAAGAATTTATTTGAGCTTAGGTACTGTTAGAAACTGAACTATCTTTGCAATAGATAATAACTAACACAAGTAAAAAAATAAGAAAAAGGTTATGCAAATTTAAATAACAGAGTTAGATGCAACATAGCATCAGGATGCATGACATGACATAGAAGCATAAAAATTTACAAAATGTGCTTGTTAACCGAAGGAAGGAAACTATAAACTCTTTGCCTCTATATTGATCCTGTATGACTGAATTTCTACAGTCATATCAGATTTTCTTCGAAGGAAGACCATTGCATTGCACATATATTCAGGATTATACAAAAAGAATAACCAAAATTTTTCAAAAGTAATTTTTAATGCACAGTCCTGCTGAGTTAACATTTAACTTATGTAGCACTATATTTTCTTTTAAGGTCGTGAATAGATTTGAGTGTTCAGGGACCAGAACTTCTGGAACTTTAGCCTAGCAAAGCAGTCATGTCTCTAATTACTTCTATCTTGTGTAACTGCTAAATTTTCTGAACAAATGCAGGACTTTTGTAAGTCTTGACATTCCAAGGGCATCTCTCAGTTCATTCTGAAACTCTCAGCATGGCAAAAGAAGTAGTCCTTGGGAAAAAAACCCCAAACTTTTCTGTGCAATAAGGCTTACTTCTGATACTTACATTAGCAAGTAAAGTTATTGTAAGCTAAGTAATTCAATATTAACTCTAGAACAAAGAATTTCCATGGCTTTGAAACATCTTTTCCTTAAAAATTCTAATTATATTGTTCCATTTTTTCTCATTTAGAATCATGCAGAAGATTTAGCAACTGTAAAATCCAGTATGCAACTTAACTGTAAAATTAAAATTTAAGTGGTCAGCATTTTTGCAGTGTGTACATGAAGACAGGTGCCAATAGAGCCACTGAAGATATCAAAGTCACACAAAGCTCTATATTATATCTGTGACACTGATATATTTTCAAGCAGTTAATTTACAGTGTTTATGTCTTCTTTGTGCCTTTACCTGGTAAAGTTTTCTGGTCCTCAGTCACTGCGTGAAATTCTTTTACCAACTCCTCATCTTCTCTCTTAAGAGTGAGTTAGCAGTTACACTCAAAGGTGAGTTCTTGTTTTAATGCAACTTTTATAAGTGAAAAGACATCTGATGCCAACCCTTAAAGCCTGGCACCACAGCTGACTTGAATCTTGTATACATCCCCCAGATCTTCAGTCTCAACCTGCACCAAAATAGGATGAGGAAGGGTATACTGTCAAGCCTGATTCACTTAGATTCCCCCCAATCCCCAGTGTAGAATTCCTGAACTTAACAGTAAATAATGGAAAAGCTGAGTTTGAGACTGGGATCAGTTTTTTTTTTATCATGTTATAATCATGGGTGAGATTATCTCCCTTATGAGTATTGTAAGCATTGCAACAATATTCTACCTTTAGAGTGAGTCAAGATCTTAAAATTAGTAAGATCTGTGCATTTAGGCTCTTTAGACAAAAAGTGACATAGAAAGTTGTGACTCTACTGGATAAAGAGAGCATTAACATACAATTACAGATTCTAACATCAGCTGCCAAGTGAGGTATATATTTAAAGATGATTACTATGAGCCTGGAATCAGAGAATAGTTTAGATTGGAAAAGTCCTTTAAGATCATCAAGTCCAACGACTAACACAGCACTGCCAAGTCTGTAACTAAACCATGTCTCTGAGTGCCGCATCAACATGTTTGTAAATACCTCCAGTGATGGTTACTCAGCCACTACCCCGGACAGCCTGTCCCAGTGCTTGACAATGCCACAGGTGAATACGTTTTAACTAAATTCTCATTTGCTAAATGATTTGACCTAGAACATAAAACTACTTTATAACCAATTCTTAGTTAAAGGAAGGAGTTATTTCTGAATAAAAATAAATCATTGATGTTACAGAAATAACTCTGTTGGACAACACAGCCCTGTTCCCATACTACGTGTGGGAAATTCAATATCTAGTTGCTGATTGTGGAGAATGATCTGCATGACATTAACTACTGCATGATAAGTCTTCCAAAAAGCAGGAAGTAGTGGGGCAGTCATTCACTGGGCAACTACAACAAAGACAGGATGAGAAGTGATTTTTGAGTGAAACAACTAAAACTAGCAATTTTTAAAGGCAAAAATTCTTTTTATTAAAAAAAATATTTTTATTTTTAAAAAAACACTTAATACAGAAAACATTGCCAGTGGCTTTGTTCTTCTCTCATATTGCTCGTTTTTTTCCCCCAGTACCAGTCACAACACAAGATTTGATGACTTTCCAGGGAATAAAGCCTTTGTGCATCCTGTCGCATCAGAGTAAGACACTGAAATTAGCTTTACACAACTATGCCCTGGATCTGGCAGCACCACCAGCAGATTGGCTCCTAAGACAGAGCACAGACCTCCTAACATTCATTTATTCTACTTCTCAGCAGAGCTCTGAATAGGACAGCTCTTCACTGCTTAAAGCTAGTTCATGTGCATTTAGGGAATTATCAGCTGCCTTATTCTTATTAGAGAGATATTATATTAAAAAAAAGAGTGCTTTTGTCATTTTGGGAGAGTTGGTCACCATTATTAAAAACTGTTAAGCAAATAAGAAATAGTAAAATACCAGAGTATGAAGAGGACTAATTAATTGAAAATAAAGCAACCCACCCAAATCATTTAATAGGAATTCTATGAATGGTTTATGATGCAGAACTTATGAAAAGAGGTCTTCACTAGGAAGGAATCCACTTGATGGATTAAAAGATCCCTTCCAGTCTGAATTTCTTAAGGTAAGTATTTTAAGTGGTTGTCATGCTGCTCCTACACGATTTCAAGACTTGTTTAAGGACCAGAGAAGAACTCCTTTCTATTGCCCATATAGCAGCCCTGGGGCTGCACAGAACCACTCATCTCCTGAACTGGAACTCCACAGTACTCATAAAAGACACACAGCAGTAGTTTTACACCGAAGAAGATGGCACCAGACTTGTTCTCTCTCTAAGCCTAGCCTGCCCTGCCACTGTGCTTACAGAGCTCAAAGCTGTCCCTGACTTGGTCTCCACTCCTGCGCTGTGAAAAGGAAAATACATGGGCAGAATATCACATTAAGTTTTTTCATTCATACCGTGCATGTTGCAAAGGATATCATTAGCTATGTATCATTAGCTGTGGTGGACTAAGTGGATTAGTTCCTCTTAAAATATGCATTCCACCTTATTAAACTTAAAGGGAATTATTTGGGTTCACTGAGAGGAGAGTGCACAGGTTCTTCATTCATCTAAACTATGGTTCTTTCACAGGCAACAAAATCATTGCTTCTTTTTCAGAACCAGACTACTGACTTTTAAAATTATTCCCTGCAGATTTTCTTTCTCATACATGAACCCCATGGCTGTATCACACAGCTACACTAAATGCTGTGACCACTTTATTCCATAAAACTCTATGTTTGGGAGTTGCAAAAGTACAAACTCGGTTATTTTTACTTGAGAGGTCAATCTGTAATTCACATTTTATTTTGTCTTCTGTTACCCAAATTTGCAATTTTCTAGAATTCTAATTTGTCATAAATACCTGTGCTACAATCCTTGTAGGAAATGCAGAGAGGAGATTTACAAGAAAATAATTCCAGAATACAGGACAAACTATTAAGAAGCCACATCTGTCCATTTTGTTTCCAGAATCACAATTTCAACTAACTGCTTTTGAACCAGCCAGTACTAATAAGCATACTGTTTATGATCCTTGGAATGAGACACCTACTATTTTCAACTGAGTGTATTAGATGCCCTTTTTCATGAATTTGTTTTTTCCCCTCACAGTTCTTTCCAGCGTTACCCTTTTTGTTCAGATCCATCATTGTATCCAGTGCTGTCATTACATCATTCTCGTAATCCTTTTCTGAACAATTTAATGCAAGCAGTTTTCCTTTGGAATATGATATTCTGTCTTTGATCCCAAAATTGTCTTTTCCCTCCATCAATGTCTACTAATTCATGCAATGTGAACTTTGAAGCAGAGACAGCCATGTAATCCATCGCAAAATATATATCCAGTGAATACCCTGGTTTTAATTTTTTTTAATGTTTGCAAGAGGATACTTTACCTTGTTCATTATTATAGTTTCCTCATTAAGTTTTTTCACATTTGTTTCTTCCAAATAACTTTAGGTAATATTCAGAGCATGAGATCTTAGCTGAGTTGGTGTGATTTGTCATATTTTAAATAACACAATATGGTTTCCATTATGTGACTGAAGGAGCATGGCTGTAAAAATCAGGAGGAGCCACTGGGCTTCTGAAGATCTCAGAGACAGGTAACTGATAAAGATAATTAGAGAATTTCATTACATTTTAAATCTTTTCTTTTTTGATTCACACAGGGCTTCTCAAAGACATCATGTCTAAGGTAATTAAAGCTTTTTAAATTTTACTGTTTGGCTGCATATTTTTATTTAATTATTTTTCATTTTTTCCCTGTTAAAACAAACAAACAAACAAACAAAAAAACCCAAACCCAAACAAATCACACACACACTCTCCATAAATTATTCTAATTAATAGGGTTTGGTCAAAGCATCCTAAAATTCAATTGGACAGCCATGTCATATACTCCAGAAATCCTTTTGCTTGTTGTTTGGAGCATCACCTCATACTGTGGAAAAGACATGGATTATTGTATTATGTGATTTGAAACTTTCTGCCACCTTCATGGTCCTTAACACAAAATACATTCAGTATTTATTGTGTATTTACCAACAGACCTGCTTGAAGAGCATTATTGCTCATTTTGTACTATCTGTGCTAGTGTTTTGGACAATGGTTTTGGAGATCCTAATCTCATGCTCTGTCCCATGTGTTTATGATTCTCTGGAGAATAGAATGTGCACAATACACTAGGATTTCCAAAGGCATACTCTGACAAGCTTACTCTGCAAGCAACCAAGAAACAGAGATGACTGTGAGAAAGATCTATATACTTTACACATCCATTCATTCCATGTGAGATTGGTGATTGATTCCAATCATCACCAGACTACCAAGGAAAAAAATTCCACCTCTTCACTGGTTTCTTGCAATGCTGCCTTCAACACTACAACTCCTGTCAGATTTCATAACACTGGCACATTCATCTATTTTTCAATTTATTTTTTAAAACTAAGGTGTTCTAATTAAATTCATTCATATTTAAGCAGCTCAACTACCATACCACACATTTCTGAGACCACTGAAACCCAATTGTACCTAAGAGCTTGCTGCTATTTTCTCTCTTTTCATTTATTCTTTATGCTTGCTATGTGCAATTAAACTACACCTGTTCTTTCATAGGAGTTGGTTGGACATATTTTGGATCAAATAATCATTCTGAATACAATACACATCTGGGCATATACTTGTGTGAGAACACCTGGAAAACCAGGAATTTACATGCCTTTCCATCCTCAGTGTGCAATAAATGTATCTCTGAGATCAAAATTAAGCTTACTGTTTCAAAACTATGTGAGCTGCTTATAGCACATAACCTGTTGTTCTTTTTACTGCACAATATTATTAAGGATGTTTGTCCAGAACCAGGATGTTGGGGGGAGGTTAAAAGTTCATTTATTCCTGCTTGTTGGAAAGCTGAATTCACAGCTTGTCCTCCTTGTGATATCACGTTTATGCCTTCAGCCTGCTGCTACAGTGAGAGAACAGAAGCAAAGCTTCTGCATTCTTCTGTGTAGTCTTAGTAAGAACAAGGAAAGGGAAAGCAAAAAGAATCTAGGTTTATTAGCTCAAGCACCTACAGAGGTCTGAGGGTCTTTATGGAGATACCTGTGAATCCCCAAATGTCCATTTATACCAGAGCTGCTATTCTGTAAGCTGCACTGTAAGCAAAGTAGCAAAGAGATAAAATGTTATGCACAGTAAATAATGCTAAAATAGTACTAAGTTCTTCATACAAATCAATAAAAACAAGGACACAAGTAGCTGTGGAGAAAATACAGGCACTAACCCAAAGTCTATCCAAAGTGTGAACAAGCTTTCAGAAAGCTGTTGGGGTGGAAGGTGCATAATGTGCTGTGTGCCTTGGTAGACTAGGTGGGACAACCACGATTGAAAGACAGAAATGATAATTTCCCCTAGTGTGATACCCAGTCATTGAAATTAGGCAGCCTTATGGAATATGTGGCATTTGGGAAATTACCAGCATGTTGGATGTAGCAAAGATGTGCTTTATGCAACGATGTTTGCCAAAATTCAGTCTGCTGGTGTTGGTGCTCGATAGATAGATTCTGCCTCTACTGACCTCTTCAGTTTATGTTCATGGCATAGGATAGGAAGCTTGTTTTGTTGCACAGTGTGTTTCCTGGGTGTTTTCTGATAAGCAGCTGCTTCCTTGTCTTTAAGAAAGGCATTTATCTTTTCATTTACTCCCCATAAATTTCCCAAATTGCTTTAGCTTGTTATTTAAACTAAAAATTCAGCCTGGATTAGGTCATTACAATGAAGCTTTGACATAATTTTTTAAATGTAGTTTTTCCATTGTTTTCAGAATGTTTATTACAGCCATTAAAATGCCTTTCTAAGCTGCATAAAACTGCCTCAAATTGCAAGCTGTTTCTCTCATCTTGCTGGCTAGAAGCTGTACTTCATGCCAATCAACAGAATTTGCAATGACTTAACCTAGAAAGCCAGGACAGAATTCAAAGATTTAAAAGATGCCTCAGATGAATCCTCTCAAAGCAGCAGCACGTGTGTCAGGTGTATGGGCAGTCAGGGCTGTGTTAGGGTTGATTTTAATACTGGCCATATATAAGCTATTGCTTCACATTTCACCACAGTTTGATATGCATGAATGTGTTCTCCAGTGATTTGCGATTATCCAGAAAAATCCTCTGCCTGCTGGCCTGAGAGGTAGAACTATCCTAGGGAGAGTAGATACTACTTTACAACGATGGAAGTGAAGGAAAGAAAAGCCCATTTATGTCCCCTGGGAATGCTGCCCAATCCTTCATCTTTTGCATTCATAAATAATTGTGTATTGCCTTTTGTATGAACTTCAACTCAGGAATCTTTAGGGAATTAGACAAAATGCAAGATAAGCTGGTGAATGCAGTAAATTACACAAAAGAGTCCGTGGAGCTGGGTATAGTAGAACAGGACTAGCAGTAGGAGGTGACCCAAGACCTATATTTACATCATTCTGTCTTTGTAAATTATCGCATCATTTTTTACCTTACAAACCATCTACATACAATGCTAGTTATGTAAATACACAAGCACACACATACACATATATCTATCTATATCTATATCTCTATACATATATCCTAGAAGGCAATGTCATGATAAGTTCTGTGTGGCACTGTATATTTCTGACGTACAATGAATTAATCAGTTGCTCTGGGGAGAAAGCACACATATCCTGGGGTTTGTGGAGAAAGCAGAAGCTCATCACTTCTGCCCTTTGAGCCATAAATCACAAGGGTCCTTTTACACTCACGTGGCCCTGGGGAATCTCCATCTGTTTTAACCTGCACTCTCGCTGCTATGCTAAAACAGGAAAAATATATTTTTAGCATCAGTGCATCAATTAAAGAGTTTTAGTATCAATGGTAGGGAACAATAGATGACTTTGTTACTATCACAATAAAGAATTATAGATTACCATGAGTTTACATCTCATTTAATAGAAATAAATAATTAATAATTTAAAAGTCTCTTGAAGATAGGTACAACTTAGGCTTGATAAACACAAGACAACTGTTGAAATGGATGTGAAAATAGAAATTAACACCATGGAAGCAGAAAAAATGCTTTGCCAAGCATTTTTTTGCTTTCTTTGTAATAAAATAGTTATGTAAATCACAGTAATTATTTTAATAAATTTCAGTTCTTAAAATTTTCTTATGTAACATGAAAAGAAAATTAGTATTTTGAAAGACTTGCATGTGATCTGTTTGTAAGACCCACTGGTTACTACACAACTAGTTAAACAAAGACCTTTTTCCCTAGGATTTTTCTAACTTATTTTCTCATGTCCCCTCTGCTCATTTGTCAGATCAGGTCACTCATTAAGGTTGAAAGCAAAATTCAGGAAATTTTGAAGAGATGTTTGCACTGCCCTCAGCTCATGTCTTGAGCACTTTAGAGGTTGTTTTTTGGTAAGTCATCTGTATTCATAACAACATTAAAGTCCAGAGCTGTTCCAGGTGTGGGAACAATGAGTATCTTAGATGGACAATATAAGTCAGGAAGCTACTTAAGTGCTTGAAGGTAAATCCTCCCCTGAATTCAAAGGAATTATTTGCTGAAAAGACACGATCCTGCATGGCAAAGGAATTTAACAGTGGAAGCAAATTAAAATCTTTTGTTTAGACTGTGGCTAATACGATATGTTGATAAAATGAAATTTAGAATAATTTAATTCAAAAATAAATTGGATGTGGCTTTTTCTTACAGAACTGTGTGCTTTTTCCCTACCTTTTGTTTTCATTTGCCTGCTCAAAGATGGAAACTAGATGTAAACCTGATCTGGTTTCCTTGACTTATAATTTTCCTCTTTTTGTGTTAGTTTTTTTAGCTAATCCTGCTTTTTTCGGCTTTTTATAGAACCTGTTTCTGCATTACATCTGACTGTTCCCTGACTCTTCTGGGCTCAGCTAGAAAACAGCAGGCAAATACTCCTCTCGCAGCTAGTCCTCTGAGTAACACACAAGCTGAAGGGACCCTTCCATCTGAACTCTTTTTTTAAGGTCATTTCCAGCAATGAGTCAGATGTAGTGTGTGGAAGATCCACACTTTGCCTAATGAGGAACTTTTGCTGTTTGATACATACGCCAGCTTTGAATTTTATCTCCTTGTGCCAGGTTGGCATGTGGTGCTCTTCAGGGTGTCACACTCGGTGAAGTCAAGCATTGTTTGAGCTTTTGCTGTTCCTGAGCGCTCCAAGGGTTTATGAGGAGCTTCAAATTTTTACAAAGACTCCCAACATAGCCCTGAATCTCTTATCCTGTCTAACCATGCCTTATTTTGAAGGCTGTCCCAGGAACACAGCAGAGAGGAAATTAAGATAATTTTGCAGTTCTGTATTTCCCAAGTGGAGCTTTTTTTATACCTCTTTGTAATATCCCTCTGCTCCAGGAGAGAGCAAGCCCTAAGTTAAGAGTAAGCACAAATGCACAGCTGCCTGTTCCCTCCTCAAAGAGGCAGCATGTTCAGAGAAGGTATTTCAGACAAGGTGATTTATTTTAATTAATATCCATTATCGTGTGTTTAATTATTATTTCAATAGGAAGGCCATGACACCAGTTGGGAGTTTTCCAGGGTATAAATCACTGGTTACAGCTTTAAGGTCTCTTAGTGCCTGTGAGTCTTTATTCTTCTACACTAACTTTAATGCTTCTACAGTTTGGTAAGTGAGCTAACACAGACTGACTGCATTTTCTCTCAGTTCAACAAATTCATTTAACCTGCTCATGCCAGAAGAATCATAAAATTCTATGTCTAATATTCTATTCACTTAGACGTCTACTTGGTGAGGATGGATACATGAAAAAGAAGACTGATGCCAGGTTTTTATTTTGTTCAGTGATTTCTATATCTCTTCAGGAGTGAAGCTGTGGAAATGAGATAGCTAGATTTTACTAGGTCATTTTGTGCATTTCATATGTGTGGCCACATTAAAAGAGAGACTTTTCCCCTGATATTACTGAACTGTGTTAACTTCCTTTCAGAGTAATTATTGTATTAGCGTGTTATTGTACTTTCATAGCTTATGTGTAAATTTATAGACATTTACTTTAAGACATCAATATGAGAATCACTAAAATGAATAGTAGGGGAAAAAAACAGAATTCTGGGGGGAAAAAACCCTCAGAATTGTCTTTTCTATAATGATATAATCAAGATTCCGATTCCCATTACGGATATTTATACAGAGATATGTTAGAATTAGGGGTAATTTCTTGACTTTCAGAAATTAAATGAGGTCGGTCATAAAAATTTCTTGCCAGAAATTCTTTTAACTACTAGTCTGGAACCTGAGAGTTCCTTCAGTAAAACTATGAAAATCAAACCTGCAATGACTTCTGCACATAGAAATCTGGGCATGGCAAAACTTGAAGTCAACATTTCATAATATAATTCAGAAAGCTGAAAAAGGAAGATTTATTTTCTGGATTTTTTAAAATGTGAGTAAATTATGTGTTTTTAAAGGACTGCCAAAACTGTTTTTACAAGACACTGTTTCAGAGGTTTTTTTCACTCTGGTGTTTTTTGATCGAAAGACCCAGAAAGACATTCACACTTTTCAAAATGTAGGAGTAGGTTGCTTATTTCCTGAAGATTGTAGAAATTTGTGTTGCCTTGAGGCAGAGAATTCAGTCTGCTTAATTCTTTTTCTCAGGGATTTCCACCTCCATCTGGCAGTGGAAACACACTGTTGTTGCTTTTTAGAAGCAGGTCCGTTCCATTTAAATTTTGGGAATTCGGTGATTATTCTTAGTCCATTATCAAGTATTTGCAAGGGAGGGAATAATTCCAAAGCAAAATTAGTCACAGCAGAATTTACTGGATATTTTCTCTTTTCATATGAACTGTCTTAATATCAAAAAAATTGCCTTAATACCAAAAACCCTGTACAACACAAGAAGAGACAACATAGAATATTAACCAAACTCTGTTATTGTTATTTATAAATTAATAATTTATTTATCACCCACAAAACCCTGCAAAACCTCAGGACACCCTACAGGAATCACATTACAGGAGCCCAGCTCCCTTTACCTGACTGCAGTGAGGATATCATTGGAACATATTGTGTCTTTTCTCCTTGCTTTGAGAGAAAATTCTTTCCTATGTGCTACTAAGATACTTCAACTATTTTGAGGCAGAAAAGGAAAATAAATAGAGAAAACAGAAGGAAAAAGTAGCAAAATATCCCTACCATGTAGGAAACTTATAGAGAGGGACATAAAAACCCATTCAAATCAACTTCAAATCCCTCAAATCAACTTCATTTGAGAGCTGAGAGCACCTATCTGCCTTCCCTACCAGGGCAATACACTTTCTCTATTTATCTTGCATCAAACATACAAGGAGGAATGAGAGGAATACAAATAAATCTATTCCTATGCCTGATTTGCCAGACCCTCTCTGTCATGTAAAAATGTACAAAGGTTACTGAGAAAACTCGATATGGGCAGACTGCATTTTGGCAGAATCCATAACCAGCAGCAGCAGTCACAGAGATATGGGATTTATTAAAGCTTCATTAAAGCTGGCACAATGCCAGCCAGGCTGAAAAAGGACAAAGAGCCCTCAAGTTACCTACCAAGCAATGATGACTTTCAAGTCAAGTTTCCTCTTTGGCTAGGTGGTTGAGCATGCTACTAGCCTCATCCAAAGTGAATGAGATTTCTGACATTCAGTGTGATTTATAAAGTATTTTGTTCTGTAACTGGTGCCTTAGACCTGACCTAACAGGTCTAAGATAAGATCACATTGATCTTATCTTGAAAATCAGCAAACACTGAATTATGCCAATCAGCTTTTTATGACTTTCCCTGAAGCCCATTAGAAGAGTGCAGCTCATACAGAATATGAACACATGAGTGCCTAAAACATTGACTCCCTAACATCAGAACTTCCACTTGCCTCTTATTCAGAAAACATATGTTAGTTGGAAAGTTTTCACTTCCACTCTGAAGGGGATGGCTTATCACTATTCTATCACATAAAATATTCTCTGCTACATGTGCTGGGAGAATCTAAGGGAATTATTTTTTCTCCTAGGACTCTGCATCTCTGGAATGTTCTCTTACCAGCTCTGGCATTGATAGAATGACACAGAGCTGACTGCAGGATATCTTTCCAAACCACTTCTGATTGTTACACACCTGCAAAGCTCAGACCTGCAAGGTCTGTGAGATCACTAATATGATAGCACAAATTAAACTGTGAAAAATTAATCCTGATCATCCTCTTTTTCATATAAGGCATGAAATTCTGACCTCTAACCTATCTCTGTTCCTCACTGGAATGAGCCCACAGGTAAAACAAAGATGGATGAAGGGCAGCTCAAGCTAAGCCATCATATAGCTAACTGACAGATAACTTCCTAAAAATAATCTTCTCTTTTGTAAGTTCTTTTTTCAGAAGCTCTGATCTCAGTGACCTCTGGGTCCTCCTAGACATCTTGACAGTGAGACAGCTCAAAAGCTGGTTAAGAATAAGCCACTCCTTCCTCCTCATATTCAATATATTGATTCTGATCACCCTTGACTCCCACAGGCACTGAGCACCCTGTGCATCTGTGTCTGCTTACTATAACATAATGAAGAATGAAGCTCTACTGGAAAAAAAAAATTGAATTGGTAGTAAAATATAGTCTACTTTCTGAACATAAGGTGAAGCAGATATTATGGTTGCCTCTGAGAACCGTGCACTTAGCAGAATGCAGAATCCAATTCCAAGTCACTCATGAAAATCAACTTTCTGTGTGAGAAAGTCTTTACTTACCTGAGTTCATCAGTCTCCTCCTGTCAAAGTTATGATTTTGTGGAATAATAAAGCTGTTTGATTGAATGTAAATGATTCAATTTTCTGGAATTAGAAACTGGAATTAGATTGAGAGACTAGGATTCATCCTACATGAAGGCAGGTCACTGTTTTAAGAGACAAATGTAAACACTGTTTTTTTTTAGTTTAGTTTCTCCCATAAAATTCCCAGGCACAGTTGCACAGAATAGCCATTTACAGTTAAATTTCATAAAAAATACGTGTGTCAGTCTGTTCCTCGTTTCTGGTTAGGAAGAAATATGGAGATGGTATCTCAAATTTTAAACTCTTGGGAGGAACTAGTGCATTGCAGGGATGAGACTGTCTTTGTAGATGTGAAAATAGAAAGCTGAGTGGGGAGTTTTTTATTAATGTCTTTTATTAATTCAAACAGATTTAGCCAGCTGAATGCATATACTGCATTAGCTTAACTGGAGGATTTGGAATTTAGGCTTGCATTATTTCTGGCAAGATTTATTTCAAAGGCTACTTTGGAATTTTGACCCGAAATGTTTCCACTGAGTTCACAACACATTTTTCAACTTGCTGATATTTGCTAGGGGACCTGTCCCCAAGTATTAAACGACAATGACATTGGGGTAAACAAAACAACACTTGAATCTCTTCTCAGAGGAATTCCTGGTTGATTTCAGGACAGAAGAGTAGAAATAGGAAGAAAACCAAAAATGGTTTATGTTTTTCTCATTTGCTGTCTGTCTAGTCCTGTCTGTAGACTATTGCCAGCCAACTTGTCATTTTCTCTTGCAGCTGATACACAAGACAGCACGTATACAAATGAGGTCACTTGTTCACATATTTCTCACAATACTGATTTAAATTCAAACAGGAAAAACTGTGATGTAGAAAACAATGGTTGGAAAACAACTCTTACCTTTAAGAAAGGCCTCCATTAAGCAGCCATCCTCTAAATTATGAACAGGAAATGCAATTATGAGCTGGCTTTATTATCACTTTTTCTTAAGTTATGGTCTTACCTGGAAGGGCTCTTCAGTAATAACTAGGCATTGAGTATATACCACAGAGTTATAACAAATTTTATTTAACAAAATACTTGCTACTGGCAGTTAGCTCCCTCTCAGTCTTCCCATCATCTTGATATTCATCTAACCATCTTTCATTGCAAAAACAAAAATAATGAGAGAATAAAAATTATTAGTATAGTATATATCATTTGACCATTACCTTTTGTCTCCAATAGTATTTTTTATAGCTCTTTTATCAAATAACCTTGAAACTACTTCCATGATCAAATTTCCTTTTATACTTTATCACAGTTGGCTTTAGTCATACAAGAAGAATTTGGTTCAATTTGCTCCAGGCAAAGAAGAATTTTCATGGTAGCTACAGTATGAAGTACTGCAGTACTATATGGAGTACATTATATGAAATACTAATTATTTACTGGTTCAGAGACTCAGCTGTAAATGTAAGGGAGTTATATAACCTGCAGTAGTTAATTATACTCACTGTACTTAAAATTATGTATAAAAGTTGCAGTTCTGGAAGTTTCTAAAACTTTTGCAGATCTGCAGCAACAAACTGAAATTCTGTTCTTACTTTATTTTTCTTTTATACTGAAGAATTTAAGGAGCTTTTCTGCAATTTCTTTTCACTGCATACATTCATACTCCTTCAGTTGAACCCCCTTGTTCACATAATATTTCCCAATCTTCAACAACCTCACTTGTTTAAAAATAAATATATACGTGCTCACTATCAGCTTCTGTTCTATTGACTCCATGTTGATGTTGTATTTGTTTAAACCCAAGGATCTATAACACATTTCATTTCTTGTATGTAACAAAACCCCATGAATAAATCTCTTATGCATGAAGTCTAAACTCCACTGTATTTCAACTCTTGCTTCAATAAATAACTTGATTAACTTTTCAGACCTTCTCCTCATTCCATCCTAAGAAACAAAAGATCACTAGCAGTTTCTAAAAGCAAAAAGCAAATTTTGACAAAAACTGGACATGAGATTCGAGATGCAGTCTCACTAGTGCCAAGTACAGGGGGGCAATCACTGCCTTGGTCCTGTTGGTCACACTATTGCTGATCCAAGCCAGGATGCCATTTGCCTTCTTGGCCACCTGGGCACACACTGGCTCATGTTCAGCCAGTTCTTAACCAGAACTCTGAGATCCTTTTCCACCAGGCTGTTTTCCAGCCACTCATCCCCAAGTCTGTAGCACTGCATGGGGCTGTTGAGACCCAAGTGCATCTCCCTCTGTACTCTTGTGAGGATCACATCCAGCCCAATAAATTTACTTGGATATGTCTAAGTGCTGCAGCAGGTTGCTGACTATTTCCCCTTGGATTGTGGGGAATTCCTTCTGCTTCCCACCCCTTTCTTCTTGCTCAGGGGGCTGTTATTACTGTTAAAGACTGAGGGGAAGAAAGCATTAGGTGGCTCAGCCTTTCCTTCATCCAGTGGATATCTTGGCTACCTCACCAGCTATGTCAGGTTCTCTTCCACCAGCTCCAGGAACCTCCTAAACTCCTTCTCTGCTGTATTATATTTGCAGTCCCTCATAAGAACAACAGTTGGTGATTTCTTCCAGCTGCTCATTTCATCTGCCTCTTCCTGCTGGCTGGCTGGTCTGTAACACACTTAGACCCTTCCACCACAACACCGGCCTTATTGGCCTTCCCCCTTGTTCTTGTCCATAAACACCCAACTCTACCATCACTGTCATCAAGCTCAAGACAACCAAAAATCTCCTTAACCTACAAGGCTATCCCACCTCCTCTCCTTCCTTGCCTCTCCCTGTTGAAGAGTTTATAGTCATCCATGGCAGCACTGCAGCTGTGCAAATCATTCCACCATGTTTTCATGATGGCAACTATGTCATTTCAGGTCTTTATACACAACACTTCTTAAAAGATTGAGAATGGAAAGCTTATTCAATTTCACATGGTCTCTGTAAAATTTAGATTTAAAAAAAAAAAAAAAAGATCAAGGCACCTTTCTTTTTACACAATGTTTGGCTTGAGGCTTCTGTTCATTAGGCTCTCTCCCATGCCAATACAGGAATTTTTTTCCTTGTCTTCAGTTGTAAAATTTTGCACCACTTGTATGCTGAAAAACTCTAGAGCATTGCTCAAACATCTAGGTTGTGTGCAACATATCTGCTCTAAAATTTTTTCATTATTTTGCTGGCAGGTAACAAATTCTTTTTTCTCCATGAATGACATACCTATTACAAGGAAATACAACCTCCTGAGCATCGTCTCCTTCTTTATGTTTGATGACAATCTTATCCAGAAACCATCTACTGCCTGTGTCAAAATGACAAAAGTTTATCATGTGAAATCATACTTTTTTAAAAATAAATTTTAAGAAAAAAAGCCCAGATTATCTTTCTCTAGCAGAAACACAGATCATATTAAGACAGATCTCATTTAAATAAATAATATATATTAACAGAATGAAAGCTTTATTATTTTTTGTCTTTCATAAGAGATGTAATTCTTATCTGCCTTGGCTTGTTTTAATTTTAAGAGGAATGGGATTTTTCCTCTTGGAGACAAATACATGCATACATCTCTGAACTGTCAACACCATTCACATCCCAGCCTACATCTTTTGATTCCCTGTAATCAGGCACAAGAGGCTGGGACAAATAATCAAGATTTGTGTGAAAGCTGGAAAATTTGGCCCTCTGTGAGTGAATGCCTTATTGCATTTATAAAAAAAATTAATTAGCAAATCTTTAAAAGTTATGCTCTTATGGGCAGATGGAGTGGGACTGCAGCGTTGGGAGCCAGTAACTGGCAAAACTGAGGATCCAAGGATCCAGGGCCAGCAACCAGATAGACTGACTGCAGAAGGCCAGCTGCTGGAGGCCTTTTACATCCACACTGTAAAAATATGACTGTAATTTTATATTTGACATTGATGGACTGTTGTTCTGATCAGCTGGAGAGGGTAACAGGGTCACTTGTACTCTTTGTGCACATGCTGAGTTCCTGTCTGTGTTGATCTGCATGGCCAGCCATGTGCACACATATATGGGTTTTACAAATGTGTTTGTGTGCATGCCTACTGGGAACACACACTCAGCCTTGCTACTATGAGACCAGCAGGCATGGGACGTGCAGTCTCACCTCTGCTGGGCTGCTGAATTCATCTCCTCCCTAACTGTAGTAACCACTGGCACACCAATGCTGATATTTTAGATCTCTTCCCATGACCATCCTAGTCTGGCCCTTCTCAGATATCCTGTTCTCACTGTGCCTGCACCACTCACAGTTTGCCATGTTGCTTACGAGGTTTTGCCAACTCATACCGTTACCTATCAGCACATTGCAGCAAAACAGCATGAGGGATGTTTTGGTCAGAAGCAAACAATCATCCTATTTATCCTCATGCTTTACATCCTTGGCTGCATCTGAATCTGGAAGTCCCTAGAAGGCAGCAGTTTCTGTCACATAGGAAGGGCATCCTCAGGCAGTGCATGGAGCAAACCCTGTTCGCTAGGACAAAGTCCTTTACTTTCCTTATTCTCCTTCCTTCCTCCATCTCAACCCTCAAAATGTTGAGTCTCTCCTGAGTCAGCATCCTTTTCCAGCTTGGAACCCCTCAGTCACCTCAGACTAGCTTTATGTAGGGCTACAGTTCAAAAGAGGTGAGATCTGTCTGTGTGGAGGACAATGAACAGCCTTCGGAATTACCAAGGCATATATTTTGTTACAGATAGAGTTCAATCGATTGTCCTGTTTAGACATTTCTTTAAACACACAGGTTTGAACTCCATTGTCAAAGAACACCTTGAGATAGCTGAATTGGGTTACAAGTTTGTAATGCTGATCCTGCTGATCCATGCTTCCTATGAAAGGAGAGATGAGGGAAGAGAGCGTGGTGTGGTTCTGTGGGGATAGAGGGAAGGTGGGCTCCACCACAGTGCCTTTTGTGTTATATCTTGGGTTACTACAGAGTGAAGCTCTCAGGTGTACAATAATCCATATTGCTGAGAGCAGCAAACTCTATGGATCTACAGATAGAGGAAACAACCATTCCAAGGCTGCACTGTTCTGGCTATTTCTCTAATAGTCCCAAGCCTGCTCAGAGCCTTAGACAGTGCAGTCAGTCAGCAAGATGGGTGCTGCTTGGGGCCATTTCAGAGCAGAGGAAGGTAAAAGGGCTTTTCAAATCTGTTATCAGTGGAGCCCTGAACTGCCTTAAAAATCCTTCTCTTCACTTAGCTTCTTCCTAGATATTAATATGCAAACATATTTGCAATGTTTACTTCTTTGGTGCTGTTAAATGCTAGCTTTCTATTCATTTACATCACTCCAGAGATGTGCATTTTTTCAAGGGCCTGTGCCTAAAATTCATCTCATCACCAAATTCTCTTTTTTTTTTTTTTCTGAAAACATGGAAGCTGAATGAAATGTCACTCACTGGAACAGCTCCACATTGACTTCCACAGATCAAATATATAATCAAATCTTCTACAATTGCCCAAAGCAGCAAGGACATTGTGCTATAGCTACTCAAATTTTGTCAGGTAGCAAATCAGCTGCTGAATATCTTTAATTCCATCCTGGATAGTTTTCACTGTGTGTGTAAAGAAAGATTGTCTTACCAGTGTGAGCCACACTTTCTGAGAGTTTTCCACATGCAAATAAATAATGGTTTCTTATATATGATCTTGGAAACAAAGAGTGGAATGACAGCACATGACATTAAACTCATGCCCTTTTTCCTGTCCATTACCAGAGTTTTTCATCATCTCATCCTGGGGATCAACCTGCAGGAAGACTTTTTATCACGGCAAGACCTTCTGTCACATTTTCTATGAAGGATGCAATAAAAACAAAATGCATTTGGTTTAAAAAGGACTTGAAAACAGACTGGTCTCTAGGAAGTTAAATCCTACCTGGACCAGCTCCAGCATGGCTAATCAGAACTTTCTCCATGTCTCCCAGTGAGACAGCCTTTATGCAGAAAATATCCATCTGTGGAATCATACAACAAAAATGATAAAAGTCCTAAAGATAGTTATTACATTGACTCTAACAGTATAGAAAAGCTTTTTTCTCTTTTTTTTTTTTTTTTTCAAAATTAATATAGTCATTTTATATTGGTCCTGGCCAGACAGTGAGGATCCTTTGAAACTTTCTACAGTGAATAACACCTGAAATTTACTCCACATAGACAGCATCAATACTTTTGGCATGACACAATGATCAGTTTCAAACAATTATTTGTTTTTTTTCTACATTATATTTTGTAGCCCTATCTACCTCATCAAGATTGGAAAACATACTTATGAATACAGATTAGGAACTTGATTCTAAAATTTACAGTGATCTCTTCAGGACAACACAAATGCCATTGTCACCATTTTATGTTTATGTGCAATACAAATAACCAAGAATATCCAAATTCTAATATCTAAAGCTCTTAGTAAATGGTTGATCAAGCAGATAAAAATTACCCCTATGATGCAATTATGTAAGCAATATTGAATAAGAAAAATGGAAAATGCTTGAATAAACTTTGTAAATAAAAAGATATTTACATTTGCTGATGAAACAGTTTTCTAGCTGTAATTTACTCTAATTTATCAGAGGTAGCACTGGTTTTACTTCACCTGTCCGTGTTGAAATTTAACATTATTATTCTTAGATCCATGAAGCTTCCTTGTGCCAGCATCTCCTCTTGTCCCATTTAGGTTGATATAAACACTGGAATCTGTTTCAGCATCCAGTTTAGGACTTGTGTATACAAGGACCTCATAACACCAACACTAAAAGATGAAAAATCTTGAGATTATCCTTGCAGTTTGCATGACTCCAAAGTTTCCTCATCAAAATTTGCCAGAAGACTGTATTGATTTTCAAGTTTGCAAGTAGCAACAGCTATCCATGAATTCATCACTTCTAGGTTCAAATCTTTTAATTCTCTTCACAAAAATATGAGAACATAAAGATTTAGTAAAACCACATTATGCTGAGCATTGCTATGCATTGTTCAGCAAAGCAGCACATCAAGCAAGTGCTCAGTTTTCTTCTCTTACTCCCCATTGTCTATTCATGATTTCAGGATCTAATTCACAAAGTCTTTCTTTGAAATTTATCTGGAGACCACCTATCTTTGTCTAGTCATCATCTGAAATAATAGCTACTTTTCACTGGTACCAAAGCACTTTCAACCTCCAGATTTATGCAAAACAATTACCTGGGTTGTTGACCTTCATTTCACCTTAAAAGACAAAAAACAATCATAAATCTCAGGGGTTTTAGATTTTCACCTCACATATGAAGGTGGGAAAGCAGATGAATAGCTTCCACACCTATAAAAAATGAACAGTCATCTTGCTTTTGAAGGTTTTAACATCTGTCACTAGTGAATGACAGCACTTTCAAAAACAGCTCTCAGTTAAAGTATATTTACAACATTTTAATGCCTCTTTTTATAGTCTAGAGCAAAGTATTACACACAAAAAATACATATGTCTTCAAAAAATTCTGGAATATAATTTAGAATTACTGTATTAGCATGTTCTATACCACACTAATATTATTTTTATAACTATCCAGATGTGCAAATTTATTTTTAACAATTATTTGCAATTATTATATGCAATTATATTTCATTTTAGTTAATTCCATTTCATTTTTTTTTCTATGACTTCAAAAAATAATAATTCCTGTTTACATTTTAATGGTAATTTTCCCATGCAGTGTTTCTATTTTAATCACAGCTGCTCATTTCTGCTGCTGTGTAGTAGATCACAGAGGAGATTACTGTTTCATTTATGTGTAATTTTTACAGTTGTTGGGAGTGAAGAAAGGTAATAGAAGTCCTATCAAACACAGTTAGTTCCTTTTAAGAAGGAACGAAGATAAAAACAGAACATGATAACAAAATGCTTGAAATGGACAATACTCTACAAAAACTGGTTAAAGTACTATTGCTCTTAAACCACCAAGTAGCTACTAGAATCTGATACTACCAGAAATTTTTTATTCACTTGGTCCCAAGTCTGCTTATAAAACTCAAACATCGTGTCATCCAGCATCACTGTAGAGCAGCTATTTCTGATTCCTGGTGGAGAAGTAGTAAAATAGTACTGCAAATACTTGAGGGAAATAAACAGCCCCACATGTATTAAAAGATAGGAGAAATGTTGATGGATTGATTCTATGCTTAACTAAATTAGGGTATTTCTTCTAATCTGTGTAAAATTATCCTAAAACAGAGTGTCTCCAATTCTTTATCACTGTTACAACTGGGATTCTAAATAGGGTGGTGTTCCTTGTAATGTTCTTATTTTCTGTAATTCCAAGCATTCACTGCAGCTCTCACATCCATGCATTAATGTATCAACACTGCCTGTGACATATGATTGCCCTCAATAGCACACACACGCCTTCAAAAGTTTGGCAGAGCCTTATAAAAATTAGTGTCAAGGTTTTTAACAATAAAAAATCATGCTAAAACAAATTGTAGATATGAATAGCGAGTAGCAAAGATAAATTGATGTGATAATTAACATAATTGAGCTATATATCCAAATTACATTTTATATCATAACTGCTAATAGAATCATAGCTGGCCAAAGGGCAGAGGATAAGGGGTGGCAGCAAACTATGACAGCAAATGTGCAGCAAAGCAAAAACCCACATTGATCACGAATGGGCAAAATCTTTAGGAGTGTGGAGAGGTTACATTTCCAAAAAGACCCTAAAAATTATAACAATTTGTGACAAGAAATTTTACTAGCAAGGCTATACTACCCATAAAGCAAGATGATACAGGCAGTAAAAGAAGTGACATATTGACATGAAATCTCCTCCACGCTTTTACATTCTTAGTTTTGAAAATGCAAGACATCTGTAGGAGGAAAGGGTATACACTGCTTATGTAATGGCTATTTACATACAAAGACTGGTATCTGTATAACTTAAAACTACAAGTAATTTCCATGATCAAAAATAAAAATAATTTAAGTAACTATAAGCACAATTTTTAAGCAAATTCAATGCTTTTTTTTAAAGAAACCATTTAACAATAAATGTTTAAAAAACCAAAATGCCAAATAATCCTTTAATTATGGAGGAAGGATACACATGAAGAGAACAAGAGGTAATTATAACACAACACAAAGATATTAACAGATAAATAAATTACAATTCATTTTGTAGCACTGTACATCTCTGTGGTAACCAGAGAGATGATAATGATCTAATCATTAAATACAGCTTTCTTTTGCTACCAGCCTAAATAAATCAGTCTGAAGTAGACAGCATGCACAACCTGAAATATGAAAACCTGGAAAATATTTTCCATAGTTTCTTGTATCTATACATCCATCTCCCACCATCTGTAAAATGTTAGGTCTGACATTTATTTAAGCTACACAATCTGCGTTATTTATACAGGAACCTTCTTAAAAAAAAAGATCAGCTTGTGCTCTAAATTTTTCTACAAATATAAGCTACTACAATACAGGCTATTATCTTAGGATAATAAAAGGAATGCTTGTACCCCTTAACTTGAGTATATGTATTTCATAGGAATCACACAAAAAATGAATCAAGGAAAAATATTCTCCAAAACATGTGTTTAATTAGAACATGGTGAACGTGGCCACTATGGTGAAATGCCTGCACTTTCAAATAAACATTCACTAAATAGACTGTGGATGTTAAGCTTTTTCTGTGCAAATGGAAACCTAGACACAGGCCAGCCTGAGAGGATGCCTATTTTTCAAATTTTATCATACATTTCCTCTAGATTGCAGAAGAGCTACAGAAGTTGCTGGTGCTAGATGCTCCTGAGCTGTAGATTACTTAAAACTAAGAACAAGAGCAATGGCGCCACTCTGTCAGAGATAAAGCAAGGTACCCCATTGTTTGATGGGACAATACAACTAAATCTGGGGAACAAACCTACCCACTGAATGTACTGCTGAGACAAAAAGACTCACCATATGTGAATTATTTCCATTTGTGTTTTTCGGTATATTGTTGACAAAACACAGTTTGTTGTGTAGAGAGTAAAGTAAAATGATCCTAGAATATATGTTCAGCCTCTGTGAGTGTGGTTTCATTTCTTTTGAGTAACCAACCTATTCTAAAACCCCTGCCGAAGGCCTATCTGCAAAGGAGACCTCCTTCACTGCATGCAGGGAGAAAGAGCCATCCCAAAACTCTGAAAATCAGAGCTGCATAGCCTGATCCCCTATTCTGTATGAGTAATTTCATTTTACTATATGCTGATTCAATGAAACTATACCAGCTAAAAAATGGCATGGCAAAAAACTCAGAGGGAGGTAAACTCACAGGAAAAAAAAAAAAGGGGGGGGGGGCAAAGAAAGTTGAAAATCATTTCGTAATTCCAACCATTCAACAGAAGTCAGGAAGCAGTTTCAGCATTGTGAGGGACCTCTGAGACTCACATCTAGGCATCTGTCCAATGTGGAGCACATCAAAGTAATAGAAGAAATGTTTTGGAAAACACAGTAACTTTGCTAAAGGATATAAGAGGATTAATTAATACAGAATAGCAGGGAAAAAAAATCTCAACTAGCACTCAGTAAAAAAGAAAATTACCTTTCAGAAAATAAGTGATTGAAATCTTCAAATTGCTCACAGGGCAACCTTAGATAAGCTCTATAAACCAAATGCAAAAATCTGCAACATGGATGCATAGAAGAAACAGTTGAATAAGGGGAGGTAAAGTGTTTTCAGACAGAGGTGAGGAGTTTCTAAAAGGCAGATTTTAAAGCAGCATAATAACTGTGCTAAAAAGTGACAGAACCAAATATATAAAAAATACTGTGGGATTCATAGGAGCAGTCAAGTGTACCAGTATCAAATTTCTAGTTGCTCAGTCTATAAAAATGCTATCTCCTGAGATATTATCATGAGGCTTCAGGTGTTTTTTAAATCTGTATTCCAGGTTCTGGCGTCTACTGATAACATAAGAAATTCACGACTTTGGACAAAAGAGAAAGAAAGTTCTCCTGGTTATGAAGAGGTAACCCAAGGGCTTACTAAGGGCAATAGAATGTGAGTTAGAGAATGTTTTTTTCCAGATTTCTCATTCTGGGCACCTGAATCAGGGTTTCCAATACAGAAAGTTGATACACTCCTGAGCCTTCACCAATGATCAGAGATAGTTTAGTCCCAGTTTGCAGGCATGGAATATAATTACTAATTCCTTTTGAAGATGTACAGAACTCAGTGACACTTGCCTTTGGAAAATATAACCAGTAAACAAACACCTCCAGTTGCTTTGCATTAAAGATTAAGTTAATATTTTGATATGTTTTGGAAGAAAAAAAACCCTGGTAGAATTAAAGATTAATTTATTGTTGAGAATATGAAAATGAAAGCTTTCATGGCAGAAACACGGGTCTCTTTCTGCTGTCCCAATGTCAGCTCTTTTCAAAGTAATTCTACTAAAAGAAAAGTACAGTCATTATTTGAGAATTCTAGTTAAGAGCAAACAAATTGAAGATCCACAGCTGTCTGAGCCTAATGACACTGGTTTGCCTACCCCAGAATCCTCCAGCTGGCTCTCCTTCTGTCTTTCTGGTTTGCAGCATGGAATGGTTTTAGAGCAAAGAACTAGGTTCTTCTTGGATGAAACTACACCAGATAATGCATTCCATGAACACCATGACGATAACCTTGACACAAACTGGCAGTCAGTCAGTGGGAACAGACGAGAACAAGCCTGAAGTAACTTCCCTCTAAACTCCCATGAAGAGGACACTGGACACTTAACCAAGCAGGCTTTTAGCACTAAGCACTTCACTAAGCAAATCCACTCCCACCAGGCTGCCAGTGTAAACAAACTGCTCAAAGAGCATAAAACCAGGGGAGACGTTAAATGATACACAACATTAAAATTGTCCAACTGTTACTATTCAGTCCTCCCTTTATGCTGGTGTACAAAGATCACAGAACAGTATCGAACAATATTGCTCCAGGTTCTGCCTTTTTTCCATATGATATGCCCACTAGAATTAAATGGTCATTTTGGCTCGAGCTGTCAAACAGGAAGGTTGTACCTCTGGTTTTATCACTTGGTATTTACTACCTGGGTTTCACAAAGGGTGTTTGGCATTTTGCCATGACAGAAAGGTAAAAATTCAGGTTAGTGCAGTGCTAAGGGTAAAAGAGAAAAAATTTTTAATGACTGACACTGCTTAAGAGGGACTATCTTCCTCAAAAGTGGTGCATATATTAATTTAGAAGACACAAATACAAAAACAGTATCGGGTTAGGACATTTCAGTTAGAATTACAGTTCTCACTGCAATCTCCACCAAATGCTATCTAATCTCCACTAGTACTATTTGGAGCAGTAGTCTAAAATATGTACTCTTCTCGACATACAAGAAAATTATCAGTTTTCAAAACACACTAGCTAATGAATTTTACAATATAGAAGAAAAGCTTGACTATTTACCTATGTAGTTGGTGCCTCCTGAATGATAAAACAGGAATAAAAAATTTGCAGAGATAATACTTGTGTTATTGCTATTTGTTTTGGTCATCTTTTGCATTATTTCAGTCAGTAAACACCTTCTAACCTTTTTGTATTTGCCTGCACCCTTGTCCAAGTGGAAAAGTATACTAAATCTTTGGAGCTGGAATTTTTCCTGCCTCAGTCTCAGTATTTGTCTTTTATCTCATTTCAGTACAGTTATTCCTTGTTAATGTGGGCAAGAACAGGACACATTTACCCATTTATATCCTCATCTGATATTTATGTTCACATAAACACAGCAGTAAGAAAATTCAGTACCTCTTGCCTCAGGTACCCCTTTAGAACAAAAGTTCAGACATATCTGAAGACATCCCATGGTAGGATGTGTGATATCAAAGGTCTGCACACGTACCAAAGAATACAGGCAGTGGGCAATCCAGGTAACACCCTGCTCTGGCTTCTCCCAGGCCCATCACAGGAACTGTCCATCCATTTCCACGATCACAGGTGGACAAGGGCAGGTGGAACCCATAGAGACTTTGACAAAGGGAACCCTCTCCAGCCCCTACAGGGCTGTCCTAGGAGTCTCAGTCTGGGCATGAAGCCCATCACAATGAGAGAGTTTGGAGCATCTATCATACTGATGAGGTTTGATGCCCAAGGATGTCAGACACAATATAGGGCAGAGGAGAAGAGCCTTTTCTGATTGCAGAGGACTTATGAGACATTGAGGGGAGGAATTAAGGCAGGGAATTAGATGGATCTAGGTGATGTGGGGAGGAACTGGTGCTAGAAAATAGATACATCTGCTCTCTGTGTGTATGCATGTGTGAGTAGGGAGTCTAAGTACCAGCAACTGGACTTGGAGTCTTGCATGGCAGCAACTGGAGAGGCTGAAGGGAATAAAACTGTCAGCAAGGGGAGTGGGACCAGGGATCAGAGGTCCATGTCTTTGAGTGCAAGACCACAAGATCAGCCAAGTGTTGGAGGGACCATGGGAGTCTCACTCAGCTGCCAGAGACACCCTGTGAGGTATGGGTATCTTTAGGGGTGAGAGCTGCTGGGGTAGGCATGAGGGAAATGGCCTGCACCAGCAGCTGGAGCAGGGCTGTGGCCTCAGGGACTCATATGTCCAGTTGCCATCAACTGGGGAGACTGGGATTCAGGGGCAACTGCAGAAGAGACAGGGTATGTGAGCCCAGCTGCGGGATCTACCTTGTACACATCTATAGTCATATACAGCCCCATTGTTGGAGGTCCATCCTGCTCAGACAGAGAGGGGAGCAGGATGAGGCTGCTGGTGCTGTGTTTGGGCAACTGCTCTGTGTGTCTGGGTGATCTGTGCAGCTGGCCTTGGTGTGTGGTACATACCTGTGCTCTCTGTGGGTGCTGACTGGGAATGTGCTGCACCTTGCTGCTGGTTGGACCTGGGACCAGGCAGCTTTGGCACCCTGGCCGAGCTACACTGAGCTGCCACATCTCATCTAATTCCTCTAAAACTCCTGTGTTATAAAACTAAGTCAAAAGCACTCAAAGTCTTCTATTTTATTTTCATTGAGTGAAAAGATTAAGATTTACTCAGATCAGGTCATGATTACTAATTTCCATTATCTATTACTTAGAAAATAGTGGAACAACTTTTATTTTGTGCATCACAGTGTAAATAACTAGGGGATGAAACCAAATTCAAAGAGCAACAGGTAAAAATCCAATACTTGTAAAGTTTGGTAAACTAAAAGTATCTGCAACTGCCAGGAAAAAAAAAGAAGAAGAAGAAGAAGAAGAAAAAAGCACAAGACTGTATAGAAGAATAGCAGAAAAAAAAGAACTAAAACAAGTTGGAGCAAACCTCCAGGGATCACCTGGTTCAACAGCTTGCTGAACTAAGGGACAACTTCAAAGACAGATCAGGTGAAGTTTTCTGTATCTCTGGGGCTGGAAAAGCAAAAGATAAGATGTAATAGGAAGAGAAAAAGCCTTGACAATGTGTTGAAAATAAGAAAAGGGAAGACAAAGGCAGACATTCATTGGAGGGACAAGAAACCCAAGTTAGAAGAAGTTGAGACTGGTGTGATGGAGAGATTGAGAAAGAACTGAAATCAACACTTGGAGTAGGAGACCAGATTAGTGTCAATTTTTTGAAGTGGCTGAGAGTCAGAAAAATGAAGAGGGGTTACCAAGGTGAGAAATTTGAATGGAAAAGAAGCAAGTTCAGACAGAAAGGTTAGGAAAAGCTAACAGATTCAGGAAAAAAATTCATATCTTAAGACAAGATGCTAGAAAAAAAGAAAGCCAAGGAATCAAAAATCTGTTCCAAGGCTTTGGATCCATATTGGTTGCACAGAAAACTTCAGTTGGGGAAAGGGAGGAAAAGAATATGGAAAAATTACCCTTTCTTCTAAGAGGGAAGCTGAGCAATGAGGTAAGAGTTTAAGAACAGCAATTAAAAGACCAATGCCTTCTCTGCTTAGTTTACATTTGTCACTTGGATTAAAGTTTCCAGCACATGATTTATACTTAAGCAAATCTAGTATCGCCAGAAGATAACAGATTAAATTGAAAGTACAGAATAGAAACTACTAAATCATGTAAAACTTCTTTAAGTCATTAACACCATGTCGTTTTTTCTGCTGGAGAAAGTGACTTGATGTGGTTTGTTCAGTACTTGTAAGCAATTAGCTTTTAAATGGGAAATGAAAATGGATAGTGTTTCATTTGCTTGTTCTTGAGAAAATAAATAGGAAATCCTTTGGACTCCTTGCTGAGTTTGTATTGAAGTTCAATTTAAATGTTCCTAAAATCAATAACTAATTAGTAAAACTTAAAATTTTGGGAAATTTCCAAGTTCTTTTGGAAATTTATCTTTTCTTACACACTTGAAATATATATTTTAATAAAGATAATGTTCTTGTAAACAAAAGGAAATATGCAGTAATACAATGATTAAAGACTAAATAAATGTACCATTTTAAATATATTCTGAGCCTCTGCTAGAACTGACTCGATTTTTCATATACGAATACATAAATAAAGTGCACTGACCAGAATATCCGTACTTTTCTATGAATGGGTTTTTCAGAATGCATAATGCAGATTTGAATTATTTATGCTGAATTGATCATACAACTTATTTGGTTTCTGCACTATTTTTCTATTGCACTAGTAAATGATATATATGTCACTGTGAGTGACATATGGTGCTGTGGTACATGTCAGTGATCATAGGAATTGGTTCATCCTGATCAGTCCCATTTTTTGAAATCTCTTATTGAAGTAAGAAACTATTCTGCAAAGGAATTAAGAAATAAAAAAGAGCAAAGCAGAAATGTGAGCTGGGTCATACATATTTCTAAGTATCTTCTGTCTCTGTAATAAAACATTCACACATCACAGACAAAATATTTTTTTTCAGATAATTATATTATTTTGACTTAAGGGTTTTCACTTCTTTGATATTTGCTTTTGAAATTATTTAATTGTCACTAAATGCATGATGATCTTTTTTTTATGTTGAATCCCAGACACCTTGCAAAATTCACTGCATCAGTTTGAATCCAATTTGCTAAATGGTAGCACCTATCTATGTAAGACCTACCACTGTCAGACATTATTGGCCATCAGCTACATAATTGACATTCTATTAACGTAGAGAATCTATTAAAAAAAAAAAATCACACATTATGATTATACTGAATCCCTATTCCTTTATAAAGGCCCAGGACTTTTTAAATAATAACCTTATATGATGGCCTATTTCCCACTTTACTTGAAGAGAACAAAGTGCATCAAAGCTGTCGTAAACCTTGAAGTTCCAAAGCATCACCCTACTAACAATTTCTATGTGAATGGCTCTGACTCAAAACATTTGAAAAACATGTGTGTGATGACTCAGATCATGGATTTCTGGTAAAGTATGTTTTATGCAGGACAAGAAAGGACAATCTGGAACTTGCTAAAAGGAACTGGATGTCACATGACATTACATACCTTGATATCCTACCAGATGTCTTTCTCTAAAGACCAGTTTTTATCAGTGACGTATGGGCACACTGAGAAATCAAAAATTTTATAGGGTAAAATGTCCTGGACACAACTATTATTCTGATTTTGGGAAGGAAAGAAATGGGGTTAAATGATCTCCTCCCTCTCATGTGGAGCTAGAAGTTATCTGGAAGGGATTGCTTCATAGTTACACTGGCTTTTGGGCAGGCTGCCCTGGAGGAAACAGGAAAAACTGTCATATACTCACAGGATATGGCTAGTGAACACATGATCAAAAATACTGAGCACGTACATGGCAAATGCTCCTCTGCAGGGTTTCTGATTGCCACTTCTCTCCACGTATCACCTTCATCCTTGTCTTCGGAAAGTCAGCTCCCTATGGGGAGACAAATCTCTTCATCTGAAAGAGGGACTACTCTTTCAAGTCTGACTTCCTCCAGGAAGCATCTGGGATCATTTCCAGTGTTGTCATGGCCAGTGCAGATTTTATATAGCTACCCAAGGCCTCTGAGATTAATCTACAATAATAAAAAAAGAAAAAAACAGATTTTAATAACAAATTACACTGTTGTCTTTTAGTCATCTTTCTTATACTGGACATGCAAGCTAAATGTGCAGCTAACATAGCTGAGAGTAATGGGCTTTGTTGGAAAACTAAGCCTTAATGTACAATGAATCCGAGACTCAGAGCAAAAGCATATGGAGTAGTCTGCAAGTGTAATTTTATTGAGTTCAGTACTGCATTATTTAAAGTGAACACAGGGCTCAGACAATCCAGTCTGTTACTAGATCTCTTCACAGAATCCAGTTTCTAGTGTTAAAATGTAAATCTCTATTTCCAGACAAATACTTTAGCTAGCAGAAATAAGTTCAGTCATTGCTGCACACAATAGTATGAGTCCATACAGTCACCATCAGCAGAGCCCTATTAACTATGCCTACCACTTATCAGTCTGCTACTTTTCTCTTTGACTCCTGTTTTTATGTGCACTGGTGTCAGCATTAACTGTTTCTGTAAGTGCTGATGCCAGACTGCAGCACATTTAAACAATAAAACATTACTATGTCGCATTGAATACTGCAGCCTTGAAATAGGACCCACTAAGTTTTGGGTTGCAGAAGTATTTTGGGCAATGCTGATGGCAGGAATCTAAGCACAAAAGCAGAGTTAACTGTTGTCAATCTTTTTTTTTTTAACTTTTTTATCTGTGTTGTGTTCGAAAGGTCATGGTAATTGGGAAAAAAATCACCAAGCAAAAAAGAACAAAAAATAGTTTCCTTTGCTATTACAGCAATTTTGTACTACTTCACATCAGAAAAAAAAGGAAACAAATATCTCTGAGCAAGGCGGGCACAACTCAGTCTCATAGGGTGAGAGCACAACACATATGCTAGTAGTAAAAAGTCTGAATAGAGTCACACTTATGACCACTGTAGTAGGTTTTGCTATATTAAAACAGTATGTTAAAGTAAGATGTGCCAGCTGAAGATACAATTATAGCATTAATGCAATAAAACCATGCACATCAAAGATATGTTGCTAATACTCACAGGAGAATTACTGCAACAGGTAAAAAGCACTCTGAAACTAGCCACAAATGTAGCCAGGATATAAGCTAAGTTGCCCTAATAAATTTGTCACTCACCTGCAAAATAGAGACCTCTGCAGTGGGCAAGGGACTACTGAAGTTGCCTTGCAAATAAATATAAAAATATATTAGAACTCTCAACTTTTATTGCAAACTGAGTAGAGTATGATATTGGTGAACAACAAATGTGGTGCTCTCCTGAGATGCAGGCACTGGCTGCTATTTGTGGGGCAGAAGAGTTAAAGGGCAATTTAGTAGATGAAACACTGATACCTTGTGACCTCATGTCCATGATTAAATTCTGGCTTAACCCCTGTTGAAAGAAAAGCATCACAGCCATCACAGATTACTGTATACAATAACGATTCTTGCTCAGGACCAGGAAACTGTCAAAGAGCCCGTTTCAATTTCTGAAGCATCTAATCAGACATTTGGCTACGAAGCAAACTGAAACATTGATAAAGCAAATCCTGCATATCTATAATATATATAAAGATCATATGAGTTGGCTCAAAAGTAAAGCTATAACATTTTTAATTATATTAATTTATCATACCATGCTAAAGTGATTTTTTTTTTTTCAGAAGCAGGTCTAAGATGGGAGATATGATTCCAGGTGAATTCCCCTGCAAAGACATCCTTCTGGTCCCTCTCCTCCTGCTGTGCTCCAGCAGATCCATTTCGTTCTTGTGTTGGAGGCCCCAGAGATGGATGTAGCCTGTGATGTCTCACAAGAGCACAACAGAGGGGCAGAATCTGCTCCCTTGACCTGCTGGCCACATAGTAGATGATGTTTGACAGATCACTGGTGCAACTGGAGAAAATATCACAAAAATAAGCATATGTGGGAGAGCTGATCAAAAAAGGGTGGGAAAGGACAAAAAATAAAGAACAAAATATGAAGTAATTTGAAAAAGGAGAGGGAAATGATGAAACCCATTCATCACCATATCAGCATGCAGGGACTTCCTGTTACTGGATAAGCATCAGAGCAATCCATCAAACCTAATCAAATGAAGTTT
Source organism: Lanius collurio (assembly GCA_020086605.1). NCBI lineage: Eukaryota > Metazoa > Chordata > Aves > Passeriformes > Laniidae > Lanius > Lanius collurio. The sequence continues at coordinate 27,850,694 of JACBWW010000003.1, read as the reverse complement.
CAATAAAAATTGATAGACAACAGAAAGCTCTGCCCAGACCATTGAGTTTCTCCAGGAGATGCATCTAGTTGCAACTAGTTCAATTAGATTAATTGAAGTCCTGTTTAGCATCTCTAAACATGTATATCCTTGTGTCTTTCTATACTTCCTACCCTCCCCTAACACTCACACTCTAAAGGCAGTTGTGATATATCCAAATTAAGAAAGTTATGACCATGTGCTCAAGGGGATTTTGCCCAGTTTCAAGTCAAGTATATTTGTTTGCTTTCAGCTAAGGAGAGAAACAGTATAAAGCATCCTTGTCTACTTGACTCACAAATTAAAAGATTCTTGGAATGGTAAAGGTGGACTTACAGGTATGCTGGACTTACAGGTAAATGGCATATTTCTGAGTCTGAAAAGTCTCAAAAATAATTCAATACACAGAACACTGCCCATCTGATAACATGCTTAGTAATATGTTTAATATTTTTGCATAATATTCTCTTTCGGAATAATTGTTTATTAGTGATCTTGGGGGAGAAATTCATGTTTATTCTTGGGTGGAAATTAGGCAATGGCAGAGGGGAAATCAACTGTATATGACATTCTGAAAGATAATAAATTACAAATTTATTTTCAGTACCAATTGCATTTTTGGTACTTGGAACAATTCATCTTGATGTCAGATCAGATATAACATTGGTCTCTCAGTGGTATTGACTTGCTAACATGTTAGATTTTGTCAGTTGGAATCCCGTCAAATGTATGTCAAATTTTGATCTTTGCAGTGAAATGCAAAGGAAAATATTCTCATAATGCAGTAGAGCTAACAATATTCTTTTGACAACATAAACAGTGTCTTGAGGTTGCTTCTTCCTACCCTGTGTTGAATAAATTGCCTTGAACTTCAGCATGACTTGAACACAACTTGGCGTTTAGGAATCTACTTTCATAGCCAGAACATTTTGTAAAAAGTTGTAGAACAATGTTGACTTTGTTGCCCTCATAAACAGCATGCTTACAAAAACCTTAGTCTAGCTGTTCTATGGTGTTCCAACACCACAGCTGCAAAAGTAACGTTCCTTTTTATACGGAAACAGCCATTCTGATAGACCTGCAATAAATGTCCAAAGAGGAAAGGATGAGTTCCAGGACCAAAGCATCTCTCTGAAAATCAGGCAGCTAGATCCTATTCCTGGATCTGCTTTAGGTTTTCTGGAAAACATTATAAAATTCACAGGCCTTTTTTTGCTTCACTGTCTCAACTATACCACAAAGAAAACATTTACATGTCTCTCACAGGGATATTGCAAAATTCTCTTCATACATTTTGAGATCCTCAAAAAAAGGCATAACTCTGAAATTCTGTATCTTTTTTCTAAAATTTTGTGTTCATTTTGGGTTAGTTGCTACTTTTCTAAAATTAAATTGAGAAACCAAAACTTATCAACTGTAATGATGTAGTAGAGTTTGGACATGGAGAGAAATTCAAATGCCATTATGATGTGGCTTATGCCAGCCACCTATAGAACATAAAACTTAAACTGCAGAGGTAACAAACAAGGACATGGAAACAGAGATTGAGGTAAGAGGATCTGGATATCACAAGCATCAGTTATGGTGATCTTCTCAAGAATGTTATGTTAGAGAAATCTTCTAAAGTGCCAACATCTTCCCAGAAAAAGATTTTACAAAACACCTGAATCACCATCTATGGTTAACTTGTTGGCTGATTATGAAACTCCTTCTGATGCATCAACCATTTTGTGTTTCTGCAATAAGAGTTAAAGTGGATGGGCCTCATTTAGACCCGGTTTATGTGACAGACTGCCAACACTTAATAATCTTAAAAATACCATTGTGACTACAATGATGATGGTAATTCTATTGTTTTGTAGCCTTTTTCTTCATTCTTACAGGCAATAATATCAACATATCTTGTTTCATAGTACAAGTACCAGTACAAATTATTGAAATAACTGTTCACCACTTTCTAAAGGGCCCTGTTTTCACACACAGTATCTTTGCTTAAGTCATGCTCTAAATGTTTGCAAGCAGTTAAACTAGACTGACCTGCTAATCAATACACCTATATCCTTTGCTCATTGCTAATATTTATTTTTTGTACAAGCATAGAACTAAATCATCTTCTTACTAAAGGCAATGGGAACATTTTAATTAAATCATGCATTAGACAATCTGGTCTTACTTTCTGAAACTAAAGCTAACAAAGCTCATATTTTACAAATTATCTCTAAGCATAAACTGAAACCCAGGTTTATCAGCAAAAAGTTCTTCCTGAAGAGGATGCAAGGGCTACATTTTACTTCCATTTCTAAATAAGCTTTGCAAATACACTTTTTGGTTCCTAGCACACCTGTGATATTTTGAGTGCAGTCGGTATGACCTATTTTCAAGTACTTAAGATGTTTAACTGAGTGAAAGTGAAGTTCCTTGTCTGAACAAGAAAAGGTTCAGTGAAAAGATACTTCCATAAAAGGATGGAAAAATTCTATGTAATGACTCCATTTCTCTTTTATATACTAGAATAATCAAAATAATATCACTGCTTTCCTGTTGTGCAGAAAGTATCCTGCAATCTCTTTGAGATTAACTCAGGCTAGCATGAAAATCATTTGGATAAATCAACATTTCAGAGGCAGCTGCACCAAAATCCAAATGTCTAACACACCCACCAGAGAATATGCTTGACAGACAGTTATTAATTTAATGTAAGGCCACTTCATTAACAGAATTTCAGAGAAGTCATGTAGAGCAGCTGGATTCCCAAAAGAAAGAAAAATCATTGACTGCATTAGTTTAACTTGTACAGCATCAGCATATAATAGAGAAATCTTTGGAAGCAGAGGATATTTTTGAATTGTGAACATGCAGCTAATAACTGTTGCCAAAAATACAAAAAGTCTTATACCCAGGGTCCAGTACAGCACCCAGGGTCTACCTGTGCTGTGTGCTTTTTCCAGATGTCTGAATTCAACCAATTTGTTAATTGTGCCCAAAAATCTTGGCACAGTTGCACACTAACTCAAGAATTAGAGTATGTCACAGGTGCTCACACAGAAACATAACAGTGTCATGAAAAAGGGTGGATATAGACATGTAAGGAATAGGATTAAAGGCCACACAAAGATCAGCATTATTTTTTCCTTGTTCATACTCGCTTTGGTCACAAAAATAGACTGGGTAAACAAATACTGCTCATTGCACAGTGGCTGTTAAACACTTTCTTTTCCAGTCCACTCAAGCTCTGGAAGAACTTTTCTTTTATTGTGGGGTTAATTAAATTATGCCAGCAGCAAGTATGTATATACACATGTGTATACAAACACTCGATACTGCAGTACATACTGCTTAATTACTGAACAAGTAGCACCACGTTCCCCACTCCCATTTCTTGAAGTCGAGATGAGCTGTGTTTTTCTCCAAGATCTTTTGTGAGCTCTTTACAATCCTTCTGTGTTGTTTCTTAGAACAAGCTGAATTTTGTTTAATGCACAGCCCGTAGCTGGTGAAGATCATTTTACATACTTTTCCCTTTTATCTCAGTAAAGAATGAGATGCATCTTGTTATCATATGCATTTCACAGGCAGTGACAGTTTCAAGTGGAGTAACAGTCATGAGTATGCCTGTTTTATGCTGCCTTAAGCATATCTGACTAAAGCCTGGGCTTCTCTAAGTTCTGGACCTAAATGGTCATTATGAAAAACAGGGACAGCTGGAAAATAGCAGGACACAGATGATGTCCAGCTTTTAGTCATTGTCAGTCCCATGGTTAAAGAGAGTGGATAGCTACATTAGTACTTATAGTCACATTTGTAATCTTCCACTCTGGAAGGATTCTAACTGAGCTCATTTCAGCCTCTTTTATTTGAACATCATGAGAAAAAGCATGAAAATGGATTTGTTTCAACCTATTTTTACAACATTTAGTTTTCTTCTCACTGTTTCTCATTTTACTTTGGAGATCTCAGTTTTGACTGATGAAAGAATGACTATGGATTCAGAGTACATGAACGAAAGACTCACAGTGAAACACAAATTCTTAGAGTTTGTAGGGTTGATTCTAAAGAAAGGAGTTTAATTATTCATGTATAGGTTATTTAAAATTACTGATAATTTTATTTAAATAGAAGGAAACCAAAATGGAAAATAACAGATAAAGTTCTCAGTGTAACATATTCCTGAGATGCAGTACAGCATAAAGGTGCACCTGCTGAACACAACTCTTAACAAAAAAACTAAAGTGTAAGTGGAAGGAAAGAGGCTGCATTTAACACTTTAAGAGTCTCATCATAGGAGCACTATTTCTCAATTTTTTATGGTTATTAAGTATCTCTGCCTGTATGAGTAGAACTCCTGCTTTTCATCTCCCTATATTACTTTCTAGTATTTGCCCTAGACCACAGGAGTGTTTAAAGGACTGTTTATGCAGATGAAGAAACTGTAAAACATGTAAATGGACATGGCACCAGCTTTAAAAGTTAGAAAAATGAGCTCATGCAGCAAATTTCACGCCAGGGATGGAATTCAGTTTCCAATGCTCCTAAAATATCATGCATACTTCATGTTCTGTACTAGCAAACATGGAGAAACTACCTTCCTTACAAAGACAGCCACAAACAAAATATAAAGTTAAACTGAAGATTTTGAAGATTTCTTGGAAAAAAACTCCAGCACTTCTAGTATTTTATTATAGTGTTATTTAAGACAAAATTGACAAAGTGTTGAGCTTCATAAAACCAACACTGCCCTAAAGAGATTGAAGAGCTCATAATGAAACAAACTTACAAAGCAAATCATGGGAAAAGTCTTGTGAAAGAAATACTAAGTCCTGCCACTATCACTAAAGCAAGTAGTATTTTGAAAGCAGATCTACTGAACCAGTCAGTGTTTTTACTCCCTTATTACTAGAACAGCAGAACTTGTACCCGAAGGTATGGAATTATTATGTATGGAAGTAATAAAAATTGAGAGATTGCAGCTGGCTTTTACAGAAGATAATAGGCTTACAGTCTTCTGCTTAGTTCTCTTTGACACAGAAGGGAATATTTGGCATGACAAAACATTAAAAGAATACTTTTAAAAAGAATTTCTTTATCAAACAGTGTGTACAGTCATAAGAGATAATTCGCCATGTTTCAAAGAATGATGATGCAGAATACAGGGCTCCAGAGGATATAATTTACAATATAATTAAAGCTCCAGTGTCTTGAGCAGCTCAGCATTCTACCAAAATCAGTATTTTTGAAATACTGATAAATACTCAGGGATTGTGATGACACCAGAGGAAGATGCAGGAAACAGATCAGAGCTGTGATGAAAGCTGTAACTTATGGTAGATTGATATCCCTCTACTGGAGGAGCAATGACTCTCAACAGAAAAATTATGCCCTAAAAACTATGCCTGAATAGTAACAGAAGCAGAAAATCACAGCCCAGAAGTAGTTTCTTTGAACATACAGAAACAATTCCAAGCAGAAAGGGAAATTCATCAGATTTAAATTCTGGTTTTTTCCTGTTCCCATATTGTTTATCCTTTACTAACCCATCTGGTAGGAAAAGTTGCTAAGCCTTAAGGGTAAAAGTTGTGCAAAGTACTTATGACTGTCTTGTGGAAGCCTAGAACCCAAGACTCCAGTCAGAAACAAAAACTCTCCCCATCACACAACTGTAAATTACCTTCAGAGAATTTCATGTACTGCCATCACATGGAACTCTCCAAGGGTAATAGCCTTGTTACATTATACCTGTATTATAATGGACTTCGGCCAGGTTTTAATTTCATTTACACAAACCTTAATCAGAGATAGCCAACATTAATGAAGTTACACTGGCTTTATACAGCAATACAAGCAACAACAAAATCAAGTTCTAGAATGAAATCTCAGGAGGATATGAAGGAGCGCCAGTCAATTTACTCAGGTTTTAATAATTTCCTTTTTTCATTATTTTTAACTTTACTGAATATTCATTCTATAGTTTTAATTATCCAAGTTACTACACCTATCAAACTATCAGACTATTTTTCTCAATTTTCATTGAGACAATCCAGTACAATTTGGTCTTATTCTCTTTTTTGGGAGCATTTCTCTGTAATTTCTTACAGTTGTATGTGTGACTAAAGAGATTTTTAAATTATATGGTATTTTTATTATTTTTGTGAGGCATGATTGTGTTTTATTTGTTTTCATTATATTATGCTGATCTCTTGCAGCTCCCTGCATCAGTTAACACTTCCTTTTAAGAAAACTGTGCTAGGAAGTTTCTGTCTGGCTCATTTTGGTATCAAAAGACACTTTCTGTCCTATGTGTTACTGACTCCCCATCATCTGTTTATTATGCACAAATTATTTAAACCTAAGTGACATATCACAGATTTAACTACTGCAACATGTAGTCTTTCCTGAGGAACTGCACGAACTGGAGCAAATGGCAGGAATTACAGGCTCTTACAGAAGTCTTGAGAAATGTGATGTTTCTGAAGCCCATCTCAGAGATTTTTTTGTTACTAGAGAGAAATATCTCCATTTGCTTGGAGAAACAAGATAACACTGGTTTAAATTATGAGTTGACTTACTTGGTGTGATTTACGTCTAGTTTCTAGCCATCCTCTCATTTCCTCTTGCTTTCTCCAAGAAAAAGTTCACACAACAGTGTGCTTCAGTGGGAGTCTGAGAAAGTTCATGGAAGAATTTACAGGGGACCTTCCAAATATGGATTTGCAAAACAATCCATAACCAGGTCTATCTTAATACAGAAATGCAAAGAAAGTTCTTTTCACTTCTTCAAATGAACACCTAGTGTAAACTAGCACACCAGGAAGATGCAAGTATGAAGCAGATTCCGAGAGAAACATGTCTGCCTGATGCAGTTCTGAACATATTTCCTGATTCAAAACTCACTGTCATAAAAGTCAGCCACTCCCTCAGAAATACTTAAGGATCCTTACATGTTTCTTCGAGTCTTTTTTATTACCTCTATTGCCTAGTTTTGAGAAACGCTATTTTGCATATGTTTTTAATTCTCCAGTGTTTATATAACAGCCATACTATACCTTAAATACATCTTCACTGTTGGGATTAAACAGCTGCTTTATCCCAGATCCCAAAATGAGAGGACCAGAAGCTTTGTTTTCACCATAAGCATAAAGGGACACAGTTGCTGATGTGCCAGCTGTTTCAAAATCCCCAGTGAATACAGTCATCTTCCACTCTCCTTCTGTAAAGTAAAACCAAAATTAAAATGCTTTTAAAAATGTTACTTATATGAAGCAGTTTACTTGAAAGATATAAATGAAAGCATAGTTAGGCCCAAGGACTGTAAGTAAAATGCCCTTAAAAGGTAATGATGCTGGGAGAGGTAGCAGAGGATTGGCCAAATACTACATCATTCAAACTCGTCTTAAGCAAGTTATGGATCGAGGATCAAGGCAGTTTGCAGTGCACTAAAGCCAGAAATATGAACACAGGGCTCAGTGAGATTTCTAGCTATGACCCTGAGGGTCTACACAGAAACAGACCAACGCCCAGAATTTGAATTATGACAACAGTATAACCAAGAAATGCGACAGAAAAATGTCAAAGCATCCCAATTAAGTACAATTTCCTCTCATTTTAGGTTGACGTGACACATCAACAGAGCAGCATTTGCCTGGATGGAACCATGATATTGAAATCAACATGAAAAAAGTAAGGTTTTGTAGAAAATTCAGAATTAGATTAAGACTCATTAGTAAATCAATTTATATAAAGCTCCCTGACACTAAAATGTCATGTCTGCTCCCATACAATGTACACAAGTTATTTAAATATTCAAAAGCAGCTTAATATAAATCTGATTTTAAAGAAGAACAATTCATAATTGTAAAATGCATTTCTACATATGTAAAGCTGGGATTATATGATTCTCCACCCCTCACTGATTGCAGCTTTTGTCTGTGTGAAACAAGTTCCACTTAGCGACTTAAATTCATTCTGTTCAAGGCAAACAACAAATGAAATACCAGCCCACAGTCATATTATAAATAAATGTCATAGCATACACTGCAGTTTTCTTAGTAGAAAGCTGTCTGGTAATGCCTGCATGATTTAAATCTGTTGTCTGACAGAAGTATTTATCTTGGGCCAGTCTCATTATCACTCAGTAATTTGCCCTACAAAAATTGAACTGGAACAGGAAGTTTGATTTCCTGTTTTCCAAGTCTTTAGAGGTCCAGCTGATGTCTGGTTTGGGAAGGTGATAGAATTTTAAATACACATAAATACACAGCTGGGAATCCAGAAAGCAGCAACAGCTCATTTTTTCTGTCCAAACCTGGCCCACAGATTGAGGGAAGGGACTTGATTCTCCCCATGTCTCTGATGAGATTGCACCCAGAATACTGCATCCAGCTCTGGGGTCCTCAGCATAAAAGGGTGTGGATTTGTTGAAACAGGCCCAGAGAAGGCTCATGAAAATGATCAGGGGCTGGATCACCTCTCCTGTGATGAAAGGTTGTTGTACAGCTTGGCAAAGAGAAGGTTCCAGGAAGGCAGAGCTTATTGGCAGCCTTTCAATATATTAAGGGGCTTAAAAGAAAAGCAAATACTTCTTACAAGGACATGTAGTGATTTTAAAGTGAAAGAGGGTAGATTTAGATCAGACATGAAGAATATATTTTTTTACAGTAAGGATTGTAAGACACTGCAACAGATTGCCCAAAGAAGTTGTGGATGTCCCATTCTGGAAGTGTTTGAAACCAGGCTGGATGGGGCTTTGAGCAACTGAGTCTAGTGGAAGATGTCCCTGTTCATGTCAGGGGCTGTACTGGATATCTTTAAAGATTTCTTCCAACCTAAACTTTTCTACAATTCTATAAACAAAGTGAACCATCCAATTTTCGTCAAGAATTGTCAGACTCCAGCTTGTAAGAAACTCTTTTGTGCCTTTGAAAATCTGCATCTTCACAGCTTTCTCTATAGACTCACTTTCTTACTAGAAGAATCTTAGCACCAAAAAACAAAAGGATAAACATCAATTAGAAGAGTTAAAAGCCTCTCTACACTGATAGTGGAAACAAAAAGCATAAGGCAAGGGCCCTCTGCCTCATAGAAAAAGAGTTTGTTTACAAAAAAATTCAACCTTTTCCATTTTCAAACAATATAATATTAATTTCCTAAAGACAAAGTTCCTTTGAACCATTTGATTGGAAAATAAGGACAATTCTGTTTACAGAGGCTTATGAAGAATGGTGCAGACAAGGGGTAAAATATGACCCACTACTCTTCCTAAAATTTCAAACACCTCTCGGAAACAAATATTCATTTTAAAGCAAGTGAAATGTATTTTATTTTGAGATGTTCATTGATTAAGTATGCCTTAAGTGTTTTTGATGGCCCTTTCTATTGTATTACCCTCTAAAAGTTTGTCTTTTGTCAAGCAACAGTGTTCTGAAATGATGCAGTTGCTACTCTTGAGGCTGTATTTTCTAGCTAGTTCAGCTGCTACATCCCAAGGATAAACTTAGTATCTATAAATTATTTTGAACACAACTACCTCTCTGAAGGTAAAATAGGGAATCAAACTTCCCCAAAAACATGATTAAGAAGAGTTTTGTTTTGAACTCTTCTATATTAACTTTGAGGCTTGTTCCTTTTTTTCTGGAACTATAAAGGACCTGTGTTGAAGGACAATGTGGGTATAGGAAAAGAATCCTTAAATTTCTAATCTCTTTGGTGCCAGAAATCCTCATTGCATTGCATCGCATGCTTCCAAATCGAAAAGAGAAACAGTAAGTATTACAAAAACATAATTCTTGTTGGCATAAAAAGCTGTGGTTGTTCTGATGAGGTAGAGTATGAATAGTTCTGTAATGACTGAAGAAAAACCCTCTTTGAGGGGAAAAGAATATGGATAAATGTGTTATGACATGACTTATGTTTAGCATACATAGAGGAAAGGTGCAAGCTAACACCAGGTAAATCCCTGGGGACATCAGAAAGTGGTATCTTGCCACAGATGACTTTCTAGATATCATATATATTTTTTTTTAATTTTCTAAATTATTAGAAATATTTCAATATACTGCAAAGTTCTACTTCCCAGAAAAATAATTCTGTTAACTACATAAAGTCATATAGAATGAAAATGAGATATATTTAAAAGCTCATGGGAAAAAAGTGTACAAACTCTCAGATCAACCACTAAACCAGGAATTGAAGCAGTCCCTCTGGGTGTAGGATATACAAGTCTCTTTCCCACTGATCCATGTCCTACCAAGTGTACCAAACAAGAGCCTATTTGTTGCATTAGCTTTTGGCTGCCTCACTTTGATTAAGACATTTGCACAGCTTAAATGCACAGCCCAGAGATCCAGCTGCAGGTGCAGAAAGGACTGTGCAGACCAATTTGAGATATGGAAAGGAGGATCTCTCAGGATAGGCCATACAAAAGTGAGGTGTGCAGAACAGCTAAAGCACAAAGAGTGATGAACAGAGAGCAAATTATTGCCTGCTGGAAAAAGCATAGGAAGGAAGAAAGACAAAGATACTTGTGATTCAAAATAAAGCCTATTACAGGGTGGGACTTCAATATAATTTGTAAAATAACTGGGCAAAAATTTTATTATTAACCACTTGTCATAGGAACAAGATTTAGGACAAGGTATTTGGGTCTTCAAGGATATTTTGATTGAAAAAACAAATTTTGAATCAACATTTTCAAACTTTCTCACAATGCCTTTTAGATCAGTGTTCAACCTACAGCATGAAACATTTCTCATAGCTGAGAAATTCTAATATGTTATTAAGAAATTTTAATTTAATCTGCTCTGTTTTCAAGGACAGAAAAGTCAACCTGAACAAATATGAAATCACAAATAAAACAGAAAACAAAAAACTATTGCTGAGAACAAAGTTGTATATAGGCAAGGCAAGGCAGTTTTTTCAGTAAAAACTGAAATTAAGATAGATCACCAACAAGTACCAGAATAATAAGAATTTTTCAAAGAAGTAAAAATAAAAGTAACATTGTGGAAAGAAAAATGACAGAAAATAAAAAGAAAGAATAAACAAAATTTTTATTGTTTAAATTAAAATACGAAGTTCAGAGTTTGCTGAACTGTTCAAATAGTGTCCTATAAGTAATGTTTTAAAACGAATACAAATGGCAACAAATGTGTAAAGCAATTAGTTCTGAAACAGAAACAGTCTTCATTAAAATCAAAAAACAAAAGCAGCCTTTACCATTTGCTTCTTGAATTTTCAGCTGTTGATTTTTTTTAAACTCTGCCAAAAAAAAAAAAAAATCAATAATGAAGGATCTATCCTTTAACATTTCAGAAAAGGTTTGAAAGAAGAGATCAAAAAGTTTTGGCTAGTTTTTCTAGTCAATACAAGAAAACTCTTTCTCATTAATTCTCTCATTACTTTCTCACTATCACCTATACCAGTTAGAAAAATCATGTTCTCTTAGAAATATAGCAAAGGAAGCTACAAAATTGTTAGCTCTGATATTAACAGTGTAAAATCTGCCCAGATTTCTTCAGAGGAAAAGAATTACTAATTACTGTTCTTACTTCCATAAAGTTACAATAAATGTTACCTTGAGGGTACAGCTCAATTTCTGAATGGATTATACCCTGGGACATAAATGGAAGCCATCTAAGAATAAGAAAGAAAATAAGCAAGCAGGTAAGAATCAATTTTTATTTATATTACCGTATAACTGAAAGATCCATATCTGGTTTTCATACTGAATACACCTAACAGCAAAGGGTCTCTACTCCTAAAATTTTAGTTATTTGATTTGTGTTAAAGTAGAAATTATTTGACTCAAAAAAGAACTTCTTTTGTGCAAAAGCAAGAGCTATGTAGGTGTAAAACACAGTTGTATGAGATTAAGAGACTCATGTGGCACTACTGTTCTTGTTTCTATAGCTAAACAGAAGATTACAGCACAGAACATTTCTTCAATACTATGGATTGAGAGGTAAGTATAATTTGTACATATCTACTGAGATATTTCTTAAAATCACAGTTCAGTATTAAAACCAAAACAAAGATGGAACCAATAGGGCTCTTTCTTATATATCCTATAAATTGAGGGCAGCTTGATGAGTCTAAAAAAAGACAAACCAAGACAAACATTCATTAGGTTTGTTAGTCATATTACCCTAGGCTATGCATTATTTTGTAAGCTTTTCATTCCGAACATGGATTACCAACAGCTTTTGCTTCCTTTTGCTTGGTAAAAAAATCAGCTCTTTTTTCCAGAAAAGAAATGCAGCAGTCATCTGGGCTGTTGTTTTTTTTATTTCCTCAGTCCACTTCCATGGACTCTCTAGGAATGACCTAAATCATTCAGTCTCCTACAAAGCCTGCTGGGATTCCAGTATAAATTGAAACTTACAAAGGTTCCCTATTTTTGTCTTGAAAACATTAGTTGGCCAATTCATATAAGAGCTAATCCCTAAGAAATAAATTTTCCCTTACTAAACAACTACTTATTTCTATCACTTCTGCTATACACTGATGGCAAAGGTATCTTCTGAAATCCCAAATGCTTAAAGGTATCAGTAACTAGTAAATACTCTAACTGAAATCAAGTAACAGCTGTTACATGTTCAGAAGCTAATATCAGGTTTTTAAGACAGATAAAATGCTTATGTTCCCTTGGTTAAATGAGAACAAAACCAGAATTTTTTCATGTTCTGGATCAGAAAATATCTATGTAAAATAAAATAAAAGTGAGGCTGAAGATTACTGAATTAGATTTCTGAGGAGCAAAAACTTTCTTCCTCCTTGAACAGGTCATTTTTGGCCAATATGGAAGCTACACCTGATCCCCACCACTGACTTATTTTAATCCCTTTCCAATGGAAGGGTTTCCTTGTGGAGAAGTTAGACATTAAAAAAGAAACTTTTGTTTCTTTTTAACACTATCTCTCACAGAATAAATTTTTATGACCCACATCTGGAGTTAATTATCACAGAATTAATACAGCAAAGTGCCCTGCCATTCATCATTCCTGAGCCATGTTACTCATTAGATGTATGACACACTGTAAATTCCACCTATAATTTTAGAAAGGCAGCAACTACAGCTAGCAAAAACAGCTGGTCTGCATCCAAATCTACTCAGAGAAATCCTCAGTCTTATACTACTATTTATAAACTTGTTACAGATTGAAGAAAACCTCAGTTTCAGAGAATTAGATCAAGGTGAGAAAACACTCTTATTTGTGTTTTTGAGGATGTGACATCAAGAAGTGCAAGGAGCTGTTCAAGACTAAGTAACAAATTCACTAAAATACAGAAAAATAACTAAGCAACCTGCATTTATTAAATATTATTAATTAAATATTTATTCTAGTGTCTTGTCATGAAGTCATATTGTTTCTCTTCAATTTCTTTATTTCACTTGAATCATGCACATGCCCACGGGATAGACTGAAGACTAGAAACTCCAAATGTGGAGTTACCATATTTTTCTAAACATGCAAAATGCAGTATTTATCCACTGACTTTTAAGTTGCTCATTTAATAACTTAAATGGAACAACCACAAAATAGTTCTGGGCATCGTATTTGTCTCTCAGCCATGCTGTAACGAGAATGAATGCTGCTTCTGGATGGAAAATTTGTTTTCTTTCCCATTTAGAAATACACTTAATTTAGAACATTTTAGGTGCTTTGTCTTTTCTTCCTAAAAGGTAAATCACACTTACAGCACTGATCCTGTAAGATAAGGTTGTGCTTTAAAATCTAGTAACGCAGACTCAACATAAGTGTTTAACCTTTGCTATGAACCATACAGAATGTTAATTCAAGCAATCTGCTCTGGAACAAAACATTTTGTGGATTTTATGAAACTGCGAAATAATCCAAGCATGTCTTTGCCTGCAAAACTCACATTTAGTACATTGTTTGACATAATGCTTTTAGGGATACATATTGAAGAATATTCAAGAATATTGTTGTTAAAGCTACCTTTCACAGTTGAAAACATATTCTGAGTTGCTCTCGGTTTCTCTGACAATGACTTTATCACAGTACCAACACTGGAACTTGGTATTGGCCTCACAGTGCAACAGCACCTTCTGCAGCTTCCCAAGAGATACAGCTTCCCCTTCAAAAACACTGACCTGGAAGACAGAGGAGACAGCACTCTGCACTAAGGCAGTCCAAGAACTGAAATATGTTAAAAGCCTGACCAACTCCCACAATGTACAAAGATTTCAATTGGTTTTAATGACAGCTGGACTGTATTCAAAGAGTTTGGATCTCAAGAGTTAAATAATGAGTTGATAATGTGTCAGAGTAAATAAGAAAGCACAATCAAAATCAGGATGCAATAACAATCCCAAATAAATTAGGCTTTTACAGCCCTCATGCAAAATTCTGCATACAACACCTCTGCGTTTTTTTCCTACACATTGTCATTTACATTACTCTTCTCTTGGTAAAAAAGAGTTAAAGCTGTTATTTCCTTTGTTGATATTATTTTAAAACAGACCTTCTGATCATTTTCTCTTTTTTATTTCACCTTCTCTACTTACATTTCAGTCTACTGAAAGAAACTGAAACCTGACATGCCATTTTCCCTTTGTTATTCATTTAGGCTTGTGCTTATAGTTGGAAAAGATTGTTTTCATAGGAGCATGAATCTGAACAGGTTCAGGTTCAGATAATTTTCTGTCACAGTAAAGAGCATAGAGCTTTCTGTCTCTAAATGTAATGGTCCAGATCATTCTTCTCAGTAAAAAGAAAATGAAGGAAAGAAATACACTGGAAAATTCATATCTATAAAGTTTTCAGTCCTCAGCAAATGGCAGAATTGAGACTGCCTGTGCAAGATTACTTATCCCTTGGGTATAGATAATATATGATCACAAGCTAGTATCCCTGAAAGATTCCTGCCTCAAAGTGTGCTCAGGAGGATGGCAGATTTTCAGTATCTCTTTTTATCTTCATTATATTTACAATTCTATGCATTATTTACTGCAACCACCCAAAGAGCTAAGTGAAATAGAACTGATTTCCCCAGTGACTTCACCTTTGCACTTCTTCCACAGCACCCTGATTTTCTGCAACTGCTTCATCTCTTTTTTGAAAGGCCATCTGCATAATATTTCAATTTACCTACACAGTTAAATCACAGAGTTTACTGCCAAAAGCTGTCAAAGATGCAAAGTGGTGTGTGTGCTCAACTGAGAAACAGAGGGGTTAATTTATTGGCATATTTAGCATTTTAAAGATCTTACTAGGTGCAGAGCAGAATTCTATTTAAACTCAGTTACAGCTATGGTTATTTGGAAAAGTTTAACTGGTTATGCAGCAGGACATAAGCATGAAAAAAGTGATCACTCAAGAAAGTTTTATTTTAACCAATTTGCCCAATATAATATAGAATATCTGTGGCAGGGATGAAATCAAGTTGTTCATGCCATAAAACAATGTGTCCTACCTCTGCCATAAAACAATGTGTCCCAGTCCCTGCTCTACTAGTCCAAACAATCCACTCTTTTATTCACACATTTCCATAACAAAGTGCACTTTGAACCATTCCCCTTAGCCCCTGTATAAATAATATGCTGAATTTAATATCAATCTGGTTAGAATAATGCCCCCTAGAAAATTCTACTTAAATTCTGAATTTTCATTTGAATAGAACTTTATCTCTCATATATTAGTAATAGCATAAAATATATATTTTAAAATAGTATAGATACATTTAAAATTTCCCAGTGGGTTATGGTTATTTTTAGCATTTTAGATACTGCTTTTTATTTTGTAATGAAGTGTTCCACTAGCACCTTGATATCACTGGTTATACATACAAGTGTGAATTCTCAATAGATCACAAAGGAAGAAACAGGTTCCATAGAAGGTCACAAGAAGGCCAGTGGCAGAGTTAACACTAAATTCAGTAGTTCCTGAAATTCAATCATACCGCAGAAAATCAGGATTATGTATCTTTTACTTATGGAAGAGATAGGAGGTAATAAATTGAAAGAAAAATTACTTTAAGTCTCTCTTGTATTAGTCACAATACTTTACTATTACACATTAAAAG
The DNA here is from genome assembly GCA_020086605.1 of Lanius collurio. Taxonomy (NCBI): domain Eukaryota; kingdom Metazoa; phylum Chordata; class Aves; order Passeriformes; family Laniidae; genus Lanius; species Lanius collurio. The sequence goes on along the minus strand of JACBWW010000003.1, from coordinate 27,834,638 downwards.
AAATACATAAATAGACCTACTAAGATGTGAAATCATGGAACAATTTCTGTACACTTATTTGGAGCCATCTGTAATTCACCATATTTTGAAAGGATATGTTTTAATTCCATAGGCAGCCCTTCTCATCATCCGAGGGTGGGGCCCTCAAATCATTTTTCTTCCCTTTTTCCTGCCTACGTTTTTACTCATTCTATTAATTCTTGTGTCAGTAGAAGACTGTGTTCCTTAGTTCTTAAAAGTTATTTAGTTAAAGTTCTGTGGGTTTTTTTGTTGTTTTTTTTTTTATTAGGAAGGTTTTTTTTTTATTAGTAGGTTACTATATTCATATGGCTAAGCAAATTGTTTTCAGACTTACCATTTCTCTTTGAAATGTCCCTGGTGTACCAGTTTTATGCAGAAGTCTTAGACCAGAATCTCCTCTTTTTCCATAGATACACAAATAAACTTCAGAATCTGTATCAGCTTTCTCCATGCCACCAGTGTGGACATAAACATGGTATAAAACAACTTCTAAAAATAACCAAAAGAAGAAAATGTAAGTTATATGTAGTCACAATTAATTTTACTCACTATTATATCTTAATGATAACAATGATAGTAAGTCTGATTTACAATTCATTTCCTGGAAGATACTCTCCAGAAATCAGTCAAATAATTCGTTTTTAAGATTGCCAGGACCACAATTCAGTTGGTATTAATAGTGAAAAACAGGTAGCCAATACATATATTATGATACACACATACTTGGACAGATAGATTTTCCAGCTTCCATTACTGGAAGTTGACCCAGAAATTCTCTAGCATCAAGATTCTTTGATCACCACATGTTTGCTGGAAAATTCAGTGTTTTCTTGCTCTTAAGATGCTGCAGTATCACCTGAAGGAGAAGCAATTCCAGCTATGATCAGTTTGTTCTTTCTAGCTCTTTGTTTTTCAACAGCAAAAAATATTTTTTACATATTTTTTTCTACCTCAGAAAACAGTAACCCAATCAGTAAATATGACATACAAAATTGCAGTGTGAAAATATTTTTATTTTGGCCACTACTATGGAACAAACAAATCTGTAGTTGAAATCTGTGGGTTTGCCATTAGAAAAGCCTCCAAGTCTGGTTTCCATCAGTAAACCACCTCTATGTAGCACTGCCTGGAGGACTGAAGACTGAAAACCTTCTGGTAGCTGCTGTTACATGAGACTGAAGTTTTGGAAGATGTGGAGAGATGGACACAAATTTTTTATTTTGGAATGAAAACAGGATGAAACTCATCATCTACATCCTTCTGGACTTTGGCAAGTAGAAGATACATTGGAATCTTAAATCAACTTGGATTTTCTTCCACAGCAGAACAAAAGTCAATGAGCATACCACCACCATCTCTATACTCCTCTTAAGATGGTTAGAATTCAAATTCTCGAGTTATTTGCTGCTGCACAGTAAGATAGCTGCCTTACTTGTTTCCTATAATTACAGCACTTTTTATTCTCTTTTATGAAAGCAGTTTTGTTGGTCTTGAATTACAATACCTACTACAGGGGTTTTCCAGAGGTCTTGACTAGCAAAAGGAAATCAAAAATTATCTTTCCTCAGTTATGTTTCTGAGTTTGCATAAAATATGCATAAACCTTGCAAATAAAATTATGAAAACAAGTACCCACATCCAAATTCTAACTCTTAGAGAATCAGGGCAATAGATGTCTTTATCTCAATTTCCAATAAAATATTATTTAAAGTAAAATGAACACTGCTTTTAACACCAAAGCATGTATTTATTCTAACATGAAATGATTTGGCAGCACTGATTCTTAATCTCTAATATTTATTGGCAGAGCCCCCCCCCTGCTGATTCATAACAATTGCATATATTAACTTCTTTTTCAGAAAAACACAGCTTTCAACATGGTTTATTTCTTGGTGTGAAAAGAAGTGTTTGATATCCCAGGGTTACCTCATGAAATTTGGAACTAAATGTTAATGAAATATTTTGTAACCACCAGGCTGGAAAGTGGGATTCCTGCAATCATTTCAGCAACTAAAATATTTATACTTACATTCAGTTTTATTACAGTCTCATTTAAGACCTCTGGGTTAATGTGAAAATCTGTTATTGTTGCCTAATTCTGATTGACCAAATCAAGATTTTTAAGATTACTCAAATGAAAAAGAATAAACTTGTGTCCTTTATAAATTCAACATAAGAGATGAAAAAGGCTTATCCTAGTTCAGAAATAAATTTTACATGGGTGTCAGTGTTAGCAAGCACTTAGAATAATCTGGTGGGCAGCCCTCAATATAATGAGAAAAATAGAGTTAAAACAAAACAAAGAGTAAGAATTAATTCACTGAATTGAAAAAAACAGCATCTTCTTTTTCCCTGAAAATGCTCATAATTGTGAGGAATAGTGGGGCCCATTATAACTTGCTTAGCTTACCTTTTAGCAAATTTTGTTCATTCCTTGCATGCACTTACCAGAGAATGATTGCTGCTCCACCATTTTCAATTTTTAGAGCTGGAATTTATAGCTAGAATCTCCCTAACACACACTGAAGAATACAGAAACAGTGAAGAGTACGGCAAACCTTCAGAAAGCAAAACTTGGTCAAACACATCAAAACAATAAAATTGCTGTCTGCAATAATTAGAAATAACTGCAAAATAATCCTGCATATTTCCATCCCTTAGGAGATGAACTGTATTAGTGTTTTTGTCGTCTCTAAAGCAATCTAAGAACCCAAAGCAATAACAACATATCCCAATCAGCATTTATTGATTCATGAAACTATGTCTTTAAGAAAAGGTGATCCTTTAGTTCACATAAAAATTAATAAAATGTGAACAAAATCACCATATAAGTCTTACCCTTTGTAAATTCCATTCAAGTTGTTAATTTGGTAATGCATCAAGTTTAATTCTTGTAGATATTCCCAATGCTATTTATTTTAACCTGAGTAAAGTCAGAACAATACGATATATAACTACACAGAATTACATCTTTATCTTTGCAATTCATTCTAGATTTTTCCGAGCCGTTGTAGTATCTGAGTGCTCAGGAAAAATGCATAATATTTGATTGGCAGATTTGGGGTTACAGGATTCAGAAAACAGACTGCTTCTGTTTTGCCTAAGCAGATTCTGTCTGAGCCCCAGTTTGACCAGCTTATAGCCTAGTGGAATCACAATGCTTGCCAGGAAATTGATTTGGCAGGTATTTGAACTCTTCAAAATCTCAAGAGTAAAAAACGTTGGTGAGGGTTGTTTGTGAGAGCAATGAGCAATACAAAATTACATCCTCTAAAAAAAATTACATCCCCTGAACTACAAGTCACAAATCTTTCATAATTCTGCACATTTACATGGCTATAAACTCTAGCATGTCAACATGAAGGATATAAAACTTTTGGAGACCTTAAAGAATAGCTCCTAACAGCTGGCAGAACATCTGCAAAGCTTCAGAAGTCACTGATACTATCTTTGCTTTCTGAATATGATATGCTTTCATTTGCACTTTCTTGGCACTTTCAAGCATTATATGTGATCTTACTTAGGAAAAATACTCTACACAGCCCTATCTTCAGAACTTCAAATGAACCCTCACTTCTCTAGGGTTCATTTGAAGTTTAGCCACAGTTTAAAGCAAGCATAAATAATTTTAGATCACTTGTAATGGACCTTCAGGAAAGGAAAAGTAAGTATGCTATTATGTTATTTATCAAATACTATTTCTATTCATAAAAGACTGTCAACAGCCTATTCCTCACTATCATTTGCATCCAAAAAGCTATTTACATTGTACAAAAATTATTTTCATTCCCTTAGAAATACCTACTAGTATATTATCCCCCCCATTCTTTATCTTCATTAACAAAAAGCATTCTTCTTCTTTCCGAGGTCATAATTACCTCATTTCCTGTACCAGCTCTTGGCTCTTAGTGCTTTCATGTAAGAAAATTTCATGTTATAGTCACGGCATTGACATGCTTTACTCAAACACTTCTGAAAGCAAAAAACTTTTACTCTGGATTTCCTGAACATTGAAATGCACATTGAAATTTCACAATGGTTGTTTGAGAAAGATTCTGTGAGTTTCACACGTGTTATTTTTATTGGTGTACTTGTTACATCAACCTAAATTCCATTAACCAAATAAATGTGAACACCAGGCTTGCAACACTGATGTGACAATATAGTTCCCATCTTTTCCACTGGCTTAAGAAAATGGTTTTGTTTTGCTCTTCTGAGTTGGATCCTGATATCCTTTTTTATACTGCATAATATTGCTCTCTAAAAGTAGTCTTATTAGAGGTAACCCAGAGACTTTGGGATTAAAGTAGTACTAAAGTATGACCATATATTCAGCTTGAATAAGAAAAAACAGCTATTGTCTTTCCTCCCATTTCAGAAACAAACTAACCTACGTCTCAAGTGATATATGGTCTTCTCATTCACAGAGCTGGTGTTCACCAAATATACAAAGCTATCATGGTGTCTGCTTATTCTAACAGATCCCTCTTCAGACTTTTGGTTAATAAAGAAAAAGGTTGCATGATAATTTCATGTATCAACACAACATAAAACTAAATATAGTGGACTTAGTCAGAACGCAGAGTGACTTCTGTCTAAAACAAGTATGGGGCTTCCAAAAGGAGCCCTCTGGTAGTCTTGATTTTTCTCATCCATAGGCTCAGGAAGGATTAAACACACAGTAAAAACTCACATGAGTGAGGTGAGAAAGGGAAGGCCGCCTATGAATGCTTTTCCATTCTTAGGTTAGTTCTACTCAAATTTTTCCTAGTTGCACATGTTGCTGATAAATGAAAGGTTAAAGAACTTGAACCTGGTTCCTAATAGCTGGATTTATCACTGTCTTTCAGAAGCGGTTTTCTTCCTAGAACTCCTGGCCAGAGCTATGATTAAGTTGATTACTTTAAAAATAAAATTTGGTATCCTCTGTTCTAGAATATACTGGTGAAAACATAAAAGTTCAAAGACAGAAATGGTAAGAAGAAGATGTAACTTTTTTAATATCTTATGTTCCTATGCTCATTTCAAGACCTATCCTGTTAAAGAAGTACAGGGTAGAGTTTAAAGGGAAGAGGAGAAGAAAGAGCTCTTACTCACAGGCTTTTTCTTTGTGGGTTTATCTACTGCAGACTAAAGAGTGAAAAGCACTTCAGTGACATTTTCTGTTTCATGCCTGAAGGCAATAGTGTCAATGTGATGTGAAGAATAGTAGTAGTAGCCCTAGGTGCTGAGAGAAAGATCCTGCACTCTCACAAGATCAATATCTGCAGCACACAGCCATAATGGGTCATACCTATTTTAGAGAAGAAAAATTAGTCTGTCCCTTCTGAACATATGGGTTAACTTTGCAAATATGCCATTATTCAACATTGCTTATAAATTATTTACTAATTAGTAGAAGAGGATTCACTGTGGATCATAATCCATAATCTATATGCTTAGAAAATGAACATTACAATAAGTTATCTCCCTGCCTATGCCCTATTCATAAAGAGTATTATTATTAATATCATTGACAGTAACAATCTTGGATTGTGCTCAGATTTTACTAGAAGAGTTGATGAGTGCAGAAAAAAACCCATGAAACATATAACTTCTACTTGAGTCAGCTGAAGACAGCAATGTTACATGCATCTCAGACAGAGATTTAAGCAAAACAGAAGTTTTAGTTACTTTGGTAATTTCCTCTCAGCCTACCTAGACATAATTTCCATATTATAATAGACATGAGGTTATTCTTAAATAAAAGCAGAAATCCTATGTTTTCACAAGATGGTAATACGTACATTTTATTGGACTTTTAGTTATTCTATAGGTAAACATTCTGGCATTTCAGTCATTTATAAAATGGCAGGTCTAAAATTATTAGTTCTCTTCTTTAAATGAACCAGTTTCTCAGTATACATTTTATAGTATGCTTTGAAAACTGCATGCTTGAAAATTTAATTACTAAAGATCTCTAAACAATATGCAAGTCTTTTATCAGCCATGTTTTGTTTCAGAATGAATAGCTTTTAAAGCTAGTTTCAAATCAATTGCCTTAAAGAAATCAATTTACTTCTGCATTTGTCCCATTTGGTCTACTGTGTGTGGGAGGGGGTTTAAAAGAAAGATTATTTCTTCTGTTGCTTACTATAAATAAAAAGCTGATTTAACACAGAATTCATGGAGATTAGATACAGATTTATTTTATGCAGTAAATATAGGAGAAAAATATTTTTTCTTTTCACATGACAGGACAATCCTAGGAAAGGTACCTATTAAAATAATGTTTTTAGCCTTCATTAGCTACCTGAAATTCATCTTCCTGCCTGGGAAAAAACAGCTGCTTCCTGTTGTCCTTGCTAAGAGTTATTGGTCCAGATAATCCTCTGTCTTCATATATCCAGAGAGCTACACTTGCTTCAGTTCCTGCATTTCCTGTCAGTATTGACACTTTCCATTCATCATCTGGAGGAAGAGGACACTCACCACCTTGAGGATTTCTCGTTTCCTCTGTGAAATACAGAACATTAGTGGGAGAGGAAAATGGACATGAAACTTCCAGTCGCTGCTGGAGCTTCAGCACATAAGGATGCCAGAACAGCAGGGGGGTTTTATTTTTTCATGGCAAGTGAGATAGTCTGGAAAGATTGATCTATGTTTCTTGTCTAGATCAAAATGCACTGATGAGCTACAAGAATCAGCTGGAAAAGAACAAGTTATCTCTCTCACGTGCTGTCATCATATTCTTTATATGTATTCTGGAGCAGAGTAAGGGTGCTATGGAGCAGAACTATGACCATTAAATTGACATTTCTGCCTCCTCAGTCTGACATTTAGAAACAAATAGAATTACTCCTCTAATGCCTTATGTTGGGACATCATTAGCGGAGTCACATGTCTGGGGATACAGACAATTTTCATTTCAAATTAAAAAAGAAATCTGGAAATTAACTTTCTTCAAGTTAAATAGCACTAAATACTGGGGGGAAAAAAGCAGAAAAGACCTCAATATAGCCTTGCCCGACCATACTTATGCAGTGCCATCATTTGGACTCAGGCATGCTCTGCATGAATGAGACAATAGCAGCACAGTAGCACTTTATGAATAAATTTCACAGTTCTAATGGCTGAGCAAACATAATTTTGTAAAACATAGGCTTCATTTTAGAACAGCTCCTAGTGATCTTCCGCCCACCCTTAAGAGAAATATACATAATGCAGAGATGTCAAACAACACTTCTGCACAGAAGATATGGGAAAACAGACTCTATTAGAGTAAAGGAATTTAGTTTTAAGTAATTTAATCAAAGTGGAATTTACAAACATCAGATGTCTGGAACACTACTTTTCAGTAATGGGACCACTGACCATGGAGCCCTCTCCAAAAGAGGGAATTCTTGCTGCCAAGAATTTATAATCTGTTCTGACACAAGAGGCAGTTATAAGCCCCAAATTTGAAAATATGAACCTACACGTTGCCAATATATTGTGTCCTCCAGGGGTTCCGAAATTGTTTGCATGAGACCTTTCCATGTGACTGCAAAAAACTTTTTCATGTGCCACAGATATTAATTTGTTGAAGAATTCCCAATGCATCCCAATGTGGATGTTTCTGCTGCACTACATAAGTTATGTAGTGGTATTAGAGTCCTTTTCTTTTTTATTTGCTTGATTAAAATACTGTACTGGGTTTCCCTGGATGGAGTTTTCCCCTTCACTTATTACAGTACCCTTACATCAAAGGAAAACACCCAACCAAACAAAATCAAACCAAAATCTAACAGAAAAACAAGTGATGCAAAAACTTTCACTCACTACCAACAGTACTTCTTTCTTAAAGTTGCGCTTAAAAGGAATTACACAGTCAGTTGGATCACCAGGCTGTCTTCTACTTAGATCAACATGGTAACTAAAGTATCAAAACTGAATTATGATCCACTAGCAGTGATATGAAATAACTGATGTGAAATATTTACACAAGGAATTGCAAAGGAATTAGGATCCAGTAAAAAATATAATATTAAATAAGTACTGACTTCTGGAATCATGGGAAATTTAACACTGATAAAGATTCTAATATTTGATTAATCAATTTTTAAGAAATTCCAAACTCTAGTAGTATGACTTTTACAGCAGTGCCTCTAACAGTAGTAGTATGACTTTGGAATGGGCATAGTGATTTAGAATAGGAGTTACTGTCATAATAATGGCTGTTTTTATTGTATTCTCCATCCTGACTGAGAGCAAGTTATTCTGAAAGGAAAAAGAAAATCCTTACACCAAAAATAAAGCAAGAGGCAAACATCTTGAGTTTCCCTAAATAAAAACTTAATTACAGTTGTCTTTCAGTGCCTGAAATAACAGAACTATAGCAAAGTAATTGCTTTGGTATGATAAATATTTTTGAGAACTTGACTATACAATTTTCTGTAACTGTAGTTACCAACCTTCTCACCTATATCTCTGAAAGCTAGAGTTCCTTACAGCTGTCTAAACTCACATCTTTCTTCTAGCAGAGATTAAAATGTTCATAAAATGCACATGTATTCAAGAAACATAAGGAATCCCATGCTGCCCTGTGGAGGTGCCTCTCCCCTGAAGTCTCAGGGTGAGGGACCCTGCAGTGTACGGGTCTATCCTTTTCCCTGTCCCCATGTCATGTGTGCCCCATATCAGTTCCTGATTGGTTGGTTTGGGTGCCTGGGCCCAGAAAGAGAGTAGGGTCCCACGACTGGAGGCTGCCTGGGAACTCCAGCCATGCGGCTGGAGGAATAAATCATCTCTGAACATCTACAAAAATATCACTTCATCTTTCTTTCCAAGTTCATCACTGTCTTATATGTATTGTAAGGATTCTCCATTACAACAAATGGTGGAGAATTGCTGACAAATGATCTCTGGAGAAGGTAATTCAGTGATTTGTGGATATCTCTTCCTGCTTTCGTTTTGCTGTCCCATCTCTGAACAATGGAGGACTCATGGAAAGACTCATGGCTGTCTGAACCACAAAGAGACATTTACTTTAAACTAAAAAACGTTCTTGAACAGCAATATGTAGATTTTACCTTAATTCAAGCTCAGAAAGAACTAAGACATGTTTTGGCATGGCTGTTTAAAAACTTGGTTTATGTTTCTTGGGATGTGATTCTTACCAAGGACTTTTGGGAGAATGTTTGGACAGAGTTAATTTCTGAATCAACAAATGTGCCAATGCAGGACTATTTCCGTGAATATTACCTGATTTCAGAGACTGTTGAGCAATATCGGCTGTGTTCTGCTGCAGTTTCAGCAGCGAACACGTGGCCGAGCATCGCACGTTGCAGAGGGCTCCTCTGTTGCCCCGGAGACCGTGCGGCCCCGGCCGCGGGCACCGAGTGCATTGCGGGCAGCGGCAAGGGAGCTCCAACATGTGGGAGAGCCAGTGAGGCCAGGCCCGGCGGGAGCAGAGGCAGTGGGAGTGGAGCCAGGAGCAGCGCGGCAGTGCGGGCCCGGTGGTGTTTGCCCTGAGGCAGCAGCGAGGGCGGTGGTGACTGAGGGGCGTCCCGGCGATGGCCGCCCTGCGCCGCGTGGCAAGCGACGGTCAGACCCCGAGCTTCGCACTGAGGCAGTGGCGATTGTGGCAGTCACTATGGCGATAGTGGTGAGCTATGCCGAGCAGAGCCAGAGCAGCGTGGGGGCGAGAAGGGAACCGCCCTAGCTGACAGCCACACAGCCGACAGCAGCAGCGGCAGTGCTGGCGGTACAAAGCCGCGCACACGCGAACGCCTCACAGGGCGCAGCTGTGCAACCACACAAACGCCCAGAAAGCGTGAAGCAGTCACATGGAGCTCCAGAGGAGAAGCGAGCATGGCGCCAAGTAGCGGTGCAGAGGTGGCTGATGGTGGAGCAGCCGGCAGGGTCAGTGTGCACCAGCACGGCCCAACTGGATCCGCGCAGCCCCAAACGCAATCCCGAGGAGTCCAGACCCCGTGACAGGAACGCACTGGCAGCCCCGGCCCTGGAGGTCCCAGCTGCGGCAGCTCCGGCAAGAGAGTGAGCAAAACCAAAAGTGAAAGCAAGAACAAAGGAATGTGGAAAAATGAAAAGATTATCGCAGCTGGGGTTTTTGGAACTGTAAAATGGTATAATGTAAAGAAAAATTATGGTTTCTTATTGAGAATTTATACTGGAGAAAATATTTTTGTCTATAAATCTGCTATTGTGAAAAATAACCTCAAAAGTGATGTTTCAAGCTTAGAAGAAGGAGAAAGAGTAGAATTTAAAATTGTGCAAGGAAGGAAGGGCCCACAGGCCACCTGTGTTACAGGCCCTGGGGGTGCCCCTGTCAAAGGCAGTAGATATGCTAGACAATATCCCCATAATCCCTATCCTTTCCTCTATCCCACCTTCCCCTTTTATCCCATGCCCCTTTATCCCCCATATATGCCCAGCCCAAATTTCCTTTTTTGGTTTCCCTCACAAAACCAGGCTTTTCTATTTGCAATGAACCCCTTTGCGATGCTGAGGGGGGGGATGAAAAGGAGGGAGGGAAGGAATTAACTGTCATTTTCTAAGATTCCAACAGGTACAAAAAGGAAAAACCCTCTCCTGACTCAGTTTTCATCTGAAGCATGCTCAAGTCCTATCTCCTTTCTGAGGCTCCAAAGAAAATCTGTTTGGACATTTGAGGACTCAAGATAGTGGTTTCCTTTCTTTTGAAAATGTTTTGTTGTTTATCCAACTGTTCCCCATATTCTTTATTTAATAAGAAAGGATGAATTGTGGAGGTGCCTCTCCCTGAAATCCTGGGGGAGGGACCCTGCAGGGTACTAGTCTGTCCCTGTCCCTGTCTCCATGTCATGTGTGCCCCATACCTGTTCCTGACTGGGTGGTTTGGGTGCCTGGGCCGGGAAGAGAGCAGAGTCCCATGACTGAAGGCTGCCTGGGAACTCCAGCCATGCAGCTGGAGGAATAAATCATCTCTGAACATCTACAAAAATATCCCTTCATCTTTCCTTCCAAGTTCATCACTGTCTTATACATGTTGTAAGGATTCTCCATTACAACACTGCCTTGTGTGTTTAGGACAAGAATTACATACCTGGGCAGTTGCTACCCAAAGCAGATATTGCAAACTCAAACTACTACCTCTCAGAACAATTATAATGCACAAACAATTCACAAGCTTGGAATGCTTTTTGCTTCATAAATTACTGTCTCTTCATACAAATGGAAATCGGTAGCATTGATTTGCTACAGGCTAAAAATATCCCAGTCTGAAAAGAGGACTCGACGGTTGCCTTGCATTACTCATGGGATTTTACACACTTCATGACACTATGCTGAAAATCCATTATGACAAAAATTAAATCTAATAGGCCTGCATGAGAATGATGAAGTCAACAACCCTTCCCACAATTTCACAGAAATAACTTTTTTTAATTTACTTACTTATCTTAAATGCAACACCATAAGAAAATTATCTCGTCTCAGAAGACCATATGATTGAGTGACGCTTTTAAAATGAACCATCAGGAAAACTAATCTCTGGAGGAGAAGTCTGAGCAATAAAGTTGATGTCTTTTTATTACACCTGTGTGTATCATCATTTCCAATGTTAACTGAGTGGAAATGAGATCAGATTTTATTTGAATCTTATAAGTAAAATATATTGAAAAATTAATAGCAACTAATAATACCAGATATACAGGAAAGGAACATGGAGGATACAGAGAGCATTTCACAGAGATACACTTTGTTAATACCAAACCACAGAGATGTTCTCAAGGTCACAGGTAGCATTTGTGTCATGGAAGCTAAAGATATCTGAGGTGTTAAGTAGAAGCTGGGACCTGGCATCATCTCTGTACAGTGAAAGAAGTTTCTTGAGGAACATTGAACGCAGGCTGTAACAGGAAAAGCCCCAAATGCTGTAGCACGGTTTTCAGTTTAATGAATCCTAAATCAATTATTGTTTGTGAAAACAGAAACCAAAACACATCTACCAGTTAGCAGACACAGACATAGCAATGAGAGTCTGGTCAGCCTAAGAGTTAATCTACTCTGAGTTTGCCTCCTAAGCCTACTGCTGGATTGTACACTCAGTACAAGCATTGCTCTTTTCCAAATATTAACTGGGAATGAAAGAAAGTAAATTAGAATTTAATGAATATCAGTCTAAAACTCAAGGCTCACCTGTACATGTCAAATGACATATATTGAGTGAGTGTATCTTATTAAAAAATGACCATTCTATTTGAAAGACAGAGTAACTTTGATATTTCTATTCATTTTCCATAAGCGGAATCTATATTTATAAATGTCAGAAAAACTACTTACAAAGTCCTATAGACTCTATGTAACCAATTTCACGGCAGATATTGCTTCTATAAAAGCATTCTTTGTATCCAACCCTAAAAACATCCAGCTTCTTTGAAAACAGCTTTGATGGGCTTGTGTATTGTTGCCATCGGTTTCGGACACAGCATATCTGCTGACAACCCACCACACTTTTGAAAGGCTTTGTGACGCATTGATGCAAGATGAAGTCTGATAGATTAGAAACTGGGTGTTTTGAGTTAAAAATGGAAAAAATATCACCAGAAAGAATTAAGTATTAATGGCAATTCACACCTCTGCTTGGAATTTAACAAGAATACCATGGTTGAACTAAATTTAATTAAAATTCTGCCTAATAATTCCCATTAAATCCTACAAACAAGTATGCCAGATTTGATGTCTTGTTCACATAGTCAGACTTTTCATGTACACTTTGAAACAGTCTGAGGTTCAAGTTTGAAACCAAATCAGCAACACACTTAAATTATTTGCTGAATCATACACCTTTGAGAATACCTGTAGCTGAATAAGCATGTCTCCTATACTGGAAGTTGCAATACAATCTTGTCTTTAAAGCTCTTTCAGAGTAATATATGTTTTTCCACTATGTGAAAGTGCCTCAATGTGCTGTTTGGAGCTCAGTAGTTTCCATTTAGCCCATCTGCTTTTTGTGGTGATAAGACACAATTCAGACTGTCAGGGTCTTTGGGTACATTGAAATAAAAGATGCAGGAAGCAAACATGATCATCCAATCATCCCCACTCTTCAAGAGACATATCAGTCCCTGTTTTGTTTAGTTGTCTAGTTCCTTAGTTTTGTTACTAGGATGCTGAATATTCCAAAAATTGTTGTCTTAGACCATTTATGCAATTTCTTTAGCTAAAGAGAAAACATTTCATTCTAGAAAAATGCGTTAGCTGGACCATGACTCCAGAAGCATGGTCAGAACATTGTTTATCTATTCCTACCTGCCAAAACAGTGGTATAGGTATAGGTATGCAGCATGCAATGCATCAAAACCTTCCTCTTTCCTCCAGTGAACCATAAGCAGAAAACATGAGTGTGAGAGCATAAAAGAAATATTCCATTATTTTCAGTGAGCTTTAGATTGGGCTCTTCACCATATCAGCTGCTGTTGATGTTCCACAGAAATATCCAATAGATTACCTGTTAATTTAAAAAAATAAAAGGGAAGTTATTCAACAAGTTATTCAACCTGATGATTTTTATGTTACCAAGGCCCCTTTTAGAAAAAGAGTAACTGGTCATGCATTTTATGTTGTATGTTTGTGTGCACAGTTTGATAAACTAGAAAAGCCATTCATTGTCCTTCCTAGGGTAAGTCTCTGCAAACTTGCATAGAGGACAAGCAAAAGACATGTACCACAACAGGTTTGTAAACTGTCACTTCCTTGAGGGTGGGGGAGTTGAAGGCCTTTGAGGTACTGGCTCCTGGGCTTTCTCTGATTGGAATTGAGATACTCTGAAGACTTTCTTCTCTTGTTTGGGTGCTGCAGATGTTCCCATAGGCTTTTCCCAGCCAACTGAAACAATGAAATGTAAAATCTGTCACTAGTTACAAGCCATTTTCTTTTTCTTGTTCAGAAGCTAATAACAGATCTCACAGTTTTCCGCACAGTAGACATCAAAATCTTTTCTCTATGTATTACACAGCTACTAGAAACAGGATTTTATTGTTAGCAGGACACCACAAAAAATGGGAAAAAACCTATCAATTAAAGTCCCTTCAATGTTTTTAAAATCTAAGCAAAAAATTAACATTGATGTAGGAATAAAATGACTTGTTAAAATGTAGCTCTCCCCAAAATAAGCTTCTCCACCCCCAAAATGTTTCATTTAAAAGTGGGAATGCTGAAATGAAAATTGCTAGAGGCCCTTTGAATAATATAAAGCAAATTAATATTTATAATATGACCATGTCAAACAGACAGTGTTTATTACTTGAATAGAAAATATTAGCACCTTTTTATATTCCTTTTAGTGAGCAACACAGATTCAGGAGGGCTGAAGCCTGTGACAAAGTAACATTTAGCTTTACTTAATGGCATCAGTAAGTACTGCCTTGTTGAGAATTTTTGTTGAAAACACTGTTCTTCTAAAAGGTAATAAAGAAAAATAATTTCTTCACTTCTCCAAGGGCACTGTGATCAAATATTCCTGTCACCTTGCAGCAAACAGGGATGGAACAGTAGGGATGTGCTTACAGTGACTTTCCTAATGCTTTGACCACAATATTCACGGAAAAATTAGTAAGACTGGTCTATGTTTTGATACTTTCTTTTTGCTGGTGAAAGCATTCAAGATCAGTTTGTCCTGCTCGTGTTTGCAAAAAATCTGTCCAACTTCTCAATTGCAAACTGACGCCCAGTTTGGCCTTTTTCATGAGAAGTTTCAACCAGTTGTTTCATTGAATGAGCTGTTTCATTTCCTGATCTCTGAAGTCCACCAGACAAGAATACATTTCCTGTAGAATGGTGTTTCCTGCAGTTATAATCTTAGTCAGCTGGCTATCTTTGGTAGCCAGTTTTTCACGAAATTAAAAACTTTGTTCTCCTGAAGGGGAAAAGACAAGCAGGCTACCCAAGAACAGTGATCCAGGTGTGCTGAGACCTAATTTCTGAGTCCTGGCTAGTTGGCTGGGTCAGCTCTCTACTGAGGAAATATTTTGACTGCAATAGCTCTCAAATCTGACTATGGGACAGAAGAACAACATAATGAATATACTGGGTGGGGAGTACAATGTATTTCACGTTACTAAAAAAGAACTGGACGCTTCCCAGTACGCCATCTTGAAAGTCTACTAATTCCCCTATAAAATCAGGAAAAACTGTGGTAGAGCTGGCAGCATGACAATGTTTTGCAGGCTTCCAAAATCTGTGACCAGAATGGGGAATACACCCAGGAAGTCAATACCATCTTTATCTTGTCACCTCTTTTGATTCTCATTTTCAAAAGCTTAGTAGTAAAACAATTGACCTCTACTGTATCATTATTATTATTACGATAAAAATAAAGGAATGAAGTTAACTGATTATGTAGGAGAAATTAACGGTGCATACAATAAACTTTTCGCTTTTAAAACTACTGAAACACAACAAGGGAAATGGTGTCAATGTACTTTTAATATTTTTGCTTTGAATTTCATCAGTTTGAAAGACTAATCATTAAATAAAACCACAGACTATCAACAAATCACATACATTTGATGACCTGTGGGTAGAAAAAATATTTCTCTCTCCAGTATTAACAGTGTTAACAACTGGTTTAGTTTGTCCATCTGGCAGAAGACCAGCATATATCCCTTTATTTCGCACCAGTCCCAGACTCACAGATCCAGTTTCCAAATTCTTCTCAATTTTAAAATGGCAGCATTCATCACCTAAGATGCCCTAAGAAAATGAAAGCAGAAACATGAATTCAACAATTAAATTAACATAGCCAGAGGATGTTCCTTAAGTCTTAATTACTAATATTTTCCAGTATTATTTCAGATCAACTTGACATTCTTCACAACATGCTACATTACTGCACACACAGAGATATACCTGCACCTAATCCCTCTTTATTCCTTTATGACCAGAAAAACGAATCACATAAGTTGGGTAAGTAAAAGACCAACTGAAGCATTCTGATTTATGCTAGAGTTTAGGCAAAGGCTAGGATACATTCAAAGGAGTTTCCCACTTAAGCAGTTTTAAGAAGATTAAGGAATGTGAAAATATCTATTTCAGAACACACAGGATATTTCTATACAAATTTTACACATATCACAGATTTTTTAATGCTATATAATGCATTAAATAGATATAACTTTTTTTTCCTCAATTTCATAGCCCTTACAAGTGCAATTTCAAAACCTTTACCCAATGTCTCTTTTTATCCAGACCTCATGATCCATTGGTGAGAAAACTGCTGCAAAATAAGATATTCACAAAGTCTATATTCAAAATATGGATCAAATATTTTAATCTCTGAAAGTGTACTGGAGGCAATGAAAAAGCTCTCATGCACCTCATATCTGAGTACTTACACAGCTCTATTGCATATTCAGTTTTCTATTTCCAAATAAAACTTACGCAAGAATATGTCTCACATAAATGAGAGAATTTTAACTTAGGTGAACAGAATCACACTTTAAAAGTCAGTGAAGTATACAGTTGCTTACAACTTAGTTATTCTTTAATAGGTTTTATCTTCATCATCTATCTAGCAGCACATAAGTTTTAACTACATCCATGTTCTCAATAGTTTATAATCGGACTTTTATTGATTCACTCAACTGCCAAATTTACAAGACACGTCTCTTGCTATATTTTTCTATCTTTTCTTTGGCAAATGAAGGAAAAGATCTGAAACATTTTAAATCTGAACAAAGTTTTATGCCATTTTTATCCAAGCAAGGAAAAAAATATTCTCTCTTATTGTTGAAAATTCACTCAAACTATCTGCAGAGGGAAACACAAACAAGAACTGCTTACTGTTCCATCACTCTGGTCATCTTTGATCTTCAGATACATTCTTGGTTTTTTCACACTTTCAACCATGCAGAGTCCAGAGCCGATTTTATGCACTTTCCAGTAGGATTCCTGCTGCTGCTGACCTGCTCCACTGCAGCTCCCATCAGATCTAAGGCACAGAGGTTTCTGTTGAGCAGAATGATGGCACCATGATGAAACACACCCTTTAGATCAGAAACAAAAAATCCTTTGTGAGCACTACAGCCTTTCTCCTTATTAAACTTTAATACTGACGCTGCTCCTACTGTTTTAAGCACTTACTCATGCATGCCCTTGTACAAAAGATAAAAGAGTCGGGATCTCAGGTTATTCAGGTATACCTCCAGTCTTGGAATATTTGCTGCTTTCTGTGCAGGCACTAACCAGAGCAGTGGAAATCCTCCCCTACTCCACAGCATCCCTGCTTTTTCTTGCTCAGCAGCAGAGCACAACATCCAGAGCACAAGGAGAGTGGCAAATTAAGGAACTTGTCTCTTTCCAAAGCAGCTCTGGTGTACTACTTTTCGAAGGTCTACTAGGAAGTTTAGGGTCTCATCTTTCCCGTGTTACAGCACACCCTATTTGCATGTACCAGCTGCAGTATCGGCATCGCTCGTCCCGGGAGAGCAGTAAAGGGAGCCCTGTCGAGTGCCGCCTATCTGTTAAACTGTAGTTGAGCTCCACCTCGTGGAAGAGGCTCCCTCTTTTAACTTGCAAACCTCTGACACTCGGTTAGAGTGCTTTGTAACAGCAAATGTCAGTAGAGTCTTCCTAACTTCCCTCTGCCCACCTTACCTCGACATGCACAAGAAATCCTTTGGAAAGGCCAGCATATCCTGTTGTTTCATCAGCTACTTTGCCTTGGAGATTGAAAGCCACAGTGGGACCTGGGTAGCTGGCTGACTCGAGAATGGCACGACCACTTGGTTGAAGGTGAACACGGAGCTCACAGCATGCCTGGTCTTTGCTCTAACATAGTCAAAGAAGGAATAATAAATTAGATTAACTATATGGTAAAATCCAAACCAGAGAGTATCACAATATCATTTCTGTATTGTTCGAGTTCCCACAACACTACCAGACTAATACAGAAATCATTTTTCAGACCAGCAGTCCTAATACTTTGGGACTAAGCTAGTGAACTCTGTGGAATTTGAAAGAAACAGTTCATTGCAAAATAACACAGATCTGGCAATAATATGAAAGATGCCTGGGTGCCTCCTTGGGAGAGAGTGTCATGGCCTATGAACATGGCAAAGAAGTATAAAACTGACAGACAGGAAATGAAACACGGTAACTCTTGGCCACAAGCCCATCTACTCTTGCCTTTGTATTCATCCTCATTCATTTATACTGTTCTCACAGAAAGCCCTTAGAGAGCGTGAAAGACTAAAGCAACATGCTCTCCATGTTTGCCTGTTCAGGTTGGCAAGCTCTATGATACTATTGTATAAAATACATAATTTAATATTTTATCAAAACACTTATCAATGCATATTAATAAGTATTTAAATATCTTATCAAATCATCATCATCCTCATATTTAAATAAAACTAGAATTTCAATCCATGTAAAATGCTAAAAATCCCTCTAATAACTGATAATAGTTTGGATTTACATCATCTAATCTTTTTTAGAATTTTGAAGACTACAAAGAATCAATATTTCTAGGAAAATTTTTCATTTTCAAGGTGCTACCTTCTGAAGAAAAAGTTAAAAGAACTGTCTATCAAATTCACTATACCTTTAAAAGTAAAGGAAAAATTGTATGGAATTTAGAAGGAGTTGTGAAACGAGTGAGTCAACATGTCCTACAAGTACAATTAAGCATGCATTATAAGGCCAATTGCAAGTTTGTGTTGCCTTTTTGTTGCTCCAACGCCTGAGAGAGAGCTGTCATGTCTTACAGGTGTCATAAACCATCAAAGACTCCCAAAGCACCCTCAAACTGATTTCTGAGGCCTTTCACCAGAGGACTGAAAGCTCCCCTGCATGAGTGGGATACCTGGGTGTTCCCACCTACATTCCTCATGTAAACCCTTATATGCATATATTTACACACATTGATCATCCAGGGTCATTTCACTCTAATCAACCCCAAGGAACCTATTAGCAACAACCTGGATTACTCTCATCTCCTGGGATAGGTCCTAACAGTTGGGTACTAGGAAAAGGTTCACTCAGAGGGTGGTTGGGCACTGGAACAGGTTCCCCAGGGAAGTGGTCACAGCTCCAAGCCTGACAGAGTTCAAGAAGTGTTTGGACAACACTCTCAGGCATGTGGTGTGACTCTTGGGGATGTCTTGTGAAGTCAAATTTCCATGATCCTTGTGGGTCCCTTCCAACTCAGTATTTTCCCTGATTCTATGATGAGAAGGAACTGAATTCTACAATTCCATTTACCTGCTTGTATACTGCAAATGTTGAGGAAGAAAGGCCATAGTAAGACTTTGAAGGTGGGATGAAACAAATCAAAATGCATTAAAACAAATCCTGGATTCTAGATTCTACTAGTTGTCTTATGACTGGCATGTTACTTAGGAAAAAAAAAAAACATAAAGGAAAAAGGGGCATTTAAAATCAAGCCTGAGGATTTTTCCTTATTGAAAAAGAGGTGATATAAGGGCATTCCAGGCAGCTTGTCAACTTGTGGCAAACAAATAAAAATTACATATTGGAATGGTATGGTATTTCTGAAACAAAAAATAAAAATCAACCATAGAATAAAAAGTAAATTGTGAGAAAACAAAACCCTATGTCTAAGTTCACCTATTTATCAGCAATTTCCTGGGCTCAGTTCTGTAATTCTTCACTCCTTATCTGATTGGAAATACAATGAGTTATTAGACAGATTTAAAAATGGGTTTTTTCTTAATCAGATGATGACATGCCTTTATGCAGCAGGAATCAGTAACAGCATTTCCTACCTTTCCAGTTCCACAGCCTCTGACAAGAGTAAGAGCAAGAGATGGCATCTAATGACTCTGAATAAACATATATTTCTCCTTTTGACATTTACATCAAAAAGACCTAGGAGTTAAATGAAAAAATGTTTGAAGTAAGAAAGTATATTAATTCGTATTTACATTTAATTACAATGGATGGTTTATCATTTTCAAAGGGAAAGAATTAATTAAGTGTTAAACTCAACAGTTTGACCTCTCTGATCAATAAATTCCCTCATTCGTTCAGGAAAGGGCATCTAGGGACTACTGTCTATTTTGCAGCCTTGAGGAGAAAAACCCTGGGAAGTAATGATAAGGAACAAATTTCTTTTTATCAGCATATATGTTTTAAAAAAAAATCCATAAAAAGGAGCTGAGAACTCCAGCATAATGAACTGGGCTCTAGCAATAAATTTCGATGATAAATAACAGATGATGTGGGGAGCATAAAGCTCTGAGGTAAGAAAAGAGATTTCATTTTCTCTACATCCATGTTAGAATTTGCAAAGCAAATCCTGCAGCATAGCTCATGGCTTCTAAAATTTTAAATCTGGCCAATTTTCCAAACAATTAACTCTTATAGCTACAAAATATTGATGAAAGGTAAATCATGCCATTTTTATTGTCCCCAGGGACAACAGCGATTTTTTAAGCAACAGTTATACCAGTCCATTACATTTCCTTTTTGCAAGATGCAGCTGTCTCTGGAGGAATCCTGTGGTGTCCTGATGCACTCTTTGGTGTGTCCTGAAAGATTCTATCACTTCCAAAAAAATCTGTGTAAGGTCCCTGGTGAGATGTCAGAAAGACTGAGCAGCTCCATCACTACCAAGGGAAAAAAATATATGTGCCTAATATGACATGCATTAGAGTTAAGTGTTACTAATGCAGTAGGATGAAAGTTGATAAAGGTGGAACTGGTAGACTGCCATTAAAATCAATTACAAAAATGGAAGAAATTCACAATGAATTTACATATATATATATATATAAATATATGTACACACCCACTCACATATATACTTACTCCTTATTAATGAACTCTGCCTAAATTTGAACTTGTTATCTTAGATGGATCTAGTTTCAAAGACTGTATCTGTCCTTGCCATGTGAGTAGGAGCACTAAACTGCAGATGACAAGAAGTTTCTATTTGGTAAATGAAAGCCAGCAACAAGACAACATATGAGTGTGTGTGTGTGTGTGTGTAAATTAGGCATATAATTTCTGAGTTCTTGCAGTCATGAATACATGTATATCTTTTAAGTAAGAAAAATGTTTAGTACAATTATCTACTTCTATCTGTTTTAAGAGTTGCTATATGTAGTGGGTTGAATCTGAGTTGATAGACAGATTTTTAGACCAATGGCGCTTCTCAAAAGTTGTGTCAAACCACAACACTATATTAAAGACTTTCTTTCCTGTATCTTTTATGCATACATTCACAAAGAAAATACCTAACTGTATTTCTTTTTCTTGTCACCAAGAGCATCAACTCTGCTATCTGGGTAAAGGCAAATGAAGCCATAGGTAAGCCTGTTGTAAAATTGAGGTGTCATGCCTTTCTGAAATTTCCACTTTTCTGCAGCCCACTAGTTTTGTAAACAACAAACAGAAAAGACTTCTGAGATGATATACAAGAATTTGTCATACAAAGCATTCAATTGACCTGATTTCACTCAAAGCATAATTTCAACGTTTTAAATTAAAGTAAAAATGTGTACTCTTACAGTTTCTTCTCTCTTGAGTTTCAGCTCCTGTCCTGTGCAGATAAAAACAGTGTAATTAATTTACAGGGATCCTTCATTCCCTTTGAGACAGTTCTCCTCCCCACCAATTTTCACTTGCTTCCCAGAAACATACTGACATCTGTCATAGGCAGTTCTATAGCAATATTCCCATCGCCCTGTCCTTGGTCCAGCCATCTAAGAGCCAGAAGAATTTTCAGTAGTAATTATGATTAGCAACTTCCACAGTATACACGGCACTTAATACTTGCTGTCTTATGCATTAAAGTCTCAATGCTGACATACAGCAACATAAAAGTCCAGCTTTAGTCAAAAGAGATCAACATTGGCAAAAAAATGTTTTTCTTCCCTGTTGTTGGTGAAACATAAATAGATGTTTTCCTGGACTGAGGTACAAGGACCTAACCCAATTATTACAAATCAAAGAGCTCATATTCATCCCAGATCAATAATGAATTTTGCAGTGGTCATGATATTTGTTCTTCCTGTCTGCAAGAAGACTACAGCAAGATGCAAATTGTTCTGTGCCCTGAAAATCCATCTACAAGGAGGTAAATCCAACAGAGGCAACACTTCCACCATGTGTGAACTATGCTTTTACAATGCCTTTGTACACATCTACTTATGTAAATTAAGTCTAACTCCATTTGACTCAGAAGCATTCACACACTCAGCACACGATAGCAAGCAGGCTCTAACAATAACTAGCACATACCCTGTATTTTTCTTCCTGAAATGGATTTGAACTCTCCCTAAATTATGTATGAAGCCAGCATTATAGATCTCTTCATAGCAGTTCATCTCATCTAGAATACAGACTCAAAATTAGGTCAGGCAAGGATGAGGTGCTGTATCTGATAGGCAGAAAGCCCTTACTCACACATAAATCAGTTTCAGTGTGCACATCGCTCACTCTGAGCTGTCTCAGGCAGTTATTTATTCACTCAGAATAGTGAGAGGAGGAAATAGAATTGGGGTGCCACTGGCAAGCTACAGCTAGACTCTTGCATGACTGGACTTTACCATTCCTAATATGTGCACTGATATTTATCGATTAAAATTTTTCCACAAGGTGTTGAGAATTAATCAGGCATAGATAATACTGTAAATGAGCTGTAGAACAGAAGATTCATAGCAGTAGCATCTGCAGGGGAAAAGGCAGGGAAGTTAGGATTGCTTCAAAGTACACTGCAGCTCAGTGACAAGCTGCAAAGCAAATGAGTTAAGGAGATGTCAGCTAGCTGCATTTCTGATTGCCTTTTCACAGCATCTTAAAGTCTGATCTTGAGCTCACTAAACTCCATGCTAATCTCTATACTAACTTCACTAAATCAGGAACAGTTTGCTAGAGAGACAGCAAGCCACTCTTCTGAAAAGCCTTGCATTGCATGACATGGAAGAACAGATGAACAGATGAAGATACAAGGTGCTGGATACAGGAAATGTGTAAAAAAAAGTCTGTCTTAAATAATTCAGAAGGTACAAGAATGGAAAGTTCCCACACAGCACTTTTTTTTGCTTTCTCCTTAGTTCAAATGGACCACAGGTTTGGGGTAGATACCACTCCTAGAGCTGTGAAAAGAGTCAGACCATCTCTGCTCACTTCTTAGGAAACAGGTTTCCAAATGGCTTTACAGGACATTTTAGGAGAAAATTAAGAATAGTTACAAATTTATTAAAAATCTAACCCAAATCAAACACCACCAACCTGTGACAAAGAAAAGCATAAACCAAATCTGTTATAGCATCCTTGATTAAAACTTTGTCCAGAAATCAAGTTTCCTTTGAAGAAATAAAGTGAAACAAAACCAAAATTTTGTTCATGAGAGAAAAGTTGATGTATTTAATTATGTTATATTCTAGTTTTCTCTCTTCTACTAGAACTGCAAAATCTGCTGCTCCACTGGCAGGTTGCAAGAGTCACAGCTACCCTAATGGCTGGAGAGAAGACAGCACCTGTTCCTTATCGGCCTTCAAGCTGCTGGGTCTCTCCCTGGCTACATCCCTCCCTCCTTTAACACTGCCATACCATAAGACTTACTCATTTTGCCAACCAAAATATCAACAAAATTAGAAAGTAGCTTATGATGGCTCAAAATAAGTTGCTATGTTTACAGTATTTAGGCTTAAGAGTTTGAAAAATAAGACTTTTAAGCAAGCATTTTAAGTTTCACCATTAATTAGAAGTCTAATGACAAGACAGTGTGACCAAAATCTTCAACTGCATCTTTACAGTGCAACTGATAATGCTAATCCATCTAAAATTATAATACCTCATTTTAAATTTAATACAAGACACAATCAATGTCTTAATTCACAAACATTTCCCCACTTTACAGTTTTTTATAGGAATTAGCAAAAAATTACTATCAGATGGTGTCCTTAACATAATGGTTGAGAGTATAGTGAAAGTGAGATTTCTGATCTGATTCAAGCCCTTTATATCCTATAACAATCTTGTACAAATGTCCAAGGTGCACAGCTTCAACAGCAAAGATGTAAGTCAACCAAGAAAATTTCAGAAAAATCTAAAAAGCAGAACATTATTCAGCCACGAGATTCTGAAGAGCCATATACCCCTATGACTCTTTTGTCAAGACCATCATTTGAAAAAGTGATAAAACTGATGATAAAGTAAGAGCAAACCAGGAAAGTCGAGTTTCCCAAAACAGAAGTAGAAGCCTGATCACCTTGCTTATGGGAGTAGTGCCTTTCAAATGAATGGGATCAGAGTGAAGGAGAAACCTGTTGAGTGCTTCAATGGCTAAACAATTACAAATTACAGCAGATTTCAACATGAGAAATGCAGATACAAAATTAAGTTTCCTTTCCTCTTTTTTTATTAAATCAAATTTTCAGAAGAATGAAAACCAGAAGTACACAGCTTACTTTATACTTATTTTATAAATTAAAATTTTCACTTCCAAAAGCATTGGTATAACTTTAGAAAGTATTTACAATTTAATTAGGGAATTTTGGGAAGCCATTGGAATGCAGTAATTATCTCTTTTCTAGTTGCACCTTTCTTGGAATAACCACCCACCAGAGAGAGAAAAGGCAGCCAAAGAT
The DNA here is from genome assembly GCA_020086605.1 of Lanius collurio. Lineage (NCBI taxonomy): Eukaryota > Metazoa > Chordata > Aves > Passeriformes > Laniidae > Lanius > Lanius collurio. The sequence continues at coordinate 27,810,036 of JACBWW010000003.1, read as the reverse complement.
ATTAAAAAATGCCATGCCTTTCACTAACTTAGCCTTCTAAAAATTTCTTGGATTTCTGTGACCTGATCAGCTGTCTTGATCCTGTGTCACCTCTTTCTCCACAGACAGAAATAAGACATCAGCCTCAGTTCCAGCCTTCCACAAGTCTCCTGTTGTCACATGCACTTCATAGACCGTCACTGACAATAAAAGATGACAAGTTTTCATATCACGAGCACTTTTATAGTTACAATAACATCTAGCTGGCTGTAGAGTCCAAATACATCTGTGTCAAGTGCAGGGTATAAAACTTTAAAAATCCTATTCAATAAAATAGTATACAAACTTGCTTTTATGCTTTTTTTGGTTGTTACATTTATGGTTGTATTCCAGGCTGCCATTTGTAGGAAATGCAAACAGAAGCTAATTTCAAATGCCCAGTATTATATCCTGGTCCTGTAGAATCACTTGAAATCACCAAAAACTGAAAAGTAAATAATGTAAATCCAGTGTGTCACCATAAGTGGTGAGATCAAAACTATAAAAAGCAATGGGAGCCATTAACATTCTGAATGCACTGGTTAACCAAAAAGTTTAAAATCTAGCCCCATAATTTTAGTCTTCTAAGATCTAAAAAACCCAGAAAACTGCTCTGTTTTATTATTTTACCAATTCATGCTACAGGATAGAATCATAGAATGGTTTGATTTGGAAGACACCTTTAAAGACCATCTAGTCTAACTCCCTTGCCATGATCATGCACATCTTCAATTACATTAGGTTGCTCAGAGTCATGTCCAACCTGACTTTGAATATTTCCAGGGATAAGTAACCTCTCTATACGCCACATGGAAATTCTTTAAAGGATATAAATTTAAGAGGGCAAAACTAAGACTTAAATTGAATAAATCATTTGTTTAATAAAAATGGATAATGCAAATAAAAGTAAATTTTAGTCAAAATCTAATGAAACTAAAGACTATGATTCTCAAAAATATCTACCAATATAAAACTGTGGTGCTCATAATGCAGATGTAGGAACTCCATAAAATTCAGAATTGAGATAGAAACATGCAATCATAATCTTCAGTATTATCACAGGAAAGGCAAAATTTATTCCAACATACACAAGCAATGATTTGTTAGACTAGGTGAGGTACAGAGAGAATGAAAGGGGAACAGAAAACCTCATTTTCTGGTACACAAGCTCTTCTTCCAAGGGTGGGTGTCCTCGTGCTTCTCTGTCTTGCAAGAAGACTTTCTGAACCACTAGGTCCTAAACAACACCAACATTATCATAATTCAGTTGTCTACTTGAAAGTTTCTATTGTCTATTCTAAAGAATACACAATAGAAATTGTCAATTCTAAAGTTTCTATTTGAAATATACTATGAAGCTGGGCTGTAATTTTCTGAAGGAGGTTGCTTCCACATCTCCCTCTTCTGATGGTCAATCACCTTCCTTTACTAAGCACTGAAAACTTAATCACCATCAGTCCATATCTGCAATTATGCTAGGTGGCTGGTCAGTGTTACAATTTTTCCCTTCATCCTTATTTTTTTTAATAATTATCTCTCATTTATTTACATGGCATTTTTGGTGCATGTTACTAAACAAGCTGTCTTTGAAGAATTCAGTTTGGATGATGGTAACAATTTGGCTAAAACATCAAACTGCCTGCACAGATTGTTTTAATGTGCCCACACAGAACACCAGTAGTAGTTTGCTTCTGGCATGACAGTTAACTCATTTTGAGATGACATCCTCTGAACTCCTCTGAAGTATTGTACCACAGACATTTGTTAATAATAAATCCAGCACAGAGGCTTAAAACTGATAACTTAAAAGTTCAAGTAATATTCACAAATTTTTACACTTCTTTTTACCTCTCATAAGCCTGGGGTTCATCCCAGCTTTATAATAAATATTTATAATGTTACAGTTCTTATCCTAGGAAATTGTGGTTCTCTTGATGGAATGAATTTGTGTCAGGGGAATTTCAGAATGAACATTAGGACAAAGGGTCTTCACTGGTGTGTGCTTGGTCAATGGAACAGACTCCTCAGGGAAGTGGGCATAGCACAGTTCAAGAAGTGTCTGGATAATTTAGCCATATGGCTTAGCCTTAAATAGTACTGTGAGAAGCAGGGATTTGGACTAGATGATCCTTATGGGTCTCTTCCAACTTGAAATATTTATATATATCCAACTCAACTCTATGATTCTTTCCTTTAAGTATTGCATGGAAAAGTGGGCAGAACAAAGATTAAGAAACTGCTTTCTTTGTATCTAACTTTCTCTATAACTGTAGAATGTTACATTTATAATTATGTATTTCTGAAATGAGAAAGTATAAGAATTTAAGATTATTTACAAAATTTGTTTATCTCACTCATGCCTATCAATTATGAAAGATAGCACAAGGAGGTAAAACATATTTTTTTCAGAGCAGCTATTATTTGAGCAAAAGCCAGCGATATTTAATACAGAGAAGCTTTTGACACTCTTTAGTTAGCAGCAGAATCAGGCACCATTTTTCCCAGAGTATGCAAGTCTCAGTACTCAAAATAGTTTTCATTTAGCAGCTGTTAATTCATATTGCATTTTACACATGTAATTTCACATGACACCAGCTGATCTATTTACTTGCCCAATTTTTTCTTTGCAGCACCCACATGAGCAAGTGCTCCATGAACAGACCACAGCAGAGGCAAAGAATTTATTTATTTAGACCAACAATTCCACGCATAGGACCACAACAATCCTCTCTATTGCTACAATTTCCTCCTTCAATAACTACCTACTTTCCAATTTCTGCAAGAAAAAAAGCAAAGGTCCACCAGCTACCAACACTGTGTAACCCTGATTTATTCCCAGGATATAATTAACTATTGTGTCATAAACCATGAGCAGACAGGGACAAAAGTAGGATGGCAGAGGATAAAATGTCAAATGAATGCTGCTCAGTCCTCCAGCATTATAGCAACAAAGTCTCTCTGTAACAGTTCTTAACAATTTAATTCCCATGTTTTTCCTTTGAATAAAAAAGAATGTTAAATCAGAGAGTGTTTCAGCCTCTTTTCTTCAGAAATTGGTTTTAAAGTGCCTCTCATCATCTCTCTTTCACATCTAATCCAGACCCCTTCACTGTTCTGTTATCAAACTGTCTTCTCTGAAGTTAAAAGCTGTGTTCCCTTTCCACTGTTTCATGCAGAACTATAACACTGGCAAAAAGACACAGAGGCGGTCTTTCAATTACTAAGTCAGAGATGAAACTGCCTTCTCCAAAGCCTTCTGCATGACCCCTTTTACACTGAAGCTGGTAGAAATGCACAGAAGCTCTTTTCTTCCTCCCTTGTGAGAGGGAGAAATTGTTAACTACAAAATGCAGATTGAGAGGTTGGTTTTAAGTGTGTCTTTATGCTTTTCATGCATGAAGATTACTTGATAATAAAAATCTTTCATTTTATCTTTATCTCGGAAAGAAGGAAACTTACTACTCAGAAAGAGCCTGAAAATAAAGAGGTTCAGAGAACCACAGAATATTCTGAGCTGGAAGGGACCCACAAGGATCATTGAATCCAACTCTTAAGTGAATGGCCCATACTTGTATTGAATCCACAACCTTGGTGTTATTAGCACCATGTTGTAAGCAACTGAGATTGCTGAGACCTTCATCTCAGAATATTTAAACAAGAGAACATTTGGGGAAGAACAGACACTGCAAATGGGGGAATGGAGCCTACTCAATATGTTAATTATCGTTAATTAGCTTTTATTCAAAGGGATGAGGAGGTGCTTGACTTTTATACCAGTGTGCTTGTATGCCCCCCATACAAACACTATTAGTCTCCTGGCCAAAGAGACAAAACCTGTGGGGAAGCAGGCTGACTGCCTCTGGAGTTTCACATGTCGTGAAGATCATGACCACCTAAGATGAAAAATCATTGTGGCTAATACGGATGGGCCTCTCTCTAGAGCATTTTATGAGCCATTTACAGCTGCTAAGTACATCACTGGAGGAAATTTCTCTCCCATTAATTCTTTTTCTCTTAAAACATACTTTTGAGGCACAAACCTGTTTTTTCTGCTCTTCTTGTCAGGTTCTTAATCTCAGAGCTCAGTCATCACAGAGAGGCATAAATATAACTCTGAGCCACCCATATCTTTATTATAAGAGTAACAATTCCATGGTATGTTTCCCCACATACATGGGCCATTTTCTGGACCTCTGCCCCTTGATTTTATTTATATGTATCCTCTTCCTCTAGCTTGCACCCCCAATAGCTGTTACCACTGAAATAACTGCTATAATTTCAATTTGGCAACATCAACCAACATAAGGGACCATAAGCATACCACCAAGCACTGCTAAACTGCTAAACATTCTGGAAAAGGGGTTCCATAGTTTTAGAGAACTTAGAATGGCAGTTTCTCTCATCCTATTAATTTTGTCCTCTGCAGCTGATTTTGGGGGAAGAGAAGAGGACATATTCCAGGCAGATCTTACTCTAGTGTAGTCCTAGCACAACACCAGTGGTGTTATGGCTTTTCCCCCTCACACCCCAACAGGACAGGAATATGCCACAGCATTCTTGCTCCCTCACCCACATCTCTCCCAGGACACACTGATCCTGCTATGCCCTTGTAATTTTCTTAGAAGTTTTCCAGAAAAGGACAATGCCATTTGGAGAGAAGAGAAGAAGAAGCACAGAATTTCCACTCCCTTTCCACTGATCAAGCAGAGGGATAATATAGCAATGTCCAGCATGGATGACAGGGACTTGTGTGGTAGAGCAGGACACTACAACAGTGCAACAGCAGCAACACCCAATAATTGCCATATCCTTTGGCATCATTCACCTTTAGAACTACAATACAATCTCTCTATGAATAATGGACATTTTAGCACTTACAGCCTCCTGAAATATTTATTCTGAAAGTTTTATTCCATATCCAGAAATTAAAAGTATTCTGGAAGTCTGAGCCACTTACCAGAGAGAAGCTGAAACAGCAGCTACAATAGTAACCCTGGAGTTAAAATCCTCAGTTATTGAAAACAGAGTTTGTGATGAGACTCATATGCTGGCTTCATGGTGGTTACATGTGTGACACGTCTTTACTATTGCCTTTATTTTAAAACAAACACAAGCAGTGAAAATCTTACCAAAGCATCTACCTAAAGAATCTGTGAGATTCAAGGCATTAAAGACTCTCTCATTTCATTTCCAGTGCTTTTTAACTTTTTACCTGAGTATGCACAGTAACAAGAGGAAAGCAAAGCAGAAACAGTGTTGTAGCAGCCAAAAAGAATAGAAAGCCTGATGAAAAACAATGAACTCACCTCTGTCCCTCTGTCAGTCTGGGGCCTGACTTTGCTGATGTGGCTTACCTGGAAGAATAGACTGACTTTGTTGTAGAACAGGAAGCTCCACAGATATTTCCCCACCAGCCTGGTCTTTGGCCAGCCATCGATGTTCAGGAAAAGAGAACTGCTCCCCTGAGAAAAGGTTCAGCAACCGCACCTAAATAGCACCGAGAATTCTAATTTAATTTGCTGTTCTCAGACCAGATGGAGCATGAAATATGTGGGATGGTGCTGAAGTCTTTGCAGGTAGAACTCTGTGGATGGCCACAAAACCGTGGGTTTGGAGCATTTCTGCTCCCTGGATCCAACTGCCCAAATCTGACTTTTCACTCAGTCATATTTGAAAGCTCAGGGCAGAGCAGCTCAAGTGCAAACAAGAAACAGGTTTTTTCAGCTCAGGAGCACTCCCACTAACTGCAGCTGTTTTTCCAGCTGGTACATCCATGGGGGCTGGCACTAGGTGGCATGGCTTACCAAAGATGGAACTTCTCACTGGGAAGATTGTCAATGCTTGTATCGCTATTCCTCATATTCTTATCAGGACAAGAATTAAAGGGACAGGTTTTGATCCTTCAACACTACTTGTGACATAAATAAACCATGAAAGTGCCAGCCCCAGCACCAGCTGAGGCTTCCACAATGCCCTACATCATTTTCTTTCATGCCCAGCTTTGAGCATGTAGCAGCAAAAGGACCATATGCACACCAGCTGAAGGAGGAAAGGAAGCTGAGTTATTTTGCACTTCAAAGTATTCCTTAGTAAGCACTTCAGAGGCTGCTGTATCTTCTAATAGTCCCTGATTATGCTAATTTATACCCATATCTACACTAGATTTTGGATGGACAGAGAGAAGGAAAGACACTCCTACTTATAGTTTCACTCTGTGCTTTGCAGAATCTAATCTCCTTAATTTGAATATTGAACAAACTCAGAATTACTGGAAACATTTTTATCTCTTTTGCTGCTTGAATATTAAACTTTAAAGACAAAGATTCATCTTGAAAAACCTGGCACATCTCATCCTGTCAACATCTGCTGATGAAACCTGAAAGGGAAATTTGGATTAGTGAAGCAGCACCTTTGTGGCTATTTCCTGGTCTGATATCATCTCATTATAGATACAGACACAAAAACCATGGGATAGTGATGGAGGACTAATATGCCTAACTACCAGAAAAGCTCTGCAGCTGTCTCTTTTAATTTTAGTTCTTCCTGAAAAAAATGTAGACTTTCCAAGGAACAATGATGTTAAGTATCTGCAGGTTGTTTCTCTTCTGTGAAGGCTAGAAATCAGTGGCTGTACTCCTTTGTCTCTGAACCATAAAAAACACTACCAGTTTGATCAGCTGAATGTTTGGTTTGGTTTTTTTTCTTTGACTTTTTGTCCAAAGTTGCAAAGAGAGAATAACCCTGACTGATGAACCACTCCCTAAAAACTGTGTCTGATTGACTGAGAGGCCATAAAGAGAATTAAAATTTATAAATAAATAACTAAAGCAACATGCTGAAGTGTTGGGGTTTTTTAAATGTCACTGTTGATTTCCATTAATGTATCCCAGGTGGAAAGAAGGGGAATAACAACTTTTCACTTTTCTCTTTCCTTTTTTTTTTGTCAGACTTCCTCAGTCTCTCAATTTAAATCTCTGTCCCCAAAATTCAGTACAGCTGGAAAATGAATACCTAGGATTTATAACCAGGCAATCATCACCTGAATTGAAAGAGACATAATCCCTATAATTCTAGCATGAAACCTCTTAGAGTGATACTACATGGTATTTCAGTGTAGACATGAACTGGCTAGAGGTATGAACTCAGAGGATCTTGCCTAAACTTCACTTAACATTTCCCAGATCTCTTTTCCTTCTGATTCACAGTCCTAGATAAAAACAAGCATTAAACAGCCACATTTTGAGCACTGATCAATGAATATTTGACTTCAGTGAGCACTTTGCATTAGACAGATCTAGATATACCACAAAATACAATTTTAACATTGAGTTTGCCAGCAGCTTCTAAAGCTCTTCATAAACTGCAGTCTCTTAACAGAAAGATAAGGGACTCTGACACAAAGATGAAAGGGTTTCAGGCATGTATAGCATATAATTGGCACACATAGTAGATCACATCAGACATTAAAAATAAAAGTCAGATCTTCTAATTTGTGGTCCAGAAACCTATATACTATGCTTCCCAACCAAACCTTGAAATGGAACTAGCTCATTCTCTTTACTTTATTATATTTGCTTAACCTGCATCCAGATGTTTTTTACAAAGGGGGAAAAGAACCTCTTATTGTCTTTTCCTTTTCAGAGGCACAGAATTAGGAACATTTTCAATGTACGTCTGATGCTGTGCATAGGGACCCAACATCAGCCACAGATTTGGAGAGAACTTAGCTAGACTGAGTGCAATGACTTTGTAGGTTTAAACAATCTCTGGGCACTTTGTAGCCTACAAAGACTAGAAGGCTCAGACTATAGCACTAAGTTAAGCAGTCTGCCTTGCTGCCCATTCACACATTTTTTAAAGCAACGTGATATATCAAATTGCAAACAGTCAACCCAGACATCATGAGCTGCTTTAATTCCACACAAAAACATTACTTCATAAGTAATCCCTTAAAAGAAAGTGAAAGCATTTGATGAGGCTAATATCATCCCAGGGATTTTTTTTCTTACTCATATTTTGAATCCACTGTCATAGTGACTGCTTTTGGGCAGATAAAATTCTTTCTCACTGCTTTTACCTCTTCACAGTGTCAGGCAGGGGAGTTTCCTGCATTTATATGTTCTATACATATTTTGAGGAGATGTCCTATGTTTCTAGTATTGACCTGTAAAAGAAACACAACTAATGAAACACAGAACAGTTATTAAAAAGAAAAGACATGCAACAGAAATTAATTTAGTAACAGTAAGGAGAGACTTTTGGTTAGAGGAATTCAATATTCTGGCATTTAAACAAGCCTTTCCAACTTACTTTACTTCAGATAATCCTTAGACATTTGGGTCTTCTAAAGGACAACCCTCAAACAATCCCGTTGGCCTACCAATTCTATTAAAATAGCTTTGGGATGCTGCTGCAGTAATTCCCCACTGAATATTTGCCTCGGTGGGAGATGAATACGGACCATATGTATGACTAAAAAGCAAAAGTGTCTTGACCTTAAAATCTATCTCAGTTTAGCATCTATACCAATGACGTACTTCAAAATTATTTTTGTCTCCCACACACCTCTGAGTTTCTCCCTTTCCCTCCAGGAGTGTATGGCTCACAATTTTTTTGAAACAATTTTGCTCAGCTTCGATGTTTCTTTTTACAAATAATTTCAATTAAATCAATTTTAAAAGCTGTATTTGAAAGATTAGCTCTTGGGCAGGCTGGATGAATATGTCCAGTACAGATAACAGGATGCTAAGGGAATAACTTTGTGTGAAGGTTATTGAAACAACTAGTATGAACTTAAGTGTAGAAATAGAAAGCTTGTCTTCAAGGAGCTGGAAGTACACCATCAGTGTCTTCTCTCCTCGCTGTATAATTTATTTTGTTATAATGTAGTCTTGCTTTTCTGTCCTTCTGTTGTTTTCCATAGAATTAATTTTCATGTTTTCATTTACATTGTATAGATGGGTGTGAACCGAGTTCCCTGTATCATGAATTTCCCTGAACTCTGTAATAAACGATAAGGAGACAGAGCAGCAAGGACAGACCACAATTATATGCACATACAATGCACTCAGTCTTTTTTTATACATTTCAGAGTAGGCTCTCCTTAACTGTATTCAGTACTATGGATACTTGCTTAACAGGGGAATCCTAGATCCCAAACAATGGGACTGTCCTACATATTTTATATTTAAAAGTCATTGTAGATGAAATTAATTGCAATAATGGCAACAGGAAACAGCCCACAACATCTGTGGTGAAGAGGGTCTTTTCATCTGTCAGGACCTGCTTACTTGTTTTATCCACTCCTTTCAATCTGAATGGTTTTGATATCACAGATAGAAAATTACATTCTGCATCACTGGTGCTGGATACTTTTGAGCAATTCCATAGGCTGAAAAGGGATAAGAACTGCACTTTCTGCATCACAAACATCTCCAGGGCTATTTTGGAAAAAGTGAGCTCTTCATCAATGCTGCCATCAAACACCTTTTCTCAGGAGGGGAGTTGCTATGTTGAATACTAATAATGGAAGCATCTGTTTGTCATATGGCCCTACAGCAGACACCCATAGACAACCCTTGACAATCTTATACAAACACTCAAGCTATGCAGATTGTGATAAAGGACCTATTCTGGCTCACCTGAATCACCACATTACAAGACTGATGGAGGAAGAATTTGTTTTGTGTAACTGGAAGCAGAAGCAGTTTCTGACAGATTTACCATGGGTATAAAATTTTCTACTATTTCAATAAAGCAGTAGGTATTTAACAAAGTTAAAATTTAACTCCATATCCTAATTCTTCATTTCCTCATTTAATTTTTAATATTGCAGTCCTATTCTAAATTTGCAAACTAAACAAGTACCTGTTACCATATATTTCTTGGTATATTCTTGGGCACAATGCAAATTAAACAGTAGTTCTTCTTCAACAGGCAATAAAAATATTGAATCAAATAAGCTTTGGATAGGTAAGTGGTAAAGGATGCTAAATTTAGCTCTACATTTAAGTCCTGTTTCTCATTTCTAGATATGTGTAATGTACAAAAAAGCTGCCTTTTCATCACATAGAGTTTGAAATGTCATGCAATCTGTCAGGAAGCAAGAGGGCAACACAATGAATATATATTACTTACTGTGAAGATGTCTTCATTGCCTCTCTGAAATAATTTTCCCTTCTCTCCATCAAGCAAAATAGGACCCAAACTGCCACAACCCCCATACAATGTAATATAAACATCTGAGCTTGTTCCTGTGGATGGCACATCACTGGTGAGGACTGACACATTCAATTTCCTAGCTATCAAAAGATAAAAAGACTCACTGAATTACTTAAACTCCATATTCTTAAGTAAAATGTATTTCAGTAATCAAAATTCTGAATAATATGTCAATGAGTACAGAAATATGTGTTTCACAGAATTACAGCAGGTAAATGTTGAGTTGACTATGTTTGGCATGTCAAGAAATGTCAGGTTGCATTCATATCTTTTACTCTAAATGTCCTATATGACCAAGTCAAATTTGAATGAACGTAGATCACCTTTCAAATGCAGTTTTGAAATATTATATTAAATAGTATTAAATATGGGATTCTCTTAGAATATATCAGCTCTGCTCAATGTAGTGCTGTGCAATGACAGCTTTGACATTCATCACTTTTAACATTAGGGACTGTAAAAACAAATTAAGCCTGATGAAAAAGAACTGTTTAAGAAAGGATCTGTATCTCTGCGAAGGTGTGATCAGCTACACAGATGTAACAGCCTGTTTGGAATCCACTGAAGTTCTACCAGCACAGGAAGGACTTTGGTCTGTTGGAGAAAATCCAGAGGAGGCCAAGAAGCTGATGAGAGGGAGGAAGCACCTGTCCTAGGAGGAAAGGCTGAGAGAATCAGGTTTATTCAGCCTGGAAAAGAGATGCCTTCGGGATGGCCTCCCAGTAACTGAAGGTAGCCTACAGGTAAGATGGAGAGGGACTATATATAAGAGCATGTAGCGACAGGAAAAACTGAAAGAGAAACAGTTAAACTGAAAGAGAACAGGTTTAGATTAGATATTAGGGAAAAATTCTTCACTGTGAGGGTGGTGAGGCACTGGAAGAGGTTGCCCAGAGAAGCTGTGGTGGAGCTCTGAATAACCTGAATAGCTATGGTCTAAGCAGAAGGTGTCCCTGACCATGCAAGGGGGTTGGAACTAGATGGGTCTTAAGGCCTCTTCCAACCCCAGCCATTGATTCAGTGGAAGATAAGTAGGAAAGGCACAGAATTAAGGGAAATGGTATCACTGAGGAATACTCTTATTAACAAGTTGAACTTGATCAATTCCAGACTCGTCACAGCTGGAACATATTAAACTGAAAGTATAAGTAAAAAATAACAACTGTGAGATCTACAGAAGAGAAGTAACAGACAGAAACACATTTTCTATCAACAGAGCAGTGTGAGCCTTCTCAAAAATTGTTGTAATCTGCTTTTACCACAGCTTAAATAGATTGATGATTAAATTCCTTGTTTTGCTTTGCTTGTGTGTGCACCTTTTTCTTTACATATAAAACTGTCTTTATTTCAATCCATGAGTTTTCTCTCTTTTACCTTCCTCAATCCCACTGGTGGGTAAGTAACCAAGAAACTGAGTGGGGCTTAGTTCTGACTTTGGTTAAATATAAACTAAGAAAATTGCATTAAACATTCCCCATAGCTCTTATAGAGGATTATCATTGCAATTAGATTAATGGTATTTGATATCATTAGTACTATAAAATCAAGTTAATTGTTTAATAGTGATCCATTAAACAATTTAATAGTCTTCTTTTCCTCTGACATCCTTAGAATTAATAGAAATATGCCTTATGCATTTCAGAGACTACAACCATGATGATTAGAGGAAATGGAGAAAATATTTATGTAGGAGAAAAAGTAGAGAAAATGTCTGATTCTGTTGATAGATACCAAGGAGGAAAAAGACTTTTCTAAGTAAGTTACAGTGATGGCTTTGGGACACATGTATATAAACTAACCATGAGTAGGCTGAGGATAGAAACTAGAAAACATTCAAGACAGACATCAGAAGTAGGACTCAAACTCTAGAACATCTGTCTGGTGGAAGCTGTAATGACTACAGAGAAAAAGATTTAAAATGAGATTTAGTAATCAAATGGAATTACTTACCTAATTGTGTAGTTTGCTTCTAGCAAGCAGCTAAACTAGATAAACTGAGAGTGCCTGGGACTGTGATATGTATGTTATGTTGGCTGTTTCTTTTTTAATAATGGCAAGACATATACTGAATTCCTTCCAGATGTATGGCATACTCTCTATAAATCTCTTGAATGTTCAAATTCTTTTCTATCTTATTAAAGTAGTTCATACTACTCCTCATGGTTTTTTGCCTCTGTCAATCAGTATGTTGCTTTAGCATTGTGAGGTTCTCTCTTCAGCCTTTACCAATCTTAACTATGAAAATAATTTTATTTTACCTGTGCATCTCAGACACCTAATATCCTCTATCTTTGCTTCAAGTTGCACCAGGGAGGGCTTAGATTGGATTTAAGATTGGATGTCAGGAAAAATTTCTTCACTGAAAGGTTTGTCAAGCATTGGAAGAGGCTGTCCAGGGGAGCAGTTGAGTCACCATCCCTGGAGGTATTTCAAAGTTGTGTAGATATGACACCTGGGGACATGGTTTAATGGTAGATTTTGCAATGCTGGGTTAATGGTTGGACTCAGAGGTCTTTTCTAACTTAAATGATTCCACAATTCTGTGATCTTCCCTGCACAATTGATGACTATATAAAATGTATGACACTATGGTACATCTCATTGTCAACCTTATGTCCTGCTCTGAGGTGATCTTTTTATTCCTCCTCTTTCAGTTAACACAGAAATCAGAACCGAGTCTTTCAGTTAATATTCATTTCACCACTTGCTGTGGTCTCTGCTAATTGTCACCTAAGGGAGTACCTCACATCTCATGTTTCGATCACTTGGTTTGTTCAGTAACTTTCAGTAACTCAGTAATAAGCATCTGATTAAAGGTTCCTGAGCCTGAAAACACTGAGGTGCTGTGAATGCAGCACAGAGTGTTGTGACCCCATCATAAAGGAAGACTGTGTGTGATGGAGACAAATATAGCTGTTGATTTGCCTAACATTTAGACATTATTTACAGCACAGAATGCTATATGACATTTAGATGGATTTTAGTAATTCTGAGTTGCATTTTCCAAAGACAGTATTTATTTCTGTAAGGACATGTAAAGGGATGAAAAATTACCATTGAGAATCTTCACTTGGAGTTCTAAAACAGGTGAAGGAGGACCCCAAAAGAAATGGAGATGGACAGAAGAACATCAGAAACCAGGCCAGCATAGGAAATAACACACAGCTATTTTATGTGAAATATATCAGACAATACATCTTGCTTTAGAGTTATAACATTAGTTTATTACATAGAATACAACCTCTTCAAACAACAGAAACATAACAGTTAGTTAGGGGGAATATACCAGCCACTGTACTTCTGAAAACTGAGGAGTGCTTCTAGGTTTCCTATTTGTGCTACAAACCCTTTTTGCTTCACATCCAACTTCTACTTCTCCTTCACGTGCCTTCTGTCCCACACAGGCACAATCAAAGCCTCTGGGCCAAGAGGAATTTGCGTCAGACTTTTATTAGGTCCCCAATCTGGATAATCAAAGGATCGTGACCCAGGGCTTAGCACAGCATGTACATGCAAGTTATTCTAGATACAGCCTTCAAGAGTATAGAATGGCAAAATTCTCATTCTCTCCCTGAAAATTTTTCAGGTGTATCTCTGACTTCATTGACATTGAATCAAGGTACTATGAAGTATTAGGAATTAAAACTTAACCAAAAACTGAAACACTCTACCTAATCACAATATATATTAAATATTTCCCAATCTCATGTGTTGCATCATTTATTGAAAATTGTAAACCATACATGAGTGATTACTATGCACATGCAGTATTAAAAAATGCTGTAAACGGGTATCCAAAATAACTCTAACAACAGATTGAAAGATCCTGGAACATATTGCATATGCCTTGGATTCTCAAAATAAAACATATTTACAAAAAACCCAAAAGAAAACACAAAAAGAAAGCCAAAACAACACCAAAACACATAGACAATCTTTAAAGTACAGAGGTTAAATAAGAACATACAAATAAAACTAGTAGTGTATGTAGAACGATTTTAAGTAGTGCTGCCTCAGAAGGAAATATGGCAAGAGCAGTCAGGAAGTCCATTGACAAACAGTCTCCATTCTCAGTTCCTAAAAATGTCCCTTTTGTAGTGTCTTCTGGGTTAAAGAGGCCAACTTTATTTGGCGTCTGGATGATCCTACGTGGAAAAATCTCTTTACTCACACATATGTTCTGCAGCTGGCCTTTAAAAACTCAAATAACAATTTGATCATGTAAATGTATATCAAATTAAAATGACTTCTGTTTCCTACTTGTTATTATATTACAGCATTGAATAGTATTTTTTACTTTTCATTTCAAATTAAACATATCAGTTGATTTTTTTCTGGTAAAAGTATTTCCACTGAAAGGCAGTTTTGAAGCTCCTTCTCAAATGTCATGGAATATAGAAATCTTATATTAAAACTTGGGCAGGTATTTCAAATTTCAGTTCTCTGGTAAAACAAGCAGCCGTCATTTCTCTAAAATTAGATGACTGGTATAAAGCTACCTTTTAACAGATATTTCAGGAAAAAGCTGTTTTCTAACCAAGAAATCATTCCCTTAGAAGAACAACTTTCTTTGTATGATGGTTCCCATAAAAATGTAATAAATATTTGTATTTCAGCAGCGATACACAATTGTGACTAATTTTTATCAAGTTATTCACACCGGGAGTTTTATTGGTTGTGCCATTCAGCAGTTTATTACAGGATTTTTTTTTTCTGAAGATGTTTTCACTAATCTAACATAATGGAAATTCCAAGATCTTTATTAGAAATCTTTCTCATCTTTACTGTTTCCACTGTTCAGTGTACAAAAGCAAATTTCTTCTTCTTTGTCTTCTTCTTCTGTAGGAAAGGCATTTTTGTTTTTCAGATTTTCAGAGGCTTTGTGTTCAGTGTTATTTAAAGATGTGTCACACTTCAGAAATGTTTCAGAATGACAGGTTTCTGCTGGATCTGCCAACATGGGAGAAAATTTTTCTACAATTATATAAATTAAATTTCTTCTTAAGGTTTGACATATTTTTGTCTTTCCATTGGGTAGCTCAGTATTTGTGCCTGTGACAAGATCACTGGGTGTATGTTTGGACACATTATTTTGACAATTTCTGGCTTCCATGGTATTTACATTCATATCCTCTGTAACATGTAACTCTCCTAAATTATTTATGTCTTTCAAAGTTGAGGATCCAAGAATTCCAAAGTTACTAATAAAATCTAAGGTGTTATCAGCATAAAACCTATTGAAGATATTATTGGCAATCTTATTGATAGAGTTACTCTTCAAAGTCACATAATTATTTTTGTCACTCAGGTCTCGTCCTGACCATTCCAAATGTCCACTTTTTTTGGCCAACAAATATTGGCCCAGCTGGTTCTCAATATCAGATGCCTTTTGGTAGGCATATCCTCTCTGTTCCTCATTAACTGGTATTACTGTTACCATCAGTATTGGACAATGTTGGCCACATATAGCATGGAGTCTATCCAGAGAATCTTCTTCATGAAGAGCACTTCCATCAACATTACTAACATTAGTTGGCTGAGATTGTATGGGTACAGCATTTAAAGGCTTTTCCAGTGGATGCACCTTATTATCAGGCAGTCTAAATTCTACAGATGAAAAGGCTGGAAAATTGGTGTCAGCCTGTGTGGAAGCAGAACCTACCACCGCTGATGGATTGGTCTTTTCTTTGTTTGTTGCAGGAAGGATCTTACCACTGCGACCAGGCTTGCCATTTTTATGTAACTCATCCTGTAAGGGGTCTGAATCACTATTATGAGGCATATTGAAGTAGCTGCAAAATTTTTCAGGGGGTTTTACCATGTCTTCAAGCTCTGAAGAAGGGATCTCATCAAGGGCAGGGTATTGATCCAGATTGCCAAAGTGAGAGTAAGGAGCTTCATCACTGTTAGTTTCAATTGATGTTGTATCCAAATTACCATACATTCCAATCCGTTCAGGTGGTGATCTTCTTATCAAATGATTTTCTTTCAGAAGCCATTTGCCTTTATCTATCAATATTCCTTCATCTTCACTAGCCTGAATGCTAGGTTGACAATGCTGATTTGGAGATTCCCCGAAACAGTCATTAGTATGGCTTGTCTCTTCTCTGTTAGGAATAGATTGTGATGTTGGTAAAGGAGTGTTTCCTCTTCTTGATATACTGTCATTTTTGTTTACATTTACTGGGTATTCTTGTGATGGTAGTGAAGAATGTGACAATTTCTCTGCAGAACAAGATATAGGTTCTTGAGAAAAATAAATTATTTTTTCCCCCACTGCAGAGTGGAATCCTTCAGTATCCATTTGAAATACTTTTGACATATAAGGAAATCCTTTGTGAAAGTCAGGCTTAAATGAAGCTTCTGTCTTGCCATAGAGTCGTTCAATAGTTCTCTTCACATAGCCAGTATTATAATGTTTTTCAAGTGCTTCCTCCCCACTTTCATTGGTCACGTCACTGGTTGCTCTGAAGTTATAATCACTCTCTTCAGTATCTGGTCTATAATCTGACCAGTCTGAAGTAGCAGGACTTTTTAAGCATTTTTTTAATTGAGAAGTGTCAGAACATATTTTGTTCTCCAGTTCTTCTACTTGCAATTTCTGTTCTCCTTCAGTCATGTCACATTCTGTAATTTGTTTTGATTCATAACGAAATGATAAAGGAGAGACTGTAGATAACCTCTCAGAGGTTTGCTCAGATATTTCTGCATCTTCCTTGTCATCCTGTACAGAATAATCCTCATTATTATATTCTACAGAGGTTACAGTATCTAGTGTAAGTTGTTTTTTGGGGGTTTTGTCAGTATCTGCTGACTTCGGATCAACATCCTCATCTTCACTTTTATCAGTAGCAACATGCACAATTTCTTTTTCACCTTCTAACTCAGAAGTGTACTGATCTAAAATACAGTTATTATCATTAGAAGTTACACTATGAACTGTGGAGTTAGGTTCCACTGAAGATTCTGACTCTTCATTAATGAATGATGTATCTTGAGTTTTTTCATATAGGCTATCAGGCATTTCTTCATTTCTTTCTGGTGTCTCTTTAGCTGATGGAAGGTTACAGGTATTTGAATTAGTATTGGCATATTGACCATCTAGTTGTGTTTTGGGAGCAATCATGTCTAAAATCTCTGTTTCTTTACAAAGATCCTTCTCTATATCCAAACAGCTTTCTGATTCCCCAGTTAATTTTAGTGCTCCTTCAGAAGAGACACTGCCCATTGCAACAAAAGGCTCAATTGATTCTTCATGTTCTTTCAAATGTATGTCATTAGGAATTTCAGATATGGTCATATTCTTATGTGTGGAGTCCTGTTTTTCAAGTTCCTTCTTAAAGTGTAATAACTTATTTTCTGTTGATTGTTGGAGGTGTGAGAAGACAGCCTTCAGCTCATCAGCTTGTTCTAAAGCTGCAGTTTGTTTCAGACATTTTAACTGTGTGAATATTTCAGAACAACTACAAGCATTATTTTGCACATTATCTATGATTGTCCCAGTCAAACTCTCTCTCAGATTCAGTAAAAGTAGCCAGGCTAGGAGGGCATTGGAGGAAGACCCAAAAGCTGAAGGAGAAAAATCCGAAAAGCTGCAAGCTTTTCCTATACATCCACTATGTTCTTTCTGCAGACCAAGTAAAGTTGATTGTAGTTCATGCAGCAGCATGCTAGACATGCAATTTTGCTGAACATCAATTCCAATTTTCTCACTGACAATTGTGCAATCAGCTTGAACAGCAACTTCAGATCTTTTCCCGTGACATATGTTGGTAACTTGAATGTCAACTTCTGCCATCTTTCTATCATTGTCATGTGCTTCATGAAATAAATGTAGCTTACCATCCTGATGAAATTCTGACTTTAGTGAATATTTGGCTTCTTCTACTACAGATGTATTAGAATGAATCCAAGAGTGAGTTTGTCTTTCATCTAAATCTTTGGCTGAGTCTTCTGAAATTCTCAATTTACCAATAGGTTTTAATGGGTTTTTTGTTAGATTATCTTCAAGCAGATGTTTTTCTCCAGTTACATGCACATTATTTGTGATAAATCTAGCTTCTTTTTCTACAGAAGCATCTGTATTTTCTTTAGTAGAAGAACAGGCATTGCTATTTTCTACAGTCCCTTCTTTTTTCTTTATTGGAGGTAAGACAGAATTTGATAATGAGTTTTTCAGCCAAGTTTGGACATAGCTTTCACGTGAATGTTCAACAACCTCCCCTTGAAAACCCTCCTGGTTTAGAGCTTCTAGTGCAATCACACTCTCTGACATATTTCTCTTATTTACACCTTTACTTAGATTTTTCTTCATTGTCTTTTGCTTTTTCTCTTTCTTTGATGACAAGTGTTCCAAATTATTCTTTTCTTTTTGAAAGCTAAGCTTCTTTGGCACTTCTGACAATGGCTTTGAAGTCACTGATGAGGAAGGTGTCTGTTCGAAATAACTGGTTGTAAGATGTGTGCCTTCTTTCTCAATACTAAGTGTATCCTGACTGAGTTCAGATTCATTGTTTGAATCAGCTGTCATTAGACCATCTTCATTCTTTGCAGATGAAACAATACTACTTTTTTTGCCAGACTTCAATTTTACCTTGGCCAACTTCTTGTTATTACTTCTTTTTTTTTTATTAGATGATGATAATCCATTTTGTTCTGCTGAATCCTGGTGATAGAACTCATCTTCAGGACATATGCTTTTTTCAGAATTGGCAGAACCATCCTTGTTTCTAACAAAATATCCAGTTCCTTCTTTCTGAAGCATTTCAGAATATTTATCCATAGCCTCTGTTGTGGAATCCTGTGTGATATGCAATCCTTCACTTTTTGTTATCCCTGAAATGTCCTGATGCTTTTGATTTTCATATGTACCTTGCTCTAGAAAGCTGGATGATTTTCTTTTCTTCTTCTTTTTGGTGAGGGATGATGCAGATTGGCTGTTTTCAATGAGTGTTGTCATCACAGATTCAGTTCTGGCACTGATTTGATTCTCACTTTCAGAAACAGTAGGAAAGAATCCAGTTGTCGGATTTACTTTCTCAGTAGGACCCTTATTACATGGAGGTGCCATCATCTTCGTCTGGCTATGTCCAGCACAGGCTGAATGCACTGAATCTTGAGAAATAGTTATTAAATCAGCAGCTTGGCATTTTATTTCTTCTTTTGACTGACATAGTTCTGAATACGTAATGAAAGAACTCACTGATCTTTTTATTTGTTTAATATCACATGACTTATGGATGTGATCTGCTGTGCCTGGCCTAGCTGTCTGGTAAGTTTTTGATGATGGCATGAAACCACTGCTATTATATGCACCTTGTCCCACAGCTGATTCCTCCAATATATTCTGTCCCAGTTCATTCTCATCAGGCACTTCTAATGTCTTCCTATTTGTGGTTTCTACTAACTCACTACTTTTGTGGCTTACTTTAAAAAGCATTTCTTCTTTCATATTTTCTGAAGAAAGCTTTAATAAACCATTTTCACTCCCCTCATTAAAATTTGGATTGCTGACACTTGATTTTTTTCTGCTTGAATGAGCTACCATGCAATACTCAGATGTTTTTTCTCCATTCTCTATTTCCTCACTGTAGGAAAACTGTCTTATTGTCTTCTCTTGAACCTCTTTCTCAGACACCAAGGTGACACTTTCAACTACTGCTTTCTTTTGTCTAACACGCCTTGGCCCAGGGGTAGGAGGCCTATAAAAGCGAGGCCTGATATCTTCCTCGGGTACATTTGCTACATCTGCAGAATTGTTCTTCTCAGAGACATTACAATCAGCAGTTTTCAAATCAGACTCTGATTCTTTGTCTGACACTTCCTCATTGGATTGCTGTAACAAGTCTTCCTCCTCTTTATTGTAGCTCTTCATAATTGGAGCATCTTTTGGGTTTACACAGTCTGATGTCTTTACATTGGATGAGCAATCTTCCACATTCATTGCAGAAGAATTGCAAATGGAGATATTTTTGTCATCAGAAAGGCCAGCACGACTTACAGTGGTTGTCCACTTAATGGTTTCTTCCTCTTTAATTTTGAATCGAACTTTCATTTCCACTGTAATACTGCCATCTTGATTAACGTGAACAGATTTCTCAATGTCATCTTGATACTGTGCCACAGATAATTCTTCACCACTAACTGACCGATTTCCTTCTATCCCATTACGGCTGTCAAGAACATAGGAAGAATCTGAGTTGTTATCATTTGAGTTGTTATCATTACTGGATCCTTTATCAGAAGAAACTGAGAATATCTGAGACCTTGAGCTAGAGTCCATTTCAGCTCTCACTACCAATAATTACATTGAAAGAACACAGATTCAGTAGGTAGAAAGTAGAGCAGACAGATACCAAGGATAAGGATCCAGATGATGAGACAGCAGACAGGCAACATAGGAAGATAAAAGAAGAAAGGAGAAAAATTAGTATTAAAGATATTAATGAAGTGTGTTAATTTTACAGACTTTGTTTTTTTATTTATTTTGCAATAGAAAGTATGGAAATAAGCCATGGTTAATCTTGAGTTCATCTAAGATTTTAGAGAGAGAAATATAAGAAAGTCTTAATAAAGAATTAAGCATTTAAATACCTATCCACTTAATTTTATTTTAAAATAAGTTCTTTCTAATGCCAGAACTATAGTCTTATTTGAAGCTCCAAAGCCTAAAAAAGAACTAGATGATCTCATTTTATACTTAGTTGAGAGCTGAGGTTGCCTTGAGCTTTACAACGGATTCATAGCCTCTCACTTATTTGGGCTGCAAGCTTCCAGCTTTACTTCCTCTTCATGCTTTGGGGATCATTAATATAACATTTTCTATTAGTTCTTCCAGTTAGTACTAAAATGTGTCAGTCAAGGTGAACATATATCTCCTTGGGCTTAATCTAACACTCTACAGTACATGAGTAACTACTCTTTGTAATGTCACTGACACGTGAGGAAATGGCTCGTATCCAATCCTCTGGACTGGCCTTCTATAAAGAAGTAAACATTGAAGTCCTTGAACTCTGCAAAATCCGAAATTAAATCATGACATTCTGAAACACATTTAGGTATCTGTACTGTAGACAATGGTGCAAAACTCAGCAAAGTCAATGAGAATATTTCTAGACTTCAGTGAATTTTGAATGTGGCCCAAAATGTGTTAGCATACACAATGTATATTACCACAAAATGCTTTGATTACTCTGCAATAACTTGGGTCTTTTAAAAAATTTTATCTCATTTCTCTCTCACAGTTGTCACTGAAGAGATGAGAGCTAAAAAACATGAGATAAGAATAAAGTTTTGCTGTCTTCCAAGGTCTTCTACATGTGCAAGGGAAACAGTGTGGGTATACCCACACAAAGGCTTGTGAAACTGCCACTGATATCTAAATATATATGATCCACCAATTAATAGACAGGTTTCACTTGCAAAAAGAGTTTTAACACATGTAATATTAACTTCTCTACATTTCTTGAATTTAAGCTTTTTTTTGTTTGTTTGTTTATGTGGTCTCATGTCAAGACTTTTACAGTAATGCATGACCATTATAGATACATGCCTATAACTTCAGGCAAACTGCCTTGTAAGGTTCTCAAGCATATGCTTTACCATGAACTGAGTAAGAAACAAAAGTTTGCACTAATTCCTCTAACACAGACCAGAACTTCTGCTTCCTGAAGTAAAAATTTCACCTTCCCTGCCTCAGGAAATAGAATTGAAACAAAATCCTGAAGTTTCATTTTCTGTGCTTTCATATCATCAATGATATCTCCTACACCTGATATTTTTGAAATTCTCAGATTAAAGACAAAAAGAGGGTTGGTTTTCCCTCCCCCCTTCTATAATTGCTGCTAACTAGGAATTAGAAATGGGAGACAATCAGATTCAGCAACTCAGGTTTTCTACAGTTGCTGTCTCAGAGCAAAATCTGGGTAGGATTCTTGTTTCTGCAGAACTTTCATTCTCAAAATGTTCTTACTCATTCTCTCTTGACTCATTAGTTATGCTGTGCCAACAAGTCTCAAGCTGTGCAAGTCAAAGTACATGAAAGCTGAAAAAAACTAAAATTAATAGCTTTGTGGGGAGATAATAAAGTGCAAGGAATGTGAATGGAACTCCCTCAAGCAAATGGAAATCAAATGTCTTATACATTAATGTGTTCCATGACACTGTCAGGGTTACTGTGGAAAGTCCCAGTACAGTAGAAATTACAGTGTTCCCTGGGTTCTGTACTACAGCATGAAGCTGTAGCAAGAGTACAGAGCACCTCTGGATAAATCAAGTTCCTGTAGACAGTACCTCAGCACTACAGGATGCTGTAATGTCAAGAATTCCCACAGGACTTAAAGCACTGGTACTGCAGCATTTCATTTCCCTCAACCTCAGGCTATTCATCTGGCGTAGCCTCTCATCAAGAGCTCCTCATGTTCTTGATCATCCACTGGCCACTTCACACTCTTCCTGACCTTAGCAGTGGCACAACTCTGTGAGTAACCAAAGGGAAAGTATGTATGTGTGCATCTTTTCCCAAATTTATTCCAAAAACATCTATAACAGCCATGAGGATGTAGGAATGGATAGCACTCTGTTTAGGCAAAAACAGCTTCAAAAAAAGATGATGCATTTTTGAGTGGATGGATGCTGTACTAATTCTCTTATTTATGTGGAGCATGGGACAAGAGAAACCTGCACTTTTTAAGTTCTGAAAGCTGAACAAAATTTTGCCAAAGCAATTCAGTCAGAGCCTGAAGTAGTCTGGGTTTTTTTAGCACTATGGTTAATTCTGACACTAAAACTTAGTAACAATGGAAATCAAATAAATTAAAATAAAATATACTCATAGATTTGCATTCATGTTCTTAGTAAGTCTGTCGGAAACAAAATATGCATATTAGCTGAGTACTTAGCAGAAACTTGCATTTTAAAAAGAAAATTAACGCTTTCCCTTTGATCTTTCATAAGCTTATAGGAGTGATAGCAGATATAAACAGTTTCAACTGGCCTGTCTGAATATCCTTGATCCTAGTAAGATTGTCACTGTTTATGTCTTAAGCTGGGAGAGATAAACAAATTAATAAAACACTAATGAATTCAAAGAACTTACTCTTTTCACTTTCTGACTTGGCATTTGCTTTTGGGTACACACGATTTCCAAGTCCAAGGAATTTAGCTGGCCGCAAATACTCAAGGGATTCATAATTGCTTGGTTTAAAAGGCTCTCTCCCCGCTGCGACTACAGCTCCAGAGCACAATATCAGGGCCTGAAGATTAGGAACCTGGAAAAAAAAGTAATATTAAATTCTCTGCCTTAGTAACCACCAAAAAATAATGTAAGAGGTTTATCCCTTTCAAGCTTTAATATCTTCGTTTCTTAGTCTCTACATTCATTTGCAGCAGACTATTAAATATGTATCACAGAACAGAATTAATTTTTCAGTTCCTATAAGGCAATTCCTAGTTCTGTGAAGATATATCTTGTTATATAAATATATTGGATAATTACTTCAAGAAGCAACTTGGATCCAAATGAAAATTTTCTTAAAGTTTAAGTGTTTGTACATGTAATTTTGTTTCATCCTTACACAGTGACTGTTCATAGCCATGAAATATGAATATGCATTTGGAGGTAGGTATACATATGAAGACATACTTGAAGGAAAAATTGACAATACAGCACAAGGAGTTGACTCACACTTCCACAAAGGAATAGGACACAACCACAGAGCACTATACTTTGGAAAAGACCTGTGGAGGTCATGTCGTCTAACCCTCTACTCAAAGCAGATCTGACTGGATCAAGATGCTCAGAAGCCTTGTCTGACAGTTTTGAATGTTCCAAAAATATATTGCAAGATAATGCTTACAAACTGCACTTCACTAACTAGTAGGTAATATGGACAACCTAATACACAATTTTGATAAGTGGAGCACTAATAGAAGATTTCCCTTGAACTCTTGGAGTTCTGCATGGAATTCTCTTCCTAGATACCTGCAAGGAGTAACTATCAGTGTTTTTCTGGGGTTAAACGGACAGAAAAAACACTGAGATAAAATTATAAAAGTAGTATGTGAGATTAAAATCTGGATTACTAGTGCTGTACCATCTTTGTTTAGAGGTACAGAACCTGGTCCCTGGTTTGAAAACTACAACAGGCAATCAGGTATCAGAGTTCCAAGTCATTAATGGCAAACCATTCTGCACTTGTGCAGTGATAAAAATATGTGTGGCCATTAGATGTTATTTTTCATGTTCTAAAACATAAAAATCCCAGATAAACAAAATTAACACTAAAGGAAGTTTTTTGTAAATTGGTAGAAGTATAGAATTAGAAACAGGCCTGAAAGAGGCCTGACTAAGAGAAATAAAAGTGGGCAGAGGTTTTGGCTTAAAGTAAAATGTGTCTTCACTATCTTCTTTCTATTCTCAAGATTCCAGTATATTTCCTCCAAGCTAGTAGTCCTTCTGAAGGCGCAAAAAGCACAGAAAGTAGACAGATGAAATTTAGCACATCAGATCATACATCAGGACCATGATACAAACTTGGATACAATGGATACAATTTTTATTTAATTTAAAATAATCTAGGACAAATTACTTTTAAAAAAGGCAGTACACATTCATATTCTCACCTTTCTGCCATCAGTGGTATAGAGTTTCGCAACTGGATATTGCATTAACTCACTCATATAATCCAGAAAGGCCTCAAATGTTTGTGTATTTTTCTTTCCCAAAACTATGGTGCGCCTAAGTCTTACATCTCCATTTTTGAAAACAAGCATCTTTTTGGGAGTTGTTATCCTGCTTTCTCGATGGCTGAACCCATCTTCATTCTGCCTTGCTAATTGCACCGCTCGACGACGAGCACTGACAGGCCTGCTGATCTGCCAGGGCAGTGGCTTTCTGCTGGCCTGCTCCAGGTTGATGGGCTTCATTCTCCTCTGATGGGAACAAATATAGGATTTTCCATCTTCAAGATCCTCCAAATTGGTGATACTGTGTCTCCCTCTTGGTGTACTAATATTCCTAACTCCAAAAGGTAACGGGACCCGTTTGGATAAACTATCCAGCAAGGCATCAAATGTCTTGTAAGATCTGCTATTAACTACCATTTTGATTCCATTAAACTGGGGATCTCCACTTTTATAGAAACAAATCCGTTTTGCCACAACAGGTTCAGTAACATTGAAATGGCGTGTGGATAAACTCTGTTCACTCTCAGAGGAGTTTGGATGATTCACTGAGTAACTACTTGAAGGTGTTTCACTCATTTTGACAGCAATCTGGAAGAAAGAGGAGATGGATGTGAAACTTCTCTTATGACTAGTAAAAATATGATCTACATTTTGAAAGGTGCAGAAAAAGGATTTATAAGAAACCAAGAGCAGCATGTTGTACCAAAAATCATTGGATTTAAATGGATTCAAGCTGCTATCACTAAATTCCACAAGGTCTCCAATAGTGTCAGATTAAGTTAGCATAGCTCTACTTGCAAATATTCCCAAAAACCTCCAATGTAATTTCAAATCTGTTATAATTTTGGTACAAGAGACCTTTTCTTAGAAGGAGGTGGTTTGTCAGTCCATCCTTCCTTAAGGATGAAGCTAATGACATTTCACATTTAAGATATTTTTTTAAAGTCCTCACTAGAAGGGAGCAATTTGTGCCTTGGTAAGAGCCTTTTTTAGTCCAAAGTAGCTAAACTGAAAGACAATGCAATTTGATCTGAGCTTATATTCTAGTTTCATACCAAGGCAAAACTATTGGAGCCAGAGAAAAGTGTCCTGGTTTACTGCAGTGTAAACTATACCACAATAAGGCTCAAAAAGTGTGTTAAAGTGAAGTTGCATGATAAATTGACAGATCATTTTCTTTTCTATCTTAAATTTTATATCTCATGATACCTATCTAGTACAACGCTCACATTTATACTGAAGGAAAAAACTACTGACAAAATAAGGAATTTTTAGTAAAAGAATAGTCTTTAAGTCCCTCAAAAAGACACAAAAATTTCAAATATTCTCCAGGGGAAGTAGCCTTGAAATGAGAACGTTTAAATACTGGTCTTAGAAAAACAAATTATTTATGATAACCATATAGATACTCTTCATGCTTGTAAATAGAGCACCACTACAATCTTTCCATTTTAATCCCATCTAAATATGGATCCTCTAATGATAACTCTTTAAGTGACTAAAATGAGATTAATGATTGGTTTGCCTTGACAGGAACACAGGGTAAAAACTATCAAACAAGGAAACAGATTTAGTAGAGTTTTACTGAAAAGCTACATAGCAGTCTCAGTAAACATTTGTCATCAAAATAACATAAATTAAATTCCTTAATGATGTGACCTTGATATAGCTCCCATATAGAGTAATGGAACAATCTCTGGCTACTATATAGTTTTCTTAATGAAGCTATGGAAAACAGTATTTTGATTATTTTAATACTACATATATCAGTTCTGAAATTGATAAGAAAAAGTTATGTTTCAAGATAGTGAAGGTTCAAATAAAGTCAGATTTGATAAGATTTTATTTTACTGTGTTCTTACAGCTTTTCCAATAATGCACTGATTCAGCTTAGGTGTTTTTCCTGCACTAGGAGTTAATTATTTTGAACACTGATCAGAACATAGTAAGAAATACCTCCTTTTAAGACTTAATTTATGCTCAAAATATACTCATCTAGGTGTTAAAATTGTAAAATAGCCAAGCAGGTCTGCACTGGAATGATGTACTCCAAAACTGATTTACATAATCACAATTCCATTTAAAATAAATCAAATTTTAAAAACCTAAAAAATTAAAAAGAAAAAAATATTTAATTAAGGAATATGCAAGAAGAAATTTTCAAGGTTGGCTGCAGCAACTTATGCAACCCAGTCCACAATGGCTGTTGAAATGGCTTATTTCCTGTAGGAGGGAGGAGCTGCACTCAACTGAAACCACTGAGAGCTACAATTGTTCATCTTTTTTCACTTTATTTCTATACTGAGAGGTTGACAGGTGACTTAGGCAAGGGACACAATTTGAACCGAACATTTTATGCTTCATGTGTCATTCTGCTTAGCTGGATTTGTGTAGAGGAAATCTATAAGGGCATTTTTGTGGTTAGCTGCCAGACAAACTTTCCTACTCTCCTTGCAGAGCAAATGTTCTACTCCAATAAAAGCAGTGATAACAGCAGTAAAGTTCTTGAGTGAACTGGTGTCATGTTATTCCATTTCAACTGGCCAAGACTGGAGTCTGAGAGTCCAGTCCAAGATCTCTGGGGGAAAAGTGTTATTGTCAACAATGGCCAGTGACAGAAAAGGACACAGCCCCTCAGCTCCTCTCTAGCTGTATGATTTGATTATTCACTTTTACAAGAGATAAAATAAGTGGTTTTCTCATGAGACCACTGACATTAATCACTTTGGAATTAGCCTCTCAGAAGCTGTTCTAGATATTTGGGCTTGTGCAAAACATTCAGTTACATAAGCCTCAATGTTTGGAAGATAAATACAATATATTTTACATAAAGATAATTATTAGACTTAGTCTTGATGTTGTGGAAGTACTGAAATCCAAGACAAAGACGGAATATACATATCAAGAAAGAAAAAGGACAATTTTCTGTGTAAATACAAAAGAATTTGAATTCACAAAACTAACTAAGAAAAATAACATTTCTTTAGCAAAATTGATGATGCACCTTTATTTGGCAGACCATGTTTCTAGCATTAATTTTAATAGCAAAAATTGCTTATGCATTTTTCAGATACCTTATAATTACATCTTACAAATGCAAAACATTTCAAAAATGAACAATCAATTTATTGTAGAAGTTACTTTTTCATTCTAGAGGCCACCATATTGTAATAGCTTAACATAATCATAAATATACTATCAATTTTCATACATAAATGATATTATTCTAAAATTAAGAAATAGCTTATATTACATGTCTATTAAGATATTTTGGCAATTAAAAGGTTGAGAAATTTTTTCTCCAAGAAAATCAAACTGAAATCAGAACTTAATCCTTTTCCCTGAATTCTCATAAACAAAATCACTCATTCAATGTTTATGCACAAAGATAAATTCTATAAAGACACTAAATGGAACACTTCATTCTAAATTCATAAGAATGCCTTCAATGCCATAGAGCTGGCAAGCATTGCATATAATTTTATCATACTCACCCACAGTCCTATGTAAATAAAAGAGAGTATTGCTTGTTTTCAGAGATTTATAAATTGTAGATGTGATTGTCTTTGTCGTATGAAACAACATCCTTTGTCTTATTCCAAGCATGCTCAGCCAGGAAAAACATCATAATCCAGTTTCTTAATCTCAGCTAATGTGAATCCCCAGACCAGGTTCACCATAGGCAGCCACTGTTCAGAGCAGAATGTCCAACATCTCACCCAGCAAGTCCTCTCATATGATGTTAAAACACCTCTTACCTTCTAAATATTTCGTTTGTATAATTTTCTATTTACCTAGATTGCTCAAGAGACTCACAAAGCCACATAAAATAAAAATGAGGGTGGGGAATGAAAGTTATCTAATCTACCTTCTTGTCAGAGTAGGTTTATCATCCAAACTAAATTCTTTAGTGATAAAAATTTTTAATATCTTAAAAATGGAGCTTCTACCACTCACCTTCTGAGACTATTTATTAGCTATCTCTAATTATTAGCTACCCCTAATTCTTGCTTTCGTTCATTCACTTCCTCAAGTTGATCCTCTTTGTGTTAAATATTCTCCTATATTTTTCTCTATTCAGATAACACAATGAAAATAGTTCCACAGTTTTTTTGGCAATAGTTAGTAAAACATGACAGTCAGAAGGAGTTTTTTTCATTCATGAGGCATTCCTTATTTCTACATGTTGGAAAAAGGGCAATGATTATTAATGTGTGTGAATAAATTCAGGAAGAGACAGGAGGATTATGTTTAACTGTATTTTAGCTATACCACGGGATGTGGAAATTTTGTTTTCTTTTTCCAATGGAAATACTATGTTCCCAGGTGGTAACTGTTCCATCTAATTGCCACCAGATGTATAATCTGATTTGGAGCTTCTTTGCTTAATCAGGATTACATCAAGCTCTCAAAACTGGCTGTGTAAAACAGTAACAAAAACACTGCTAAGTAGACACTACCACTACATGATGTAATGAGTTTTTAACTAGTCTCCTTTGTAGAGAATTCAACATTTATAGAAGTTGTAAAATACCACTTCAGTTCCACTTTCATAAAATGCATAGGTAGGAACAAAGATTAAATTATAATCTTTCAGATATTTTGCTATAAGCATTGCTTTTTAAAATACTATATTAATATAATTATTTAGGTCCTTAATCTACCTTAGCTAATGTGCTTGTATTCTAGTCAGTATTCTGTTGTTTACACTTGTTCAGAAGATGAAAAGTGCAAATTCTATTTTGATGTCTTAAAATTAAACTTCTTATAACAGGAATGTATATTGGGTTGGATTTCTCTACAGTGTAGGATTTAAAATATCATTGCTACCCTCATTAATTTTCCAGTGGATGCAAAGACACTTTCAATAAATAGCTAATCCATCAGTAGCTTCTGTGTATCACTAGAATTGGGGAGTCAAGAGATCATACTGCTGGGACCTGGTGAAGATGACAATCAAGTGTCACCATTTGACAGTGCAAATGCCTCTTACTTCTCTAAGATTTCAAAAGGCTTGCAAAGCTTGTGTTCAGACAGATGTAGCTTAAAGGCCCATTACATTCATTCTTGTACTACAAACACTTCATATATTCTGAAAAGGTAGAAAAAATCATCAACTTTACAGTAAAAATAGCATCCATAGAATTATACTTTATTCAGGATTAAAGGTAACAAGCCACAAAAAAAAATATCACTATCTTAAAGCATCAACATTGACACAGAAACACCATTGGTGTGGGAAGCTCGGCTGATACCCATGGAATTATTAAAATGATGCAATAATACCTTAGACAATATCTGGAGAATAGTTGTTCTTTACATATAAACCTTTCACAAAATAAAATTGGGAAATATAAAATTAGTCCAGAAAATTTAGGCAAGTAAAATCAGGCCACATGAGAAAACATACCACTGATTAAAATTATAATGGCAAGCACAATTACAATTTTTCTGAGTTGCTGTCATTCTCACAAACGACAAGCCTGTTTATCTCCACAACATCTTCAGTTTTAGGTTCTGATAATAAATATTGCACTTAACCTGTACTCAATAACCCTGTTGGTCCCATTTTTTTAAAGGGTTATTGGCTGGGCCATAACTAAAATTATGACCATATCACTGTGAGGCTGTCACTAACTTCAGCTCTGGTCTCTCATGGAAAAAAGCAAAAAGAGGAAAATTCATGTTTGGCTCTTAGTGAACGCTGTGCCAGATAAGTACAAAGGATCTAATCTAATGACTACAGGTATTGGTGGAAATTGTCCTTTTGATTCCAGAGGTTGTTCTCTGGGAAGGCAGTGGCAGAGACATGGCCAGCTGAAGGTCCAGTGCCTGCAGTTAACACTGCCTTCTACGAGGCAAAAGGCCCAAGTCCAGCACCCTAAGCAAACACTTGCCCTAAGCAAACCCAACCTGAGCTGAACCAAAGCTCAAGAGGAAGTTTTCAAAGTCAAAAGTTTCTAATTGACTCCAAAATTCTTTGCATGACACCAGAAAAACACAGCATCAAAATAATTGTAACATATTTTTATCACTGCTCTTTCTGATTTTGACCTATTTAGCCTCCTTTTCTATGGACTTTACTTCAGTAACAGAAGTGATTAAATGTTACAAGTACCTAAATATAACCTAACACTTTCCACCTCCTTCTACAAGTCCTCAGTATTTCTCAAAACTATTATCATATCTAGGAAAGTGATGCTTAAGAAAGAAAAAGTATTTTAGCAATTACATTCGCATGTTTGCTGACATATCCTTTTTTCCTTTGCAGATAACCAGCATTCCAGGTTGAGAAACATAAGCAGCCTTTTCTGCAGCATTATCCTGAGTCGGAGCAGGGTCAGAGCTGTGTGTGCTCTGATTTCCTTGCCTGGCAATCCTACAGCCCTTGAACGACACTCTTTGTTTAAGTCAGAGCCATATGGAGCAGCAGTTAACACTTGAGTATTTTTATCATTCAAGAGTGAGTCACCTCTTCAGAAAGGGCAGTTGCTCCACCAGTTAAACTATTACTGTTGATCTCATGCCCCAAGAAAATGCTGATAACGTGCCTTATATTTCCAAGTCCTTGCAACCTCTTATACTTCTGGGGTTTTTTTTAATTGGACTGCACAGTAAGGTATGGAACTAGGAAACTGCTATCAAGCTAAAAAGGAAATTATCACATTAGAAGCAGGGCCCTGGGTCAAGTTCCCTTCAGTGTGCCCAGCCTGTTTACATCCTTTCCAGCAAAGCTTTCCAAAAATGTGGCACTATTAATATGTTACTACTGATAAGACTTTGAACCATCACATTACAACAGCATTTTACTGTTTGATATACATGAACTCCTTATCACGTTAATCCTCACAGACTTTTATTCATTAAATTCTCCAACAGAGATTTGATAACCAACAGCTGAGGATGCAGAATGAGAAAAAGAAGTATGCCTCTGGGGAGAAAAACAAAACAAAATAAAAGCAGAGCTCTGCTTTTAAGAGAACTCTGCTTGGATAGTCAGCTGAATTGAAAAACTCCTGTTTGAGTTGTTCTGGTTTGTGACTACCACTACATTTAACTCAAATCTGAATACCCATTTGTGTTCAGTAGACAGATTCCACTGGGAAATGTCTGGCCTTGCAGAAGTACAAATTGACTCGTCATCTTTAAGTGAGTTAGAATTCAATTCTGGAGTACACAGCCCATCTCAGATTTGAATGCATAACCATTCTCAGATGACTTTTTTCTGATTTCTTGCCTCAGGTATATTTAACCATCTACACCTACCCTCTGCTCTGCAGTGTATACTAACTGAAGAGAAGGGTCAGCCATGTTCTCACATTTTTCTAAGAGTGAACATCTGAAAAAAGAGCCATTCTAGATGGCATTTTTATTTGCTTGCATTGCATTTCTATAAGTCACTGCAGTGGTATGTGAATGCTTACAGAGCATCTCAAATTCTGTAAATTGGAAAAAAGTGACTAGAGATTTTTCCATATTCTTGGTTTTCTTCTTCTACAACATTTCAAGAATTTTTTTTCTTCCTTGAATATTTGCTTTCATGACCCTCCCAGTCTTTTCACAAAATTAATATTGCAGTCATCTATGTACCAACCTTAACACACTATGATGTGTAAAAAGTCATGTTACAACTAACTGCAAATCTAATCAGTGCTGACAGCTAATTAAAGACTGATTTCGTATCGTATTGGTTATAAAATCTTGATGTTTTATTGAAAATTTCACTCATTAAGACAGCTAGGGTGGTCACACAATCTCTTTTTAAATGAGTTTTTTCCTTCCTTTTATTTCCTAACAATCTGTTAATTTGTAACTATTATTCCTTGCATCTCCCAAAGGGTATGGCCAAAGAAGAGGATTAAGCAGGCAGGACTTGAATTCCTTGGCCAAATTGTTATCAGCCCTCCTTACCACGTGCCTCAGTTTGTCTATCTGAAATTCCATGCAATAGCCTTGCCAACTTCCTCTTCGATGGAGACATTGTGAGGCATAAACTAAAGAAGCCTCCAGCAGCACAAGTGACTATGAAGGACAGAACTTTTGCTTCCTGCTAGAGGACATCATAAAACCTTCTGCTAGAATCTGGTCTTATTTCCTTGATGGCATTCAGAGGTTGTTTTTAGAGTGAGTGAGCTCATAAATTTAGGCCAAAAAGAGGAAAAGATGAGGCTTAGACATTTTCAAGTTTTGCCTCTTACAAAAGTAAAGTAAAAAGATTTAAAGTAAAAAATTACATCTTCAAACACTTGCTCTGATTTGCTGCCTCCTCCTGTGGGTGCCCAGGCTCCTGAGTCTCCCAAGCTGCTAACAGTACAGCTTTGATGCTGGGCACGTGTACAACTATTCCAACTCTGACAACACTAAGCTGCTTAATGTCTTATCTTTGGTGCGATGCCCAGCTCATCACTGCTTTGCCAATCTTGCCTGAAAAAACCTGACCATCCCCTCTCACAGCCTGGAAGCCAGCTGTTGTTGTCCTCCATCCCTCTGGCCAGTACTTAAAGAGATCTCTTCCCACTCCAGAGATCCAGTTCAGTGCTTGATTTAGAGCAAAGATTTAAGTCCCTATATCTAAGCCTCCAAGCCAGTGAACCAGCTCAGTGCTCCTCCTCCTGTCCAGGTTGTGTATAAGAACAGACTGATGAGTGGACAACATCTCATTCCTCAACAGACTTCACAGCTACAAAAGACACACCTAATTTTAAGCCTGGGTTTCGATACCCATTTCTCTGACAGACATAAAAATAGTGCCAAATATACACCCCCATCTAAAGGCTCTATATCTGCCCAGGATTCAGAGGCCAAAGTACCTAACTCAGCCCTGGGGATGCCCAGATGAAATGACCCAGCCACCCCCAGCTCTGTATCACTGCTCCTGAATCCCCAGTACAAGTCCAGCTCAGCTGTGCTCATTGTAGGTACAAGCAAGAAGATCTGAGAAAATACAAGTACTACTGACTTTTATTTGGCTGTCATACTTGCAGCACTAGATGTAAAAAATGGAACTAAATGTATGTTCCTGGTATCAACCCAGGATTCCCATGCTGAGATTTAAAGCTGAAGTCAGTCATCACCTCTGTAAATGTAGCTCTCCAAGATAATTTGGTTTTGCCCTTTCTGTATTTACTCTCACTTACCTATAAACATTATAATTAGATATTTCTGCGTATGCAAGTTGATGCCTAGCTAGGTATGTGCAGATACACAAACACACCTACACTCACAGAGAAACTCTATTCAAATATCTTGAGTTATTTTTATATCTTTTAGATTAAATAGTAATTTTCCAGTTTCTTCCTTGTATATTCCCAGACCTGCTGTTTCCCTTCCATTTTATTTTGTTTTGGAAGTACATTCCCCAAACTTCCTCATATGTTGAACTGGTGTTTTACCAAAGGATCTTATATATACATATATAGGATTTTGAGCCAATTAGATCCCTGATTTTTTTTTAATGAAGAATTTCAGCCTGTACTTCTGCATTGTATTTTTGTCATAGTGCTGTTTCTAATCTCAAATAGTACTAAAAGATGACATTAGATTGATAAAGATTTTTTGACATGCACTCAATAAAAAATAGAAAGGCAATATCCATCTCCTTCAAACATAATAAAATCATATTAGCTGTTCTCACCACCAAATTTCCATATATCAATCTTTTCCCATGTCTGTGAAGCCCCATGTTTTCAACAAAATTTTTCTACACAGTAATATTGACTAAAAATTATACTTAAACAAAACTTACTACTTCATTTTAATTAAATGTTCATTAGCAAGATTATGTATTTTTAATTTAACAAAATATTTTTGTATTGAAGTTATTAATTTTTAATCAAGTTATAATTAAATTACCAAAAGCCATAAAAATATTTGCTAGTAGGAAGTCTGTGAGATGAATACATGACCATAGAGTGGTAAAAGGTATCATTGCTCTTTTCAACTTCTTTCAGGAAAATATAAGAAAGAGTAATCTAAGTTTCATCATGTTTTCTTGGTTTTCTTCTTCTACAACAATTCAAAAATTTCTTTTCTTCCTTGAATATTTGCTTTCATGACCCTCCCAGTCTTTTCACAAAATTAATAATGCAGTCATCTATGTTAACACACTATGATGTGTAAAAAGTCGTGTTACAACTAACTAGACTAGACTAGATAAAAAATAAGAATTTTAATTTTTTTTGTAGAAAGAAAAGCATCTGTAGGGCAAGTTAAGGAATAAGAGACCCAGCATTTTTTTTTTCTCTCTCTTAAACAAATTTAGTGAAATCATTTACTCTGTGCTTGATACAGATAAAATCCAGTACATATAATTTTTAATGGAAAGGATCTGTCCATTTTCCATTTAATGGAAAGGATCTGTTCATCAGATTGAACTACAGGCTGATCCTTGTGGTGTTTCTCCAGTGATGAAATATCACAAAGCCAAGAAAAAGCAGATGAGTTAATTTAGAAGACAATGTATCCCCTATCATTAAAAACTAAGGAGGGGTCAGTGATGGAAAGGCTTGGCTGTCAATACAGGTTTATAATGTTTCTGCTCCTGCTACTCCATTGCAGCAGCAATTTGACATGTTTTCCTTCCTCTTACTACATTGTTCTTCATTGAAGACAAACAGAACAATTTTTTTCTCTCCCATCAACTGTTAATTTTTGAGTCAGGCTCTTCTCAGTGATCCCAACCAGTAGAACAAGAAACAACTGGCAGAAACTGAGGCACAGGAAATTCCACCTGAATACAAGAAAGAACTTCTGTACTGTGTAGCTGACCATTTGCTGGAACAGCTTGCCCTGAGAGGTTGTGGAGTCTCAACACCTCCATGGGGTGTTGAAAAACCAGGAGGTTGCAGTCCTGTGCCACATGCTCTGTGAGCAGGGAGGCTGGACCTGATGACCCAAAGGGGTGCCTAACAATCTCATCCCTTCTGTGATTCTGTGATCCTGTGGTTCAGTGAATGTGACTGCAGCTGGAAAGGAGGTGTGTTCAGATGCCCCACTCCCCTTCAGGATTTAAATTGCTGCATTAAATTGTGCTACACTGTGAAACGTATTTATGTTCTTATCTTCACTCTACTGAATATTGAACTGCATTTATTTTCAAACTATTTTCTAAATTAAAAAAATGACAAATTTCAGTGGTTTAAATTTTGTTATCACTCTTTAATTTCTTGAAAATTTCAAACACTAATTAAGAAAAAATGCTCAGATTGTCAGATCAGTCTGAAGGAAAACAGTATTCTTACACAGATCTAATAGTGTCTAAAAGAGATGCTGGAGCAATAGATTCAGATCAGTTCCTGAAACCTTTTGGTAATGATGACTTATCATAAGTGACAAAGAAAGCATGTTTAGAGTAAAATATTGGCCATGTTTCCATAGGATTGTAAAGGCACATTTATGCAATTACATGTTCCTTCAGAAGAGCAGCAGCTGACACTCGTTTTTGCAGGCACAGCCATTGTTGTCTTCAGAGAATCAGAAGGCAGCACAAGGCCTCAGAGGATGAAAAAATAAAAAACTCCACAGAAGCATAAAACCCCCTCCGGAGCAACCTCTGCTTGGAATCACAATCCTCGTGGCTTCCATTGGGATGTATCAAGGAGAAAAAGCAACTTGCATGAAATTATTTGAATGTTACTGAAATAAACCAGTAAATTTTTGCAAAATCACCTCTGATAAGATCACCAGCCAAGGTCAACCCTTGGCAATCTCTGCAGTGCCATGACAGAACAATGGATTCTCCATCTGGAGCAAGCGGGGCAGGCGCGGGCTCTGTGGCTCTATCTCAGCTGATAAGCAATCCCTGTGACTTCAGATAAATCACGGTGAGTGGAAAGAGCCAGGCTGGATAGGTCTCTTCTCATGTTTTTCTTAGCAGACTGCCACGGGGAAATACTCAGATGCTGAAGGATGTCTGTTTACTTAGAAAAGAGTGATCTAAAAAGAAGTGACATACTATAATCTGGTCACGCAAACTGTCTCAAAGCAATTAGACTGTCTTAGTGGTTTAATGTTATTTTAGGTTCAATTTTTGCTTTTGGAAAGAAGACTTGCTGCTTGAAAAACACAGTACATGCTACGCCACATCGTCCATGCACTTGTGATGATATCAGAGGCTATTAGAGTCATTGCATCATTTTTGTAAGATGTACAGCCTCAAGCTGAACTGAGCTGCTCCTTTGCCTTTTTGAACTACAGAGAAAAAGAAAATGTAAAAGGCTTTGTTCAGAGTGTTTTCTGGACACTAATCTTAACTTTTATTTCCTTTCAGAAGCTGAAGGAAATGGAGGTGAAAAGTAATTATTTTGTGACCCCACTACAGGGCTAAAAAACAAATTTTCATTTAGATACTTCTCTCTTTTTATTGTTACTGATATCCCTTAAATTACAGATTTTCCTAGGATTTTCTCAGATTAAAAATAGAAATTGAGAGACAATTCCTAACATACATGTTGTTTATACTGCAATAAATAACAACAAACTTGTTTGCTACTCAAAAAAAAGCCCCCTATCAAGACATAACCTAAAATAGCTGCAGAAGCAAGAAGGTAAGATGAGAGAGTACTAATAGCAACATGTCTGCACACTACAAAAGGAACCAATTCAAAATAGGTTCATTTTAATTTGTGAGAACCATTTCTACCAGCTTGGCAAACTAATGTGCTAAACAAGAACCATACCCCAGTCCACTTCACACATACACATACCATCAGCCCCTTAATTCCCATTGTTTTGCTTGAATTTTACCACTGTTTTTTGCCTGTCCCCAATACAGTTGTAAATTTTCTTAATTTTAAATACATCAGATCTTTGTTGAACTGATACATTTTGGTTTATCTTTCATCTATCATCAATAATTCATTTTCATTCTACATTGCATGTGATCAGTTTAAGTGGGAACAGAAGTGTAAATCTCAAAGCTGAAAAACAGAATCATGGAAGGAATAATATTGACTCATAATTAATCTGCTCTCAGACAGGATATTTAATAGCTAGTAATAACAATCCTTTTAAAAGGGCCAAATTGTTTATATATGTGCACTCAGGATAGATAGATAGATAGATAGATAGATAGATAGATAGATAGATAGATAGATAGATAGATAGATAGACTGTTAACAGAAGGGCTTCTTTATTCCATCAAGTTCAAAGTTTTGTTGCTTCTGCAACTGTCTTAAACCATGCTACCTTTTATGTCATATAGTAAAGATATATCCCCTGGTTTATTTTTAAAAGCACTGTTGTCAGGGTTGCAGACAGAGAAGCTCATGCATTGGTTGTCCATGTAAAGGTTTTGGTAGCAGGGGGGATAAAGGGAGGAATGGGAGGAGGTTGAGGCTGCCCTGGGCTGGACACAGGTGATTCCTGTCATCCCCAACAGACCTAGCACAGGATACAGTTGAACCCATCATGTTCACACATCTGTGATAACATATTTAGGAAAAGGAAAAATGCTGGACAGGTAGGGGAGGAAGAAAAAAAAGGCAGTGAGAGACAGAAGTGTAGGCACCAATACAAGAGAAGAAGGAGAGAAGGCGCTACAAATGCTGGAGCAGAAACTCCAACTGCAGCCCCTTGAACAGCCCACACTGAAGCAGGGATCTGAATGTGGGCTGGGAAGACCTCATGCCAGAGCAGTTTTTTCCCGTCGGACTGCAGCTCATGGAACGACCCACACTAGAGCAGAGGAAGGATATCAGAAGGAAGGAGAGAGTGAGAGGATCTGCTACAGATGGACTGTGCCTGTCCCTATCCCCCACTGTACTGTTTGTGGGGTGGGTGGCAGGATCTGAGAGAAGTGAAATCGAGCCTGGAAGAGGGAGAGAAAAGATGCTGTTTCATTGCTTGTCTTTGTCTCTCACTACCTGAATTTATTTTCATTGGCAATATTTAAATTCTTTTTCCCCAAGTCAGGGCTCTTCTACTCACAACAGTAATTGGTATGCAGTTTCTCTAACTTTATCTCAACCCACCAGTTTTCTCATCCTATTTTCTTCCCCTGCCCCCTGAGGAGGAGTGGGTGAGTAGCTGGGTGGGTGTTTAGCTAACCCACTGCCTCTCCCCAGGAGAAACACAGATCCCTGAATTCAGAAACTGCATCTCCTCACTTATGTAGCTCATCTAGATGAAAATCAAGGTGTTTCGTGAGAATTACTGCCTCATAAATATTCCTTTTCTAAACACAATGCCTGCTGGCAGCAGATGTAGATAAGGGACAAATGAGGCTGAAAATACTTTTTACTTTAGTTATCTTCAAAGGATTCAGAGCTAAAATCCTCACTCTAATAATAGGAAATCTTTAGTCATAGCAATATTTTCCTTGGTACTGGTCGATTTCAGACAACCTGTCCACACAAACTGTGTCCTTCGGCCAAGTAATCCCATTCAATTAAATGAAACTAATACTGTGACCAAGGGCTTGGGACTCAAAGTTGTCTAAATTGAAACTGTTTAGAGGAAATTTGGTTTGATGCATTGCAATGCTTAACATTTAAAAAAAAAAAAAAATTAGGCTCTCAAATACTTTATTCTGCTGTTTCCTAAATGAAATTTCAGTTCTTTGGTTTGAAGACACTTTAATTTTAGAAGCTTACTACATATTTAAAATGTTAAAATAAGAAAAGATCACAATCAAAATAGCATATCAAACCAGATCAGAGCTTTTTTTCCTTGATTGGTGCCCAATATTTCCCCCCCCTCTTTTGAGGCTTTAACTCTGGATTCACAGGATATGAAAAAAAAAACCAACTGAAATCTCAAAAATGCTTGCATGGTGGGAAAAAAACATGATTAGAATTTAACAGGACAGTCAGCTTTACGATCACATCTTAAAAAGCAAATGCTGTTTTTCTTAACATTTAAACCAGGAACATAAAAATTGCATAACTGGGAACCTGCCACATGGCAGCTGACATAAGCTGGCCTTACTCTGCCCAGGGACTTGTAGCAAATTACGACAACAAGAGAAGATCCACTTGATCTTTCTGTGATATTATAAGCATGCTGTTCCACTAATGTCTACAAGCAACTCAGTACTACTGATGCATGGAAAAGTAGAACATTACTTTAGGAGTGAATAGCTGTATTAACAGAGATGCTCAAAAGAAAGCCAACAAACATTATTCAGTATTAAAAGGCCTTCTTCAAAATTATTGGCGCACATTGGCGAAAGAAGGATTAATATCTTTATGCTGATAAAGAATAATGTCTCTTTTATACCAACAAAGTATGTGTCAAATCACTGCTTGAATCTTTTCCACCTCATGAAAATGTCAGTAATCAGCCAATGCATTTCAATTAAAAAAGGCAACATTTTCTATTTAAAGAAAATTGAGTTTAAGGTCACATGAAGTCACTGCAAAGCAAATGTACATCCATCTAAGAATCAAATTTAGCCACTACCTCCTACTCAGTTCAGAATCCTAATGAGAAGTTAATGGACAAATACAGAAAAAAAGAATCTTTGTCCCAAAGCTTATGAAGAGGTAGTAGCATTGCATTACCTAGGCTTTTGTTTTATTATTAGCGTCATAAAGTAGAAACTCTTATAGCATAGTTAAATATTCACAAAAGAAAGGATTATATCAAAACAAGGTCCCTCACAGGGACAGAAAAATAAAACCCTGAGAGATCTGCAACACAAGGGAGCAATTCTGTCCATTCCAGGCTGGCAAAGATAAAGTGAGTTAATTTCAGCTAACAGAAATGCTGATGCAAAATCTGTATAAGGAAAAGAAGCCCATTTGACCTTTCCTCCAGAAACCTGCTGTTTCTTTCTAAAAAGGAGAGATTCGAGTAAAACAAATTATGCAAACAGTGAATTTGACCTAGTGTTTTCAAGAGCTCTCTGTTAACATCTAAGAAAGAAACTGACTTGTTAAAGCATAAAGTTTGCTATATTTCTGCAATCCATCCTATTGCAAAATGCTCTAGGTTGTACAATGCCCAGGAAATTTTCTATCTCAGCCCCATCCTCTCACAAAGACAACCTCAAAACATATAAAACTGGAAAATGTAATTTCAGTCATTTGTGATTCTGTATTTTCTCATATTTTTAATATCAGACTGACAGAACAGCTAAAAAGGGGGTACTTTTGAAATGTCATATAAAATTATTCATATCACTTAACTTCATCAAGATATTTATAACTGATGACAAAATTTGCTCTTCTGCTAGAACTGACTAATACTGTCCACACCCTTAAGCCTTTTGCAGTGCCGCTTTTCAGTTTGTCTTTGATGTCAGAGCCTTATCTACAAAACAAACCCATCAATTTCCAGACAAAAACTGGAAAGAGATTAGCTCCCTCCCTGCTGAGATAAATCATTTCCCAGTGTACTCACTTGCAAACTTCAACATTTTTCATATGGTTTTCACTCTGACTTGGCCTGTGAAGGAATGCTAGCTTCAAGAGAATTAATACTTCTGTGACACAAACATAGAAGTTCAGGCTCAATTTTCAGAATTAATTGGTAGCATTATTCTTTAACTACATATAATGCAAACAGTTATTTACTTGTTTCACATGACTGATCATACTGAGTTTTGAGC
The DNA here is from genome assembly GCA_020086605.1 of Lanius collurio. Classification (NCBI taxonomy): domain Eukaryota; kingdom Metazoa; phylum Chordata; class Aves; order Passeriformes; family Laniidae; genus Lanius; species Lanius collurio. The sequence continues at coordinate 27,768,563 of JACBWW010000003.1, read as the reverse complement.
CAGGCAAGAAAGAAAGAAAAAAGCTCCTTTTGCATCTGTTCAGATTGAGTTGATAGTTAAATTTTAGAGGATGATTTTAGAAACTCATGTTGCACAGATGCAAATATATTTATGATTCTACATGTGAACATCATAACACAAACACAGATCTTATAAGATTCTGGAAATATTCCAGCTTTCAAGCACCCAAGATCCCAGTGTAGACCTCTTTCTCAAATATTATGAATGCTGAGCAAATTCTTGCTTTATAAAAGCATTTATAGCCTATCATTACTCCAAAATAGATGTAAAGTTTGGCTAGAGCATGCAGTTATGTGCACTGAATTACACTTACAGAATAAAGAATATTGTTCCCTTTTACATAAAAAAGGAAAGCCAGTACCAGTTCGTCCTTTAATATCCAAACTAAATTGCCTGTTCATCAAAAATTCATTTACTTGTTACGAGTTCTTCTTAAGACATATAAACATGCAGATATTGTTGCCCATTCAGATCATTATAAACAGACCATTACGACATAGTTTGTAAGGGTTTTGACTTGAAATCACACAGCAGTTGATGTTGGAAAGTGCCTCTGGATCACCTAACCCAACCCACAGCTCAGAGCAGGGTCAGCCATAGCAAGTTGCCTGGAATCATATCTCAGATGGCTTTTGAATATTTCCAAGGATGAGACACCACTGTCTCTGAGCAACCTGTGCCAATGTTTCACCATCCTCACATTAAAATTGGTTTTTTCTTATATTTTAATGGAGTTTCTGATATTTCAATTTTTTTCCTTTTTTTTTTCTAGATACCATTAAGAGTTTGGCTCCATCTTCTTCATTCCCTGACCATCAGCTATTTATACAAATGAACAGCCTACCTTGACTTTTCTCAAGGCTAAACAAACCCAGGTCTCTCAGCCTCTCTTTGAATATTAGATGCTCCACCAATCTCTTAACCATCTCAGTGACCTTTTGCTGGACTCATGCCAGAAAGTCCATGTCTTTCTTGTTCTTGTTTTTTCTTTTACTTTTCCCTTCTATCTTTAGATTGGGAAACATATATTCCACATATTAAATATGTACTATTGCCAAGTAAACTTCGTTCTTGGGATTTTTATTCCTTTTAGCTACAGAAAGCCAACCAGTACAATTTTACTGCAAAACATAATGAAATTATTCCCACCTGGGAGGGGAAAAAAATTAAGTAATCTCACCAGCAGAGCAGAACATTCTGCTTTAAGGCATTACTTTGTGGGGGGTTATCAGCTGTCCACTGCTTAATTCTGTGGCAAGCTTGCTTCTTAAGCCTCGGAATATTCTAGACCATTCACAAACAGCCTAATATTCCTTCGACTGAGCAGCCCCACCTAAGGCAGTGTTAATAGCAGCTGTCCCCAGAGCAGAAGTTGAGAACAGAAATACAGCTCATACCTCCTTGATGTTAAGTCATTTATTCCCTCTGTCCTGGGGAGGGGAACAGAGCACCCGACCTGGGCAGCAGTCGGTGAGGTAAGAGGGCTGGGCTTTTCCCCCTGCTGGCTTTATCAGAGACAGGGGGAAAGGTGATACCAGGGGCGGAGACGGGACAAACAACCAACCAGATCAGAGCCCGGGCGGCTTGAACCTAAGATAGACTTGGCTCAGTCACATGGCAGGGATCTGGCCCAGAGGGGCGGGGGCCCAGAGGGGACCACCGCAACATTACTTGTTCGTCCATATCCAGGTAATATTCTAGAGACAAAATAATATTTTCACATGTCCTTCTCTGTTGCAAATGTATCAGATGAGGGTCAAGGTGTCAGGGCCACAGAAACAGCCAAAACGTAAGAGCTGTCTCTAGGAAAGGGAGGAGCTGGAGTTACATACAGACATCTTTCCACAGGGGGACACTGGACAGAGGATTGGAATGCAAAGACTTTTAAACAGACATTGGCATATGAGAGAAAGCAACTTGTCTATCACTAGCCCATTTCCAGAACAATCCTCTCTAAAATTCATTGTAATCCTTAATCACACAACAAGTGAACTAAGGTGCAAACGGCAGCAGCATTTGTTATGAGTGTTATTGCCTGGGGGTTTAACACACAAAATTGTGAATTAAGGACATTAGATATCTAATGCATGCTCACTTACAGTTTTTAATCCTGCAAAAGAAAGACAGGGAAAGGCTTTGTCATGGGATATAAGTTTGTATAACAGCTGTTGGAATTTAAGGACCACAGAGCTCAGTCTGAGAACAGCACAAAAGCAGTATCAGAATCTGAATAAATTAGCTAATTATTTTTCTCAACCCTTGTTGTTATTTTGAAGCCATCATTAAACAATCTGCAGGCAACTCTCCCAACACTTTGATTCTTGTTTTTCACTGAAATAACTACAGTCCCAGCCTTTAAAGGCTGGTGTCTGGGCAGCTCATGCAACAAGGCTAATGAGCATTCAAATCCTGGATCTGTTAGTTTTGGAAAGACTAATCAGAAAGTGAAGAATCTGCATCTTCTAAGCTGCTATGTGTCCTGCTGCTTCAAAAAAGATTATTTACCTGAACACAAGTAAGCCATCTGTCCTAGCAGGCACTCTCCCTTGTTATGAAATGGTCACAGCCTTATTTCTTTTCATTTTGCCATGGTCGAGAGGCCAATAGTTAAATGTCACAACCTAAACCACAAAATACATTTTGATTTGGCATAAGTTCTCTTATAAATTGATAAAATGTACTTCAAGCAAAATGTCTGCCTAAAAGTGTAGCTGAAAATACACCTTGCATTTCTCATTCATCAGGAGAAGGGTGCAATAAAGTAAATCTAATGTTCTGGGATTTCGACAGAAGTAAAACACTGCCAGTCATTTCAGGTGGAAAAAATTAGTAAAAAACTCTTCCATTAAGTTTCCACTCAGTTACTACAAAAACTGGAATTTGTTGTGTCTGAATAAAATACTTAAGACTGATCAAAATCCCTTAAGTTTCCAGTAGCCAAAATGTAATAGTTATGTGTATATTTGTCCATCGTATCAAAGGTATGAAACTGTACTTGTCAAGACAGTGTATGTATATTTCCCAGTATTGTAATGAATACTTTCATTTTCCTGTGTCACATGTTCTTTTCTTCTTCCCAAAAGCAGAAGTATGCATGATGCAGGCTCTTGCCTTAATGACAGGTTTTGAATCAGGCTTTTGTTTTATTCTCAACTATAGAAATTCTTAGAAAATTTTCAGCTGAAAAACAAATTGTCTTTTTGACTGAAACTTGTCCTCGGAAGATGAAACATCAGAAAGGTGGAAGTTGTTCTATTCACATATTTGAGCTAAGTCTAAAAAAATATTATTTCCACCCCAATCTAGGCTTTTTTTAAAGAGAGCTTCTTTTTCCACATGAAAGGTGTTACTGATAAATCTGTATTTAAGATGATCTGTGACCTGGCCATCAAGTGTCTTTTGGGTAACCTGAGTGACAATTCTATGGAAAGCCAGCAGAAAGCAAGCTGGCATGTTCACAATACGTGGTGCTGCTGAGATCTCAGCAGCAGGCCACTTTCCCAAGCAATGATATCCAGGTTCATCACTTGCCTACAGACAGACCAACACTCAGGCCACAGGCCAGCAAGTCCCAAGAAATTTAGAATAAGCTGGGAATACAGAAGGAATTCTCAACTACAAATCTAAAGGGTAGGTTATGAATTTACAACTTTCACATGAAGAAAACTGCATTACAGGCAAGAGCTTTTCAGTATTTCCTCTTCACATGTATCACCAGTATCCATTTTGCCCTGCTTCAGTTACCCAGGATTTTATTCACAAACTGATACTACTCAGTGTTCTAGGGAAATATGACAATAAATGTAGAGATATAAATGACCCAAACATGCAGAACTGTGCCCTGTGTTGATGTAAGACACTACAATCTGAATGGTTCAGCTTCTATTATAATACCTTACAAACTGATCTGACAGGAAGACCCAGTGGATTTAAGTATGTAAGTATCTGGTGGCTTTATGTTTATAGCCTGGTCTACCTGAAGTCAAAATTAAAGGGAAGAATACTCTTGAGGGGTTAACAAGATCACAGCCTAAGGTCAACTCAGGCAGATCATGTACAATTTTTAACACCTTCAAGTACTACCAAACATAGCATGAGCTGTCTGGTGTAGCAGCCTTCAACAACATTTTTTGTCCCCTGTCCAAACTTTTCTAGATGTTGCTCTGTTCAGGCTTCCTATAAAAAATGCCTTCATCTGTTTATCCATAGCAGGCTTTGAACGTTTTCTAATTGCAGAGAATTTTCAAAGGTTTGGGTTTTGTTTGTTTTTTTTTTTTTTTCCAATAAATGTAGCTACACCATTTCTGTCTTAACCACTTTCATAAAAATACCAAAACGAACATTCATAAACATTTTCAAAATTCAAAACCAAGATTACACAAATGGTAACTAACCAGAGTTAATATTATGCAGAAACACAGAACTGATGAGAAATAGCTACATTCCTGCTATGACTAATTATATATAACAAACTGATTAAGCAAGTTTCTTAAACTGGACAAGTGTAGTTGTTAAGTAGGAGAAAATTATACTGTTGGTAGACAGTATATTCTGTTTACTAAAATAGCACATGGAGTGGTGCTCTAAAAGCACAATATCTTAAACACTGCAAAAATTATAAAGTGCTTTTATCTAAAATTTTACAATGCACTAGAGAATCTTCTCTTTGGGAGATTCTGAGAAACTGATAAAACTGTTCTTTAGATAATAATTGCAATTTAGGCTGATGACAATGAGAAAATACAATAAATTTTTAAAGTTTTTTAAATTATGGGGTTTGAGTTCTCAGCTCTTGCTTTGACCTTTCCTTCCCGTAAATTTTGAGATTGAAAAGAAATTTAGGTACCTGATTCTAACAGTGAAGTATATTGTTAGAATAAAGGCCTCAGCACCTCCCTGCAGAGAACCGAGGTCAAAATATATTTAGAATGAGGCACAAATATAATGTTGAACATATTACACTGTCTCTCCTACTAGAACAAAACACACTTGTGGTCTGAATTTGTGAGAATATACCATCTGAATTTGGGGACCTAGATCACTATATAACAATAGGACCTTTGCTGACTGAAGAGACTGACAAAAGATTCACAGTAGGTACTCATTTAGAAGGGGACCAAAGCACCCTCACATTGAGAAGAACACTGCTTTGTAACAAAGCTGTCAAAGGAACAAAAAGACAAACTCAAAGATGAATTATTTTTAAGATGAGTGGGCCTGCATATTCAAATGGTTGGAAAAAGTACAACATTTTTACTGCTTGGCAGATGTAAATCGTTGGGGAAAAGTTCTGTTTCTTCTTCAAAGTGATGTTGGAAACTGCAGGTAGTTGACAGAAGTTTTGGGAGGTATTTTCTTATGTTGTTGCATTGTCTTTGGACTTCTCAGTTCAATTGTTTCCTATAATTTTTTTTTACTCCTGATGACTGTGTTCTTATTGAGGCACAGAAAAAATCCATTACATCTTTGTGACATTTAAAAAGCTAAGGCCCAACACTGAATTGCCTACAATCTACCAATTGTATCAGAATGAGCAATGATGGCACAAAACACAGCAGAGTGGGCTGTGGCTCAGGGGCAGAGAAGGCATGTACAGAACAGAAATTATGTGGAACATGCTGCTTTGAAGGAATGTTACTCTGAAAGGTTGCTGCTAATGTGCTATGTTTCAAAGGGCTCCCCCTAACAATTTGTGGTAGAAGGTATCTCTTAGACACCTCTACCTTGACATGTAGTCTTCAGAAATCCTTCATCAGCAGACACATTGGGTATGTGGATAGTATAATACAATCCTGTTGGGTCATCTGTCAGCAACAAAACCTGGGGGTGGAGGGAAGAGCTTTAAGTCATTGTGATAAAATGACTTGATTGGACCTTCACCGAAACATTACCCAGTTTACCTGCTACTATCTTCCTAGGCCAGGATGGCAAAAGCAAGGTTTTCATCTTTGTGAAGAAAAAAATCTTTGAACTTAAGACCTTTGGGGCTAAGCTAGACCAAAAAACAGTTTAGCAAGAGCCTCTGACCACTGCCAGCAGAATCTTATGGAGAAAGGCTACAAACATAGCATCTATCACAGATACTTTCTCTGGCCCATCCAACTTGTCAAATTCCACATGATGAGAGGCAACCCTGTCTAAGGTTGCTTACATACCATAGTGTTCAACAGTTGTTGATGAATATATTCTCCATTAGCTTTTCCTTATTCCTTCCTTTGTCTATTTTGAGCGTCCATGACAGGTATGATAAAGATTTTCACAATTTCAAGATTTATGGGAAAAAACTCCAATCTTTCAACCTTTTCCTTTCAAATTTGCTATCTGAAAGCTACATCAGCCCAGTTGTGAGAAACAGTAAATCATTCTCAGTATCATTGCTGTTTGAATTTATTTTAATTTACTTTTCTTGCTCATTTCTTTCGGCTACTTCTTTTACTCTACTAAACAGGCACAACACAGTTTAAGTCATATTTAAGACCTGAACAGACCAGTTTCCAATACAGTGAAAAATGTACTACTTTAATCTCAGATATCAACCAAGCACCAACTAAGCTGCTTGCTCACTCTCCCACCAGTAAGATCTGGGAGAGATTAAATGGACTAGAAAAGAATTCCTGAAATATGCCACTGAAAGGAGAGGCTTTCATGAAATAATGAGGATTATGGCCAGCATAACAACAGAGCAGGACAGACACAGAAAAGGAACTATAAGGATAATTTTTTTTTTAATTATACTCCAATATAAGTGTCTACAATAAAGCTGCAGTGCAAACTTTCAGTTTCTTGCGAAATAAATTCTGTTTTACTAAGTGCTTTTAAGCCATCAGCAGGTAATTCTTCCATGTGTCCTCAAGTTTTGCCTTGTTGGTTTTGCATTATCTATGTGAACTATCCACACAAAATGTGCATGTTAGATAGAAAGAAAATGAAATTTTACAACTTTTTATTCACTTGAAGCATTTCATAAGGAACGCATAAGGAAAACAAGAAAAACAGAGCTCAATCTTACAGTTCTTATACCATGTATTTTTAGTCATATTTCTATTGTTACAACATAATCTGTTTCTTGCACAGCAGAAGATACTTTTTGTGTGCTATCATTCAGGTCAAATCTCATGCATAGCAACTTGTACCACTGAATAGTGTACAACTATGAGTTGACAAGCCATTCCTGGGTGATCTTTATCACATACCAGAACACAAAGTGCAATCACACAAGCTATATGGTGCTCCTGTGTTCAGTTTACAGTCTCCAAGGTTACTGTTTATTTTGCAGGTGGTGCTGACACAGCTGATACCAAGGCAGTAGAACACATATCAGAAACTGAAAGTACGTGTTGCCATGGCACAAAGAGTGAATGCATTGAACATTCACTTCACAAAGGAGGAGGCTCCTTAAGACATTTTTAAAGGGTTATAACTGGACAAATAAGCCACTTTCTTTTTGATGTGTAAATAAAATTGTTTATATCACAGGAAAGAAGATAAAGAAGATAATAACATCTGAGAGTGTGTTTTGCTACCATTAGGTTAGTTAAGATAACTTCAGCACTATAAACATGAAGATGGCTATGTCATTTCCCTTAGTATTAGCAATCATCCCAAAGAACAATCAAAAGAAGTAGAATATATTTTCCTCTCAAGCATATCAATGGCACTTAAGCCACTGCAGCCCCCAGACAGGGATCTAGGAACTTCACAGGGGAATTCTGAGTCTCCAGAATTGTTTGTCTAGAAAGGCAAACACAAACTTGCTGTGTTTATACCCTCAGTTTTGAGACGTATGTCAACTTCAAATCTATGTCTGTGTAGCGCAACTGGAGCAAAATCAAAATAAAATTGTACTGCTGAATTCAATTCTGCAATAAGGCAGGTCTGTACCATCCCAATCCCAGTAAAATGCATTTACTACTGCATATTCTGGAGGGATTAGTGGCTTTTCTTGCTGTTTCTTGTCCTCCTTGGCACAAATATTTTCATATTTTTCAAAAAAACCTTTAAGTTTTACTTTAAAAAAATCTCAAGTCAGGTCTGTCATTCCAAAGCAATATAAAAAGCTAAGATCATTCATGCACTGGTTTCCATTTTAATTTACTGAGTCCAAAAGTGAGATCAGTGATAGTGTCATCCAAACATGCCCTTTCATATTTGTTCTCTGGCAGTGGGGATAACAAAATACATTTCTCTACATCGAGATGTAAGGAAAGGCACAGTTTTCCCAGCCTGGCACTTTGAAAGCTTGTATGCAAGACTTTCTTTGCAATAGTTTAGTACTATTAAAATGGATACATTGATTTCTTACAAAGAGCAACTCCTTCAATCAAACACATCTTTTATCTTACTATACCACTGTATAAATTGATACCTTATTGATTTAGGGTAAACTGGCTTCATGCACTGCAAAACAAAGATAAAGTACCTGACTGAAGATGTCCTCCCCTCTTTAATAGATCTTTTAATCTTTTAGATTAAAAGATTAAAAGATCTATTAAAATCTTTAAAGATCATTTAAGATCTTTAAAGTCTGCTTTACAACCTTAATCCTTAGAGTTCTTCATGATTTAATATTTCTAAACCATGTCACTTAGACTAAAAACTGGGATCTAGAGGGTGTGGCAGGTAAAAACCTTCTATCTCTTCATCCCACTTTGCCTCTCCATATTTAGCCTGAGACAGAAATCATTTTCAACAAGTTGTTCATACAGTGCCTAGGACAGTATGACCCTGATTTCACAGCTGTAGGTAGGCTTTGCTCTACAACTGCCATGGCATGTTGCTGCTTACACTGTTCATAACATTATGGCTTTCCTGCCTAGACAAGTATGGGCTACATCTGCATGTGCTGTGTGAAAGCTGGGAAAGGTTGCTAAAGCAACACATGTGTAATTAAAAAAAAATAATAATATAAGTTCTATTGGAAAGACTGTAACTTTCTTCTCCTTTCCAAAGAGAATATTTCAAGAAGATCACTGGAAATTCGTAGTAAAGGCCAACTAATACAGCATGCATATTGCGACATCTGAATCCAGAAGCTTCTAAAGCAAATATCTGGCCTCTCAAGAGGTTTTTCAAAGTTTTTCCTCCAATAATCCCACAGAACCACAGCTTGTGTGTTTTGTCAACCTATTCCTAAAGGAGGTGCACTGCCATAGATGCAATCTCCCAGAATAAGAGCTTGGGACACACAAAGATGCAGCACTTTGCTGCAACTCTTTCAGGAAGCTTGTTTTTTTTTTTTTCCTAGAGAGAAAGAAGAGGTTTTATGGTCTGTTTTCCTCTAATGCTGAAATTAAAATTTTTAAGATGTATCTGGCCACTCAGCAATGTCTTTCTCATGGATTTTGGATGGAATACTCTTAATATGTTTTGCCAGGCTGGAAAAATCCATGAACTTGAATTTATAATACTATAAAACAGCAATGACAGATAGCCACCATTCCTTGGTAATATAAATCCCATATTCAGCCAAAAGGCAATAACACTATATGACAGAAAAAAAAGAGGACAAAATAGACAATTACTGTGCTCAGAATCACTGCTGGCACCCCTGAGTATAACACACTATCTTTTTATGAGCTCAGTAAAACATGGGAGAAAATTTACCACCTAAGCTAGCAAGCCAATAGTTTAGGTTTGTCTATATCCCAATATCATTTATAGGATTCTTCAAAAATTTTAAGTCAAAGTTTCTGCAAATTAAACTCTTTTAATTTCATTTGAGATGTACAAATGGGGAAATTGGTAACAACCCTGAAAAAAGTTTTCAACAAAGCAAAATATTGTGTCTTGACTAGAAATGCAAAGTTAGAACAGGCAAAAATGCAGTTGACAGTTACAAAGTACAACATGAACTGTTCTTTCTCATGCTCTAGCAGAATATACTAGCCTATAATTTTTAAGTGGCATCTCTTAGTCTGATCTATTTTGAAGGTGTATTCATAATCACTAACACAAAAATTTTCAAGTATAGGCATCTAAGGTTAAGCATTTAAATAGTGTCTTTTGGAAGAAAAAAGAGGCTGTGACATCAAAGTAAGTGTCCAGGCCTCTGATCCTGTGGAAATAGAATTAAAGAGTAAGAAAACCACATAAGAAGTAATGTGATTAACTTACCCAGTCAAATTTAGAAGTGTTGGTACACATCTTTCTTAAGGCTGACAGAGAAAATAGCAGGTAGAACAGTGTATGCTTTAAAAATAAATTAACATTCGTCAAAATGTTAAAAACAAATATTTTGGCACAATCTCTTTAAAAACCAAAAGCCAAACAACCACAAATATAATATGCTGCAGAATATAAATCCATCATGATATATTATCACTCTACAGAAATAACAATGAGAAAAAAAGTGAAAGAGGTATTACCTGATGCTCTAGAAAGCAGGTTGCTAGCAACCATGATCCTTGAAGTGTTATAATATGTGAGAGAAATACCAAAGTCACACAGATGGTGTTTAAGTGATGGATACAGCTTCTTTCTGCTCACACACATTCCAGCCACAGCGTATTCCAAATGCTATTGCCCTACCTGAAAACAAATGTTGATGTTAGTTCAGTATCATGTTCTATACCACCTATAGCAACATCAAACACAGACTGAATACTTCAGCAACAGCCTGATTATTCCCTTATCATTGTTTCAGTTGGTAATCTTTGAGTGGTGTGCAAATGATGTCGTTACCTGTGTCTTCTGTACTGTAAACTTGGCCTTGTACAAATGTTGTCTTTTGCAACACAGTTCAACATTGTGAAGAAAATATTTATGTAACCTTTTGAAAAAATTGTTTATTTAAAATCTTATTCTACACCTCCATTAGTCACATAATAGCTTACAAGTAATATGCAAAACATTGCACAAACATTATACATTTTACCATTTATAACATTTTTATTTAAAACTGTATTAGATTTATTAAATGTGGAAAAAGGCAGAGATTAAGGCCCCAGAGAGACAAATTATTTGAGGGTAGAGAGACTGAGAGAAATGTCTTATTCCTCTCACCACAGTGGTGCAGATTTATTTGCTCAAGTTAGATATCAGGTAAAGAGCTTTGCTGTTTCAAGAATATATGACTTGCTGAAGGATCAGGGACTCTGGAAATCCAAGACCACATTTAGGAGAGCTTAGGAGCAGTTCCAAATCCTACACTCAGGCCTAGAAATCTATGCAAATTATGAAATTATGTAACAAAGGGCTATATTACTCATTTGGAATTACATGACAGGTATGATACTGTATTACTGAGAACATTACAGAGAAGCACTGTATTTAGAATATTTCTTCATTTAAATTGCTTCAGTTACATGAAAATGGAGGAACATACTGGTGAATTAGAGTATAATATAATGCCTAAAGTTGATCATACAACACATTCATATTTCAGTGTGTAGATGAACAATTTCTTGTCTGAACTGGAAACTGGTTTTGAAGAACAAGACACCAAATCATAAGTCCTGGCTTAATCCTGCAGTATTTTTTCTTCTCTTTTCAATATTCTTTGCAGGTTTTCTTTCCAGCACCAGAAGAAAAGGAAAAATTCAGAGAAGCATAAAGTAAATTAAACCTATCTTAATTTTTTTTGAATAGTTCCAAAATTTACAGTGATCTACCAATAAAATAAATAAATAGTAGCAGGCTCAGGTCATAAGATTTTTTTTTTTTAATGGAGCAAGAATTCCTCCTTCCCCCACTGTGTATCTGATCTTCTTCAGGCCTCCTTCTACATCCTACCTCTGCATTCCAGCAGCAGATTAGTAACAGACTATTTCAAATGCAGGAATAAAGTCACCTCAGTCCAACCTAAGTAAATGACTGCAGAATCTAGGGAACACCACAGGTCTGCATCTGCCCTAAACTTTCCTCTCTTTTAAAGACAGGACCTGCTGTTGTGAAGAGATTATGGAAGCCAAGGTGTAAGAGGTGAAAGTATCCGTACAGTTTGTGTCTAGGCAACACAAGTGATCTCAGTTTTCTTGTGGTTTTCATAGCCTGTGTTATCTTCCTTAAAATACCACAAAAAGTGAGAGTTTCAGCTTTCATGGAGAATAATTGAATCTCCACTCATTGCAGTGACTTGGGCAGCTCTGAAGAGACTAACCCAGCAGTGCCCTGACAACTTGCAAGCCACACACAATAAATTGAAAACCAGAAATCCTTTTTAATATCATCAGTTTTTCAGATGCTGAATTATGACTTTTAAGAATCTTGGAGATGTAACTCTGGACTTTCCCCGATAGTGGAAGGGAATAATATTTGATATATGTAAGAGCATATATCACAGTATCTCTATGGAGCAGGTAGATGATCAAAATGGTATTTCCTGTTTTGATTCCCCCGATCTTTTATCATATAACTTCATATAAACAGTGCATGTAAAAACTGTAGTAAAGTCTTTATCAAGTAGCATACAGAAAAGAAACCCTAATACTAATAATGTCTGTTCAGAAAAACAACAATCTGGAACTGTGGTATATGGAAAATGGGCACACAGTGACAAAACCCTTGAGCTCCCTCTGTGTCTGTGGTTTGTGATCAGAAGCTTGCCTCACCAGTTTATCTGCTGTGCATGATAGCACCAGGCACTGTAGTTGTGAAACGTGTCATGGACAGTTTCTACAGAGATCTTTAAGGCACAGAAGCGTTTTTAAGCAGTGCCACCCGGAGGTGAAAGACAGCTTCTCATCCCCAATGACATCAGGACTCATTCTTTACAGCAGCTATAAATATATCATAATCATATATATTATATCATGTATAATATATCATAAATGAAAAAAATCTCTTAATGGTCTGAGAGTCCTATAATAGAAATGGCCCTGCAGAGAGGTCACCAGTGGGTAAGGGGAGGAGTGCAATCTGCCCTGAGACAAGTTCTATCCTAAATTTAAAGTGCAGTTTCACATACTTGAGTCCCACAGCTGCACTAAGGGCAGAATCTCATGGTTCATTTTGTTTCCCAGGGAAATGAATCTCTTTGCTCTGTCAGAGGCCTTTATGTTTCTTCTGTGGTGTAGGAAAATCAGCATTGAGACCTTTCCTCCTTAAACACACTGTCCCAATGAAGTCACATGAAAACAGACTCCCAGTCTGCCTCAGTGGCCCTTCATGAGCACACCCCAATTTATTGTTGTCCTTTTTTGTGCTGGGATCCTGAAAATGGACATGGTATTCTAGCTGCAAGCTAGAAAATCTCTACCAAGAGTGAACCTCCATCTGAAGTGAGGAAACTGCAGAACCCCTTGAGGTCCTTCCTGCTCCATCTGTTGACACAGAGTGATGTAGTGTTTTATGCATTCCTTAACAAAAGTGAAGGCTGGAAAGTTCTACCTCTTTGTGTATTACCAAAAAAAAAAGTCTGTGTCCAGAACCTATGACAAGGTCCTGTCACCAACCACCCCATCAAAGTCTGCTTCAAATAAAAATTCAAAGAAGCAGCAATATTTGTAATGACACCTGTGCCAAATAGCACAGTGTGGTGGCATGATTTTTTTCTAGAAATATCCCTTGCAACATCCCTTGCATCATGTGGCAAGTGCATCTTAGAGTAATCTATAAAAAAAGTCATAAGAAAACAAAATAGAAATAGAACATAAATAACTGAAAGGAAAAAGGGAAAAAAATGTTCCAGGCTGTCAGAAAATTAATGACTCCTTCCCATTTTCTTTGCTGTTGATGCAAAGAGGTAAATGTCAACAGATGGCAAAAAAAAAAAAAACAGGAATGAAAGTAAAAGAAAGATAGAATGAAAATATAAAATTTGGTTTTAAGGTAAAAGAGGAGTTGTTTGACAGTCTATTGATGCAACAAGTCAATATACTCTGCCAAGAGACAGCTCTTACTTATCCACAGAAGAGATAAAAATTGTTCAGTGCATATTTCTCTTTAATTAGGGAGAGCATAGTGTGTTCAAACTCCAATGTCTGTTCTGGCATGAGGAGCTGGATTCAAAATCTGTGAACAGGTTTTGTCAAGAATAAATGTATATATGGGCAAATTACACAAATACTTTTCTGCCACACTTCCACTGAAATTCCATTATTGTAGAGAATGTTTCTATTTCAATAAACCAAATTAACAAAAATATCCCTTCAGCTATCTTTCTGTGAATTTCCAGTTAGGCCTTGCAAAATGTATTCTTAAAGTTTTAATGCCTGCTGCCTCAAATTAGAGTCAACTGGTATTAGAAAAAAATACACTGGCTTTTTATTTATTAATTTCATCTGAAGAGAATATTTTCAAGCACAGTTGCACCAGTTTAACTGTTAAAAATTCAAGGATGTACATAAATGAAGTTTCTCATTCCCGTGGTAGGCTTTAACTCCCAAGCACTTCCCACTTAGCACTGTTTATACTCTGCATTCTAGTAAATAGTGTATGAAACCATATCTGTCCACAGGAGTAAACTATAAAATGGCAGAAGATGAAAAATTCAGTGGCATTTTTAACACCTTTCAAATTATCTCTTGCAATTGGGATGCAAGTCTCATACAGCAGGTGTTTTCTTCCAGAAGAAACCTATGCTTTTTACCAAAACTGAACTGCTCTGTTTTTCCCATATTCCAATACTGCCAGGAGGTTTTGAGTTCTTCCCATGTCTTTTTAACATGGTCTGTCCTGAAAACTACAACAGCATGAAACTCAAAAAATGTCCAGAATCAAGTACTGCCGAGCCATTCGATGCTGGAGCTTTGACGGCACTAAGAGGGCTCCCTGGCCTTGAGCAGCTTCACCCAGGAGCCACACTGTGCCCAGGTCTCAGGACTCCGTGGCAGCTCCCTGGGGCTGTCAGAGCCTGCCCCAGTGAGGCTGCAGCAGGGCTGGACTCCATGCCCAGGGAGGTGCCTGATGCCCAGGGCAGTGGGACAGGGATGGAGACTGCCTGTGGACACTGGGCAGCTCCAGAGGTCAGGGCCTCAGAAAGCCAGCTGCCTGTGTCACACCCTGACATTCATAAGTAACTAAACAGATAACCTGTTCAATCTACTGAGATAGCTACAGCACTGTTTTGCTACTTAAAATCAATGCATGGCATAATAGTCTCAGTTGTGCAATTCCTGTAAAAGCCAACACAGAAGTACACAAGCATGGTGACATTATTGCCTGCCAGACACTACACCTCAAATCTTTGCCACTTCAAGTATTTCAAATGTGAGAAAGATGAAGGCAGAGGAACATGAGATGGAAGGCTATTTGATTACAATTATGGTTAATCTTTACATATACCCTGTTAAACTGTGCAGTTGTTTTTGGTTTATTTAAAAAGTTTTCTGGCTCACTAGGCAGTGTAGGCAGCTATACAGGACAGACTGTTTCTACAGTCCTGTAAAAGTACTCTACCAAAAATAAATGTGTTAATTATACTCCAAAGGTTCTGCTACACCACAATGAAAGTATAAAGAGAAAGATTAAGACAGGCCCATACGGCACAGACTTCTAGAAAAGGGAAGATAATCTGTTTCTGAAAGAGAAGTACACCCAAATCAAAAATATTTAGATTCATGATTTGAAGTTGCATTAAACCAGACATGTTTTATACATCTTTAGAACAAAGCCTGTGTCACTAAAAGTTATATGTAGATTTACAAAGGCTTTAAAATTAATATTATTATTGCCCCTATGACATGCTGAGTTTCTGTGCTCTAAGTAATAAAGATCCTACATATCACCTTCTTTTTTGAGTAACCAGTGGGATCAATAAAATGCCATACAAACTTCCAGTTACAGGTGCATGTCCAGCAGCAAAACAAGCATAAGCAACACAATCCCAAATGTTCCTCTTCTTTCTCCTTATTGATGATATATTAATGATATAAGCAGCAGAATGTACTGGAATAGTTGAAGAATAGCTAAGAGAGAAGGCAGAATACTGAACTCACATGAATCTGCTGCCAAACACTCTGCTGCTCCCTAAATTAGGGCTGTTGTATCCCCTCACATCAATTTTTAAAACAGGTCAAATAGTCTGGAAGACACTAAACTCCATCAGGGTACTTGACTTGGCGCCGCAGTGCAACACCGTGCTTAAAACAACACAGAATTCCTCTGCTGATGCCACTCTTCAATCTAACCCATGGCAGGAGCATAGAGCAGGCACACAGAAAGCATCTGACTTCATTATTGGGGGAACAAGACACAGCTATATTATCAGCATCTTAAGAAAGGACATCCCTGTTGTCAGAATATGTGTTTCTCCTTCATAAATTATTCTTTGCTTCAGAGAAAATATGTAGCTGGACAAAAATGCTGATCTGAATGCTTCCTTCTTCCTCTTTTTCTGAAATCTATATCACAGCTATCAATCACACATCCTTAAAGCTTTATGCCAAAGCAAGCAAAAGAAAAAACATGTTCTGACTCTAGAATTTTACCAAGTGATTTCCATGAGTCTGGCACAAGACTAGGTTTATTGATCTAAGAAAGGGCAGAGCTGGGATCCCAGCCCACTGCCACTGAAGAGAAACATTTTCTCTAAACCACAGATCATCTTTCATGGCTGTAGATAAGTCCACAGAACTTCCATAAACAAGTTCTTTGGGGTTTTGCCTGAACAGTGTTTTTCACCTCATGGATAAGTTCATATGTGATAAGTTCAATGAAATGGCTAAGTGCTTCCCAATATTTTGTTATTAAAAGAAGAAAAACATGCCTATCACTTCAGTACCATTATCTCCAATGGTTGCACACTTCTCTCTGTATGCAAACGCTATAAATCATGTAACACACTCTTGAATTGCTTCAATCAGATGTAGCAAGCAGAAAGTTTCATCCATTAATATCTTTCATTAGGCCTTATATTCTCATTCTTTGCAACAAAACTAGCAGAGGCACTACTCTAAACTCTCGTTAGCCATTCAGCCTTCTTGTGAGCTCGGTCTCACAGCTCTGAGACCCAAGTAGCAGAGGGGCTGCCCAGGCACAACATCTCGCTCAGCTATAGGATGTTATCACATTGTAAACACAGACTAACAAAAATCTTGATTTTCAAGTCAAACAGAGCTTAAAATATGCAATAATTCACCTGAAGGAAGAATGTTATGCATCTATCACAGCATTTACATCATGAATTGTAATATGTGTTAGCAGTATCCCTCTAGTAGTCTACTCTTAACATGCATCTTTTTCTATTACACACACAGTTTCAGCATTTTTGCTTCCCCAGGACACCAAATCCTAAAGGACCAAATTATTAAAGTTTTGGTGAGCAAGCAGTAGCATAAAAGTAGTAATAGTTTTATATACAAAACTTTGGAGGAGTTAGATCACATTTTGTACAATTAGAAGAAAAAAAAAGGAAAAAACCCACCTTGCAGCCATGGCCTTCAGTAGGGCAACTCATTCATCTTCCATCTGAACTTCCTCAGGACTAAAGGCTGCAGACCTTTGATAAAAAACAGTCAGGCTTGGCAAATAATTATATTTATTTGCTTGAGTCATGCCAGAATTTCACACCCTACCCTTTCCCAGATTCCTACCATTTCATCCAAGCTTTTCAATCTAACAGAAACACATCATCTTTGTCTCCCCCTTTCTCTAAAAGGGCCTCTCAAAACACTCAACATGTCATTGTTATCCCAAAATCTGTTCTTCTGTTCCATTTGTTCATCCACTTGAAATCAGTGCATCCATCCTCATCTCCCAAACAACTGCACTCTGTCAGATGAAAACAGTGTTGCTGTCTCTAATCATTAATTCTAAGCCACGGAGTCATTGAAATACTGGAAGTTATTGAGATCTGAAACCCAAGATAACAACTATTAGCATATTCCAGGTACTCAAAAGTATATCTATATTACTAAGTCTGTTAAATCCATTAGTTTTTGGTTCTCACTCCAATTCTCTACACAACATCAAGACCTTACCTTACCCATAAAACATCCCTTTTCAATTTTTCCTTTAGCTCATACCAATCACAAAAAGATGTTTAATAGTTTCATGGCCAAACAAATCACTATAGATCTTATTTCATCTCTTCAAAAATTCCTTCATTTTATTATGTACAATATAGTTCACAAATTACTTAAAGCAACCCTTAGCTACTTCATACAAATAAATTTCTTCACACAGATAATTACTTCTTCAAAGCAGCTATAAACATCTCTTTCTGCCTGTATCAGATGCCTCTAGGTACATTCTAGAGCATTTCTAAGAAGATCAACTCAACACAATAGTTTGGGTAATATTCTCAGGTTCATAAGCAGCATCTTGTCTGCTCAGTTGCACATCAGTCACAGAAAGTCCTGCGGCCTTCCCTACATTCCCTGGACTGAGATACCTCCAGTGTTTTCAAATGCATTTTCCCTGATCAGAAAATATGATGAACATTAACAGTACTGTCCCAATGAACTTCAAGAAAGTCCTTCTAAATCTGCCACCTGCAAGTGCTATGGGGAAGTGTATTCCATGAACTCGGGGAGAGTTACATTCTACAGCTGTGATGACACTACGAATACAGAACAAAACCCAGTGGGCCTTGAACAGCTATTTATAGTCCCGGAATTTACCCTAGTGGCATCTCCTGGGTTCAGCTACTGAATTTAGGTTTTCAAATTTTGGTCCAGATTGCCTTTCTTTTAACTCTACTATTACATCTCCTTGACTAACATAGTGATTGGGGAAAAAAAAAAAAAAAAAATAATTGAAAACTGTCTATTCAATAGCATCTCCTTGCCCCAATGGCTTAAAACGCTTGTACTCTTTTTAAAATGTTTATATATAGCTGGGCTGCTGAGCTATACTTACTGCGGCAAGTCTTCCACCTGCTGGACAAAAGTCAGCACTAAGCTTCCGTAACAGGAAACAGATGCAACAAATATCTGAGAGCAACACAATGACAGAAGGAAAAAAAAAAATGTGAAGGCAGCATCGAGGTGCCCTTGTTCTTATTTAAGTGCAGTAAGCAAATAAAGGTGAAAATTCACCCATCACAATAAAGGGAGACAGAGGTCAAGCACCTGTGGCGGAGGCTGTTCCACTTCTCCAGTATTCCTCGTTTTACAAACTGTTTCTACAAGGTCTCTTTACTTGTGCTTTTACAAAGGACCTGCATTACTTGAAATGGAAATACTACTGGCCTTCTGCCTTTTGAGTTGTTCTGGGTTGGTAACTGCCCTCATAAGCAGGTAGAGAAATTTCCCTCTTTGTATTCTTTGCCTAGCTCAGGTGGCTGGCTCACTCAGAACATCATGTATTCTGTGATCCTAAACCAGCTGGGCATTTGCCAGATTCCCATGCCCTCGAGCAGATTCAGACGGGATGCCAGGCTGAGCGCTGAAGGCTTTGCACTCCCGGATCCCGAGGGAGCAGGACTGCTCCCTGCGCCCCCGGGGACAGGAGCGATGGAGCCGTGCCCGAGGGTGGGGAGGGGGAGATGCTGCTTCCTGCGCGACCTGCATCTCAATAAGACGTGGAAAAGGCTTTCAGCAGCGTGCAGCTCTGTGTCAAACCAGAGGGTGTTATCTACTAATTCAAAAAACAGGAACATGGTCTTAACTAAAGTTCACTTAGATCTTTCAAAGCTCAACTACCTTTTTTATTATGTAGCTTGCTTTGAGACCCCCAGCAGCATTTTTCCCTGAGGTATTGCCTAAGCCTTGAACCAATCAAGGATGCGAAAGGAGAGGCTGCAGGTCTCCTTTGGTGTTATTCACTCTCTTCTAAAATGTACACATCATCAAGATGGGGGAAGGTTGTGAAACTGCAACCAAAGTAAGGAAAAGATGGGCTACAGAGTCTTGTGGGAGCATTCAGAAATCTTAAATGAGATTAGCAGACATTAGTAATAATGAAAGATGAGCCATGATATGAACTTTATCATTTCTAGATCTTGATAACAAAAGTTTTTTGGTTTTGAGGGTTTTTGTTTTGTTGTTTGTTTGGGTTTTTTTTGGCATAGAAAATTATATTCATTACACTGTCCTTAATGGTTACAAGCAAAAACAGGTCTCAGTGTTTCAAAATTAATCCTCAGAAATTAAAGACCAAAAAAAGGTGCAGATGAAGCATACAGGAGACCTCATATTTTATGTTGCCAAAGGCACCACAAAACAGTCCTCCCCATATATCTGTACATATGTGAACACAAATGCATATAGAGATTTGTATCTGTATCAGCTATCTTAAAGGGTCAGTTCACAAAGTTAAACATAGTTTAGTGATAACAGTTGCAAGAAAATAATTTTTAATGCATTATAATTTCTAAATTACACAGTTCCTCAAGAAGCCTAAATCTGAGAGACAAATCATTTCAAAAGTAAATAATATTACATAGAAGGAAACTAATTACAATCATAAAAAAAAAAAAAATAAAGCCATAAAATAATCATAAAGGAAATGTGATAGGAAAAGATTAAGAATTATTTTTAAGTAAACCAAGAATAAAGACAATGCAATGGTGTTATCATAAATTTTCTGTGATAATTTGGATGCAGAAGAAATGTACAGTGAATAGTTCACTAGCTTGTTTTAAGCATGGTAAATCAGATGCAGTCATACCATAAGGCTGATGAATTTCTATTTTTTTTCCAGAAAATTTTAAGTAGGTTTCTAAATAAAGCTTTAAAGTTGGATATTATTTGTTCAACAGGCTTGGAACACATTTTAGGAAAGCAAGTGGCAGAGGAATACTTCCCAATTTTCAGGTCAGAGGATGCCACAAAATACTCAGAAGAATTAAAGAAAGTCAGTCTCCACCATTAATAGTAAAAGTAACTGAGATATCTTCAATGCTAGAGGACCTGCCAACATCTAAAAAATCCTGGAGAGAATAAAACAGTGCCAGCAGCAGCACTAAGTCCATAAGAAAACCAAGAACAGTAATTACATGCTAATTTATGTGTATTTACATTAGATCATAGGAACTGGTTTGATAGATTTCTTGATGTCATTACAAGTCCAGCTGATAAGTAACAAATAGTGTCAGCGCAGCATGTTCAGATCACCAAATTAAAGCAGTTTCATACTTCTCCACCCATGCTCTCATCACTCTTACTGGATGAAAGCCAAAGTCCAGGCTGGCTGTGTAATTCCCGTCCAAAAGCACTGACGTGCTTACAAGCAGGGTATGCTCAGCACTGAACTGACATAACCACGAGGTATCAGAACATAAACCATTTTCAGCGGGAGTCCGTGGGATCAGTTCTTGCCATCTCCAACTCAATGCTTCTGGAACGAATAAGTCACTAGAGAAGACAAGAAGACTGGGAAAAGGCAAATAACAGAAAGGGTAGAGTTCACTGATACAGACCAATCAAGATCACATGGCAACATGGACACAAGCAACCCCAACTCACTTTAAGATAAGCAAATGAAAGTCATGCATACCAACAAAGACAATGACTTGGCTCTGGTGATCAGAAACACTGAAAAGTCTTCAGATTAGCATGGAGTTTTAGTAAATCCTGTGCCCAGAGGGGCTACTGTGCTTCTGAGATGTTTAAAACAAAAAATACGAAGCAGGAGCAGAAAATAGGAGCACAGTTATTCCTTTAGCTCTGTGTTTGGCAGTGTTGTATCTTTTTTTTTTTTTAATTTATTTTTTTAAGTATAACCTGTTTTTAAGCGAATATGTTAAAAGAACATTGATCAGCTTCAATTACACCAAAAATGTGTACAGGGATGATTCAGAGGTTTGATGGTGCAGGACTCGGAGACTTGATCTTCTCAGCTTAACGGAGAAAAGGTGAAGCAATGATTTGATCATGTTCTTTAAGAACCTGGATGGAAAACAGTGGCACTGAAACATTTTTCAAGCTAGCAACAAAGACATAGTAAGACCTGAAGGCTGAAAGTTCAAGTCAAATATTAAGAAGAGAGAGAAGATAAATATTAACAATGACAGCTTACCTGTTGGTTAAACCACTTTTTCCCAATATTGAAGAGTAAATATCTAAGACTCTGAGATTACTCTGAATATTGAATATTGCAGTAATATGTATTTTTTTAATTGATGGACTTATATTGTATCTTATATTATTCAATTATATATTACTGTAATTTTCACTACAGGATATTGTTTTAAAATGACAAATAGATGAACAGTATCAGATTGTTTTAGATCTAACCATGACTTACACAAAGATGTCTGATTTTATTAAAATGGAAAAATGGTAATAATATTGTAAAAATAAATGTATTCAAGATGGAAATGCCTAGATGAGCTGTATGTCAAGTTACAGTTCACCAAATACTACTAGCAATGTAAGACTATTGATTGTTTTTGCATAAACTTCCAAAAAACCATCCTCAGCTATAGAAGATATCTGGAAAATAATATTTCCAAGGGATAAATTTTAACAATGGAAGGGAAAAAAATTCCTTAGAATAAAATTCTTGGAAAAGCTTAGACAAAGGTTTTGCAGTACGACTCTGAGGGGAAAAAATATACTAGGAAGATAACAACTAGTGTAAGCAAATAAACATCCTAATTTACACACCTCAGGTATCTAAAATTCTCAGTACTTCATTCGCAGAAAGAAAATTTAATATCTAAAATATTTTCATATCCCTTCATGTAGGAACATATGTGCATTGAATACACTAAAATGCTATTTACTGGCAATGATTTGCATCACTTTGTAAATCCTAAATCAAAGCCAAAACAAAAAAGGTTAAAATTAAAATATTCCTGTCCTGAAAGATCAGTTGTTTGGCCTTTTTTAAACTTCCTGTTTTGCTATATAGGAACTCTTCTTTATCACACTCGATTCACGGAACATGCTATTATTGTTTTGCTTTGCTTTACTCCCCATCAGCAAAAATACTACTGCACCTGAACAAGACTCTAAACCCCTTTTCCATGCCTGTTTTCTCACAGAATTAACTGACATCAGTAGATTGTTTGCTTTTAACCCTGACATCCCCCCTCCAACCTATTTTTGAAACAAATTTTATTTTAGGATGTCCTGACTCTGATACTAAATTGGAAACCCTGGTGTGAATTTTATAGAACACTATTTCCTTTTATAGAGGATGTTCACAGCTAATCTGTCATCTAAAGGGCAGACAGAGGCCAGAAGGTTAGGAAACTAAGACAGGTGGCCCAGTAGCAGCTTGAAATCTAAACTTTTTTTGCATTTTGTGCTTAATTATATTGCAAGGAATCTGAGTGTTTCTCACTGTACCATGTTTTATTAACACTAAAAAAAACTCAACTCTGTAACAGAATGGGCAAACAATGAGCAGAAGAACTTTCTTGCAAAACAGTTTTTCCACCCAAATAAAGATGGACAGCAAATTCCCTGTTTCCCACAGATCTTTTCCCAAGAAGTTATGCCAGGAAATGAAGAATCCGGGTTTGTTCAGGCTTCCCCTCAATGCTGCAAACACACACTTGTGTTTCTATGTTTGCAACACACTTTTAAAAAAACACACTTACCTAGTCAGCAAGTGATGTCAAGCCCCCATCATTCTATTATTATTGAAAATGTAATGGAATGAAATTATTGTTCAATACCACTTTTCAATCACTAAAAATTACTAGTGCTGTACTTGCCATCTAACCCAGTGTAAATGCACATCATGGCCACATTGTCACCAAAGCAGCCACCATCTGAAGATCTTTGACTCCTCCCTTTCTGTAGCCCATCAGCAGACTCCAGGAGGCACATGTAGTGTGTTTTTCCACAGGTCTTACATCCTGGTAAGACC
Source organism: Lanius collurio (assembly GCA_020086605.1). Classification (NCBI taxonomy): domain Eukaryota; kingdom Metazoa; phylum Chordata; class Aves; order Passeriformes; family Laniidae; genus Lanius; species Lanius collurio. Next base: position 27,744,899 of record JACBWW010000003.1, on the reverse strand, counting down.
AAGTGGTTCTGCAGACAAATAGTAGTTTGCCCTTGTTCGGACAAGACAGGTTGGAGATACAGGACCTAAGTCTGTAGAAGTGATCTTGCATCGAAGACAGCAGCAGAGAGAAATGGGTTACATGGCATCACACAGAGCTACCATGCCAAGATTGTACTTAACTCCATGTGCTGGTGCATTTAAGCAGTAATCAGGAAATAGGATTTCCACTGTGCCCCACCAAATTATACCACCAGGTATCACTCAAATTATGCAGTAAAAATCTTCTCTAGCTCCCAAAAAAATATATGGAGCAGCAGCAAGTCCTGCTTTGGACTTAAGATGCTATATTCAGCTCAACACCTGCAAATCTACATCACCCATAGCATCAAACACCAGCTCAACTAGAAGGCAGGATTTCCCCACAACCCACCCAAACAGCATGGAACACCCAAATATGCTCCAACAGCACATTTTCTTTCACACCTCTTTCACATCAGCCTTCCATTATACTGAAGGTTTTTATTTGGCCACACAATCTGACTTTGAAGGCATCAGTCAGCAAGTCTTCAGAAAAATTCCTCCTTTTTCGCAGAAAAGCAGCAGATTCAAACTTCTTTAGCAACAGTGCTGAACTCAAACACACAGATCCTACTAAAGACACAACCCAGAGTAGTGGGTTTTCAACTTACTGAAAAAGTTTCCCATTTTGTACACAAGTAACACTGTTTTATACCATTATCATGTTAAAGGCAGACACCAATCAAGTATTTGGGGAAGGGGCTTGCAAAACATAGAAAGAAAATAGAAATGTCTGTGTTTATGTGTATGTCTGCAAATGGGATGGAAGTAACTGTGTTAGTAAAAATAATTGCCATGACACAAAATAAGTGTTCATCTGTATTACATTGTTTCCATTTATTATCTACCACATATAAACTATTTTACTAAAAAGGATACACACTGCAGACAAAGTACAGAAAAGCAAGATAGGATGTACATTTTGAGAAAATTCCTGACTTTCTATTCCTGACAATTTCTCTGTCTTCCCAGACATGTAAGATAAACATAGCTAGACTGACTTCAGCATTATATGGTTTACAGCCCTCAGTCCCAAAATCTGCGAAAACCTGCATGCACTGAGACAAGATATTGAGAATGAAACCAAAAAAAATTGCTTTCCCCTTGTGTTATTCTACACTATCTCACCCATTAACAGTTTCTCACAGAAGTGTCTTTCTAATTTGGACTTTCTAATTTGTCTTTTCTAATAACAGTTTCTCACAAAAGTATTCTTTCTAATTTGGACTTCTTCAAGTAACACAAAATGAAATAATTTTTGAATCTATCAACAAATGCTGCAGCTTTCTGAAAACATATCTTCTTAATAGTTTTTTCAACACTTCTGATTTTAACGTGGGAGGTCTTTGAATACAAGAACAGTATGTCAGACAAATGGAAGACAAATTATATAAACTCAAGAACCATGATACTTGATCCATAAATGCCAAACTAATAGGCTTCGTGATTGTCTCTCCTCACAGTCGCCTTATACTCATTTTCTGCACAAAATTTGCCATCTCTTTTTTAAGGTAAAAGTGACAGTTCTATTAATTAAAAGGTTCTACAGTGATTATATATTTTTCTATTTGCTGAATTCGGGGCACACTATTTTATGTTATCTTGAAACATGTTTTTACACCAGTTAAATATAATTTGTCAGCAATTACTCTTATTTTGGTTTAGCATGTCCTTTGTTAATTAGAGTAGTTCTCTAATGCAATCTTGCCAAGTATTTTAGCTCTGGAGTTTGCAAGCCCCTAAGCTATCATCAGTTTCACAAGTTTCTTAATTTACACCTGCTGAGATAGGATCAGCAGACTTGAGTTTGTTTAAATGAAAATTTCTGTTTGGATTACAGAGGCTGCCTACCCATGGGCACACACGTTGGGATAAACAGCCACCATAGGTGGCCACTCTCCGAGTGAAAAAAAAATTGCAGAAAGTTGGCTGTACAGATAAAAGAAAATAAATGAAGGTATACTGCAAGACAAGCATTTGCATTTACTGTATTTCAAACAATACAACACTGACTTTGTTAAATTCAGTGTTACACTTCCATCAGCGTTATAAAGGTCTTTAAAGGCAAGGTAGTGCAGTGATGTTGTGTATGAGAGAGCAGTTACACACAGACTAAAATTTTCAAAACTGACTAGCAGCTGTTAGCCTATTTGTATCAATTTAATGTCTTATTTTCAAGAGTCCAAGAGTTCAGTTTTTGAGAAACACAAATCAAACAAAACCATTTGCACTTACATATGGTATAAATGCATGTTAGAGTATTTTAAAATTAATAGAAATTTTATTTTCTGGTTTGTTATTAATAATCTTTACCCCTAAGGTTGGTTTTCACTGAATCATTTTACTAGGAAGAATCAAGAACTCTTATTCATTAATTATGGGGAAAAAATTTAAATTGTATTCCCAGAAAGTACTTTAATGTTGTTTCTAAAGAAAAAGATAAAACAATAAAAAAATAAAAAAAAATATAGATTTGTTTTGAAAGAATCAGTCAAGTATAATAAAGTCAAATTTCCAACTAAAGAAATCTTCATTAAGTAAAACTTTACATAATATTATCACCTTTTCTGCAAATGCATTTATGATGAAAACAAATAATTCAGTCTAAAATGTTTGGATTAATCCAAAGAAAATTTACTCCTAATTTACATTGCCTGAAGACTTAAATACTTCATTGTGACTGGCTGTGTTAGGTACTTGTTTATATTGTTGGGGGTTTTTTTTTATTATGATTCGACTACCATGTTTGATTTAGAGATTTGCTCCCTACTGCAATGCATTTAAATAAATTTGGCTACAAGGAGCATAACATGATAACCTGGCCATGTAAAAGGTTAAAGTCAACAATTACAAAGCTTTTAGTTGTGAAAACAACCAGTAAATCTTGAGGCAAGCCAATAACATTTTCTTCTACTTTCTCACCAATTAAGTGAGATCCTCTTTCCCAGTCTGAGGTGCATGTAGGTTATCAGGTGTGTGTGTGCTTTCAGGATTAGTCGTGTTCATGGCAATACAATTAGCCTGAGGAACTGGGAAGAGTTTACACTGTCCAAGTCCAGCTTTTCCATGCTCCATCTCTCATGTCACAAAATACTACACAGTCATTTCACTTCCACTGATTGCTGCCTAAACATGCAACTACAGCAATAATTATGAATCATGGCTAGAGTGTATTAGACAAGGTCAGTGTCTTTGGCTCTAATAGACATTAAATAAATGACTTAACATAAGTCATCTCTGTTTCTCAATCTCTTCAGAAGACATGACTGTGGAAATACTCACATGGGGATAGAGTCAAGAAAAACACCAATAGGCTTTATAAGCAGAGGAAAAGAGTTCTAGACCTATGATGTTTTTCCCTGCAATTCACTTACTATTTTTCTCTAAAAAGAACTGCTACAGCAGTGATATTGCACTCAGCACTGCTGTGGCTGCACATCAAATCTTGTGTTCATTTTGGGCCCCTCACTGCTAGAAAGACATTGAGGTACTGGAACATATCCAGAGAAAGGTAACAGAGCTGGTGAAGGGCCTGAGCATGAGTCTCATGAGGAGCAGCTGAGGGAGCTGGGGTTGTTCAGTCTGGAGAAAAGGAGGCTCAGGGGGGACCTCATCACTCTCTAGAACTACCTGAAAGGAGGCTATAGAGAGATGGGCTTTATTCTCTTCTCCCAGGTAACAAGTGACAGAATGAGAGGAAATGGCCTCAGGTTGTGCCAGGGGAGGTTTAGATTGGATATTAAGAAAAAAATCTTCATAGAAGGGGTTGTCAAGCATTGAAACTGGCTGCCCAGGGAAGTGGTGGATTCACCATCCCTGGAGGTATTTAAAAGGCATGCAGATGTGGCACTCAGGGACATAGTTTATTGGTGGACTTGGCAGTGCTGGGTTAGCAGCTGGACTCAATGAAAGAAGTCTTTTCCAACCCAAAAGTTTCTATAATTCTAAGGACATGCCCTTCTCTCTTCAACAGCTAGCACTTTGCTATTAAGGAACTCTCTGCAGGAGACTGCCAGCAAACAGAGGTATCAAGTACTTTATTTAACAGGCACTAAATTGTGAAAAACACATATTCAATAAATTTTCCAGGTAAGATGCCATAGCAAAAAAAAAATGAAAGGTGATATTTTTTTATATTTTTATGCACATATATACACAATTCTTTCCACTGTAATACATGCAGAAAACTGTACTCTTGTGATAGTTTTTCTCCCTATATGCTTCCAAAAATCATAACTTCTCTTAAATAGGAAGGTACCGGGTATTATTTTTCCTTTACTCAAACCTCTGACTTTTGTCAGTAGCTTTTTCCAGTCATTTGTTATGGGTAGTCTCTTAATTACAATCTTCACTGGGGAGTTTTTTCTGCTGTACTTAATTATACAGTATCTAGTGTGGGGCTCCTTTCTGGTTGTCCTCTTCCATGATGCAAATGATAATCTTAAAACAATGTGATGTTATAGGAGCAGAAATATAAAGTTCAGGCCAATTTTGTTCTGAAAATTTCCCACTTGCTCTATGAGTTTAACTATAAATTCAGAGTCTCATCTTTGCTTTAGAAAAATTTTCACTTTAAATTTGCAGAAACAACTATGCAGTAGATGACTTAAACTTTCTGAGCACACATTACAGAGATTAGTGAGGTCAGGTATACACTGAGGACAAGATGTGGCCCTGCATGATGACTCTTCATGTTAATGAAAATATTAATATAAAAATATTCATGCAAATTATAAAATGGAGTCACACAGTGCATATATTGCAGGAACTGATGATGGATATTCAGCAGCATGTGGTGCTCTCTGTGAAATTTCACTATGTGAAATATTTAATAAACTAATTTCTGTAAAATTACATATCATCTCATGAACAATACATTATATTCCCTACCACTGCCAAGAGGAGGTGCCTGCTCCTGTACAGGGGCTCTCAAGATGGGGGAGAGCATGTGAGGTTACTGATGGTGAAATGAGGAAGACATTTGAGGGGGCTGAGAACCCGGGATTTTTTTTAGAGGAGCAAGTGAAAAGGGAGGTGGTGGAGTCCTTTAGTGCACAGCTGGGTGAGGGGAATGCCCTGAGGAGCCACCAGACAGGAATTCCCTGTGGTATTTAGTTGTACCTAGTTCAGTTTTTTTGCCTGCAGTCTGTTGCACACCATTCCCTCACTGCTGGGATCCAACTCAAGAAACAAGGGAGCACCCTACTGTCATACCCTGTTAACACAGTTGAAGAGCTTCATGCTGTTTTGTTCATAAAGAAAAACACCAAAATGCATGTCATGACAATCTCTGAAATATTATTTGATCACACCATATTTTTACATTGTGAAAACAATTGCTTAAATCTAGAACAATTCCATTTGCATTGAAAACACTAATGGGTATTTTATTTCTGTTAGGGGGGAAATAAGTTTAGATAAATAATTTTGCCTTGTGACCAAAGAGAATAAATGATCACCATCTTTTCATTTGTAAGTAGAAATTGAGTCTTCACTTTCTACTCACAAATGATGTTTTCAAAGCTCTGCCCCCACAATAGGTTATCTCTTTCTTCAAGTGTGGTGTGCAGACATAGATGCAGTGCTCACCTGAGGTCTATAGGGAAATAATTAACTCCTGGGTGTCACACATGTTCTTCCTCATGCTTGCCAAGATGACCTCTGGTTTTCTGGTTGGTTTTTTTTTTTTTTTCACAGCAGCTTTGTTGACTCAGATCATTTAGAATGTGATGAAAAAGGAAAGAGATTAAGGTAATGTATTTTATTTTACACTGCAGGGGACTGGGAATGTAACTGCAGTCAGTTATTACATCTCAGATGGGGTGCAGTAATTCCCCACCAAGAAACAGCAACTACTCAAACTATTCCAACTGAACTATTCATAACTCCCAGTATTCTGCTGAATAAATGGCTTGATTCAGAAGCAACTGTTGCCTTAAGATTCTCCCCCTTCTCTTTTGTAACAGCATTCACAAAGTCAGCTTTTCTTTTACTTAAATTTGTGCATTTATTGTTTGTGCTTTCTTGCTGTTGTACTTGCTGATATCAATTTACCAGGATAATTTTTGCTTCTAATTTTATCGTTTAAAATGTTTTCAGCCCTACCCAGAAATTTTGTTAAGTATAGCCTATAGTCTCTGCTCTTGACTCATTAAATGCAAAAAGTAAAGAAATGTGCCTGTATAATTATTCCATTGGAAAGAACTTCTATAGGTGAAGGCACTGGTAAGTGTTCTTAACTGTGATTTAGTCTGGTCCATGTCTCCCCAGTTTAGGAGAAAGTAACATATACCAACATTAAAACTTTTAATATCATCAAGCTACATATAGTGTTTCTCCCTTAAACATTCAGCCACTTACTCTGCTAACACAGAAAATCATGAAAAAATTTGTTCTTGAAAAATCTGTTTGTTTTTGTTTAGTTTCTTTATCTTCTCACTACTTGTAATGTTAACTGTCAGACAAATGTTGATTATCAGACAAATGTCAGGCTTTCCTTAAGAAAAATACTGTCCTTTATTATCTCGGGGAATCTTCTTCAGGGTTGTGAAAGAGAATGTCATGACTATCCTCACTAAGTTACCTCTGATTTTTAGATTTGCTACCATCAGTTTCCAACAGTGTCATTATTTTTAGAAAATTAGAGATTGCATAACTATTACTTTTGAAAAATTTAACAATGCCTAACAGTATAAAACTACTGATTTAAAGGCCTAATCTAATTGCCTAGTTACATTCTCACTTGGATCATTTTTCTCCTCACTTCTTGACTACTGTTATTTTTTCCATTAGTCGCCCTTCCTCAGTGCTTTGTATTTAAATGCTATAAATACAGTGCAATGCTTCAGAGGATGGTCTCCTTTGCTCCTGCTGTAAGAGGAGGAAAAACTTGTTTGACAAATGAGCCTTCCAAGCTGAGACACTCGTAGTTAAAACTGACACTGTTTGCCTTCCTGTCATCAAGGATAACAGAGGAAAACTTTGGAAATCAGTTTGTTTCTCTTTAAAGTAAGTCATGAGAACTCATGGAGTTTACAGATACTGGAAAATATCTGTAATTCCTGGATATTACTGTAGTTCTAATTTAGGAAGTATGAAGAGTCAAGTTAATGAGGTTTGTTTATATGGGACATCACAACACTGTTATTGTTATTCATCACTTGGCACAAAGGGGAACTTGGAACCTTTCCAGGCAATCTACAAATCAGAGTAATTTCTCAAAATACTTGAGACAGCTGAAGAGGCAACATCAGAAACTGAGCTTTATCTAGCTCAGACACTGGGATTCACTCCCAGGCTTTAACTTAGGAACACTTCAGATCTGTGATAAATTTAGCTCCAAAAGGAGCTACTTACACTGCAGGAGCAATTGCATATTCCAGCCAGGGTGCTCCTCCACAATGATGCAGGTCTTCAAAATATCCCATGTGATGTCTGCCAGCCTCGTGTTATTGTCCTGAATACCCCTAGGACATCTCAGATTGTGTCAGGCCCTCAAGTTTAGAGAAGTACAGCATTATATTGAAGGTATTGGAGTCACAAAATCCACTGATTAAAAATATATTGTAAACCCTGAGACATTATTTCTCAGGATGCAGATGAGAACATAGAACACCAAAATGATTACAAACTTTTCCAAAACTCAGGAATACGCTGTGGCCTTATTGATGATGTAAATTCAACAACAAACTTAAAGGCAATCTTATTGTCATCTAGCTACAAAATGTTTAAAAATTCTGCCTCTTCTTTTGATATTTACTGTTATTTTATCCTTAGCAGAGGTAAGGATTCTCTAAACCATGAATAAAAATTAGTAGAAAGTCTGAAAAAGTATCTTAAAAGATTAGTACATACCACAATACATACTTGCCTATAAAGACTGTTTGATAAGGTTTTCTCTACGGGAATACAAACTTACATAAGATAGCAGACCATAGGAAAAGTCTGTTGGGTTTTCTTTCAGATCTCTAACCTCAATAAAATATAAAAACATTTATATTGAGAGAAAAAGATTCAGCCTATTAAAAATGTCCCCTAATAACTTTGTGAAATGTATTATGGTTACAGATCATCCATGCCGTGTTTCAGACTCCAGACCACAAAGGAGTGTCATGAAGGCAGCACCACTGTTACTGACACGAGTGGTAAACTGGTCATAGCTGCAAACCAAAAAAGAGGAGTAACTTGTCACTGGCAAAGTGCTCTGGACATTCTAAATGGAAAAGTGACTTATATAGGAAACATAGCAGTGAAGAAAACCAGTCTTTCCCTGAGGAAGAGGGGACTGCTTCATTTCCAGGCTGCAGAGGTGAGGAACAGTGTTGGTTACACTGCAGAAGGAATCACATGAATTTCTAACATTTCAATTCGGGGAAAATTCTAATCTTATGTGCACTTCCAGCCACACTTGCCATTAGCAGATTACAACAAAGGAGAGTACAAGCAACCAATATTTCTCCTACACACAATAAATTCTTAGCAGTGTAAAATGAAAAGCAAAGTATTACATAAAACTAAAGTACAATAAACAAATGGATTGTGGATGATGAAGGGCAGCTACCTGTCCTGCTGAAGCTGAGGATTTGTGTAGTTATTTCTGCAATTCTGCAGTCATGTGTGCACTGCAAATTACATGAAGGCCATTTGGGAACAGTGAAATGAAAAATCTTGCCCAAGGATGTGAGTTGTAGCCAGGGACTGTTGGACAAATAGAGGAAATAGCACAATTATGTCAAGGTTGTCAGGCAACAGAACAAGCCTGAACATGTTATGTTGCATTGCTGCTGTGGGTGGCTTCTCTACAGCAGTAAGTTCTTGTTGACTGAATTACTCACAGATCGTATATTTTGATAGCAATTAGTAGTCACTTTGAATTACTTCATGTATTCCAGGTTAATCTAGATACTTCAGCCTGTCTGGCATTAAGGTTGCTAGGAATGCAAGAGCATTCATTTCCAACTTACCCCTAAAAGGTTTCAGGTATCTGTGACACCAATTTTTTTAAATTCTGCTAAAACTAAATATCTATAAATACAAGCAAGCAACTTTCTCTTTGATCCTGAATATAGACTGTGTAAAACACACGGCATTTTTTTTTCCTAAAAAAATCTAATAAATCATAATCGCAATTATAAAAACTAACTTAAATCATCATCTTCTTCTATAGAAATTAAGATTATGCTACTACAAATTGTTGTCAAGTATTTTTTATACTTTCTCAGCCATCTAGTGGTCATGTTCCCTGGTGAGACTTCCCCTGATGGTAGGCAGCCTGGCTGCTCTTTGCATCAACCCAACTACATTTCTCAGCATGAAGCTTCCTGAGGGAAAATAGCTATTCAGGCTTTATTGTGCACCTTTGATTTTTTTTCTTTTTATGGAAAAATAGAATAGATAATTGTAAATTCTACTCCACATGTTTATAATGAGCAAAGAATGAAGCCAAATTAGTAACAGCAATTTTAACTCTAGAAAAGTTATAAGGTACTGCCACATTGCTGTTCTGGTACTTTGACCAGAGGGTTGCATGAACATTACTGTCAGAGCAAACTGGACTAAACAAAAAAAATAGTAGTTTAATTTGGATCAGTGTTGCTGCTTTTGTCACCTTGGAAGACAGTAGAATAAAAACCTCAGATTTGTCAGTCAGGGCTTTACCCTGATACAGGATTTTCAAATTAACCCTTTTCCTCTTTTAGAAGTGTTGCTCTGAGTTTGATTTCATTAAAGAAAAGTTTTATTCAAATCTTTTACTTGACATCTTGCTAAGGTTCTCAAATTTCTAAAGAAAGCGTTTCACTGAGTAACAGGCTGTTTTGGGAAAATGTCTGTCCTGAGACTAAATTCATCTGGATGAGGAATTTTGTAAGTTTTGAAAGACAAAGCCTAGTTTTCTGCCTCTCCCAACTAGAACAGCCTGTAAATGACTACAGAACAGACTATACTGAACAGACAAGTGATTCCCTAAGCTTACTTACATAAATACACCCACTCCTGAGTACAATAAACCCATCTGGATCCAGGTAGCTATCCCCCACATTAATGATACAGAGTGTAAATGATGCTACACTTGCTGGGAAGTTAGTAAAGCAGGCTTTAAGTGCTGAAACTGGAAATCAGACTCATGAATCAAACACTTGTCTCTCTAAGATTCCTTGTGGGATGCTAAGAACTCATTGAAGGAGAAAATGATCTCTTGCAGTCATTTCATATGCAGCAACAAAATAACAGCCTTGTTACTTTTCATATCTCCTGTGGGGATTTCCAGACTATATATGAGTAGGTACAAACCAGTGGCTTATTACCCAAGACATTACTCTGACCTATTCAGGAATAGCAAAATAAATATTTTCTTTTTTTGGTTTTTTTGGGGTTTTTTTGCCTCAGGTTTGACTTTCTCTAATATTCTGCTCTGCAATAATAAGTGTAGAGAAATAACTTGGGTAATTCTGTGTGAGAACAGAAGCAACAGCACTTATATCTTGACAAATTCTAGCAAGATTTCCATGCATTAAACAGCACACTAGAGGTTTAAGCTGTAACTCCAAAACAGTGGTGAATTGAGTCCATTCTTCTTAAAGGAAACCCAGGACACTGTGATTCAAGGTTCTCCTATCAGTACTAGAAAGTGTTTTTGCAGTAATACACTTTCAGTCATCACACCCAATTCAAAGGTATGAGAAATTTATACATATTGCAGTCTTCTGATGGCAAATCTGCTTCACTTTACTTAGGGAAACCAGTTTTCACTGTTGATTTTGGACAGAAAGAATGATCATAGGTTGACATCCAGAAAGACGATACATGTAAATCAAGAGAACACATGTAGTCTAGCTCACAGTAACTTGTAGGAGTAGTACTTTTCATTAAAACAATGAAAGCATAAAACAAAAAAATCAAGACTACATAACCTGACTGTACCTCAGCTATTCCCCAGTAGTAGTAATCTGTGCATTTGAAACCAGAATTTGTATGGTATCAAAGCATTCAGGTCCATGAATTCACAAATATTGGGTCACCTTTCCAGTTAATTTGAACGCAACCTTTACCCAGAAAAACATTCTAATATTCTTTATCTTTGTTCAACAGGGGACAAATTTTTGTTTTAAACAGGATGTGTGCAGGATAAATTTTGTTTCTAAAGGGCAATAACAAGAAGCTTTAAAGTAAATCAGACACCATAAAGTAATTCCACAATGCCTTGGAAAGAACCCAAGTCTTGCTGGTACCTAAATATATTCTCTGTGGGTAAATGGAGAGGCCACCCTCAATGTGAACAATAACTATATTCCCCTGATAACTCTATGGAATACTCTGTGAAATGAGTTCTCTCTGATAAGGAGAAGGATGGAAATTTACTTTCTCTGAACTGTTGCTTATTAAAATGCAGAAGATGCTGGTATCCTTCTTTAAACAAGGTAAATATTTATTTTGATGAAGAACTTTGTTTCCAAAACCTTACTTCAGCAATTTTCAATGACAGGTACCTGGAATTAATCTGTATCACAATACAGCTATGATACAAAAATGAATTATTTAATAGGGAGAGAACACAGCCATAATAAAAGAGCCTCAGTAGCTCAAACGTATTTACTTTGTTACTGCTCCACTATAGGTGAAAAATATGCCTAAAACAAATGTTCTAAAAGAGTCTGAGAACAGCTGGAAACAAATTTGCAATTTATTTAATTATGAAATTCCTGAAGACTGCACCAGGCCTCAGATATTTACTGATATCTCAAATGGCATTTCTATATTTGCTTGAAATGTGTATTCTTCCTCATGCTCTTGAGATTCTTTTTACTGAAGGGATCATAACACAGTAGTGTTTCAGTTTTATCAAGTGTCATGTGACATACACCATGACTTTTGGGTATTTCAGTTTCTTTACCTCAAAAGTTCAAAACTTATACC
>JACBWW010000003.1:27530770-27717945 GCA_020086605.1 Lanius collurio | reverse complement strand
TTAGCGTTGTGCCGAGATAGTACTCTGAGAGGCACAAGCGACTTCTTCTGCAGGCAGATTTGGGATGTAGCTTGGCAATAACAAGACAAATCATCTGTGCTTCCCCCTTCAGCTTCTTACCCTGTCGTGCTATCTGAGCATATTTCCTCTCATAAACCCAGGAGAGATCTAACCTCGTGAGACAGTAGGATACTGAACCCAGAGTAAAGCCTATGATACATACATATACCATATCCCACTTTTTCATACATCCTAGTAAAGCTATTCAGTTTCTGTCAAAATTGTAAATACTTACTGTATGTAGTCGTTATTAAGAAGTTGAATTTTGCAGTACCTGTTGCTTATTGCATTGCATTATCAGGATTTCTCTGATTGACCCGAATAAATAAACGGTAAATACAAACATAGGTTTGAAAAATGTCCATCACTTCAGAATAAACAGATATTCTATCTCAGTGCCATTTATGGTCTCCTTTGGCACATAAACTAATGTAGAATACGGCATTTTCACGGACGCTTTGGTTAATATTTGTACTGTTATGTGGTGCTATTAAATGCATCAATGCTTATTTGAGAAACCGCTCAGCTTTAAACGGAAGATCAAAGGGGTTTATTTTGTTAAGGACACCTTTGTTTGGGTCGCCACTTTGATCAAATAAACCAATATTGTAAGAATTCTCACTGAAATTAAATGAATGGAGCCAGAATCACCAGTAGCGTATTCTGATATTGAATTTCCTGTTTCGCACAACGTAAAGCCTTCTCCTTTACACTTGACAGCCAGATATCCTAAAAAGAAGATCGTAGTAGTGGACAGGAGCTGCTAGGCACTAACACCGCTGAAGACAATTTTCGAGTCATTTTTACATTTAGCTTTCTGCTCCCCTCTATTTTTTAGAGATTATAAACAAGCTGCATGTTTCCAGCACTATGGTATAGCGTATTTATCCCTGTTGCAAGGAGTCTAAACTATTACCAAAAGATTGACACTGGCCTAAAACAAATCAGAAAGTTTTAATTTTCTTTTCCCCCATTCAAACACTCGCTCTAGAACAAAAAGAGGCAGTGATTCCAACAGCTCTGCTTTTTCTCCATATATTACATGCCGTAAAAAGTAGCGGAGGTGAAAAAAGTGATTCCCGCACATAGGTATGTTTAAATTCATCTCATACTGGTATATAATAACACCATTCTTGTAAAAGTATTATGCACTTGGAATTGATTGTAAAATAAATTAACTGGGACACTGCGCTTGCAAAGCCGACCATCAGCCCAGAACTGGAGGTAACCAGCAAAGCTCGTCGGGAATAAAATGCTTTTTCACTCCTTTTTAGTCCAGCGCATTTGGGACACTACCTTAGGCCGTACCCGGCTAAGGCTGGTGTGCTAATGGCTTTAATTTTATGGCTGAGGTTGTGACACTTGCCGACCCGACGCGCCGGGTACTCAGAGCTCTCAAACCCAGGCCAGCCGTGCCGAGAAGGGTCACGCACCGACGCATGGCCGATACCCAGAGAAAAGTCTGAATTAAACAGAATCCGAATAGTGTTTAAAGAAAACTCACGCAGGAGGAAAGCGTGTTCATTTTTCCCTGCAGATAACAGAATACTCAACTGAGGGAATAAGCAACATGACTTCCAAGCTAAACAAAACCCAAGTAGGTAACAACGTTCTGCTCTAAGGGAGCGGGTCCGTTTCCAGTGGTTCCCAGAGCAGCTCCCAGCTCGCGCCTCATTAATGACTAGGGCAAGACTAACCAACTAAGGAGTTTAAGCCGTAGGAGAGAATATTACCTTTTTTTTAACCAGTTGATCTTGTTAAAACGCCAAAATTTCCCTTTCACTCTAGTTAGCAGAAACATTTTCGTGAGCCAAGGGAACAAATCCAGCAGGGGCTTGTACTGAAAAAGTTCAGCGAGTAGAGGGATTGCTTGCAAATAAAGCTTACAGAAATTTTTAGGGCTGCCACTTTCAGCAGAAAAGAAAATGTTTTTCTATATAATGAACATGAGGTAATAAACTAAGCAGCTGTAGTTGACTTTGTTCGGGAGTTTTATTGAAACCGTTTCTACAGCTCACTGATCTGGGATCAAAGAAAGAAAGGTGTGTTTTGAATCTAAGCCGAGAAAGTAAAAGCTCCCTGGTTTGTACAGAAAATGTTGGCAGTTTGTGACCCTTCCTGTGCCCCTGGCGTCCTAGATAGATTATCTCACTTCTTTTCTAGCTTTTTGTTTTGACTGTGTAGGTATTTTCGAATTGTAATTTTAAAACACCCAGCACTGCGCTGCTCCTCAGCCCAGTCGCGCTCTGTGCTTAGACCTCACTTACCCGCAGCGTTTAATAGGGAGCTTCTTCTGACACTCCTGAAACCTTCGTGGTCGCACGACTCCTGGGGTCATTCGTTAACTTTCCCAACCTAACAATGCCACCAAGAGTTCATCCTTCTGATTTATTGACCTTTTAAACCCGCCGGTACACAGCGCAGGGGCGCGGAGTGGGGATCCTCCGGCGAGAGATGTGTTTCTATTTCAGGTCCATTACAGAATGCGGTGTTGGAAGTGGTGCTCCCAGCGTTATCAGAGCCGACCACAAATGCCACATGAAAAGCAGCAAACATCCGGAGGGTTTCCTGCAAATCGAGCAGTTTCCCAAGACAAGAGCCTTTTTTTTAAAAAAAACTTGTATTTAAAGGCAGCACTCGTTGCCTCTTTAAAGCTGTTCAAAACCACTAAATGAAAGCAGCCCAGCCCGACAGCGCTTCATAGTGCAAGAAATCTCCCCAAATGAAGACTTTTCGGGACATTGCATTAGGGAATTGAGTGTATTGCAAAAGCCCTGGTCAGGAAGGACACACTATTAAATGGAAAAAAATCAACCCCCCAAAATGAAAAATGTCCCTTTCAGAAACTCTATTTATAGAAACACCATTAATTACTTTACAGCAAAGCAATGGTCTCCAGCATCTAGAACGTTACTGCTTCGCCTGCCTCACTTTCATCTGCAAGTTGCTATCCAGCAAATGTACACAGACTTGAGGAAAGCTTGCGGCTCACAACTGCCCTCAGCATCCGAAGCGGAGCCGCTTCGCTGGAATCCCGTCCCGTCGCCGCGGGCCTGGGGGACAGGAAATTGGCTATGGGACTGCGCGGCCTCGCACAGGGAGCTCCCTGCATCTGTGCGCGGCTGCTTTGGGGGGCGTTAAGCAACAGTGTACCCGCAATTTAGGACTGAATGGCGTCCGGCGGGGGGGAGCGGGACGTACGCGACTCCCATTCCGAGGTAAGATCTCTTTCGCCTCCCGGCGGACACGAGCTGGGGCCCCCCGCCAGGTGATGCGCCCTGGCCGGCTGGGGGCGAGGCTTGGACCCGCGGCTGCCCCGCTCGGCCCTTTCTCCCGGTGATCCCGCTGGCTCCCCCTCGGGACGGGCCGCTCTCCCGCAGCCCCTGGACGCCGAGTTGAAGCGGGAAGTCTGAAAGCTGCTAAAGAGAAATGTCATAAATTTATCTACACGGGGGCCCCGCGCTCAGCCAAATCCCCCCGGGGTAGTGCAGGGATTGAGGTGTTTCCCTTTGGGCAGACTCAGCCCTGGGTCTAGCGAACGCACAGGAGGAAGGAGAGCCGTGGGCTACCACCCTATTTCTCTCATCCTTTCTTCTCGATGCTAAGAAATACGCTATTTACACATATCCATGCATCGTTCTTTCAGCTACATAGTGCCATGTACCGTGCCCGTGTCACTACAGTGAAGGACGCTCAGAAAACTTCCTAGTCGGGAGGAAATGGCTTTTCAATGACGTTATCGAACGTTAATGTTGAATTCTGATGGTACACGTCCTGGAGGACCTGCGGAGCAGGAGAGAGCCTGGACCATGCCTTCTCCCAGGAAGGGGTTAACTCTCGCCGACGGGACTGCTTGGGCTTGGCTCTAAGGCGACTGTAACGCCTTCGCTGCCCCCGTCGGAGGGCAGAACCCGAATGTATGGGAACCACTGGGAAGTGGCATGTTTAACTGACACGGGTGCTAGGTACTTCTGTAGTACCTCTTCCAGATAGACGATGTGTGGACCCAAATAAAGTTTGAATGACACTGAAATAACACTATTTTCATGAGGAAAGCATAGAAGTGACACTTTTCTCAAACTACTGACAGCACAATCTAGACTTAAGCCTCATCACCCTTTATACAAATAAATTTACATACTCCTTTAATATAAAGATCAATTAATGAGACTAATATCACAGATCTGTTGCATATTCCTCAGTAAACCAAAATTTCAGTAGTTTGGTTACATGAGTTCCCAACTTCATTCTGGTTTCAGTGCCCTTTGGTTTGAGAACCAGTTGCACAGGACCATGAAGTAGTACAGTAGCTGGGGTCAGTTAGAACTCCCCTACACCTGAATTTCCAAGAACAGAAGTCCTACTACTTTTAGGTATATACAAGTCATTAAATAAAAGGGGGAAAAAAGGAAAAAAAAAATAGAATGCTTTATACAATGCTGGAGCTGCTCCAAAAGTTCAGGGATCTGATCTGACCTAGGCAATTTGGCCCAGCCTCTGTTTGTGTTTATGCTGGTATTATGTCAGTGGAGCTACTGCTAACTTGTTCTACTGTAAGATTTATTCTGACACACTAGATATCGCAGTGATGGACTAGTCAAAGACAAGTCATGTAACTGTAGAATTAAAAAGCTGACCCCAGTTACCTTGAAGTGAAAAAAAAATGCTTCACTGGTATCACTCAGCTCCTAGAATACCCTTAATAAGGCCAGAAGAATGAATGTCATAGATATTCTCTAGAAGGTAGGTTTTACTCTGTATATAATGCTATTGCAGTTTTGTAATACATTTCTATACCTTGCTTTATTTAGTAGGCAGCAATATTTTACAGTAATTTCAAAGGGTGAAGTTTGTTGTCATTAGCCAGAATAAAAACGTTTTGTTATACAAATGAGAAAGTGGCTGCACTTGGGACTGGGCAGTTACTTCCAACATGACAGTTACTCATGGTCACAGAAGAGATGATCTGTGATTTTAGCATATGGAAACAATCCCATGCTAGCTGTTTAGAAGTAAGTTAGAAGTACTAATAAAAACACTAAATGAAGACTAAATCCAAATGTTGACAAATTGCCATCTGCAGTTCTGATGAATCAGCAGTGATGTGCAGGTTAGATCAGAGAGAAGCTAAGAATGGATTTAGATCCTCTACAAGACTAAAGATGAATAAAACCTTTTTTCAAAATGGACATTATGATACATTTATTTTAAAATAGATTCATAGTCCCTGAAATTAGAAACATTGTTAATGTTGTTTTAAAATACCTATTTTGTTACTTGACCAGAAAGGGTATTAAGCAAAACATAGGAATACAAAATATGTTATTGTTTAAAAGAAATTGTTTAAGGTTCTAATTTTAAAATGTGCACAGTGGAAATGCTCTGGATTTTCATATCTTTGCAATTACCTTCAGTGGTAAAGTGCATAACAGATGATGCTTGGCATTTATTTAGTTAAATAAACTACAAAAAGAAAAAAAAAGCCTCATCAGACAGTTGGAAGGTTTGAAAAATTAGTTTGGTTTCATTTCTTGATAGCTACAGCTGGTTTTTTTATATTTGTTTTCTTCGTGTATTTTTAATGCATAAAGTGAATTTTAATTTTCATGTTGATTGTTTTTACATTAGTTTATTAATATTAGTTCAAATCTCAATCATTTTCCATTTAAATATAATTTGAAGTTGCAGATTATAACAAAAAGACATCTGTACATCTTCCAAATCCAAAGCAGTCAATCTGATCATGTTTCTAACACTGCCACACTCACAGTACTCTCACTGACACATATCTGCTTGCTCTACAGGGCACAATTTAATCTACAATTTCTCTGCCTAGAACAATTAATATTTAGAGTTCTGAACACCTTTGACTGCCACTGAGCCATGAGAAAGAAGGAAACAGCTCCTCATGGGATCATGCCTGGCACAAAAAGTAACAACATAAAAAAGACAGCTAAGCTTCACAAACCTCCAAGCTAAGCTGAACAATGCAGGTGGGTGGTTTTTTTCATCCAGTCATTATCACCTGGGCTTGAGGTATGTTCAGAATTGCCTAGCTACAGTTCAGCAGTCACACCTATTTCACTTGCCTGGCCTATTGCTCTTTGAATAAAATCCAAGGCTGAAAGTCCCCTTTCCTCTTGCTTTGTCCCCTTAACATCACCTTTTTATCTTCACAACACCCTTTGAAGGGTATTTACTGAAAGGATGAGAGAGTGGTTATCACACAGAATGGAAAACTTAAAAAAAGAAGACCAGGAATTTCAATAAACTTTCTCTGTAGCTAGATCAAGGACTAGAGATCCTCACTCCTACTGCAAACAAGATGTAAGACGATTTCCACCCAGCTATCTCCAGTTTACCTGTTCCATTAAGATAGGATGCCTGTTTAACTGAGTTCTCTATGTAAATGTTGCATGAACATTTAATTTAGAAACCTTGCTTTAATGGCATTTTCAGTTTTTTAAAAAATTATTCAAGTCTTGTTTAGGAGACAGTTTATGTAGAGCTAGATGTACAGTGTCAACAGACCTCTACCATTAAAGCCTGGAGGGGGGTGAATTTAGGAAGCAAGGTGGATTACTACACAGCTTTAATTTCTGGGTTTACATGGGTGTAAATACACTTGCCACAAAAGGACAGCCCATTCATGCTTCTTTGATTCACATCAGGTTCCTGCAAAATGTAAAGGTGGTAAATCACTCAGCACAGGATAAAAGGAAAAAAATCCTAAGAGGTATTAACAAACCACAAAGGCCGGAGTTGGAACTGAAGCACACCAAAATTATCTGACACAACAGAAATACCTAACTTTCTATAGGTTTCTCTTTGCAGCAGTCTTCTAGCCTTCCCTCCCAGCTGGTGAAAAGTTGCAAGATTGATGTTGCAAGCCCTCTGCTACTCCAGGAAATAAGGATGACGAGTGTTGACAGTTGCTAGGAACACGGTGTATGTCAGCACTCACGAGTGCTCAAGTACTGTGAGGGTACCATTCAAAAATAAAATCTGAACTAATACAACCCAAACCACGAAGGTGGTTCGGTTGACAATCACTCACCAATCACCAGAGGGAGCCCATTTTCCCCAAAAGCCAGCATCTGTAGTACAGCCGACCTGCTGGGACCTCAGGACTACCCTGCTAAATACTCTTCAGCTGCTGGGAGGAGTAGCTGCCAGCTAAGGGAGCCACATTGACACACTGGGAACAGGAAATGACTGAGTGTAAAGGATTTTTGTAGCTGCTTGATTAGTACTTTCTGGGGCACAAAATGTTATTTATTGAAGAAGTTACTGCATTAGACTTTCAAATGGAATGTGCCTGAGAGAAACCAGTCATATATCCACAGCATGTCACTGGCAGATGTAAACATTTTATACTGTCCTAGGTAGGCTCCTTGTTACTGTTCCTTAGACTCTATTTTTGATATATTGCAATTGAATACCTTAAGACAGATTCTTGCAGGAAAATTATTGTTTTTTCAGTAGAAAAATAAAATTATTTCAAAGAAAGACCCTTCTCACTTTACCTTTCCTCAAGGGGAGAACCAGCCTTCTAATATATAAGTGTATCTCATACATTCTTTAAAGTCCAACTGAAAGACTTTGGTAATATAATTTGCATTTCAACTAAGCACAGAATTAAGTCTGAGCTCATAGCTAACACTGGAACATGTTCTCCTCAGGAAGGACCTGCAGCTCCTTCCAGGGTCAGACTGTGTGCACACAATGTTTGGAACAGGGCATGATACAGAGGTCCCTTGGCAGCTTTCAGAGCCTGACAGAGTTGTAAAAGTGGAGGTTATGTGTTGCTAGGCAGTTTGGTTTTTTGTTTTGGGTTTTTGGTTTTGGGTTTTTTTAATCTTTGGCCCATGAACACAAGATCTGTTTAGCAGCCAAACTCCCCTGCTGCCTATCTAAACAGGAAAATCTTGCTAGAGAAGACAGTTACATCAGCAAGCATGTGCTTCTGGCACTAGAAGATTACCTACAGTTTCATACCTTCTGGTATCTGTCCTTTTTTCCCCCTTCAATATAATGAAATATTATTAAGTTACAACTTTTGCATTTAGTATCTTCTGTGTTCATGCTTGTTTCTTAATAACCGATTAATAAATTTCCTCAGTACTTTTCACAGGTACTGTGAACCAACAGTCAGTAGATGCCACAGCACAGACCTGAACTAGTGACAAGTAAAAATCAAGCCGTATTGATTATTTCCCTGCCATAGAAGGCATATCTGTGGGTGCAATACTTTTAAAATTTCCTTTTCAGCTTTTCAATAGTGCAGCCACATATTTTTTTGCCACTTGTCAAGTTAATTCAGTAACAAAATCTAAGCAACAAAAATGTGATCTGGGTAAGTAATAGTAGTACATATGTTGCTAGTTAATAGCTGTCCAATTTTTTTAAAAATCAATTCTTAGAATTTTCTTTGCAGCCTGTAGCTTCAGAAACATCCTGAAATACAGTCAACTGATTTTTATTTAA
Source organism: Lanius collurio (assembly GCA_020086605.1). Classification (NCBI taxonomy): domain Eukaryota; kingdom Metazoa; phylum Chordata; class Aves; order Passeriformes; family Laniidae; genus Lanius; species Lanius collurio. The sequence goes on along the minus strand of JACBWW010000003.1, from coordinate 27,709,398 downwards.
AGATGTGATTACAGAATTAAGTCTGGCTCTATCACCCATCTTTGGAAGGGTTCCATATTAATGGGTACTCCCTGGTCCTTCACAGATACTGAACCCCAACACAGCATTAGCTAGACACTAACCTACCAGAACTTCACTTTGTGGCAGCAGCAAATTAATCTGAAATTGAAACAAGAAGATAAAACAAAGATATTCACTTACTTAATTACATACAGGAATGAATATGGAATCTGGGAAATTCCTTTGGCAGGTGCATACAGGGTTTATGTCTCAAAAGAAAGCTCTTAGTATTAAACACATACAAAATGAAAATATATTCAATGGTTAATTTTTACAATAAAGAGTTAAGTTACAGATCTTTTGGTGGTATGATTACTGATTTTATACATGTCTTTATAAACCACAGCCTTTTGCGTCATTGGCTCAATGTGAAATTTCAAATTTCCTGTTTCAAAATTTCCTCAAGCAAAAACAAATACTACTGCTCTTAGCTACCTGTAAGTGATTAGTAAGCATGGATTATTATTCAAAGAGAAAAATTACTCAAAACCATTTTTCCTTTGCTAGTGATTTTCAATAAAATATAAATTTAAGAAATCTGTATTTGAAAACTGGTGGACTGTGATGTATGTTCAGATGCTGTCTCAAACAGAAGCAGATTACTTGTACAGCCTTTGCATAAATACCTTTCCAGCTTTCCCTGTACTTTCATGTGTTGAATTGATTGGGTTAAAATCATAATGATGAGAAGAGGTATAAGACGTGTATTTTTTCTTACAGTGCTATAGTAAAACACTAAGAGGGTTTTTAATGTAGTTCTCTAAGAAGTGAGAGTTTAGATAGCTGCAATGGCACAGTTTACAAAAACTTCAAATGTAATGCTGAAGTATCCAGATGTCCAAGATGTATACATAATTAAGATTAAAACAAACCCCTTTGTTATAAAGACAAAGACACAGACTGCTGATTATTGACTGCTTTCACAAAGCACAGATTATTACTCATCTTTACCCACACTACAAGAGTTTATAGGTTCACATACATGCAATGTGATTTCATGATGAAAATAAGCATGCATTAAAATCATTGTTTATATAGTTGTAGGTCAGAACCCATCCTACAATACTGAAAAAAGAGGTGAGTAGAAAGACATCTGTATGACAAAATTTGATAGAGATACAGTGAAAAAATTACTTTTCCAGCTCCACAACTACTAGTGATAGAATTAGTAAATAAATAATTTTATGCATATTAACAGAAAGAATTTAAGTAATAATGTGGATTAAATAAAAGGCTTGGCACCAGAAGTAGTTTGGACATATCACTGAGAAGATCACAAAGTGTTCAAGGCTGCATTTTAAATTTCCAGCCAGAACCAATATATCTCTCCTAGTTGCTTTACAGGTGTAATACATTCACGAGGGAAAATTTTCTTTCAAGAACTAATTATTTTATCCACCATTCTGGTAAAAGTAATTAAAAAATGGATAACCAGCTTGAATCTTAGAAGAGGGTTGATTTTGTGGTTAGTAGTATTAAGACAGTTCTCCAGAAAGTAACAAATCAAAATCAATTCTATAAATTTCACAACAACAGAATATTAAAACTCCGAAGTTCTTGATTCCAAATGTTTAAATGCTTTTTTTTTTGTAAACCTAAGAGGAGGAGCTCTTGCCAAACCCTTGTTCCATGGAATAACCACACCTATAACAGAAGAATGATCCAGGAAGGAAGAAGCTGAGTGCTACCATTTCAGAAGATTTTCAAGGGACTACAACTGTGCAGACCAAGATCACAGAAGCAGCTGTAGCTTCAACTCTTTGTCACAAGCTAAATGGGACATTATTTTTAATGGCCATTGTATTAAGAACTAAGGCAAGACACTAAGGAGATACAACACTCCTTGAGAATTCCTATGTGGCTGAAACACTAGATAATCACCTAAAAGTGATGTTTATCAAGTCTGTGCCCACTGCTCTTACCTTGTAACTAAAGACATTCTGAAAAAAAAGAATCCATGCCTTTCATTTATTACCCAGGGTTTTTTTTGGTTTTTGTTTTTTTTTGGGGGGGGGGGGGGGTTTTTTTTTTTTTTTTTTTTTTTTTTTATGTCATCTCACTATCTCACTCCAAAGGGCATTTAAATTCTATTTTTCACCCAACAAATGCTTTACAAAGATATGTCAGCATTGTCAACACTTTTCCAGACTTTAGGAATTCAGGAGAAACAAATGTTTGAGCTAACTTGTCCAGAGTCACACAGAGCAGAAGGCAGCCTTGGATCATGTGCCTCTCCCTTTCCCTTCTCCTGTTTTAAGCACAGCTCCATGCTGAGCTTAGAGACTGGCTTTAGGCTCCATTTCTCCCACATTCCTGTTAAAACTCTGGCAGAATCAGAGCATCATTAGAAGTCTGTGGCAGATTTGTGTTTGGTAGGGTGCTTAGTCAGGGATTAGCATTAACAGGTTGATTACAGTCAGTTGGGAAAAGGGTCAATCAGTAGCCCAAAAGAAACTGAGTCATGAGGAACTCAAACCTTCCCTTCTACTGTGCATCCTGTGAGCTGTTCTGGAACTGCACCTTAACTCTCCTTTCTTTTAAGCATAATCATCTTTTTCCATGTTGATGCTAGAAAACTGCCAAGTGTCAAACAGTGTGCATGGAACAAAACTGTCATTATAGTACATGTACACACTATAGGATATAAATCAGTATTTGCTGTATACTACATTGGATTACATAACCAGTACTAGTGTAGCTATTTTATCCCATTATTTTCACTACAAAAAGCACAATGGTAAGCTGAAGTCTGATTTTAAAAGCATACCATCATCTCTGATTACAAGAAAAGCAAACCAGCAAATAATGAATAGTCAGCTAATTTTTATAGTTACTCTACTGCTGTCTAAGTGTTGTTGACTATGTACAATAAAATTCCAATTTAGATAACTTCTTTTGGCTCTTTAGAGTTTTGCTTACACAGTGACTTCATATTGCCTTATTTCAAGCTCTTAACTAAGGGATTCGAAATAGTTTGTTAAAGATAAGTAGGAAGAAACCCCTAGAAAAAAAAAGGTGTCTTTTTTTAATTTGTATTTTTAAGCTGTGAGTAATTCCAGTTGTGAATTACTAAACTACAGCTATACCCCCTCCAAGCAACAACTACATACAACTACATATAAAGGTTCCTTTATAAGTAATTTGCATAGAAATATTGAATATTTCCTCTACAAATATGTATAGTCATTAGAGATACACGTTGTTTGCACTGTTTCACAGATAACATTTTTCCTCTGTAGAAAAACTCACACAGAGAAAAATTTCAATAATAAATTTTTTATATGTATTTTCTTTGCAAAATGAAAATCAGAGGTTGTTTATCAGTGGTTCACTATCAAAATGGAAGGATTTCTTGACTGAAGTTTTATATAGATCAACCAGCTGTAAAAATAAAAGTTTTCCCAAGCTGACTGAAGAGGGCATTTATTTATTACAGTTACAAACTTCTAGAAAGTGAGAGGAGGCATCAAGAAATTTCAAAAACATGACTAATTAAAATTATCTTGAAATTTACATGTATGGCCCAAACATAGTAAGATGAAACTCAACATGAACCAATGCATGGTGTTTGAGTAAGGCAGGAATAATCTATATTGAAGATCAAGAACAAAAAAGTAAGAAGCAGTAACAAAGAAAAAAGTCTTGGGGGGTAGTTGTAGATGGCAAGGAAGTGAAAAAACCCACCACACTGGGCTATGTAGCTCTGCATGTTCTCTCCAGCCTGTGAAGCAACCTTCAGAAAGACAAGAGTTTTCACCTCCCTAGACAGTTGGTGCAGTAGAGATTAATATCCACTGAGGATAGGACAGAAAATCATTACTTAACCTGCATTAATAAAAATTTAGCTACAATGATAAGTAAAATGCTCCAAAGAAGTTGAAGACAGGGAAATGTTGGAATAGGCTGCCTATGGATAAAGCATTCTGGTTTTTATAAATAGAGATCAAATGCTTTTTAAAATCAGGTTGGCAAATCTTTTAAAAATGGGACACCTACAGTTGGTTTTGCTCCAGGTCACAGAATCACAGAATGGCTGAGGTTGGATGGGACCTCTGGAGGCCATCTAGTCCCACTCTCCCTCTCAAGTAGGGCCACCTAGAGCCAGTTGTTCAGGATGAAGTCGCCACAGCCTGTCTGGGCAACCTGTGAGGGGAAGACTAGTCAGCTCCTGCAGCTCCTTCTAGACTTAAGTTTTCTGAATGGACTGAAAAATTATTCTAATATTTATTTTTTTACTTTAAAACTTGCTAATTTATCTTCATTTTATATTTAAATCCTTATTTTACCATTTCAATTTAATAGCACAGCTTTGTTCGTTTAGGGGTTGGAAAAAAGCATTTCTAAAATAAAATAGAATAAATAGACCTTATTCCCAAGAATTATGCAACCAAATAACTTCTTGGCAGTATTCTCCTTGAGAAAACATTGTAACTGCAATTCTGATTTTGCATTGCACACTCAGATCATGCTATATCTTCCTAGTTTAATTTTCCACCTCAAGCATAATATACACTAGTCGCATTGGTCAGCCTTGTGATGAAGATAAGGCAGATGTTCCAGTCAGCTTTGATATCAAATGTCTCATAAGGTATTAAACCTTTCCAGTGAATGGAACAGAATAAGTCTTATTACTAATAACACATATTACTGATTGCTCGCACAAAGCTGTGAAAAACTAGTATTTAAAATTATAAGGGCTACACAAAGTAAGTATATTCTGAAAAGCCTATTTTCAAACGAGTTTCAGGGATTTCTTTCTAACCCAAATGTTGGAGTTAAAAAAGTTGAAATCAATACTCAAATTTGAAAATCATCCCAAAGAGAAAATGACAGAAATATGTTTTAAGGAAACATACACTTTCTTCCTCTCATTTAATAATCTAGAATCATATATGTTTAGTAATGACCTTGCAATTCGTATGCAAGTACATGACAGATCACAGGCAATTAACATCTCTGTAAGCATTTCTATCCTACCTCAATTTTGCTTTAAGATACACTGCTACATTTAGAATACCTTTCCTAAATAAACTCCAGAAGGTAAATACTTAAGACAATAGCAAATGAGGAGTGAACGAATGTAAGAACATCAAAGGTTCTTTGTGGGAGCTGAACCACAAGAGAAGCTTTGAACCCGGGTTAAAATGTCACAGGGTGCTACCTGAGCACAGCATTTATCAATTTAATTCCTTCAGAATCAACAAATAAACTTTGTGACAGAGATAAAGAAAATTTAAACCTGTGTTTCTTGAAGATGTCTTTGAAGTTACCTTATACCTTAATGTATAACTACCATTTTAGACACACTTTTTAGAACAGTTAAAAAAAATTCTCAGCCAAGCAATGAAAAGATGCAATCATATTGCATTCCAGACACAACATCTCCCGAAAAGCCTAATTATTATTAAATGGTAAAATAACAATAAAACTGGTTTTCATGTTACTGAGAATTTTGGGAAATAAATACCATTTTTCTACTCAAGTAGTGCATCCCTCTTTCCAACATGAACAACTACAGACATCAAATACACAACACTATCTAACAAAGTAAATAACACTACAGAAACTCAATTAATGCGAAATTCACAACACTAAAAAATATGCCCAGATCTATCAGCCAACCTTTTAATACAGGACTCCAAAACTGTGCTTGTGAATCTGAGTATTAGTAGCCAAAGCCTTGTTTGCTTTCATACCTGTACTTAAAACAAAAAGCTTTCTTTCACTGGTACCAGTTCTTTGTACAGTAATGCATAGCTGGGAAGTGCTTCTAAAAGTCTCCCCCATGAAACCAACTCCATTTACTGAGGTATCAAAACAATAGTTTTTAAATTTGCTAAGTCTTGGTGAAATCCTATCCCACGAAAAGTACTGCCTCGGGACCTCCCTGTTCACACAGTGGAAGGATGGGCAGACAGCCTTAGTTATTGTTTTTCTTTTTCTCTTTTTTTGGATCCTCTCCACTTTGATGTTGTCTGAACTGCAGCAGACAAAAATACCAGCTACTGATGTACAATGAAGAGGGTGAGGAAAGTGAAGGTCGTCTTTCTCATGCTTCCCATAATCAGAGAATTCAAAGAAAAGAAAATGGCCTGTGATGATTTAATTGTAAATTAGAAAAAGTCATATTTTTCAGAAGATAGATGCATGGGAACAAGTATGATGGAAGAATACATTGGCATTCAAGATGCTGTTGAATATTTAGACAGGATATCAGCTTGACTTACAGTATAGAAATTTCTAGGCAGAATTTTTAGTTCTCTTAAAAATAAAGTAGTTTGGTTTTTTTTGTTTTTTTTTTTACCCAAGCACACCAAGAATGCTTCCAAGAATTTGTGAGTACAGTAACTAAAAAAGTTCTGGTAATCATCACAGTTTTAACAACTCGCTGCTGTACTCAGGCAGGTACGTTCATAGATACATTCACAGCATCAATCATTGCTTTTCCCACTTGCTAGAGAGACCAGTGCCACAGTCCACATGAAAACACGGCTTTGGCCAAATCCTATGGCTCTATGCTTGAATTTTACTTCAACCTACCACTCTCAGATATTTGGAATCAAGTCAGTGAAGATTTTAACTGCAAAGAATATCTGAAACACACAACAGCTATTGTTGAAACAGATGACATTGACATTGAAATAGTACATTTATGGAATTTTGTTTATTTTGCACCAGTATGTGAATAAGAAAACACACACTGTGTCTTTGAAGGAGTGAAGGGAGCTCAGTGCCCCACATGATGAAATGTAAAAGATTCTAAGTGATAGTTCTTAAAAGACATGGCTAATTTCTCTCAAGATGTAAGATTACCATGGTGGTCCAGAGTAGGGTATAGACAGTTTCATTTTATAGGCTGTTTTGCTCAAACATCCCTTCCCTGGAGAATCTGTCAATGACCAAGCACAACATGAAATATTTGGTAACAGATTTATAAAAAATCTACATTATTCATTTTGTACTTGGCATTAATACAGGAGAAGTTAATAGAAATTTCTGTTTAGGAAGTAGAAATCACATAGTTATGTAAACAGAATATATTTTCTGCAAGTATATGTTCTGCAAGTATCATGGAACCTGACAGGCTAAGACTCACTTCTGCAGAAGTCTTTCAGCTCTGCTTCAATAAATGTTATACTCCAGCACACACATTTTTATGAAAAACAGCTTTTAAATTGGACCCCCACGATCAAATGCTGCCTTCTTGAACACTGTCAAGCTTTATTGTTTGTTCTGATTTTCTGATAAAGAACTTGTTCTAGGGCTGTTTAGGAGAGACATTGCTGAATTTTAATCCAAAGAGTTTATGGACAATGTATGTACATTTTTGCTTCAGAAATACCTGGCAACAATGCTGTATAGTAATTTCAACCAGACTATCTGTGTAAAAGATAAGCAGATTTAGGCAAACATGCCTTTATCCAGGATTGCAATGCATACACAGAATCCTGAAAAGCTTCCAACTTCAGAAATTTGCTGTTTGTTTTGGAGCACCTATATCAATAACATCGAAACATACCACAAAGTTACTAACTGCTCTTCTGCCTGACAAAATTGAAAAGGAATGTTTTGCTTTTAAATCTGAGAAGGAATAAAACAAAAGGAAATGAATATGAACTGTTCACAGGATAAGTTAACAAGAAGAATCTAACAGTTAACTTCAGAGTTAACTTTAATTTTTGCTATGACAACAATTCTAGGATGTTTTCATGTCTGGAAAACTAAACTGTCTCTGCACTTTTGAAGGGAAAATTCCTTGAATACCATTCCATGTTTTCTCATATATCCTAACTCTGTAACTTCAAAATCTTAATTTGATTTTAAGGTGTTGTTAACACCTTTATGCTCTAAATAAAACAAGGTCACTTTTAAAATGGAGTCACATCTACTAAGAAGGAAAAAAAAGGATGCAAAACATACATGTGCTTGGCTGACAGTTACACAGCTGGGAATATGCTGGTACGCTGCCCCAGCACAGAGCTGAAAATTACACCCCAGAGAGCAGAGGTGGGAACTAAACACCAGATTGAGAACTATTATCATCCTTCCAGGTAAGAGACAGTCTTCCACTAGGTCTGTCTCTTTGAGTGTCTGTTCCACTATCTATTAATCATTCTTTGCCTGTTGCTTTCCTATGACATCTTGGCCACATCCGTGTGCATTATTTAACATTTTTCTCAATTGTGTCTTTCTTGTGTGTTAGATATAGGATGACACACTTCTTATTTTGTTTAAATATATGCCCATTGCAGTCAAAGGGGATATATTTAATCATATGATCCTTCTAATCACTGACATTCAGTATTCTGATTTTACTTTTGTTTTATTCCCTGTTATACAGCAGAGTTTTTTGTTAAATTACTAACCACATTTCTTTCCCATCAAACTGGTTTGCTTTTTTTTTTTTCATTTTTTGTCACCTCAGATTGCCTATGTTTGCAGAAGTTGGCTGACTATGATGACATGAATGAAAGCTTGAAAAGATAAATCCAAAGCTATGCAATATTTAGGATTAACGCCCCTTTCTACATTCAATATTCTCTTATAAAACAAGATCCTGAAAACAGAGTTCTCCAAATTCCAAACACAAAACAGACACACTCTCCATGAAACTATAATATGTAATACTGCTTTCTGCTAACAGGCAAAAGAGGATGTAGTTGGGATGCTTAAATGGAAAGAGCTTGATTGCTCTACCTCATGTAATAAAAATGGAGTGTTTCAGAAATGCAATACTAACAAAAAGTTAATAGCTAACTAAGAGTAGGAAACAAAGAATACCTGCCACTGAAACCAGCCAAATGCCACCAATATACTAAATAAAACTTGGAAATCTTTTATTGACTAGCAAACTCAGCATGTTGGAATAATAAGGAAGTTCAGAATTTCCTCTCTCATTTGGAGTGTCTTTGCAGAAATATCAGCTGGTAACTACATCAGGTTGTGCTATGTATAGCTTTGTTGATTTACTGAGGTCTTTAGAAAGCACACACCCAGTGTTTTTCTTCACATGAATAACCCCTATAGACAAACTGCCTAACATATGTAAAGTTTGGAGAATAAGAGAGAACACTCCTTTTTATATTTAGGTCACAAGAAAGGAGAATTGTTAAATTTCAGCATTACAAAATTGAGGCAATCTAATCTAGAGTTAATATCTAGCTATGCAAGTTATTCTCTAGACTTAAAAAGGAAAACTTCTTGCAACACAAAGTGCAGTTATGAAGAAAAATTGGAACACATTTTGTCATTCCAATCCTTTCAATTAATGTAATTTATCTGCTTTTATTTTTTTCTATATATATATTTTTCAATGTTAATTAATTTTTTAAACTATTATGTTTGATAGTGCTAAATGAAAGAAGCTAGTAATAAGAAAGTAAATGGAAACATTAAATAAACGATTGAGTGATCAAGGATTCCAAATTATTTTAATGTTTCAATTATTTGCATTACAGCAGTACTTTCAGAGACAGGGGATAATGCCTTTGTTTTCCAAAACACATCCAGTAAAATGAAACAAAACAAAACAAAGCAAAACCAAACAAAGCAAAACAAATCAAATCAAAACAGAAAAAACCCTGCCAACTATTATTATTCTTTTTGAAATTATATAGAGTTAAAAGTTGTATGATTCATTTTGTGTCATATTGCAAAATCTGTGGCAGAGTTCCAATTAAAACTTGGTCAGATGAAGAAAGAAATGCAGTCAGGTGATATTCACACAAGCACCCTTGTTAACATGGAAGTGTGGTGGTTGCTCTGCATCACACTAAGTCATCTCCTCTGCCCAGCTTGCTTTGCTCCTTCCTTCTTCACATGCACAAATTCTGCCCAGCTGTAAATGGGAGAAGGTGAGCAAAGGAGGAGGAAAAAATATGACACTGAGTTCTGAATAAATAAATTCATAGTTCTGATAAATTAGCATTTCTAATGGAAAAGAATTCATAAAGGAATTCAAGTCTAATTTCTTCAGAAAATTTCTAAAAATGTTGAATGCAAAACTGCATTTGGACTGGATCTTGCATGATGCCTACCAGCATGGAGAAATGTTCAGCATTCCTATTCCTTCTCAGCATTTCTGCAAATCTGCAGATATTTTTTTGAAGTTGCAGAAAGCTTCAAGGAAAGAAGTAGCAGATCTACAGATAACAGAATGATTTCTAAAAGCCATTAGCATTAGTACTCATCTAGCAAAAAATGCTGCGTGTATGGTGAAGGGTTTACTTTCCCAGAAGTGCTTGTGGGACTTAAGATTGCACAAAAGGGCTGTGAAATGTGTTTCCCTCAGTTCTGGCTCTTTGGTTCCTGGAGCCTCAGGTCACATTCAACTCATAGTTCCTATCAAGCTTTTCCCAAAGGACCTTTGGGCTCCTGCAGTAGCCAAACTTCCCTGGAACAGGAAACTCTATTTACACTGATGTCTTTAAGCCTGGTGCTCATCCATAAAAGGGAAAAATAATACTTTTAGGAAATGCATTTTTCTTAACCTTTAACAGACCACAAGTCAGTCTAAAATGCAAATTATATAAAAGGGAATTTTCACACAATCAAGCAAAACTATTTCTGAATAAGTAAAAAACCTTCATACCCCTGAAGTGCCTGCAACATTCTGACAGTGTGCAATGTTTTGACAGGAATGTCATAGAGAAAAATTTTCCATGTGTCATATGAAAGGAAGGCTATCGATAAGCATTAAAATAATAAAATGTTAATAACTGTTGATGAAGGTCATTTTTTTGGGACATTGTACAGTGAGTGGGAAAAGTTCAGTTCCAATTGTCCTTTCTCAGGGGAGAACCAAAGCTTTCCCTGGGAGAGAGCTTTGCAAATTATTAAAAATAACTGTACATGTGACAATAATGTGACTTGTGAGCAGAAAGGTCCTGTAAGATTTGGTTTGTATGGGACAAATTACATCATGTAAAGTAGGACTATCTTCTTTTCCCTTCTTGTACTCCATATTTCTGTTTGTCACTCCCCTTTGCAGTCTGTTATTTCAAAAAGAACATAAGTGACTTCCATCTGTCAAGCAGCTTTTTTATTTTTTTTTTAACTGCCATTTTTCATACAGAAGAGTAATCAGTTAAGGTTACAGTGAGGATTTTTATTTTAAAAAAACCCTAAGGACTCACTGTGACTTCATCTAAAGACACTTTCTAATTTAAACATAAAATTATCTTCGTGCACCTATGAGTTTTGATTTGCATTTTTTTATTACTTCAGAGCCAAGGTCAAGTGTTCCTGCATTACTACATCTTTTAATCACATCCTCTATCTTTCCTTCCCCACACATCTTTTGTTTACTGCTTTCTTTATTGTCACATCTAAATTGAGTGAGACTGCCAGCTCTGTAAGTTTCTATAAAATACTTAGCATGTTGCAAACCACAGAAAATAACAGCATCTGACCTATGAGGGAGAGATGTGCTGAAGGCTGCTTCATTCAGAGGTACTGAGTAAAATCCTTCAAAAAAGCTGTCGAGTGGTTTGCATGAATGCTATAAAAAGTAATTGTCAGTTCAGTGCTGCAGGCATCTGAGTCTCCATATAAAAAGGCTAAACTTTGTATTCAGACTGAGATTTTTCTTTTGAGAATGCACTGATTGTTTTCAGTAAATATTTCTTAATTAACACTACTCTTCTTCCAAAATCCCTGTTTCAAGCTGTATATCTATTCGATAAAATAAGATATTTTGGTTTTGGATTCTTACTCATGTTCTTTCCAAATATAAACAAAGAGATTTCAATTCTTTTGTCAGACTTCCTTTAGCTTCAGAGAAGAAATAGAGGTGCAGACGATGCAACCTGTTTAAAAGTGAAATTGCCTTTTCAAATCTAGCTGTAAATAAAAACATTAAAGATAAAGGTGTTGTTACAACAGCATATTTTTGGTGATGACATAATTTTGCTCAAGGTCAGTTATTAAAATTTCTGGTTTAAAGGTGAAAGTTGAAACGTGCAACCACCTTGCTTACTAAGAATAGCAAAGAGTATCTGCGTGGCCTTTTTGAAATGCTATTTTCGTGCAAGGTTTTCAGTACACTTACTATGAGTCTTGGACAGACAAACCTACTTAATTTGATTTCAAATACTGGACAGTTCTTGACCTCAGACTAGAAGTCTGCAGACATGAGTTATTTTCTAGGAGATTAAAGAAAACAGAAGGACACAGGGGTTTTCCATAACTTTCTTTCACTAATCACAAGGACTTGACAATGTAACATCTCTAATCTGTCATCTAGGAAATGAGTAAGAGCCTAAAAATAATTGGGAGTATCCCAAGGTGAATAAGTGCATATCTATGAAAAAAAGTGATATATTATCTCTGTATAATGTTACTGGTTTATCTTGGCATTTGTCCATCTCTGTCTCTATCTTATGCTGAATTTTCTTATCTAAGACTCATCATCATCTCAATTCTACAAGCGCTTCAAAGTAGTTGGTTGGATTTTTCATTGCTTTCTATTACTACATTCTTATTGAAAGCTGAAATGTAAGAAGAGAGAAACTTACTAGTAATAGCAAAAGTTTTATTGAAATACTATTCTCTCTCCAGGTTTTAAGCATCCATAACATTATGTGTGAAATAAGAGACATTTCCCATTACTATGTAAATGTTATTTTTCCATCTAGATCTTTAAAAACATAATAATGCATTTAATTTTACCAGATTTTTCTGGTTTGCACTCATTCTTTTGTGTTTGTGACTAATTTATTGACTTTGAAAAATAATGTCTGGGATAACAATTTCATAGTAAGTATTATCTAAATACAGGCTTTTGGGTTGCAGTTACAATATACACAATGAACCTGAAAATATATCTGTGGCATTACTAATCTAAAGTTGCAGTTGAATGTGCTTATAAATGTTCTTTAATATAAAACTCTTAAGGCACCTAACAGACTCAATTTTAGGGTAAATATTGGTAATTTACTTACATTAATGCTACAGAAGCAAGCACTTATTGACACTGATTAAAAAATGCTGTTTTATAAAAAACTCCATTAAAGTTGAACAAGACCTGACATTTTACATTTTACAAAGGTAGAAAGTGGTAATTCTTAAAGAATAAAATGCCCCCCTGATATGACGCATATCCCTCTTTTTAGGCACTTTCCCACAGAAATGAAATATAATATTTCAAATGCTCTGTTTTGCATGTACAACAGAGGCCTAGAAGCCTCAGCTCTGAGCTGCCTTTCCTCTTCTGCTGTCTCCATTTCAGGTTCTGAAAATATCTGTGAGACTGAAGACATAATCTCAGAGTGTTAAAGGCTTGGAAGGGACCTTGCAGATCATCTAGTCCCACCGCTCCTGCCACGGGCAGGGACACATTCCACCAGACCAGGCTGCCCAGGGCCTTATCCAACCTGGCCTTGAGTGTTTCCAGGGACGAGGCCTCCACGACCTTCCCGAGAAATCTGTTCCAGTCTCTCACCACTCACACTGCAAATATTTCTTCTGTACATCTAAACTAAATTTCCCCTCTCTCAGGCTGTACCCCTCACTCATCGTTCTTGGGGAGAGTTGCTGATGAAGAGTCCCTATCTGGCCCCTCAGGCACTGGAAGGTTGCTGTGAGGCCTTCACGCAACCTTCTCTTCTCCAGGGCAAACAGCCCCAGCTTTGCACAGTGTAACTGGATTATCTAGACCTTCCTTTGCATGAATTTGAACCAAATCTCTATGTTCATCATCCAGCTAAAGCACAGATTTGCAATGTAAATCATGTGGTGCTTCTCCACATTTGAGTGATGATTAATCCTTGTGCAGCATGGTCCCAAATACACAATTTTCCATCCAAATATGCAGTTATGAGTTACCTTTTAGCTTTCTGCAATTGTTTGTTACATGCTTTCAGTTACAAAACAAAGACTTTAAAATAGTAATTGATAAAATATATAGAAAACTGTATCAACTGTCAGTCCAAACAGAGAGTAGCTTGAGCTTCTACAGGTTTGCAGACCGAGACAGAAAAATTATTTAATTATTTAATAATTCAAAATGTGTGCTTAACAATTACAATTGGAAGGTCCTTTTTAAAATGACAGAATACATTCAGACAAAGTAAAAGACATTGATTTTAATTTAGTACCTGGCTAAATAACATATTTTTCATAGTTCTAGACCAGCCTGGGGTCATATTGAGGAAATACAAAGAAGCGGGGAAACATAGAATGGGTTAGGTTGGAAGGGACCTCAAAGCCCACCTAGCTCCCTGCCACAGGCAGGGACACCTTTCATTAGACCAGGCTGGTCAAAACTCTGCAACCTATAGTGGAACACTTCCAAGTGAAGTAGTATCCACTGCTACTCCCAGGCCTTTAAATATCCTAAATTATACAACCATATAATAAATATAAAACCTTAGCATGAATAATTCCCAGTGCATTGTATTTCAGTGATACAACCACTGGCATAAACCCCAATTACCCTTTCTTTAATGTTATCTGCACAGCAGATAATATTAGACAGATATTAGGCAGATAAGAAAATTCCCTGTCCCTTCACTAAAGGACCTCAATTCTATCCTTCGCATGGGTAGAGGACAGTTGTACCCAAATATACCACATTTAACTGAATCTCTCAAATGCCTCACATTTCAATATTTCCACTAAGAAACCCAAACTCTCTTAAAGCAAACCTTTTTGGAAGTGTTTGCTTAGCTTTTAAACAGTTTTTTACCATTCTTTCAAATACTTTCAGTAAATATTAATTTCAATTTAGTGCTTCATAAAGCAATAGATGAAAACAAAACTGCTGTCACCAAAAACTTATAACCTAAGTATCCAAGAATAATTTTGGTATACACATTGTAATTACACGCACAGTCCAAGAAGCAAAGCATAAAATAAACATATGTTTACAGAAAAGTTGATAGGAAATGACTAAGTATTATAGTCAAATGCTCTGCTTGTTTATTTTTAATCTTACCATGTGCTGTATTTAGATGATCAATTACAAAACTGACAAACAAATCCCTTCATGGTAACTGAACATTTTGAGCCTTTTGCAAGTGGTGTATTTTAAGGAGGGACATTTAAGAGGAAAGGGTGGAGGTATGACATAGATTTGTTTAAAGCTGGTGGCCAAATTCACATATAACAGGACACTACCAAGTTCAGATTTTCACTAGAGATAAATCTGGAGTAGGGATTTGAAAGTAGTTTCAAGAATTCCATCACCATACATTGAGAATTGTTTTATTGAAGCATTTTCAGAAAGCTGAGTTCAGTCATTTCCTCTTCCCCTTATTCCCTCATTCTTTCTCATCTTAATTTATAGTGATGTGTTTATAGTAATAGCTTAATCAGAAACTGGTTAAGCACAGGAACCATCTCAAAGTGATCTCAAAAGTCACATGAAGATTGCCTTTCACACTTGTCCTTGATCTGGATATGGGAAGTAGCATGAAAACAGGAGACCTCACTAACATGAAAACATCCTGAAAATTGACAAACAAAATTGTTTGTAATCATGGCATCTCACAAGAACTGCCTAACTATTTTTTCCAATTTTTTTTAATTTTAATTCCTGCAGTTTCTTGCTAAAATCTTTCAACTCCTAACTGATCGAAAATAGTAATGCCTGATGTCTTCCCTTCCTGATTTTACTTCAGAAGTGAGTAATTCTCAGGTCTATAAAGGTTTTGACAATCACACAAACCCAGTATTTCAAGGGAGGGTCTGAAATTTAAGCAGTGTTACACAATCTCTTCCTTTCAAACCAGAAGCTAGGATTCTAATAACCAGTGATTTCAACACATCTGTGGAAATCTCTGTGAAAATTTACAGCACAATGCTGTACGCAGTTGTACCAAGGACAACATGCAGGTGGGATATACAAAGTCAGACCACTTTTATTACAGCTATTGAGTGCGTGCTGTGCAGATATAAGTAATAATTCAAAAATATTACTACTTTTTCCTCACAGTAGAAATGTGTTCTACTACTTCTTCACAGCAGCCCAGGAAGTCAGGGCCAAGAGACGACTGTAAAGAAAAATCATGAAGTGGTCAAAAAGGTAAAGATCCTATGTTTCAGCAGAATGAGACCAAGAGAGACTTATATCTGTCTGTAGTCCACTCAAATCTTCAATAGCCCCTGAAACCCACTTTCTTAGGCATGTCTTTATTCTCATTCTCCCAAATAGGAGCTAACTCCTTACCCTTCCCACCCAAAATTATGATTTTCCTTGTCCAGAGTTTTAAGTCTTCATTGATGACTCCATATCCTTTTCTCCCCATTCTTTTCCCCACATCTATTTATCCAGTACTGCAAAAACTAAGCTTACATAAACCTCAGATCAGTTCTAGCATATCATATGGAGCTGTCAGATCTAATGGATCTGATTGTCCTTTGTTCCTAGCTAAATATTTAAACCAATAGCAAAAAAATGCACTGAAATGGATTAGAAAATATTGTATGTAAATAATTTACAGGGATAAAGGCAGTCACAACATGTAACTGCATAACAATCAAAGTGTAACTTTAGCTTGTGTTGACAGACATGAATCAGTTTAAGACAGCACAAGCCAGAGCCCAAAACACAAATTTCAACATCAGATGCTAGGACTAACTAAGCTTCCCGATAAGAAGTGGCTGAATCCTGTGTTATCAGTTACCAAACTGGCAACATAAAAATAAGCTTCAGTCCATTTAAATGAAAAAACATGCCATCTTCAGAAAGGACTAAGGACATATATGGACAGAAGAAAGAGATGTAGTCATAAATACAATTAATTTACTGAAATGGACTCTGCAGATGGGTCAAAAGAAAACCAGTTGTCCTTAATCAAAATTTGTGTTTCTGTAATCTGATCAATGTATATTAATTGTTCAGATAAGTACCATTTACTCTTTATGCCACACAAGTATTTTTTCTACCGACCTTGTAAATATGTGTTTGATTCCTGTCATGTATGTACTTATTCTTACAAAATGTCATTCATATGATCACGCAGTAAAACAAAGATCCAAAGAACTACAGTCATGGTTTATGCATAGATAAGAGGGGTACACTGACAGAAATGCAAGAGGGAAGAATATCATAGACCAGAGAATAAGCTCTCTTTAAGTTGTCATATAAGAAAGGAACCATTATTAGTCTTCATACTGTAAAGAAAATCGAAACAAAATTATGCCAAACTTCATAAACAAGGGAAAGTGCTGTGTGTTTGTTATCTGCTGAGGCAGAATCAGCCATAGACGTGACTTCATGAACTGTTTTCCAGTGGATTTTCAGATTATATTTTAGACATTTTTCAGAAAACAAATAAAAATACATGGAAGTTTGGTATGAACAAATTCTTTACTGATAATGTTCACTTATATCCAATATTCTGGTAGCTATAAACACTTCAAACTTTTGTAATGAAACCTGCAAAAAAATTAGCATTCAAATTGGCTTTTGAGAATGAGGGACTAAGTGGTCTGATGGAGATAGAGCAGAAGCTACACTTCCACCAGTAACAGTGCATGAAAGAAGTTCCTATCAAAATTTTTGTGTGAAAATGGTGGGTTTTTTTTTTACTTTTATTAGTAAAGTTAACTTAAACCAAGATGAAGGCCTGATGTTATTGGCACACATACGATTCTAAAAGTACAGTTAGCTTTGTACAGATGAGAGGGTTACATGTATAGATCTAAATGCAAGAATGACTTCTCAATAAACTAGTAATACATGTGAACACATCTGATTAATTTAATGGCTTCATTTCCATATCAAAGAAACTACAAAACTAAAATGTATGGAGAAACTATTTTTCTGTACTTTATTCATTCCAAGCAATTCAGCCAACAGGACTGTGGAAAATTGCCTTTTTAAAATCGGTAAAAAAAAAAAATCATATTAGTCCTACTACAGGTCCAGTAGAAAAATTAGTAAAAAAACCCCATCCATGAAAGTAATGAGCAAGATCAAATTAGCAGGTCACACTGAAATAACTGACAAAATATCACAGGACCTTCACATCAATTTAGAACAAGCAATATCTCAATTTGGACTTGCTTCACCTCTTATGTGCACATTTTATTGTATATCTATTAAGTTGATTTTAATAATCTGAATCCTATTGTTTTAGCTATGAGAATCAGTACAAGTACTGGTATATCCCCAGTGAATAGAAAAACCACTGCAACCTTCTTTTCTGTAAACAGAATTAGGGATTTCACCAGTGATCAAATGATAACTATATGGCAAATATAGTTAACTATATGGCAAATGTTTTTCTGATATCAGGATACCTTCTACACTTGAAATTCTACTAAAACTTCCCTGAGATAGAAGAAAGCCAGTAATTAATTCATTTTTAAGAGAAAAAGTGCAAAGAAAAGTACAGAAGAATTAAGTAAAAAATCTAATGTCCATTAAGCAGTGTATAAAAATGACAAATTCCTTTCTGTTTCTTTAGTATGTCAAACTGAGATCCTTGGTGTCATCTGGTAAACTTTGTTGTGTTAACACAAAATTGCTCTCCTCCAAATAATGCCATCTGAGTCAAACTATGTAGACAAAACCATGTCATCTTATGATGAATGCACCACCCTGACTGGTAAGAATGATGAATGTAATGGGCTCCTTTTGGAAAAAAAGGGAAACATTTTAAAACTTGTAGCTTATATATCTTTATCATCTCACAGTTGCACAACCCCAGTGTTGACATTATAGACCTTACCTAAACTACAGCTACTGTCTTAGTATAAGTGTTGTACTTCATGAGATGTGAATTATCCCCTTTCTATATTCCACTTATCATAATGGACATGCCCTTGCTTATGTAAGGAAATATTTAAGACTAAGCACTAGTAAGCATGAAAGACATTTCCTTCTTTCCACCATGAGATTCAGTTATTGTACAGAAATCAAAGTAAGAAGTTAAGTTTTTTAACTGCTATTAATGGTGCCTATTCCCTTATTCCATCAGGAAGATACTTTGCCAGACACATACCTACCTAATTTAAATGAAACTGGGAGACTCTTGCCCATCATATTGTATAAACACAGACACACAGATGCACGTGTATATATATAATAAATTATATTTTCTGAAACAACTGTGTCTTTAAAATGCATTAATACTGAAGAGATACTAATTTTCTACATTAAAATGAATGGGAATGTTTATTAACTATTAATAACCCAGTTGCTAATATTTTATTAACATCTTGTAGAAATTAGGATCACATTATTTCTCACCACTGTGGGCACATAATATATCTCAAGAGCACAAGACAAAACCAAGTCAGAAACATGCACGAAAAACAATATTGGACTTGCTCTCCGGGTTTGTTTTTAAGATGCCACGCAAAATAAGAGCCTTTCCAACCCATAAGTTAGTTCACTTTAAATGATTCTTAAAATTTCTCAAATCCTTACTTCAATTAAAATGAAACGAAACAGAAGAATTGATTTTAAATATTCTCCCTTTAGACTTAATTAAAATCGACATTTTTTGCCAGGAAATGTTAGATTGTTACAGAATTTATGTACTTTCTCCTGTAAGATTCTGCTGGTGATCATGAGTTCACTCTCTTTCTCTGCGTGACTCACGATCTTGTCGATCATGACAGCAGAGACTAAAAATACAATGCATTACTGCATGCAGTGTCTGTAAATCCCAGGAAAGAGGTGGCTTCAGACATTTATACAGCGGGACTGGCGACCAAGCGCTGCCGAGCGGACACTCCGTGCCGCGGCTCCGAGGACAGGAAGCGCTGAGAGTTTCTGCGGCGCTGCTCGGCCCGAGATAATGCCATTGTATGGGGTGGCGGGCGGCCTCTCCCAGCGCTGGGAGCCCGGAGCTGGCGTCTGGCTGCCTGGCCCCCGGCCAGCCCGGGGCTGGCTCTGCGGGGAGGGCGGCCGCTCCTCCGGCAGCTCCGCGCACAGCCCGGCCACACCTCGCCTTCCAAAGGAAATCTGGCGAGAGCTCCAGACTTTATGACTTCTTCTTTACGAGTCCCCTCTCTCTTTTTTTTTGTTATTTTTTTTTTATTTTCCACTTAGCTCTGGTATTCGCGCTGCGCTCTCAGGGAGCTATTTAAAGTCACAAGCAATAAATGAGCTGATGACAGGATTATTGGGTAAAGTCATACTCTGATACCCCAAAACGCACATTACAGTCCTCTCACTTTTTAAACAGCAGCAAATTACTGTCACCGCCACCCATCACGCAGAAGAAAAGATTAATTTTAACAGGCAAGTTCTACAATCTTCTTAATTTTTATCCCCTTTAATTCTACCAGGTTTATTTAAGATATATGTTCTGTTTGAAACAGACATTGTTCTTACCACACAAAGGAGTTCAAGGATGTGGCATCAATGTGTTCCCACCCACCATTTGCTCTGATGGTGTTAGATTCTCTGAAAAAAACATGCAAGTCCCTGAGCAAATATTGTGCTGGATGTATTTTTAAATTATGCGTTTCAGTAATGGTGAATCAAAGATATTAAAAGTTTAATAAAATATTTCCCTGTACAAAATCTATGTGAAAAAAACCCTCACCAACCAGAAAATATAATACTGCACAACCTACATCTGCTACCTTTGCCCCAGAGAAGCCTCATTTTACAGCCCAGGCAGCTTCCCCAAGAGTATGCCTCTTATACCTTCTAAGATACTCTTAGGCATATTCATAAATGCTCATTATACTGGATTTAAGTATGTTGTTAATTGTTCTTTTGAAAAGGCAGCAAATAGAACAACAGTAGCTACAGCTAAATAGTAAAAATGCCAATATCTGCATTTTTAAAAATATGAGATAAATAATGGTTATTAAAATCAATGGAAATTAGTGTAAGACTAGGAGCAGATTTCTATACCAGCATTAAATGTATATATTCTTGTTTTTACATTAGCACTAAATTATTTCTCAAACTCTATGCAATACTTCTTTTCTTCATAGCTTAATTTTAATAATAAAATAATGAGTATTTCATAGGTAAATTACACTCCTGTATTTATTTTAGACAAATATTTTACAAAAAACCTACTATTAAATACTACAAATTTGTTTGGTATAACAGTAATATTTGATACAACAATAATTCTGACTAGCATCTTAACTGGAGTTTGTTTCATTTTTGTAAAATTGTTTTTATGCCCTTACTAACTAAAATCACTATAGCAGCAAGGCTTCAGTTTCTAAAGAGTAAGTGCAAAGGTGCTTCTATATTTAAGGTTCTACACTTAACCTACAGAAAGGCTGTATTGAGTACGAACTTGTCCATAAGAGGTATAATCCATATATTGTGAAGTATCAAAAGCCCCAAAATTCAAATTGTTACCCCTGAGCTTAATGACAATTCATATTCTGAGACAGATCTCAAAAATAAACAGTGTCACTAGCTTTAAATTTAATGTTTAAAAAATAGGGGGTTTGCTTTTCTTTTTAATTTTGAATTTCTAGGATTGGTATTTTCAAGCTGCTCTGTAATCAAGAAAGTGTGAAGAATACTTTAGTGTCACACAGTATTTTTTAAGTCACATGGCATTCCAAAGGAAAAGGCTTCAGAGGAAATCAAAATAGTAACTTATTTAAAGTTTGGTTTGATTAAAACAGTTTAGATATATTCTGAAAGAATATTATAGCAAATTATCTGAAGTTTCTCAGCCAAGCTGATAAAATCAGCAAAAAATGACCAATTTTAAAAGAGGTAAAATCATTAATAAATTATTTTATTGCATGTGTCATCATATTAAAATACTCAGTGATCTATCAACATAAAAAAAGATTCTAGATGACAACTTCACGATTCTTTAAAGTCCTATGTTTGGAGATGATTGCTCAATTAATACCAAAAAGCCATCACTTATTTTGAACAATTGAGAAAGAGAAACCAGCACTCAGGTTTCTCTTGATTCCTACAGAAGCTGTAGTAGAGATGAAATCCCAAAGGGTTAACCTCTTCCCTGTGGCACCTATTGTTTTTATGCAGTGACAATATATAAAAGCTGGTAGCAGCCTAGACATGACCCCATAGTAACCCGTCTGTATGCACTTTTCTTATTGTCTCCTTTGCACTGATCCAGCTGGTTGTCCAAAGATCCAGTAAATATTTGCATGATCAGCGTAAGGCAGTGGCACTTTCCACGTAGAGCTGGTAACAGGAGACAACATCTCAGCTCTGAGTCAACAGTGAAAAGCAAACAGTGGCTGCTAGTGGGGAGCATCAACTCTCATGCCACAGCCAGCTCTCAGGTACTCATGACCGTGACCTACACACTTTATCACACTTTGATCAGCATTGTGAAAGCAGACACTACAGTGGTGGCTGCTTGTGGTGTAGCCTTTAGGTCTTTTAGGAGTCTTGCTGGTCTCCTTCTCTCTGTGTTTCTTCCTTTAAGCAGGCACAATAGAAACAACATGAAAGACCACGATATGTCTACGTGCACATACCTTTGTAGCTGCTGATCTCAAAAACAGGTGCTAACTAAAATTCCGCCTGCAATCCAAGGAAAACACGCTACCATTAGAGGTAGGAGTCCAAGGAATTAGGCAGCAAGGGGCACTGTAAGCTTAGGCACTGAACAGATTGAAATGAAGTCAAATTTAATGAGTCACCTGAACTCAGCATTTTACCACGTGCATGTATTTTTCTGCCCAGCAACAATAGCGGCAGTGCTTTCTCTAACAGCTCAGGCTTCTACTCTGCCCTATAGCTGAACTATCCATTCTAAACAAATGCTGAATAACTTGTGTTTCAGTAAATTGTATGCGATTCAAATAGTGAGAATTACTTTCCTGAAGGGAGGTAGCACTGCATGAGAACTTAAGTAAGATATGGGCTTTGTAGAGTCAAGATACTTTCTAACTAATCTAAGACCCAGAAGAATTAAACCCAGGTCTTGCAATTATTTTAGTAACAAATTGATGAGTGAGTTGCCCTTGTCAACTTCTCTGCAGCCTCCTGCAGAAAGAACTTTGGGCTGTGTTTTCATATTGATCTACTCTTATACCACTTTTCACTAAGGACCCACTTGGCTAAATATATTAATATCAATGTTTTAAAACTGTTAGCCTTGATTTAAAATAAAAGTTAAAAGAAAAGGAATTATTAGAGGGAGATAATAAAATATTATAATTTTCCTTGTCTATTTCATTGATGTGAAATGAAGATTTTCATATTTTGACAAAAATCAGAACTTAGCCCAGGCTAAATGTAAATACATTTGTGAAACTTCTGGAAAATTTTCAATCTCTTCTGAAGCATGTCCCAAAATCCATTTTATTACAATGCATTTTACAGTACCAGTGATGATGCAGAGTATATTTGTATATAAATTAAAATACAGACAGATTGTGTTCTAGTACCTTCTACAGATTTTAGTAAAAGCTTTCCAAAAATTGCAGAAAGAAAATTAAAAATTCTGAGTAAAATTGGTAGTTTTCCAACAGATGAAGGCTGGAATTTTGAAAGAAGGAAGGTCTTTTAATAAAAAAGAGTCACAGTCAAGTAGCAGGAGAGATGTAAAAAGAAATGTTTGTCATGAGCTCAAGGAGGATTAGAACAGTAAGTTAGTTGGAATTCTTTCGTCTCTGCCCTTTCACCCAGAGAAGCCTAAGTTAGAGCATCACAAGGTTCAGGCATGATAGCTCAAGTGATAACTTTAGACCAAAGTGGTTGGCCAGGAATTTTGTGATCAATGTCTTGCAGTGGTTGGTGGATTTGAGACTGTCGTGAAGTAACACACTACAGAGCAGAAATCAATATTCAGACCTGCAACTAACAAAGATCACATGGCACTTCAGGAGCAAATAGCCCCAAAAAGCACATGGCAGAATGCAATCAGAACAAAGCTGGGAGCCAAAGCTTCAATCACATTTTGTCATTACAAACAAGAGGCAGTTTATCAAATGAATTTTGAAAATATTCCTCCAACTGTTTTTAGCTGGATGCTGAGATCCCAACTGTATCTTCCTTTATGTGTTCCCAAGGTTTTCATGGGTTTCCTCCTCTTGTCAGCACTTTTCTGTTCCTCCATCACCCCAGCCTCTCTGTGGTCTCCTCACTCGTCCACACACACTTCAGTAGTGATCTGTGCCACATATTTTCCTGTAGTACCACTGCCTCTTCCACATGTGCCCAGTAGTAGGTTCAGCTACATCAGCAGAAAGCCCAAGCTGCTAAGCCCTCTTGTGGACTCTTATGACAGACGCAAGGAGAGCAAAGTAAATGGAGAAATTATTAACTTTCCATGTGTGGGTAAAATGTGTAACTTTGGCAGCACTGATTTTATTTCCAAGCTCTGGAAAGCACCTTGTAGAGTTTCCTGATTACTCTGTAGACTTTTCACTTACACAGCATACAATTCCTACCTATATATTTGCTTTCTAATTCTAATTAATTTAATGCCATTTTATTCTCTTCCTGGTTTTGTAACTCTCTGTCCCTCTGACAATATTATGGTCTCCCTCATCATGCGCCATCTCTTTTTTTCCCCCAACTCTTTGCATTTTAAGTTGCATCCCTTTCTTCAGGATGCCAGAAAGAGGAGAAGACAAACATGATGCCTGTCTCTGCCCAATTTATGTAGCTCAGGACTAGTGGAAGAAAAGTACTTCCTTAACCTCTGCATTTTGTGGCACACTCAGTAGTGCCAGAGACTCTTGATTACATTATTGGTTTAAATTTGGTGAAAATTATATGCGTCTGAAATTCCTTATTTTCTACAGATGGAAAGTATAAGAGGTATAAAGCCATAGGAATTCTCTGCCTCCTTCCAAATAACTGAAATTTCATGTCCCTCACCCAAATAATATAGCTGCTATATGATCACAATTTAGTATTAATTAAATACTAAAACTCTACAACATGACTAAGAAATGTTGTAGTTATTGATGAGATTTGGAAAAACCTCAGCTTCAGAATTTACATTATATTCTGACTAAGTTAGCAAACAACATAAAATACAAAAAAACCACCGGTCATGACCCAGACACTCAGGAAATTTTTCCATTCCTTAAAGCAGAAGGTTTGGGCACCTGGGTTGAGGCCTGAGAAAGTACAAAGTGTGATCAGCTTCAATGTGATCACAGTGATGTGATGTGATGTGATGTGATGTGATGTGATGTGATCGATGTGATGTGATCGATGTGATGTGAGGGAATGTGATGAGATAAGGAAATTCCAACAGAAAATTCCAGCACAAAAATAAAATTTCAGGTTCTCTGGACATTCAAATATGCGATCTGCAGGGCAATTTTTTCTCCTAAGGCTTCAGCCCTCATTGAATACGAAGATATTTTTGAATATTTTGGTTCAAAATTCAGTATCTTATTTGTCAGAAATAAGCACGAAGCTATAGCAATCTTAACAGCTGCACAAGATCAAAGGTGCTTAAGAAAAGGTTGGTCTTAAGGTGACTGAATAGCAGCAAAAACCATCCTGTAGTCCTGGATCATGCCACTGCCTTTCCTCTGCTTTTCAATATCACATGAGAGGACCTCAGGGGAAGAACCTGGAAAAATATTGATTTGTTATGTGATGGCAGAGGGAAAAAACAGTTCTACATTGCACTTGGTCATCTTTGTGTCCCTTTGACAGATACCTGGAGCTGAGCAATTCTGGGTACGGGGAAATTCTGAGTGCCAGTGCATGGAGTGGGGCTTGCAGGTTGACTGAGTTTCCCAGGAAGCCTGAACCTGGAAAAAGGAACCCATAGTGCCATGCAAGACACAATTGTGCTGATTCATTAAAACAGAGGGCATGCCAAATACATAGAAGTTTGTATAAACAGAAGTTTGTATAAACAGAATTCATCTCCATCGCTTTTGGGAAGGATGACATTTTTTACTGAAAAGTTGTTCTATTTGATAAAAAATCAAAAATAGCACAAAAGCTTTTCAAGATAAGTGAAACAATGGAAATAAATTTTTTTTTTCAAAGGAGTGGCAAGAACACAAACGTAGGTGATGAAGAAATATTTGCATATCTAAAGGCAAAATTAGAAGATGCACACTTCCTGCCTCCTATGATTCTGTGGTATACAAACCACATCTTTGCTTGATGTAAACTGAGTAAGCAGTATCAAAGTTGTAACAGATGATGATTTCATTCTATGTGCACTCTATATTTTTCTGTCTGGTGTGTGTCTAGCTCTGTAGGAGCCCTACCACAGGCACGATCTTCTGCATAGCTACCAACTTTCAAATACCTTATCTACACCGAGGAATCAGGCGAGGGGGAGGCTGACTCACATTCTTGCTGATAGGCATTGCAGCATTACAATGTAAGGAAATAAAGTAATGCAGGTTTAGCTGAAACAGTTTGAGGGGCACTACTCAAAGTTTTCTATAACTAAACTGCACCTATAACATGGCAGTGACAGTTGACTCTTCTTGTCCAGTAAATGCACAAGATTTCAGGGGTAGCTTCTTTTTTAAACACATTTCTTTTTTACACATTTAGATTTCTATGCATTAATTAACTTGCCAGACATAAACTGAATACTATCCTTTAAAATTACTTTCAATTGCATTGGGAGGTGACTCCTTAGGCAACAAAAAAAAGAATACAGATGTATATAAATTAACACTCATTTGGCAAACTATGAAGAGGTCACATCTTAATTCAGTACATGCCTAGAAATGGTATTTTCAGATAAAATTGCCCTGTGAAGACCACTCACAGCATATTTAATGTCTTGATTATAGATAATATTTTGTTTGATTTTATTGAACAGGTTATAGCATTCAGTTTTTAATATTTAGATATTTTTCACTCTTCAGAGGATTGGCTTATGCCGGATGGATGTCTTGGTTTGAGACCGTAGTGGTGACACACCCATTTTCTAAAATGTTTGAAATTCTGTTTATAGCAAATATTTGATTAGCAATATTTAACAGCTGCATATTTGAATAAATAGAGCCATCTTAGTACTTCAGATAATTTTAAAATGCATCTAAAAAGCCAGTATCCTGTCCTGCTTATATCTTGATGGTTTCCAAATGTGCTACATCATAGCATTGAGGTTCCTGAGAAAAGATAACCTGTCATGTAGTAACAGTACTATTAATTTAATTAAATTTCTCAAACCACAGAAGCAGTGAAGACAGTCTACCAGCAAGAAATCGGCTTTAGGAAAGTCTTGATAAGATTTGACACTACCAAGCTTAGAAAATGAGAGTTACTAAATCAGCACCTGTCTATACTATTACTTTTTAACCCCCCTCTGTACTACTGCTCCAAGGAAGGTTCAAAGCTGATGTATTTCAGCTGGACCAGAGAGATGAAGCTAGAAGAGAATGGCTACTGCAATGACACATTAAACTAAACTTTTTTTTTCTTTTCATCAAGTTAAAATAGAAATTAAAAACCTTTACAGAAAAATCCAAAACACCCTTCATATTTTTACTTGAATTCTCCACTAGAGCACAGTCCTCCAAGCTGGGAGCATAGTACAGAGGAAAGACAAGCTCAACCAATTTGCCCAGCATAATTAGCTAAAAAACTTCTTTTGTGTTGGAGAAAAAAGTATGAAAGCTAAACAAAGATCTTATGATTTTTAAATTTTCCAAAATTTGGGATCTTACACATACTCTCTTACAATTTTCATGTCTTTTATAACTGAGCATCAGCACAACCAAATCCTCAGCACAGCTGTAATGGACCCTTTTCTTCTACATTTAAGACCTGGCATAGAAAATGTTTTATTTTTAAAAGTACTTCTCTTCTAGAAAATTTGTTTTAAAATATTCTCACCAAAAATATTTTACTGATTTCACTGGCCTGCTGGAGTTTATTTTCAACTTTCTTGTATCTATCTATATTTTTTTAGGACATGTTCTGAGATCTGGTAAATTTTGAAAGTATTTTAGTATCCAGTAGCACCTCTAGTATGGAGCTAATCTTCTAATGAAACATTTATGAAATTAATTTTTTTTTGTATAACTTATCTCCAGGTGATGTCAAGTTAAAAGACACAAACATCTAATTTCCTAGTTTCAACCCAGACTACACAATTTTCACTCCCAGTTTGTGCTAAATAAGGACATAGTTTTATTTAGAGAAGATGCCCATTTTGAAGAAATAGGAACATGGTCCTGTATGTTATTTTCATATTCAATCCTTACAGAAGGTGCTGCTCTGTCTAGGCAAGGAAATCCACAGTAGCATTACCCCTACTTGCTGCATAGTCCTCCACCAGTAGCAACCAGTGCTAGTTTTTGCACAGGTATATACAGAACTGCTGGCACCTGTTTGGTGTAAGCAGGCCTGGCCTTGCATTCTCAGCACAGGCAAGTCTCCAACAAATCAGTGAACCGGTAATTCGCTCGTCTCGAAAAAATGCACGGTTTCATTGCATTCTTACTTTAACACACACAGAAAAAGAACAGAAAATCCTCACCTAAAGTTTAGTTCTTACAATCCAGCTGAATAGACAGCTTGATGTGTCATACAGTTCTATCAGGAGCTCTCTCAACAATTTTAAGAAATGCCACCTCAGCTCCAAAGTCATAAGGCTACAAGAACATCTTTTCAGTTTTATAAACAGAACTGTACGAGGGCCACTGAAAGCACTTTTCCCTAGACTTTACAAATTTCCATCAAACACAACTGCAGGATGAAGACAGCAGATCAGCAATCACCACCCCAACAAAAAACCACTTCAGTCTACTCATACCAAAGTGAGCGTGCTGACATTTTCATGTGGTTGACTAACTTGTCTTTATGGCTACCATAAATTCAACTTGTTATAATTACTGTCAATAAAATTAATGAAATTACAGGCTGCTCAACAAAAGGAATATCAATCTGTAGCATTTTATTAGGTCAGTAAGACCTTCATTTATCACTAGTACATTTTGTGTAAGGCAGGGATTTGGCTCTAGACTCGTAGCTGTTGTAATTTCTTAAAGTTACATTCCAGGATCTTAGAAACATCTCGTATATTGATTCTGCTTGCTTGATCAAGAAAGAGGTTTTCAAAGTAAACAGAACTTCTAAAACACTTCCTAAAGACTTAGAATAACTTCAGTTCCAAGCCAAAGAAAAAATGTATAGCAGTTTAAAAACTAAAATGCAGCAAATTTTCAGTAACTACCAACTTGGAAAAGTATCTTAAATAAAACCCTCCCTAAAAGGGGTTGTAAAGTTCTTTGGGCCAGCAGGCTTAGAAAAGTCCACACTACTCCAGTTTCCTGTTTGCTATAAAACAATAAGGATAATGCATCTTTTTTTCTATTTGTGATATATTATTTTCTTTTTTATAATTAAACTGAAGTTACACAAAAGCATTTCCAGTATTAAAAAAAAAAACAACAAAACATAAACAACACATTCAAAACACAGAACAACACAAGTGTGTTTTGTCTTCTTGTATTACATGAACAAAAATGTTCTCAGTGATTTCATGTTCAACTAAACCCAGAATTGTTTTACAGGTGCTTTGACTGGATGGTACTCTGGTGTTGGTGTTTGATTCTTGAGTCCCAGACAACAAAGACCATAGGAAACATACTGGAATTTCACTTTTGAAGTGTTAGGTCATCTTACTTTCAAAACTGTCTAAGTTATTTCACAGCCTGACTTCCATTTTCAGCCATGTCCCAGGCACTGAAGAATTCAAATTTTGCTGAAAGTCATTATGATTTAAAGCTCATACTATGTGAAACTACAAGCATTGCTCTAAAAAAAACCAATAAACCAAAGCCAAATAAACCCCCAAATTAAAGCAAACAAATATCTAGACAGATTTTACTTTTTAGTCAGATTAACAAAAAGTATTAATTTATTTTTAGGTTCTTCTCACCTTGTTTTAGTGATAAACTGATTTTAGCAGGTTATGGCTAATGACCACAAGTTTCTGTCAGCATTCTGGGCTCTCAATGAGACAACCATTATTGGAACAAGAAAGGTGCAATCCTACTTGATTTTTTTTTTTTTTTAATGTTGCATCTTCCAGCCAGCAGGGCAGTCAAAATGTTTAAAAGCATTTTTCATAACACTGTACCAAGCTGAAGTGTAATATTACATGCCATCAAAAATCTATGCTAAAAATCTAGATACACAAGTTTTTAAGTCATTTTATTGCATTTAGCTAAAGATGAGCCTGGTCCAGACCCACATCTTTAGGGTTAGAAAACAAGTTTTTTCCTCACTGAGGTACATTGGACACTGTCTTCAGGTACTGCTTCAGTTATTAGCAATGCTTTTTCAGACCAGTCACAAACACAATGAATATTAAGAAAGCAAAGTAGATAAGGTAGAGACTTAAATTCATGCTGAATTTTGTGAGGTTGACATTTCAAACATCTCTTTTAGTAATCAACTGCAATAAAGTGCTTATTTCTATAGTGTTCTCATCTTTCCCAGGTTTACTTAGAGAAGTCAGGCAACTGAAAACATTAAAGACTCTTCTAACCTAGCTGTATGCAAAATTACCTGCTTTAGGGCAATATCCTATCCAGTGAAAATTAGGAAATTTTGCAGTACATCAAGGTTCTTTGAGTGCCATTTATGAAATATTCCCATATTGACCAATTTCTTTCTTTTTCAGTGTTTTTTTTCCCCCTGATAAGTATTCTCAGGTCAAATCTCAGTAAAGAGCAACTTGAACTGATACCATAGGAATTAACTTCAAGCAAAGTTATGGGAACAGTTTAAGATGAAGCAAATCTGATCTGCAAAAACCTCTCCAAGCTCTGTTGAACTGATTCAGGATCACCAGGGTCCTGCCTAACCACAACAGCAGCCATCACCACAGCAGACACAGTAATCAGTGTTTCATAAAAAAAATCGTTCAAAGCTGATTTAGACATACAAGGACAACGCTTTTGCAAGAAGTAAAAATAGAAAGACTAATGTATTAGAGTAAAATATAGTATTAAAAATACATGATTGAAAAACTCTTGTCTGAACAAATGATCACAGGTGCTCCTCATGTGAGGACAGGAGGACTCATGGAAAAGAAAAGTAAGCCATCACTTCTGTCATGATTGTCTCTCAAATAGAGAAAGCAAGACTATTCTTCACTTCTGGTTTTGGAATACCCCCAGCACACTCGTTGAGAATGTTTTAGAATTAGTATTTTGTTTTGTTTTTAATATGTTCTTCAATACTTATTCCAGGTGAAACACAATTTAAGGCACTAAAAAAAACATCTTGTGAGAGTTTATCAAGCAAGGTCACAGTAAAGAGTACTAGGTTATGTTCTCAGATAATTATTTAATTTAGAACAAAAAGGGTATGATTGGAAATTATACCTGTCACTTTAAAATATGCCTCCTCCTGATTTAGCACTGATTCATGGCACAAGAGCCAGTTTCAATGTAATGTCAAAATGAAAACAGTGTTTTTTAAATGACAGGTCAACTGAACCTGAGGGATTTTAGTGAAATATGGTTATTTGTAATTATCATCAAAATTTGTTGGGTTTAGATATCTATTGTGAAAGAGAAAACAAAGCTCTTATAAGGTGTTCTCTTTTTCTTTGATGAAGGAAGAATATTCAATGCAAAGATCCCTTCTCAGTACAATAGAAAAAAATCTGAAAAACAGTGAAATCATATTGAACTTCATTATATAATTATCTCTAGTCATAAGGAAGCAGCACTCAGCAAACTTGATGAAAGCCCAAATGAGAGAACTAACACAGAGAGAAACCAAACAATTTTTATTCCAAGAGGTTTACCCTTCAGTAGGTCAGAATCACTTTATAGAAAGACAATTTCAATTCATCTATTTTTTTCACCCAAGACTCTTGTGTGAATCCCATGATGCGGCTGTTTTGCTCATCACTTCTAAAGGTTCAAAGATTCACTAATATTTTGACTTTTACTACAAAATACAGTTTTGCATTGTTCTGCAAATAGTATTGAAAAATATTGGGGACAGATGGAGCGTATCTTGAACATTGAACCTATCTTTTTTCACCATTTACAGAAAATACAGTTGTCACCAAAGTTCAGGTTTTGCTGTGCCACGAAGAACATTTATTATACAACACAGATGTGGGTGGTATGCCATTTTCTAAGAACCCTTTTTCTGTAGAATTGTGCTCCGGGTTGCTGAGGTTGGTTCAGTAAAGGATCAGCCTGAGGAGGGTATGAGGTCTGACCTGAGCAGAGGAAGATTCCTAACTTTCATTTTTACCTCAATCATGCTATAAATGTTAGACTTATAGAAAAGAAAAATTTATTCACAGTTGTTACACCTGAAATAATCCCTCATTTATTTTGTTACTTTAGCAGTGCCATTTCAGAGGATAACTCTGTGTTACCACAGCATTTCTTTAACAGACTCAAAACATTAAGCAGCCTCAAGTAGGCAGGAGACAAAGATCACACTCCTGCAGGATTAAATTGTCACCTTTCTATAAGTTACCTGATAAGTAGTGGATGCTCCAACCAAAACAAAATACTTCCAAGCTATTACTATCTTCTAGTAGCTAGTAAGATGTTATGTATTTTCAATATGCTATATATTACAGAAATTGGATCAAATGGACTTTATAAACAGAAATTTCAATTGAATAATAATTTTACTCTTGGAACACATAATGCCAGATGAGGCTACATCAGTTTTATGTAGAAAACCCATGACTGAAGCCAGGAGGTTTATAGCATTGAATTGGTGTAAATCCATAAACTCAGGTTATCTTTTTTTACTGGCAGAAACTTGCTGTGGGAAAAAAATAAAATATTTCTCAACCGAACTGTTTAAATCAGGGCAAGTGCAGACAAAATATGCTGTGCTGAGATGTCACATCTACTGTACATCCTCTGGCAAGCAGGCCCCAATATTCTAGACAACACATAAACAAGTGTCTTTTCACAGAGGGACAGAATGGCTCCAGTCCCAAATCATAGCTTCCAACAACAAAGCAGGGAAGTGAAAACTCCAGTTTATTTACAAAATGTACGTGCCACAAATGACAGAGATAAAAGCCTTTCCGAGAAGAAATTCAAGGAACCTCTTAACTTGCACCCTTAGAGTGCTCCCTTTAAAATACATTAGAAGTGGAGATATATGTGTGTTACAAACCAGCTGTGAAACTATGGCACAGGGTGATTTGGAACCTTATAAAAAAAATAAATGGTATAATAAGAAAAATTAAAGAGTGTCTATATCCATCTGGAGGAAGTGAAAGCTGTTACAGAGGCTATAATTTCAGCTTTTGAAAGAAAGCAATACAAAAGTTTTTTCTCAGCTCTATATTTTATAGAGGTCAGCTGCAAAGACAACATAAAAGTCAAGAGGAAGAAGGGGTTTGCCACAGAAAGGAAAATGTGACAGAGGAGAGCGAAAGGAAAACATTAGATGGTCCTCCATAATTCCCATGTTCTAAAAATTTTTGTACAATTTTGCCATCTTATTAATTTCTTTCCATCCCTTATGCTAGCATATAAATGACACAGATTTAATTTTTAGGTCTATTTTTGTCTAGAAGTACGTAATATTTAAACCAGAAAAATGCATGATGTGGTTTACAGGTGTTCAAACCTGATTACTCTACTTTCTAGCTTTATGATCCATGAGAAAATTTAGGCTAAGAAACTATTTTTTGGTGAAATCTGTTCTTCATGTTTTCCTGACAGAAGAAGCAGAACATGCACGAAGCTGCTAAAAGTTCTGGTGTCTTTCAGAGCATTCACCTGCATCAGAAGTCTGATCTCAGAGCAATTAATACCTTGAGACCTGTGACTTGAAGGAGCCTCCCAGTGGCCCAGCTTCTGGAGGGTGCTGAGGGTGGAAGGAGGGACTAGCTGTGCCAGTGAAGTATGGCAGGGCATCAACATGCAAGTTAGGCACTCAAAAATTTGGCACCCAGAGCCCCTTTTTTGTATCATAAATATTTAAATGTAGGGAAAAAAACCAGCAATAGAAATTCCTGAGATTTTTTTCTGCAATTAAAAATAAAAGCAGATAAAGTTTATTTAATTTCACACTTGCCTTTCACTTAACAAAGGCACAACTTATGATAAATCCTTTTAGGTATTATGTGCAATGTATTACCTTTTATTTGGACAATTGCACAATGACTGCAGCTGTTTTATAGGAAACTATGTTTGAAAAAGCTAATTATATTTCAAGTATTTCAAGGGAAGTGGCCAGAAGAGAGGATAAATGGCAAGGATATCCATCAGGCACTGGCAGGAGCACAAGCATGTTGTGATTGGGGTTTTAACACATTTCAGAAGCCTGCTGCCTGGGATAGTTTTGTGATTACGTACTCGCTCATCTATTTCCCTTTGGTGTTTATGTTGGAAAGATGGCACATTATTTTGAAAGAAATGAAGAAAAAAAGGAGCTTGCAGAGGAAACTGTAGCAACTAGTCCTGATATGGAGTGGTTTAACACAGAAACATACCAAGCCAAACACACAAGTCAAATGTTAAAAAAAAAAGAATGTACAAAACTAGTGGTTTAATGCTTTCAAAGTAGATTGTATATTATTATTGTCCTGAAGTTAGTGTGAGTCTTCCCTTTGGCTCTAATAGACCCTGAATTACACCACACGTGTAGATCTTCCTGATTGCTTTGGAGGGATGAAATTTACTTTGCTTTGTAAGGAGGACAGATTATTCCTTTCGGACCAGAGGCCAGGTCTGCTGGCCACTGGAGACACAGACGTGGGCATTACCTTTACTAGCATTTCCTTCCTCCTTCCACTTGTGTTGTGGCTCCCTGTATTTCTTCTGATTCAGACAATTCCTTGGGTCATCACTCAGCTGGAGCAGCAAAAAGAGCATTGGAATTTTTGTGACACTGCACGGCACTCAGGACAAGGCAGGGTCTGTTTCCAAACAGTGAAATACACAACACTGTATTTTTTTTCAGACAAGCATCTGTTGGTTTATTTGTGGTCCAAACATCCTGAAAGAAGCATAATAAAAAAAACACAGCAGCAAAACAGAAAACTTGGAAAAAAACTTGGAAAATATTTGGTGGCTGTGAGTTTTTTAAATAAGCAGAATTTTACTAAAGCCTCTACCCATGTTTCATGCTTTAAGGAACTGAGAAAACAAATAAAAATCACAATTCATTTTTCTTTTTTCTTAGAGTAAAATTTAACTAAAAGGAAGAAGAAAAGACTTGTATCTGTGAAAACTGCTGTCATTTTGAAAGAAAAGCAAAGAACTCTGTCTTACACCCTCCTTCTGGATCAACTGAATTTCCATAGCATGGCAGGATTTCCCCACTATCAAAAACTTTGGTCAACTGCTTTTTTCGAAATGTGTGGCAGTAAAGTTGTTAATAAACAGATTGACTTTTAATGTACCTGATTAAGAGAAAGGAATAAAAAAACCCACTGAGGTCTTTAACTGATGAATTGGGGTAAATGTCTCAATCTTTGTAGGCTGTGCAGAGACTCTAACAGGGTAGATGAAGACATGCTAACATAAAGAAGAGATACAGTGAACATAAAGTCTCTGAAAGCATCTGAAATGTTGTTTGTGCTGGTCTAGTTCACACTGGATACTACTTCCACTCCTCTCTAGGACAATAGTCATGATACAACACAAAGAACAGCTTGACCACAAGCGGGGACGTAACCCCAAATATTGCAAGCCTGAGGCACCCACTACTTACTGTTAAGACCACAACCTTACAGATAAATTCATGCTTTAGATAAAAAACACACTTAAGAAAAACATTTTTCTTTTGTACTAGCTTGTAATACCTAGGAAATATGACAACATGTAATAGCTGTCACCACTACATGTAAAAGAGTTCAAAAGAAGGCAGAGGGCAAAGGCTATCCAGTTCTCATAGGATCCAAAAGAGATCACAGGTTCACTTGGTTTACAACCGTAGTGATTTTCTCAGAAAATGCTGTGCTTCAGCTGAAAGAAGAAAAGGGAAATGACACAGATGCATGAACTCCTGCAGCAAAAGACAGGGGAAAGTCCTTGTGCTGGAAGATATTCCAGTATAGTAAACAGTTCCTGGAAGAAACCAAAGTCAGCATTCTGCAAGGTAAAAGCTTTTTAGCTACTCACAACAGTATTCTATAAATTTAAATTTGAGAGGTCCAAAGGAGATCTCATGGCCATTACTGCTACTTCACTGACTCAGAGTTAACAGCTTTCCTAAATTGGTACATGTGAGTCAAAAATCAGATTTGAAAGCAATTGTCCTTGCCCAAAGCTGAAAATAAGTTTGACTGTAAAACAAATGTAATTATGTCTCTACAGGAAGGAACACATCCAGAACGATCATGAAGTTGGTTGTAATCAATGACCTTTTCCGAAATACCTTGAACTCTTTCTTTTGTTGATGGGACTTTCTAAAAGTATACTGGGAGCCATAGGTTTCTGGCTTGTACCCATTTTAAACATTGCTTATCGCGCAGTGCTACAATTTGTTATCAGATGACCCTGTGCTCATATACAAACACAACCACTATCAGGCACAGACAGGCCATAATCTGGCAATAACTTTAAAAAACAGAAACAAACACAATGTGTAGGGAATATTAATAAACTCATGAAATTCTGGCACAGCATTATTAGACTACTACTAAGTATCTGGAGGGAAGTACAGTAAGACATGATAAAAATCCACATTAATTTCAGTCCTATTCTCTATGACATAAACTGTCTTAAATAGCTAATGTCACATGAAGTGCTCTCTTTAGAACAGTTAAAAATCCTTCAGCCTTATCTAGCTTTTGCAAATGTGAGGATTACCTTGTTTTATAAGTTTCTATTGTATCCAATGAGTTAATACACAGACATTTG
Organism: Lanius collurio; assembly: GCA_020086605.1. Taxonomy (NCBI): domain Eukaryota; kingdom Metazoa; phylum Chordata; class Aves; order Passeriformes; family Laniidae; genus Lanius; species Lanius collurio. The sequence goes on along the minus strand of JACBWW010000003.1, from coordinate 27,672,651 downwards.
TACAAAAACAGTTTTTAAATTATAACCATTATTCTAGTTTTGGGAGAAATATCTTACAAGAAGGCCTCTTCCTTTAGCAGATACCATACTAAGATCTTTTACAGAATATAATTATCAAATTTCAGAATTCTTCAGTACTTCTAACAGGAGTCCAATTTTTTAAAAACACTCCCATATGTAAGGTAGTCTAGTTTCAGCAACTTCCAGCAAATACCATGGTTCATAATGTGGTTTAGCCTGACAATCCTTTATAATATTTCCTCCTCAAAAATGGCACTTCATTAACCTTCAATAGAAAATCAGCAAATTGCTGTCTGTTTACTCTAAAATTGGGATTATTTCCCTTTGTCATGAGAATTTAATGAAAATAAAATCCAGGAACAAGTATGCAGCCATCAAATACTTTAGTGATGGGTATTACATAATTAGCTGAATAGATAGGAACAGAGAATTTAATTGCAAAGTTCTTTTGTCAGCATAACTTTTGCAGAGTGTGGTGGCTTTCTGTTAATTAAACAAATTGCCTGTATCAAAAAGGTGCATTTATGCTATTCATTGAAAGCTGCACAAGACTTTTTGTGGGCCATGACATGCAAAATACAAAAGCAATAAGGTTCAAATTTAAGCTTGGTTAGAAATGGATTTTTGTTTGGTTTTAATGTTTTTTTGGTGGAGAACAATTTATTTGTCCAGGTGTAAATTCATCTTCCTTGGTCAGTGCATGAGTAGTCTTAATATCCTCATTTTACATCCCTTTCCATCAATCCATGGAAAACCAGGAGGAAGACCAACCACACAGTCTCTCTTGACATACTGGACCCAACTTTGGGATCCAGAGGTTAGAATACAACTGCATCCTAAAATTCACAACTGGAATTGAGCAGGGCACAGGGACAGATGTGCTCAATACCAAGCCTCAGCAGACAGTTCAAATATTTTCTCTTCATATTGATCTCTAGATTATTTAAAAAGATTATTGCATCTCTTTTTGGATCACACTTTGCAACACATTCATGTTATGTTACCAAATTCAAAATCCTGAAACTTTGGTCAGCAAGTGTGTGTGGCATGAATAAGGATCACTTAGGAATTAACTTTACCATCCATGTGTGGAAAAAAATGGGATTCCATTTAAATGGTGCTTGTTCTGTTTAACCTTATCCCTCAAGCTGATGCAAGAGTTCCTGGAAAACTTCAATCTTTGACATTTTACAGATAGGCTTATTTAAGAGAGCATGGAAGATTTTAAGCCACTCAATACCATTTTTCTTAGATATGTGAGGCACATTCCTTTTTTTAAAGATTTCAGTAGCTTATTTGCAAATTTAGTCAAAAAGAAACAATATTGTTCACTCAAAAGTTTAATTTTAGAGAATCCAATCTCTGGATTGATCATTTTTTTGGGTATATTAATGCAGGTACTCTACTCTCATCATTACCATGACGTCAATAATTACAATATTCCAACTGACTGATCAGGAAGGAGGTTGTTCCTAAACTGGATGAGGTTATGACTCTAAAATATTGTTATCTTTTTCTGCTAAGGAAAGATTGGTCAGGGAACTCCCACTCGGGAATCCTTTCTTTTGAGAACTGAAGGGAGGTTGAGGTGCCTGTTCTATTTGCTTTATCACATACAAGGGGAGATTGCACCCCAATGCTTAGGCTGTGAAATAAATCCATTTATTACCACAAAATATTTGTCTTTCAAAAGCATTCACAAGTCTTATGGCACATTTAAAAATGTAGGAAAATACAGTTTTCCCTAAAGCTATTTATTAACTAATACTATCAAAAAGTGATATGTAAAACAAAGCAGAAATGGATATAATGACATTTACATACATGTGTATATATATATATATATATATATATATATATATATATATATATATGTGCATGCTACCAAGATCAAAAAAATGTGTGATTGGAGGATTTCCATGTAGAATAATTTACTGAAATCTCCTAATTAACCCATATTATTCAGCTGAATTTTTGTTATAAACAATTTGTATAAGGATAAGAATGGCATGAGGTGCATAAAATCTAAAAATAGGAATTTTTTATACAGCAAAATTATAGCCTAAGTAAAAAAGTTATCAAATATCTGACAAGAGTTATTTTCCAAATAATCAAATTATTTAATGAAAGTTAATTTAAAGAATTCAGCTAATTTAAAAATAATTATTTAATCATCCATACTCCATCCTTTGTTTTCTTCTTTTTTCTATAGTGACATCAAGATAATCAAAAACTAAAACTAATTAAATTTTGAATTCAAAATATATTGGTATATTCTAGTATGCCCCTAAAACTTAAATAGATGGTCTTAGAGAATTTGATACCAAATTTTATTGAACAAATTTTTCTTTCATTTTTACCTACCACATTTATAGTCTGCTACATTTGACTTCAGTGGAGTTAATCCCCTTGTTTCCTAATAGAGATAAACATAGATATTAGTTCTTTGACAATGAAAAACCTAGATTAAATTTAAAAAATAATATTTCAAATCTAAAACATATTGAATATTAATTCTCCATTTGGGATTTTATAGTTGAACTTACTTTATTGGAAATATAGGCTTGCAAGGTAGCACAGAAATCTACAAAAACCAGAGAATATTAAGTAAGGATAAGATGGCAATATTCTCACTTTTATATGGTATTAAGGAAACAACTATTCCAATACTATGCCTGGTTCTGATGTTAATATTTCAGAAAAGTATATTAAATGTTTGGACATAATTTTTGAAAGTAAGGGAATAACTTGAAGTTGGAAAACAGGCCTTGAAGAAAGGGGCTAAAAAAAGAATCTATAAAACTTTTCAAAGTGACTGTGAAGTATTTGGACCACAAATATGTACAAAAGGAATGCAGTTTTGATAGTAGACAGTGCTTTAGTATACCAGGAAAACCATAAAATGTTGAGATGACTGGAAACCCATGGAATTTGACATAACTGGAATGCTTGTCTAATTTACCCATAGGAGTATTTGACATGGTGTTATTCTAAGATTTTTATGGTGGCAATCAAATTTAAAGCTGATGCTGTTTAAGATTTGTGAATCCCAGAGTTTGGATTAGTGAATATTAATATCCTCCTCTGACCCTAAAGTACCATGTAATGGTCTCCATATACATGAGAAGGTCTGTAAAAAATATTTTTGTCCTTAAAAGTATGTGAACTATAGATTATTCCTACATTTAGATGTTGCTAACTTGTTCCTCATGGCTTTGAAGTTAATTTGTCAGAGTATGAGAGGGACTACACTCTTCCCTTTAGCAAATTCAGTGTTTTAATTTAAAATAGTTATTCAAGTCTGCATAGCTGGGTCTAGTCAACTAAAGTCAACAGAATCATTCTTTTGACATCCTTGCAGTCTTATGAGGTATTGCTTGTGGTATAGCATTTTCCAGTTCCTATGAAAGCACCAGGGTTAAAACAGCGCTGTTCGCAGAAAATTCTATTTTTGCATTGGAGGTGCAAAACACTGGATTTTGATGCACCATCTTCATTTCTTTTGCATACTGAACTTCTGCAGTGTTCTCCCTTTAAAGGGTTTAGATCCAGGAGATATATTCCTTAACTGATCTAAACTGACACATGGCTGTTAAAGTAATTGCAAAGTTGATTTCATTATCCCGAGAGATGGATTCTCAGATTGCAGAAAAGTGAACCTGAAAGAAACAGGAGAACTTTCCTTTACCCTTTTCCTTTTTGTGTTTATTTTTCTCCTGCTTGCCTCTATTTCAAATGGCATATCTAAATGAAAAAAAAAAAGCCATCATTAGAAAACTAGCAAGTGATCTGCAGATGACAGTTTTTTGTAAATGTAAAGGTGAGGGTATTTCCATTTACCGAATTTAAATGAATTCCAAGTGGCATAGCCAGTACAGTGTCAAGTTTTTCGCTGTGATAAGGCTCAAGGCAGGAAGCCATGAGAGGTCAGGAAGGAAGCACTATCAGGCCTGAGAGGGGACTGAACAGCCGAGGCAGCAGCAGAGCCTCTTGTAGCAGGCTGTGTAGCAACTGCGCTGTTTTCCACAGATGAACAGCTACGAGTGTAAAATCCCACCTACTGTCACTTTAAACTTACTGGGGAGAAAATATTCCTTGTTTGCTGTGTTTGTCTTTTGTTTCTGGCAACTTTTTAGGGGGAAGAGAGAAGCAGGGGAAGGCAACAGGGAAAGTATTATTTCACATAAACATTTCTTCTGGGATGCAGACCGGTTTGTTTATAGCAATTTAGTTTGACCCTGGGCACACCAAAGGAAATGGCTTTAATGTTGATTTTGCTTCATCGTGCCAGAGCTGGATCCAAGGCATGTAGTTTGCACTGGTATGTTTCCAAACATCCCCAACATCACCTGCTTCCCGATATATTCCCCAATGGGAAATAGGTCAGGGAGCAACTTAAGGAGAAAGGGAAAGCTCTAACCAAATTTGGCTTGTAAAAGAGCCATCTACACTGGGAAGTCCAGGGTTGCTGCACTGTATTACACCACCAAAGGTTTTCAAAGTAGTTTAGTGAGTCCAGCTAAACTGGGATGACAAAGTCATTTTCCCATCCCATGAAATGAGGGAATTTACATTATCATCCTGTTCCGTGCTATGATGAAATAGAGATATTTTACATTTGCCCTTGAAAATGAGAGCAGCAGGAGAGCCACTTGCCTACTTGAGTGTTCATTCATTTCCTATTTCATATAGAATCTATTCATGTTTAAGGTCTTGCTGTGGTGTTCGCATATATGGGGGATGGGGGTCAGTGTTGTAGCTAACCTGGCAATCTAACTTCTGGTAGTTTAGAGATGTCGTCTCTAAAAAACTGCTGATGCTGAAAGAGATGATCTTATAATAGCTAATGTCTGCTAGGACAGCCATGAAGGAGGGGACAGATCTATATCAGAGCCAGGAATCATGATGACAAGTGAGACTGCTCAGTATTTGTCTTAGATCTTGTTTAATCTTCTTATTTTCTTGTTCAGAGAATATCAAGTAGCCTGGAGAGTGTTCGTGTCTTTCTTGGTTCCACTGTAAATTTTATAGGATTTTGCCTATTCCTCTGATTTTAAAAATCATCATTTTCAGAATAAAAAGCAAACAAACAAAAGTGTGTTCTGTTCAAATATTCCTCACTAGCTCTTAAAGTCAGTTAATGTAAAAATATATGGCCACATCCTAGTGGTTCCATGACCTTCAGGCACACAGAGACTTTAATTTTTTTGCTACTATTTTATGCTTATACAGTTAAATGGAAGCCAAACTATTTACTATTGTATGAGGTCATCCAGAACATAAAGGGTGCAAGCCAGTGCCCACTACATTTAATGAAAGTGAGATATCAAAACCAGCACCAGCTCCAAAAACCTGTCTAAAATTACAATTACTCACAGTAGTAAACTTGCACTTTGGGATCTGTGCCCAACTCTGTGCACAGGAACTCATTCCCAATTAACCAGTGGGATTGTTCAACTGTACTCCCTTGAATTATGGAAGAATAACCAAGAAGCTTGTCCAACCCACAGCAAAAGAGACCAGTTCAATAGGAACATAAAGAAAAAATCATTACTCAAGAAAACTGAAAATACATCTCAAACACAGGATCATTTCATACCTTTGAGGAGTCAAAGCTTATTCCTGCTGGAGAAAGGTAAAAAGAAGTTTTGTGAAAATATATTTCCTACCTGTGTTGCCAAGGTCGATGAGACCTGTCCTGCAATGAATAAGTACTGCTGGAGCAGAAAAGCAGACTGGGAGGTAGCTTTAACTTATGAACTACTATTTAGTTGCTAAACTCCCCATGGAAGCAAAAATGTAGAGCTAAATTCATGAAAAATTACTTCATCAAAAAACAAGGTTTATAATCATGTGATTCCATCACCTTAACCATTTTCATATGGAAGTAAGAATGAGTTTGGTTCATGACACAACACTTGTCTAAAAGTAATTCTTTTTTGCTGCCATTAACAGTAAACTTGTGCAACATTATTGTGTGGTACTAACTAATGGGAAAGTTAGTGGAGCCTGACAAAATCTGGCCCAATTTTAGATCAGGTTTTGAGTAAAACTAGGACAGTTTCTGGCATGACCTAGAGATTTTTATTAAATTGGAACGGAGGCAAAATTGGGTTGGTCCACCTAGAGCTCAGAATGAATTTTTACACTTACTTGAACATCAAAGTACAGTTTAAGAGCAAGCCAAAATAAATGAATTAAAAGTATATCCACAAATCCTGCAAGTCAGAGCTAACAAGGCCTTTAAAAAGCTTTGCCAGCTATCATTTGCTATGCATCCAACTCCCTATGTATGCACCAGCTATATAAAGTTGATGCTAATACATCATGAAAAGAACAATATTTTGTTTACAGTTAAGTGGTATGTTCAAAGGCATCATCAAGTTCAGCCTAATTTTTCTTGTCCTAAATTAAATATCACTGATTTACTTGCGCTCTACAGGTACTTTCCTCCTTGTATAGGTGGCAGAGTCCCAGCATAGAGACAGAGACATAGGCTGTTGAAACCCAATATATGTCTAATTTGCCAAGCACACAGTTCTTTTCAGTATTGTGGTTCACAAACACATCTCTTTTCCTCTCCAAGTAGACAGTTAAAAGATATTTTTCATAAGATTACACCTAGCAACACTTACTCTGTACATTGACCATAATAACTGATTAAAATGATACAGTGAAATGAAATTCAGATAACCAAGTTAAAGGACAAATAATCTGACATTGTAAAAAAGTAACAGCACAGTGCTGTTTGGAGATACTTTAGAAATATCTTAAAGAATAAATTTATGTAAATGGAAAGAGACTTCATTTTGTAATTTCTTTAGTCCAATAATTAAGTTCTATGGGTTCTCTCTGATCTTCTTATCCCTTCTTGTTGTCTCCTTAAAAGTCAAATATAAGTTGATTTTCTTGGTTTGAATCATAGCTATTGAATTTGTTCTGTAAAAAAACTTTTTCAGATCAGATACAGCTATTTACCCACTCTCTCTTGCAGACATTGTTCTGAAAACCAGAAGAAGTCTCAACTAAAAATGCCATTTCTAAAAATCAAAGCAGCTGGATTAAACATTATCCTTCTCCTGCTAAAAACTCTCTGAGGTGCTCTCATGGATGTGATGGTGGCAATCTAAGGTATGGCAGCAGTTTGGTTCTCCTCTCTGTCTTCCAGACACAGCCATGCCCAGAGCATGAACTCTTTGGCAATTTCAGATTTTATCCTCTCATTGAAACAGTTAACAAGGCTGTCACACACTGTGTTGCATTAGGGACTAGAAAGGCTGAGGTGCAGGCACACATCCCTCCTGCTACCCGGCCACAGGTGCTCTCCTCTGTATTTGTACATCCACCAAAGCTAGGTCTGCCACAGCCCATAAACCTGAGCCTTTCCAGAAAGAGCAGAATACTGAACGATCTTCCACTCCCAGAGTGCTTCTACACTAGTTTACTGTAAATATGAAACCCCTTTTCCTCCTGCCTGAAGGCTGGAGTTGGCTAAATAAGGGGTATAAAACTGTAAGGTGAAAGATTTAGTGGGCATGCTGTTTGCCATTAGAATTTGGTTTGGAATTCTAAGGAGCTTTCAGGAGACTTACAAATAATGATCTGAAGCCACAACATTCCTCCAGGCATTTCTCCATCCCACTTTGGGTAACACCATCTTCTGTGGCTGTTGGCTACTTCTAAGCCAGGGCTCCCTAATCTGTTCTTAAATGCTTTCATCACCAGATTGCTTTGTGTATTTAAGCAAAGTGAAATTCAGTGCTTGAGAAAAGTTCAAGGATGTTGTTGATATACTAGACACTAACTCTAACAAAATAAGTAACAGCTTTCATAAACTTTCCACGAGGAAGTGAAAATGAAGTTATTAGGTATCATTTCAGTATCAGACGTTACACACCCTCTCCACTCACTTAATAACCTAAAATTTCAATTATATCTTCCTAAACATCTGGTGCAGATCACAGATAACCACAAACATTTGGAAAAACAGGTCACAATATTCTGCATGAGATTAATGATCTAAGCAGACCTAATTTTAGGTAAATGTTGAAAACACTCATCATCCCCCACACACTTGTGTTTGATGGTCCCATATGCATCAGCAGGCATGATGATTTGCTGTCCATCACAAACAGGACACCACTTGAGCAGACAGGTAATAGAAAAAGAGAATATTTTTTTCTAGGTTTTTTTCTGTTTTGATTTTGGGGACTTTTTCTGTTTGCTTTTGTTGTTCTTGTTTTGTTTGGGTTTTTTTTTTTTTTTTACAAAGCCTGAAAAGAACTGAATGATATTGTGATAAGCACTAACAAATGTCAAATAAGCAGAGAATGGTTTAATTTGGAAAATTTCTTTGGTTCCTTTTGGTGAAGTCACAGATATCTTTTTGTCATTGATACCATAGTTTCACCTTTAAAAAGGTAATCTGCCTTCCTCTGCTTTTAATGGCAAAACCAGAGATTTGGGTACCATAAGATAGTACTGAGTGTAGAAGACTGATGAATCTCTTGGCAGAAAAGCAACAGTCAGTCACATCTTCCTGGGGTGTTCAAGCAAGGGGAGTTTGGGAGGTAAGTAACCCAGAAAGGATGGAAGTATCATCTCTCACTCCAACCAGCAGTAACATATGTGTGGACTGTATCTCGTGATCCTGTATACAGCAGAACAGCTAATCTTCCTAATGTGTGACCACCTTGAGAGAAACCCTACTCCACAGAAGTCACCTTATTTTTGGTATTTTCTTAGTACACAATTATGAGTGAAGCTTAAATATTCACCATTCATACTGAGATTTTCACATGGGAACCCAAGATACCATCACTTTTTTTGTTGTCTGGTCCTGAGTTATTTACTGGGATATATTCCTGAGAACTTTAACAGGAAAGAACAGCAGCTGACATCTGGCAGAAATATAGACAGTTATGTAGATTATAAACAGAATGATGTATCACTTTTAGCAAATATATAGCAGAACAAAAGACATTAAGTAGAAACCTAAATGGCAAAACATAGATGGCAGGAAGAGATCAAAGAAATCCTGCTCTTTGCTATATGAATAGAATAGGTGAAATTACTATACAAGGAAGAGTCTTATATAAAATTAGCATTGATATGTTTATCCTTGTTTTGAATGCAGCTTTGTTTGAACTGAGAAAAAAATCATAAAGCAGCCAACAGTGCTTGAGCGTGGGTATCCTTTATCGCTGTATTATGTTTTCAGGAAAGATTGATTTCCACCCTCTCCTTTTCTTACCCCCTGCCATTAAACATAAAGGTTTACTCCACTAATACATTTTTATTCATTTGAAGGCATTGAATAGAAATATTATATAGAGGTTTGAGGTAAAATATATGGAGAAAAACATTTCCTTCTTAAGAAGCACAATAAAAAAGCACATCTTAATAGAGCATTATATGCTCTAGTAAAGAAAAATGTACAGGACTGCCTTATTTCTCTCTCTTAACAGTGTCCTCTGATAGAATTTCTTCATCCACTTTTTTTTTTTTACGTATTATCAGTGTAAACTCAGTTGTTAAAACAAATACAAAAGACTCAAACCAGAAGCTGCAATCAAGGTAACTAAAATTTATAATTTTCATTAGATTAATTTTGTTATAGGAGCAGTTACAACCAAATGGGTGCTATAACTTGATACCTGAAGGCTGCATTTTGAACATTAGCAACCAGTTCTGCTGCTCCCACAGTACTAATGCATTGGCACTTAATAAAAGTTACTGTAGATGCAAGATATTATTGATGTTTTCCTGTGCCATTGTGCCAGAGCGGTGCATTAGGAAGAAGACTGTTTGTGAATATATTTCAAAAGAGGATCCTGACTAAGCTGTTGGCATATATGGCTTTAACCAAAAGGGCTGATTTTGTTCTGACCTTGTGGTACACATCCATATATGTATCATTTCACACTGGGGCTGGTAACCCGACACAGTGTGAGAAGGGTCAGTGCAGAACCAGGAATCCTGCAGATAATTCACTGGTGTGTCTGTGGCAATGTCTTAGCTGGACAAGCTTTGGTTCTGACTTAGTTTTTGTGCATGAAGAGGTTTCAACACAGGAATTGTTAAACTGCTCAGAATAGTGTAACTGGAGCCCAGTCACACTGTTCTCTATCTGGATTTTATTTCTGTACTCTGAAGAATTTTATTTTACTGTCTCTTAAAACTCACAGGGATGGGATTTTGCTGTGTAAATGAAGTGGCCTCACTAAAAATACAAAAGTGTAAGTTAGATGATACCATTCCCAAATACTGCATGACCAGTTGCTAAGATGAATAGGTTGTACTTCAGTGGCTCTAATGTGTGGTATAAGGGGTTTCATTAATTAAAGTGAAACAATTAGCTCCTCCACATATTCCTAACATGTAAAGTATAAAAAGTGAGTTGGATAATGAACGGTATAAGGTATTTTTAAATTGCAATAGGGACAAATTGAAGCAAATCAACAGTCTACCTACACCAGTGTGGCAGTACTCATAAAAGGCAGGTACTAAGGTCTGAGAAGTGAGCTTAAGAAACACTGAAAGATTCATTTATAGAATAATATACACAAGTGAAAGTCCCTTCCTAACTACTTTCAGCATAAAATTACCCCCTGTTTAGAGGAAGCAGAGTTCATAAATCTCTGGGGTTTGGTGTGTTTTTAATTATCACACTGTTTATTAAAATTATCTGTATAGAGGGGCTGACAATATTTAATGAGTTATGTTGTTTTTTATGGCTCAGTAAAAATGATACCTGTCACTAACTTACATCAACAGCTGTTTAGAAATTTCTATCACTTCTAAGAGAATATACAATTTTGTGGATATTAAAGCATTTCACATGAATATTAGTACTGTATTTTTAAAATTGAAGCATTTTTATCTTATGAAGACTTTTGTGACTTTCTGTTCAGATTCATCAAGTAGTTTTATATTTTAACAATAATATACAGTAAAAATGAAAATAATGTTACTTGAGTAACATTTGTTTTGTTTTCCCAAATGTAATAAGAAATTTCTAAATTTTTTCTCTTGCACAAAATCAGAATTTTTTCCTCCAGGCTAGATATGTTTTTGCTACTATAAGTTTTTTATTTAGACCTACAGGCCAGCCCAAATTTAGAGGGACTGTGTATACATATATGTAACCTACTTCAGGTCTTGAATTAGGTGTTTGATGATCGCCTCTCTAGGTTCCCAATATAATGGATTCCTTCTCAGAGTCACTCAGATCAGGTGCTTGAAAGAAGATTTTGTGACTATCTCCTAAAGAAACTGGTTCTGGCCTCCACCCCTAGAGAAGCCCTGAAATATAATGGAAGGAAATTCTGTAGAAATAGTAAAACTTGAGCCTATTATAAGGTCTTTGGAAGGTTTCTTCTCTTCAGCTATGTATGTTTGTTAACTTTTTTTTTTTTTCTGCTGAGGTCTTTTAGTCCTTGGCTGCCAGCCATGGTAAAACAGCTGAACATCTTGATTATCAACAACTTCAGCTGTATTTCCATCCTAGAAATAATTTCTTTCCTGACTCAGGTGGCAATTCAGTCACAGAATAACAGGAAAATGAACTTATGTTTCCAAAAGGGTATAAAACTTCTGACAATCACGCTTCAGCAAGAAACCTGACCTGAAATGTGAAGTTCTGCACTTCAGTTTTAAAACTGAAAGGTTCAGAAGGTGCCCAATCAAGTTCACTCTTTGTATAAAATTATGTCTTTAACTTCCTGAGGCTTTCTTTCTGTGTTAACAATGATAGCAATAGTGGGAAATATACTGATTCCTTTCAGTAAAAATGGATGTGATTATCAGAATACATCAGAATTTATTAATGAAATTTAATTTTTGAGGAAAAATGTTCCATTGTCCAATCTGAGACCAACATATTACTTTGAATGCAAGAGTGACTGGAGATTTTGCATTAAATTTGCCAGCTGTGAATGACAAGATTACCACCAGCTGTTTCAGTATTTTGAAATTTGGGATTAATAATATATATCCCAGATCAGCAGGTCTGTCCTACAATAGTATTATCCTTCATCATCTCTGAACTCAAATCATTAGTGCATTTAGGGAAAGAGGTTAAAGAACTAAGGGAGAAGTGTCATCAAAACCCCTCTCCCATGAACTGAAAATGGATTATAATTTTCAGTAGTATACCCACGAAGTTGTTTTTTTTTTTAAAACTCTGGATTTTGAAATTCTGCTTAAAATACCTATACAGACACTGCTTCTGTTTAAAATGATGTACAAATATCACCTCTTAAGAAAAGGTGTTAACTTCTAAAAGATGATCTAATTGCCAAACTTTCATGGTTTTAATTTAAATATCATGGCCTTTGTAAATTAAGCATAAAGGCTGGGCCCTATTGTGTATATATATAATTTCATTACTTAATCAGAGATGAATTAAGAAGAGAATCTAAATAAGAATTGGAAATCATCACACTGTTTTGGGCAAGATTCATTGGTTTCTATTCCATGCAGCTGTTTTCTCAAAAAGCATTGTTAGTACATGCAGACACTCCTTATTTGTTAAAACAGAATGTTGGTATATGACTGCCCCTAAAGGACACCTTCTTAACAGCAACGAGTTCATTTCTCCTTTTGCTATGGTCACTGATCATAAAGTTATATTCAAATATGTTCTAAACACTAGACAGTTTTGTCAAGTACTCCAAGTTTTGTCAAATAAGCAATTTTATCTAAAGAAAAATAATTTGTTTTCTTACTGGTGGAATTTTCAACACTTACCATAAAACTTCAGACTTCAGGCTGGGTTGCCTAGCTCTGTTTGATCTAGCTAGGAATTTAATTTCACAAGCTCAAGAAGTGGCCCATGGGAATCTCATGACTTTTAACAAGACTGAGTACAAGCTGCTGCACCTGGGTCAGAGCAACCTCCAGCACAGGCTGGGGGATGAAGAGATGGAGAGCAGCACTGCTGAGAAGAACTTGGGGGTGCTGCTGGGTGGGAGCCTGGACATGACCCAGCAATGTGCACTCACAGCCCTGAAAGCCAAATGTGTCCTGGGCTGCATCCAAAGCAGCGTGGGCAGCAGGGCCAGGGAGGGGATTCTGCCCCTCAGCTCTGCTCTCTCTGCTCTGCTGAGACCCCACCTGCACTGCTGCATCCAGCTCTGGGGTCCCCCCAAAGGGAGTACATGGACATGCTGGAGCAAGTCCACAGGAGGGATATCACATTGATCAGAGGGGTGGAGTCCCCATGCTGAGAGAGTTGGTATTGTTCAGCTTGAAGAGTGAAAGGCTTCAGAGTGACATAACTGTGGTCTTTGAGTGTCTGAAGGGATCTTGCAGGAAAGATGGAGAGAGACTATTTACAAGAGCATGTAGTGACAGGACAAGAGGGAATGTCTTCAAACTGAAAGAGAGTAGGTTTAGATTAGATATTAGTAACAAATTTTTTACTGTGAGGTTGGGGAGGCACTGGAGCAGGTTGCACAGAGAGTTTGTGGACTCTCCATCCCTGGAATTGTTCAAGACCAGGGTGGATGGGACTCTGAGTAACCCAGTGGAAGGTGTTCCTGCCTGTGGCAGGTGGGTCGGAACTAGATGTTCTTTAAGGTTCATTTCCAATAAGGCTGATTTAGATTAGATATCAGAAAGAAATTATTTCCTGTAAGAGTAACTGGAAGAGGTTGCCTGGACAAGTTGTGGATGCCCCAATGCTGAAAATGTTTAAGGCCAGGTTGGATGGGGCTCTGAGCAACCTGATCTAGTGGAAGTTGTCCCTGTCCATGGCAGGGGGTTGAGAAATAAATGATCTTTAAAGTCCCTTACAACCTAGGTTATTCTATGATTCTGTGATAATTTTTTACTAAGAACAAACAAACACAAGTCCTCTACAGCCTCCCAGCATCATTAAGGTTAGGTGCCTGCACATAAAGGGCAGGAGCCATCCCAACAAAATTCATTCATCTGAGGGTAGTTATTTACTCCAAAGGCCCTTGATGCAAATGGAGATTCCCCTGATTTAGAGACCTACTTTAGTCTTAGCCTGAGACACAAATCATCTCTGGCTGTAGAAGGACTATTAAGCTTCAGAAGTTCCTGATGAAGTAGATTTCTTTTTTTACTTGCAGGAGTTCTTAGGGACTTTCTTAGTGTCCAGCCCAAAACACAGGCTGGGCATTAGGGACTTGTTTTGGTTCATGGTACTGGAAAGAATGAGCTTAATTAACCAGGGTAGGGTAATTAGAAAACAGACAGGGGAGACAGAAAATAGCTGGAGAAAGTGAAATGGTATCATACAACTCTGTAGGGAAAAATAGTGTCCCTGTTAAAACTTGGCTAATAAAGAGTTCAATTGATAAAGGCAGAAAGCAAAAGATAACAGGCATATATGGGATTTTTCTTGAAAGTTTCATGTGTCTGAAAGATTGACTGTTTTTCCAACTTCTTCAGTTGTCCTAATATAAAATATTCCCTCTATAAAGTTTTCCTCTGACATCCTTAATCTGAGAATTCTATAGAGAAGAGTGAAAATATATGCTTCTTTATGTTTTTTGTTTTATTTTTTATTTTTCTCGCTCCTGTTTTATGTAATAGCTTTAAATATAATAGTTTTCAAGAAAAGATTTTGATCTCTTGAGGTCTTCAGAAATTTCATTTTATGTTTTATAAGCACAGTAATATTAATCTTGGTGTACTCTTAGTTAGACCTTTTAGGATTTTTTTGCTTATCTAAAATTGCCTCTCCTTTCATGATTGGAAAATACATAGTCCATTTCAGTCAAGCTGTTGTATCTTGTTGTCATGTGTGGGAGTGTTCACACCAAGTACCCTGAAGTCCTTCAGCCACTCTCCATAAATTCCCTTCATGGAAGCAGAGTGGCTGCTGCAGAGGACAGTTTAGAGCACAGCATTGCATTTCTAATTTACATAATTCTGTATCAGAACCTCTCTTCCTGAATAAAATGAGAGACTAAGCAGATGAGGTAGTAAGCAAGAAACCTTAATTGGATACCTAAAACTGGAGAGTGTGAATGTTCTTCTTGCTTTTAAACATAGAGTATGAACAGCTTTAATTAGGAAAGCTATTTCAGTATATAGTTTTCTTTGTAGTGGCATTGTAGCAGTAAAGTCATGACAAGCTTTGCACAGGAATTTAATAACCTTATATTATTAAGCCATAACTGGGGAAAAAGCAGACTAATTTTTGAGTCAACAAACTCTTTAAATGTTTTAAAATTGAAAAGTTTCTCTGCATGGAAGCCATTTACACAAGTTCAAGGGGAACCTGAGAAAGCCAGAGGAAGGGAAATTCATAAAGGGTTACTACCTACATAGAAACCATATCTAGCTCAGGAAATCCCAGAGCTTCAAATGTTTGAAGGCTGGGAGAGCATTCAGGAAAACAAGATATACGTTTGCCCTGTTCTTCGAGTTTCCCTTAGGCATTTGCTTTTGATCACTACCAGAAATTGTATACTGTGTTAAGCAGACCTTGGTCTGACCTAGAACAGATGCATTTATGGAATTATTTATGTTTTTAAGAAATAAACCATAGACATGACTTACAGTTTCGTTTTAATTTTTTTTTCTTTTTCAAAAAAGGCACACATTTATTTCATAGTTCAAAAACATTTTACAGGTGACATTTCAGAGAACTTGTTTGTCTTTGCATGCATATAACATTGATAATTCTTTATTCTTTGAAATAAGTTACTTTTTTGCTCAAGAAATACCTAGTTAATAAAAAACCAATGGATTTAGAGGGACATGATATTTTCTAGGGAGGTACTGATAGATTCTATTTACTAACAAAGTACTTCAAAGCCTTTAGGATGCATCCTCAGCCTAATTTAGCTTGCTGTTTCTCTGAAAAGTTTAGGAGATGAAAGCAGAGCTAATCCAAAATCCACTCACTGTCCTGGTTATAAGGCAGCACCAATACAATGCCTTCTTGATTAGAAGTGAATCAGGTGCAGAGGGCAAGGAGAAGACATCAATAGAAAAGATGTAGATTACTGTTGTTTCAGTTGGGAATGGACATCCTCTCAAGCCTAATCTATGCAGTGCTATCAGGTGCTAAAATATTCTCTCGGAAAGTACAGCAGCAAACAAACAAGGTCTTCATTGTACTGCTGAAGTATCCTGAAGTATCTCATGTTCACTTGTGATCACATGCTGTTACAGGAGGAATTAGAAACAATAACATGACAGCCCTGGTGAACACATTCACAAGATTTACCTGTCAAGAGGACAGCGGACGTGCTGCACTGAGAGGCAGGGATGATAGCTCATTTCCTTGTTTTGTCTTGTTTGCAGAAAACAGGACCATTTGAGGGGCCTGCAGTGGAAGAGACAGAGAGAGAGATTGGCCTCTGTTTATTAAGCTGTGACTTGACAATTAAGAGAATTTTAATGCATGATCTGTTTGATCTGAAGTTGAGGCCAGCTGACAGCATAAGCTCTTTCATGGCTCCCTTGTAACTCCATACAAGCACAGTGGTACCTGACAAATATATTGATGGCCTTCAATTGTTGTAAACTGGGGAAACAAGGACAAAAGCTGTGCTCAGTGGTATAAACCATGGGCCTGGAATGAAACCTTTATCACATTCTCCTTTTGAACTTCCTTAACTAGAATTTCAAAGGGATTTTTTGAAAAAAGTGTAAAGTATGCTTGAAGCACAAAAAACAGGTGTCTTTGCACTAACTCTGCTCTACCTGCAAAAATCAGTGGAGAACAACAAGAAGAATAATTTAGAATCTTTAGAATCTGATAGTCACCTAACACAAATTAACTGACTCACAGACTCCACCAGCCTTCAAATGTTACCTTTGTAAGACAAGGGTCTGCAAGCTTGGGATGCAGACAGACACTAAAGCAAAGTTTTCATTGCCATAATAATTATTAATATCTGCTAGATATACTCTTATGAAATTCATTTTTAGACT
The DNA here is from genome assembly GCA_020086605.1 of Lanius collurio. Lineage (NCBI taxonomy): Eukaryota > Metazoa > Chordata > Aves > Passeriformes > Laniidae > Lanius > Lanius collurio. The sequence continues at coordinate 27,655,710 of JACBWW010000003.1, read as the reverse complement.
AAATCTAATAGTTTCTGCTGAGAGACTGAAGAAAAAAACTGTTTCTCCTCAGGCTGGAGAGGAAAAGGCTGAGGAAAATGTGACCAAAGGTCATCACAAAGACAGTGAATAAGGTACATGTGACAAAGCTGAAATGGACAACCACCAGTTCTGCAGCAGCAGAATGAGAGGAAATTTATTGACAGAATTAGAAATGGGTTAAAAAGAGGTGAAACATTTCTTTGCACAACTGGCAGTAAACTTTGCGAATTTGCTGCCATGACAGGCATTTGAGGCAGTAAATGACAACAGGTTCAAAAAGGGGTTAGTCAAATTATAGAGAATAGCTCCATAAACAGGTTCTGAAGGGAACAGGCAGAGGCATGGCCCTAGACATCCTTCATGCAACAACTGTGGCTGTTGGGAGGTGTAACAGGAAAACACCACAGGATGTGGTTGGGCTTGCAGGCCTTTCCCCAGACAGCATCCCCTCTTGTCCCGTTGGAGTCAGACTGTGGACACAGACCATACTCAGATCCTGCAGGGCATTTCTCATGTTATGTCATGAGAACTGAATAGGAGCTTCTTCAGTCAGTCTTCCTTCCTCTAAATTTAAACCACAAGCTTGAGACTTATAGGAAAAGGTTAATGTCCATCAGTCAGCTTTCCTTCCTATGCTACCCTCAAAAGAATATGCACTTATGCTTAATCTTAAAGACCATAAAAAATTGTGTTGATTTTAGTCTTGAAGTTTAGCACATGTACCTGAAGTACCTAGCATTCAATACTTTGCAAAACAAAGAGAACCTAAGAATTCACTTCAGAAAGATAACAGATAAAAGCACAATGAATGAACAACCCAAAATGTCATTAATTGCTTCCTATTACAAGTAGTCCATCACTTTCCTTAATTGATGTCTCTCTCCTCTTCTTCCATCTTTGACCTTCTCTTACTAGTGAAGTAAAAGCTTGCCCACAAGTTTCTGTCTGTCCTTTTCTTTCTGACTTTTTATTTATCCTTTCCCGTTCTAGCACAGCTACAGGGCTAAGGAATGAGGGTCTTAACCAAAACATGTAGTGTTTGGAGATCTTTCATGGGATCTGTGGATCTCCAGCAATGAAGAAAGAAAACTGAATTTCTTGCCCTTCTACAAGCGCTCATGGCAGTGTTTGCAATGCATTTTTGAGGAGCTGGAAAGGAAATTCTTTGTGAACTGCACATACTGCTAACTAAAGCCCAGAACACACAGAGGATAAAGATGGATTGCCAAGCTCAGCAGCAACATAGTGTGTTTTCAAAATTTGTTTTCAAATTTTGCTTGCTCTTTCTGGGTTTTAAGGTTATGCTGATATTTCAATCAGACTATTAGAGGCTGAGGTGTCTCTCAAACATGCCATATAGGCCATGGATCCACACAGAATCCTGCCTCTGAAAAGGACCACAAAATGCTCTAAATAGTAATAAAAGAAGTCCCAAATGCTCACAGTACATATCCTGGGAAGAGTTTCCACCTAGACCTCTAAATTAGAGGTAGCATATGGAAAGGTTTGCATTCCTTGTAGAAAAATCCAATCATTTTTATTGTATAAGCATCTGATTCCTTTTTTTTTTTACAAGTAGGAACAAAGAGATGAGAGAAAATAATGATTTTTCACATTGTCTATCTAAGATCTGCTGACTGATAAGCAGAAAGGTGGAAGGAAAAGACATGCATGCCTGCTGTTAAAGAAAAGCCTATTTACACATAATGCTCTGGAGAAATTATTGAACATTTCATCCACACAGAATACAAGCTCTGTCACTCTGCCAGGGTCAGTGAGACCTGGGCCAATCTATTGAGTCAGTTCTAGTTATGCAAGTTAAATGGTTTAGTGGTTGCTTTAATTAGGAGCCACATTTTGTTTACAAACTCACAAAAAATGGTAGCAAAGAATGTTCCATGCCCATACTTAACAGCCCTAGTGCTTGTCATAACTCTCACCCCCCAAAATAGGTTTCTTTGCCTTCTTCCACCCATGCCTGGCAAGTTGCCAGAAATGCATTCCAGAGTGTGACAAACTTAGGTGTAGAAGCATGAAAGTGAGATGTAGCACAAAGCATCTCATTTGTGAGAATCCCATGCAGGACAAGGACAAGGAAGGCTAAGACATTACTGGTACTGTAAGGAAAACAACAGGAATTTAAATTAAAGAACAATAAAAAAAATTATTCCCATCTTCCTACATCTGTTAACAACATCAAGTGTTTTCATTGTGACATCAGTTTTTCCTTCACATATTGCTTTTTTCTCATTTTTATCTCACAAACATGTCCGCACCTTCTAACATGCTGCTCTTTCTTGCAGATAGGAATTACCTTTCATAATCTGTTTGTCCAGGTTCACCTTTACCTGACACACACCCTGGCCAAAGGAACCTTTTTAGAATGTTGCTTCATTACAGTTCTCAAAACTTTAAATTCATCAAACATCTCAAATACTAAGGATTTGAAGAGTTACAATGAAAGTGAATTTGTGACCTCAGTCCTCTGCCAAGTTGAGGCACTTAGCATTACTCCAGGTGGCATGATGAAGGGATCAGTTCTGACCAACCAATATCATGGTCAGCAATGTAGTTTTGTCGTTTGCAAACACTCCTGATGAATCAGAAGTATGACCCTCCAAGATGTACTGAAATCTGAAGAAATGTACAACAAAATATGAGCTAGAGCAGGACCAGACATCCTGTTCAGAGAAGTTGTTCTTCTGTGCAGCTTCCTTTCCCCACTTCCTCTTGGCTTCTAGTCCTGTCCTCAGGTCATTAGACCACATCACTTCCCTGTTGTTAGCAGGTTATAAATACTGAAAAAGATTCATGCTGACATGATACTGATAGCATTTTGATAGGAACAGCTCTACAACACCAGCTTCAGCACTTGCCTAAAAGTTAACAGAGATTTGTTGAGTCCCCCTTGCTATTAAATACCAGCTGCAAATTTGCACCTCCTTTTCTTTCAGCCTTAAAACCTTTCCCATGTTAATATTCACTTAGCCTTGTAATTTTTCCTACATGGTTGAAACAGAGCACATGAAGATCTGTCAACCCACAAAAAGTACTTTTTTTTAAGTACATTTTAAAAATCCAGGGGTTGGAAAACCAAACAGTGCAGCACATTTTATCACTGGTTAATACCAGAGTTTTAAACCAAAGCACTGCTGATCAGTGGTGAAGTACCTAACTCTTAGCTTTATTGATTATGTCTGCACAGGCTTAATTCACAAGTTAACCATCCTGGCTTCCTAGGTCTCTTCTTTGCTGAACTTAGACACAGCGTGCACAGAGTGAAGAGTATCTCCCTATCACATTCTTGATCTTTAAGTCAATCAATACATTCTAAATCTGTGTTGGCAAATACTACAAAATTTGGTGCTGGTTTAGCCAGAAAGAAAAAGGTTTCTCAGCTTGTGCTCAGTTTTCAGCACAGACCACAAAGAAACATGCTCTCATTTCTGTCACATAAAAGAGCATGAATGACCTGATGTTGTTTGATGCTCTCACCTCCCTGTAAAATCACCTGAATTATTTTGATTTTTTCCTAAAACCAGAAGTGATTCTTTTTTAAATTGAAAACAGTAACAACATCAACAAAGCTCCCATCAATAAACCACGAATTTTGGGAAAATTTCCGTATGATAAAGAGAAAAATGCCGATGTTGTAACAGATTTCAGAGGACATTGTTTGAACACAGCCTCCATATTTGCAGGAATCCAATCAGCAAGATGTCGCCCAGCTGACTGAAGAAGTGAAGTTGCAATCTGTGCATTAAAATCAGGTTTTTGGCAAACTTTTCAAGTTCTTCTCTAAGTACATGCTCTGTAAGAGCCAGCAGGGGTGTTGTCATTGGTTTCAGGTATGGGAGAAGTTTCTGCTGTGCAGAAGTCTGTGGGAGTGAAGGATTTGAGTGAAGAGAAGGAAAAGAGTGGGAATAGCCATTCAGCAGTACATCAATGTATCTTTTCACAGCCGTGTCAATCAAGGCAAGGAAGGAAGGATGAACAAAAACTTCTCCCAGGTCTTGGCCTGTATTGATAGATGACATCAGGGATGAAGCTCCTTGTCTTGGTGTGCTGTACAGCTTTCTGGAATAGATTTGCTGCCAAATCGTTTGAGAAGGGAAAGAGTAAGAATTTGCAGCCTGCACTCAGTGCTTAGATGTGCTGACTGTCTCAGCACACTGCCCCTGTCACATTTTTGAGAGCATGGGTATGACATTAGTTTCTGCCACAAGCAAGTTTACCCCAGCACCTACATTTTCATATTTTGTAAGCAGAATTCAGCACCACGGTGTACCAACTTAAGAACCACAGCAAAGAATACAGCAGTTGACCAACACTACAGCTACAGACACTTGGGTTCTGGCTTAACCTTAAATGAGTGTGACCATAAAAAGACAAAGATATTGAAAATCTTGAAAATCTCACAGCCCAACTGTGTTAAGGGACACCAGCTATCTGAGGCAAGAGCACAAGGTCAGTTTGCAGACCTGTCCTGTACCAGCACAGACTCTCTGCATATCTTATGATTGTTTTGCAAACCTCGGTTCATGATTTCTCCAGTGCTGTCTGGGAGAGAAGAGCCCTGTCTGGCGACTCTCCGTGCATCACATTCTGTCCCCCCATATCTGCCACCTATGCAGTATTAGGCATTCTTAGTTTTGGTATCCAATATCTTATTTGAGGTTAGCATATTGAGCTGTTGTATTGAACATTGTTCATGCTTTCCAGGCAATGACCTAAATGGTTTTTAAGATATCAGGTAAATCACAGGTGTCATTTCAGAAACTGCTCAAGTTTAAAATAAGTGTTGAAAACCATCTGCAGAATTGTGAGCCTTGTTGTTACTCTCACAAACTCTACATATTAAATTACTTATCTGTTTCCTGGAGGTAGGGCAAGACATCTATTCCCAAAAGGCATTTCCCTCCCAAGGCCAAGTGATTTCCTTAGATGTTCCACTTAATGGGTGGAAGAAACTGGACAGAAAGCTGCACCAGCCAGGGACTGCCAGTCCTGTGAAGAATGGGGAGAGCTTATTATGTGGAGTAATAGCTGTGGCTTGCCAAGGAGAGTGAAAGATGGAGGGGAAAAGAAAGGAGGGCAAGTGAAGCCCATGGCAGATTAAGATCTTTTTCTCTCTTTCTTCTTGTTGGCTGCAGCTGTGTCTCACCCACTCTCTGTTTTAACCTGTCATCAAGCCAATGCCTGGCACAACGGCCAAGTAATTACTGATGACATGTGTGCAGTATTTTTCCAGATTGGCTTTCCTGCCTTTCTGCAAGAAAAATAAACCCAAAGCTGTACCCCAACAAACATGACAGGAAAAATAACAATACTTGTATGGGACTGATACTGGAAACATGCTGCTCCTTCAGCTGCAGACTGGAGAGAACTACTACCACCTTCACCCCTCATCGTCTCAGCAAGAAAGGGAAAGATTGAAGGCAGGATGGGAGTAGGGTTCTTTCCAAAGGTCAGCACATCTCTTTTAGTTAAACTCAGTGCCACACAAGAGCAGGGAGCAGACAGCAATACAGAAATCATTGGGTATGGCAGTAACTGAGACAGACATAGAACTGCTTGTATTTGATTTACTGGAAAATAAAAGAACAGTATCATTCAGTCCTCTCCTCTCTTTTCAATCTGAGTTATGTTACTCATTCTGCCATCTTTTAAAGACTAGTAAACTTATGTCTGACCTTTCATGCAAGTGGGTCCTCCCAAATGGTGATGCCTACAAGTCTTTATCAACAAATAAGCTCTTCATTTTAAGATGGGAAAATCAAATATAAATTTCAGTCTATATTAACTGGCCTCAATGATTTGTACAGATCTAGCCTGAAAATGTTACCTGCTGGCCTGTGTAATATGTTGTCTTATTTCATCTATTAAAATCAGGACCAGAGATCCCATTATCTGAAGAGAAATCTGTGTGCACAAACAAGATCTCATTTCTGCCCAGAAGAGTGCCCCTTCTATTATTGATTTTTACATAGAACTTTTATACTATGATTCTTAGTGGGAGCCATGGACAATAGACTTTTAACCTTCATCTTCTGCAGAGTGTTAGATGCTTGAAATCTCTTTTTGTGGACAACACAAACAAAAATATATGGATGGATGGATGGATGGATGGATGGATGGATGGATGGATGGATGGATGGATGGATGGGGTTCATTTGGTGGTCTCATGTCTCTTTTTGCACTTTAAGGACATTGTTTCTTTTCCCCTTCATCCCTAAAGATGCTAGATTCAGTAGAGCAGCCTGGAAAAGACTGTTTTGGTTATATATTTAGGCCTCCTGGAATGTATTTATATTAAAATGCCATTTACAAGTCATGATTGGAAGACAGAAAATCCTAAGTCATTGTATAGATCAATGAATGAGCAAAGGAATTGGGATATGATTTGCCACAAGCAAATTAACTAATTAATGTGAGATAAAGAAGAATAAAAATTAAAACTACAAAATGGGAAGAAATGGGAAGAATGGGAAGAAATAATTCATACTATAAACATTAGCAGTTATTGCTACAGCTAGTAGTAATTCTGCAAAACTCTATTCAAAATCCCTGTTTTCATATGTTTCTCACTAGGAAGCATTTTCAGGGTAGTGTTTTCATTCTATTCACAAGTGAATTTCTTCACTGACATTTTTGCTAACTTATTATGAAATCACTTCAAATATGCAAAAATAAAAAGTCCCATTAAAAGAAAAAAATCTGTCCAGGTAGGCCTGTGAGTTAATTCAAAATACCCGGCATTTGAAAGCCTCAAATTTGGTGTCTAGTCCTCCAAATGAGACCAAGCAGCCAGAGTATTTATGATAATTGGTGAGATATGTTGTCTCAAAAGAGGCCTGTTAAAACATTGTAAAAGTCTAGATTTCCTTGAGAAAAAAAGAGGTGCAAAAGCTGGGCCTGCTCCTGCAGAAGTAAGTTATCAAAATAGCAGGCTTTAGCATGATTTAAACCAACCATTGTCCCCAACACCACAATAGAGCAGAACACACAGAGCTACTGTTCCTCAGCTGGAGGATAATAACTTCCTGCTGAGGGCTGGTGACTCCTCTGAATGTGTTAACTCATTCATTTTCAGTCACATACCCACATCTGAGCAGCTCACAAGAAGGTGCTGCCTGTGAAGCAACTGGTATTTACCTGGCTCTGCTCCCCTGAAATCTTACCCCTGTCATTCTCCTTGGCTCATCCTCCTGGTGGGTGAGACTACTCTCCAGCTAATGGGGAAATTGTCTCTGTCCAAAGAGCCAAGCTCCTTCTGATGAAGTTTCTGAACCACTACAATTTGTCCAAAAATTTTTTAGTGACGAGATATGAACTGGTACTCAGTCTGTGATTAGTGATAGACATAATCTGTGCATGGTATTGTAGAAATACATGTTTAATACAGCCAAAAAGGACAGTCCTGTGAGACAAGCACTGCAGTGTCACAATGAGAAGGTAACAAGATACTGTACTCATGAAAATACTGAGTCTTCCTTGGTTTTTTTTTTCTTTTTAAAATATATTCCACATATAGAATCATATAGAATCATGAAAACATGAGCAGAAATTTAAGGAAAGAAATTTCAGAAGCAAACCTTTATGTAGGACATATCTGTGTTGCTCATTAGTGAGACTGGACCTTCTTCATTTCTGGGTGGTTCGACACACATAAACCTGCTTATCAAATAAAGAAATACTTGTGGTAAAGTTATTACAAAATGAAATTACTCTTCAGAATATTTGGGAAGATCCTAAATAGTGAGTGCATTTATAACATACTAACAGTAGAGCAGTCACAATCTGCCTCATGGTTACTTAGAAAATCCCTTAATTTTAACTCATTTACATAATCCTTTCTTCTGCTCTGTGACTCAATGTGCACGTTTCTTCCCAGGCAGTTGAACAAACCCAGTTCCTTGCACTGGAAAAGAATCTACCTAGGCACTTTGCAAAAAACAGATGCTGTAGAAATGCTGTTGTGCACAGATCCAAGGGTATGCACTTGTTACAGTATATATGTCTTCTACTTTTTGTTCAGGCTGTAGAGCTCATACTGATGCCTTAAGAGGCCTCTTAGAAACAGAGACTGGACAGGAGTAAGGGAATAAAGGTTGGTATTTATTTGAAAGGCCTTCAGAGGTACACCCTGGGGAGCCAGAGACTTTTGCCAAGATGGACTCCAAGATGGATGACAGGTCACAAGTTCTTCACACTTTTGTAGGTTTAGTTCATTTGCATATCAGGGTTAATTCTCCAATTAAAGCTTCAGTTTAATGATGTAATTTCCTCTCCACTCACCCCCCTTAGAGGCTCTTTGGTTTATTCTTTTTGGGCCTAGGATGGTCTGGGTGTCCTTGAAGAGCCGAGGAGAGGCTTTGTTATGTCTACCTCACACGAGAGAGCAGAAATTAACAGGCTACAAGAAACTTCAGAGTTACACACTAGGCAGTACAGGATTTGAAAGATATAAAAGTTGAAACCTAAGGCATCAATATTTCAAATATTCAATGTAATCCCTAGTGTGTCAACCAAGTTAGCAGTAACTATCATCCCTCTTAAGTGCATCTATTCTGGCAAACAGGGTTTCTTTTCACACTGCTCCCCTAAAAATGTCTGGAAACTGTTCCACTGGCCCACATGATGCTAAATAGGCAGAATTTGGCTTTTGATTCTCCAACTCAGCAAATACCTGGTTCTTTTCTAAGTGGATAATTTATTTTTTGGCACACTTGTTTCTCACTGCCGTTTCTTGCAAGAAAGATAATATGAGTAAGGAGACATATACAGGAATTTGTCCTCAGTAAAATAAATCCCAGTCTTTCTGCTCCAGCCACAGTGTGCTTTTTACACAGTCCTATTGAGCATAGAGGTACTGGGATGAAAGAGCTGTATCTCCAATATAATGGGCAGATGTAGATGATTTCTGCATAGTAACATGAAAGAATCAATACAGGATGAATAAATAAATAAACACATACATAAATAAATGTACTGAGAAGGATGGATGGCAGACTCTGTCCTCTCAGTTATATTTCCTCCATTGCCTTTTTTTTTGCTTATGACAGAAGCCTCCCAAAGTCTTTTCCCTGCAAGTATCACATCCTCTTGCATGAGCCCTATTCACCTGAGCTGCAGCAAACTCTAACTCATAAGATCACATGAAGTCTGGGTTTACACAAGGTACAGAAACCTCACTTACAATTTTATTACGGTTAAAAGATTCAAATACTGTAAGAGTTTTTTTTTCTCTCTCCCCACCCTTCCAGTCCTTATTTTCCCCCATTTTACAACGCTCACAAGTTGGATTTCAGGGTGTTAATAGAGCACTGAGCAGAATTTTGGAAGGTGTCCAGCTCTACACCCCACCCAGATGAATACCTGGAAGCACACTGTTAACATGGCTATCCTGCCAGACCAAAATCAAGTGTGGAACAAATGTTGAAAGGATGCCCTCTGAAACAGGTAACCACAGGACTGACACAGCAATATTTTGTTTACAGTTTTATAGCTCTCTGGTAAATAATTTCATTTTACTCTACAAAGCCTTTTGTGGTAGGACCAGACATGTTACAAGCAAATCTTAATGTTGTCTTTTTTTAATGTACTTTATCTTGCTGTTTTCTAAACCAATCTGATGTTTTTGCAAAACATAGGAATTGATGAAGTTTAAGATGTAGGATTTTGCAGGACTATCTAGTATCAGCTGCCCAGTACCTGGCTAAAAATAAAATTTTCTTTGTATGTCAGCACTAGAAGTGGCTGGACATTTTGTAGAGCATAAAATACTTCGTGTGCATTGTATGTACTTCAAAAAGCTTTCACCAAACCCAAGGCAGGGACCCAGTGGAACTCTTCAGCAACTTCTATACACTAATTTAGAGACAGAGATGTTAGTCCTCCTTTGGTTCTATCCTCAGTATGCTGCAGCAGAGTACTCTCTGAGGTCTGAGTGCAGCACCTCCAACAGTACAACTCATCATTTATGCCAGAGAAACTTCTAAAATCCCTGGCTCCAAAAACACTGTTCTAGGCTTTCTGGTCCTGTACCATGGAGTGAAGAGGTGGGATTACAGGTTTCCATCAACCAGCACTGGCCTCTTGGATCTATAGTCAGGTCAAGAGTTTCTGGATGCCCCACCTTCCTTAAAGCCATCCTTTTGCCCCAGGATCCCTTGTACCCTCAGGAAAACTGCACGATGATCAGTGTCACAGCTGAGTGGCAGGAGAGGGGGGCTCGAATTAAGGAGGGTTTTCATGCCAAGCTGTCATCCCTGTCAATACACTGTGCTGTGACATTATTTGAAACATGATTTGGATGGGAGCCACAGTACAGAAGATTCACAAACCAGCAGACAAATCAGCCATCCCTTACCTCACTGACTTGCTCTGTTTTCTGAGCCAAAGCACTAAGCTCTTCTCCTTCAGGGTGGTGGGGTTGGCTGATTTGTCCTCTGTGACAGACGAAGTTATATCTATGGAGACAAGGTTCCTCACAGGTCTTCCTCTGTGCCAGGTGGCTCCACAGAGGCTCTGCATTAGGCCCTGTATGTCTGGCTCTGAGTCTGACTGTATTGATTTAGTCATCCATTGTCCTGTGGGAAAAGTGCTTAGTGATAAATACCAGGTCATGACCAATAGCACAACATCCAGAGTCTGTGTTAGAGCTTCTGTGCCAGGCCTTGGGCTCTGGAAACACCGCAGTAACACCACTGTGAACCAGTCATTGGCTGCTGAATTGAATGGATCAAAATAAGAAGCATCAGATACAGGCCAGGGACACACAAATTGCCTTCTCCAGGTGCCTGCTGAAATGTCATAAGCCATCTGATTGTAATTTACAAAGACTCTTTGAAAATCTGGGAGTTCAAAAGTGAGAATCTGATTTCATGTACGTTCTTTTAGGACCACTGATTTCAGTGCAATTGATCCTGGCTGTTAGAACTGTGAGGTCAGACTCCAGCCTTTTAATTTTTAAAATGCCAACATTGTGTTGTCACCAACTCTAAGCCTGGAAACACTGGCAGTTCATGACAGATGTGTCACATCCTCCTTCCCCTTTCGGGACCCCACTTCCTTCTACCCACCAATACTCCTACTACAGGACAAGTAAGTAGGGAGCTGTGTGATATATTCTTGTAAAACAAAATAGATGAGGTTTGAAGAACATAAACAGCAACGTACTAACCCAGTTCATCATATGATCCCAGGCTCAAAACAAAAGGGCAGGGGTGGGGCCCACAGACCAGTCCAAGTGTCGGGTGGGTCCATGTTTTACGAAAGATAAGAACATATTCTATTAAAAAAAGTCTTTTGTACAGTTGCTCTTTGCGACCCTGAAGAGGGAAAAATTTATCTTTGTGCACAGACTGCGGTGGTGTGAGGCGGTGCACGCACATACACATGCCCTTGCAGTGGTGTTGCCAGGCACTGGGGATGTGTGTGCTATTCACAAGGCAGCACTGCCAAGGGAATGTGGATGGAAACTCCATCACGCAACGGCAGCATGGCAACAGATTTGCCCTATGGTATATTTTTATCTTGTTGCCTTTTTTTTTAACTTCTTTCTTTGGTCATTGTTGTAAACAAGAGTTTTAGGATGCTTCCTTTTCCTATTACCAGGATTTAAAAGGACATATATGTGAATGAGGACATCCACCATAAGGATTCTGCCATCAAGACAATGTGAAAGTCTTCTTGATTTAGGACACTACTGTTGGAGAGACCCACTCATGGTCCTGACCCACAGTGAGGTTGTTTCATGTGACCTTCAAATGTAAGGTGTTTCACACCCCTCCAAGCCAGCCCCCAGTCCCTTGGGGCACAGCAGCAAGGCCCACCACCCTGCAATGCACCCAGTGCCCAGTGTCCTAGTGAGACTGTATGAGAAACCCAGCAGGGATGCAGAGAGGAACACAGATTAAAAACAGAGGGCAAGCTATAGAAGCAAATCCTGCCCTGGGGCAGGTACTCTCTGAATTGCCTAGGACAGAATTTTTATCATTTTCAGAGGCAGAGAACAGAGAGTTTCTTGAACCACAAGCATAAGCACAAGCACCTTGGAAGTCTTATATTTCTTTGCTGTTTTTTTTTACTCACTGCAACTGAAATGTCTTGAAAGTAAATTGCATTTCGTTTTAGTCCAAAGGAGTCAGATTTAAAATACTGATCTACATCTGAGTTCAGATTCCTCAAATGTTTTTGACTGCTCAGATGTAAGAGCCTGGGGTCAGCCCCATCTTAGGAATCATCACAAAACAAGTAGTATTACTGAAAGAAAAAAACTTAACGTGCTCCTCTGAAATCAAAATAACAAATATGTTCATTTTTTTCATGTTCTCAATCACAGAGATTGAAAATTTTATGTGATTGTCTTTCTGCAATCCACATATAACTCTTAACAATTTGGCCAAGAATTTTATTCCAACCAGATGATTATTCTTTTCAGGAGGATTAATTATGTCTAAACAAAATGTATGTTTCCTAGGAAGTAACTTTAAGTGTTTAGGAAGGCAGCTTTGCCTATTTTTGCTAAGGAAAATCAGTCCATCAAATTTAATGACAAGCAATATTGTCCCTAAGAGAAGCTTTGTAATTACCCATCTATCCCTTTCTATTCTTTGTAATTATTCACTTGCAATTATCTCCATCCTGCCTGGTGTTTTTGTAAATCCTGCATGAATATAAAGTAAAGCAACCGTCAGATAAATCATGATAGTTCTTTACATTTTTGGGAGGGTTTCTGAAGTGAGAGAGAGGATGGTGTGGAAGAGGTTACACTTTGTGTTCAAGTTCCTCTTTTTGTCCCCAAGGAGAGGAAAGAAGCAGAATACCTCCAGAAGCTAGTGAAACATGGAAACAATTTGTGTACAAGCAAAAAACCAAGGCTTGTCGTCTCTCACTGCCAATAATAATACTTTATTTCCTATTTGTACTGTATAATGTTCAGGATGCAAAACAAGTAATATTACTTGGTAATTCCCAAAGATGTCATTTTGTAGGTAGTGTGCCATCTCTCTTAGCTCACAATGTGTAGAAATAACTCTGCTTCCACACAAACAAGAGCCAGGAGCTCCCTACTTTGTTTTGATTTGAGCACATTGAAATATCCTTGATGCAAACTTTAGAATTTTCTCTTCTTTGAGGAAGAAGACTTAGAAATAAAGCTGTTATAAACCAATTTAGAGCTCTCCATCTGCAAAGTAAACCCAATTAAACCTCCTTTACTGTTAGTATTTAAAGCCTTAATTTTTTCAAAACTAGAGAAGGTGGGGCACAGCACAGGGTAGGTAGCATGTGAGGTTGATTACAGATCAGCTCTGATTATCATTGACAATTTCCTCCAGAAAGAATTGGTGTGAAAACCAGTCCAAGCTTAACCAGGATGCAGCTCCACTGCATTCATGGAAATTTCCCTCTATTTTCACTAGATCTGGATGTGTCCAGGGAAGCAGCTGAAACTGCCTTCTAGAACAATGTACAAGGATGCTGAATTTAGACCCCTGCAAATGACCACTGGGATAATTATAGCAGGTGTCAAAATCCCTAAGAATAACTGAGAAACAGGACCTCCTAGCCCTCCTCTGGTGTCAGATCAACAGAGATAAAACAACAAACAAGGTCCCAGTGGGTGTCCCCAGGCACCACAGGCAGGGAGCTGAGCTTGATGGCAGGACTTGGCCTCTCTCTGGGAGTTTGTTTGCTGCTCCCTTTGGAGGAAACCTCCCTGCTGGTGGCATACATCCCCTCAGCAGGCATAGCAGATTAAGAGCCTGCTCTACTATCCAGGAATGCAAGATAAAGTCAACAGCATTCCCATAATGTGCTTCCAGAGGCCTGAGCAGCTGACACTTGCTCCACTGTATGCAGTGACTGCATATTTAGTGACTGCCTCAGCCCATCTGCACTTAAAGTTCTCATGAAAACCACAGTGGGCTTGTCTTTGATAAAATAAAGCATAAAAATAGCAGTACCATGTAGCCCTACATACAAAGAGGCACTTTCAAAGATCTGCTACTCTGTTATAGCCTGTTTCACACTTACAGAAAACTGGAAAACTGCTCATAGTACCTCCTGGCTTGGCTGATCAGCACGGAGAACAACCTGTGCTACGTCCTGATCTGGTGAAAGGTGTCCCTGTTCATGGTAGGTGGGTTGGAACTTTGAGGTTCCTTCCCCAGATCATTCTATTATTCTACAGTTCCTGGTGCTGTCTGCTGTGTGCCCCAGCTGCAGCAGGTTAAATTCTCAGATCCCATGCTAGTAGGGCCTGTATTTTTTCAGAGTGATAATGATGGGACACCAGCTAGTTATTACCAGAAATATTGCCCAGACCTGCCTGGTTTTAAAAAACTAACTTGAGCATCATACCATGTAATAGCTGCAATCAGGCAAAAAAAAAGAGATGCAGCCTCAGCCCTGTCATAGCCTTTTGCTTTGCAGGTGCCTCAACATTAGACATGCACTGGTGACAAGTTGCAAGTGGAAATACAGCTATGTTTTCAACAACTTCCTAAACTTCAGACAGTCCAGGATTTAAATGATGCAGGAGACATTGCTTAGTCATATTTTTTGCAAAGTCAAGAAGGGGGAGCTCTGTCCACACCTCCCTTCCCCAGTCACCATGGCAATACTGCTATAGCATGTCCAGTAAAGACAGGCTTTGGAGATGGAGTTTGGGGAGCCAACTCAGTAAAAAAGGATGCTTCAGACAAGAACTCCCCATTGTCACCTCCTTGCTGCTTAAACCAGGAGACAACCACTCAATAGAATATCACATCAGGCACTCTGATTTTGGACATTTCTCCTTTACTCACATAATCACAGAACAGTTTGGGTTAGAAGAGACCTTTGGTGGCCAGCTTGTCAAATCCCCCTGTCATGGGCAGGGACACCTTCAACTAGATCAGGACCCCAGTAGCCTTATAGCTCAAATTTAACAGCCACCAGAGGCAAATACATGTTCTAAAACAATATCAAGTGTACTCATCACACAAAAACACCTTAATGTATGTGTCTTGCCTTCATTAAATTTAGGTGCTCTTCTGGTCATATCTGCAGAAGTTATTTCGTATGAGAAAAAGCTCTAAGGGCAAACCCAGGCTTTGCAGCCCCAAACAGGACTAGATACTATGGAAATGAATTGCTAACACTGCTGACCAGCTCCATTGTTTAAAGCAGCACCCTCTCAGACTTCAGTAATAATTCAACAGTGAAATAAACAGCTCTGATCAGATAGCCAGGGAAATTAGATAAAGAGCACAATAGCTGTGAAGATAGGAATATTTCATGAAGAGTCATATATCAGTTTATTCCTGATTTAAGTGTCTTTTGATTACTCTTTTTTATACCTCACATCTGTGTGACAAGTCAGAAAGAAAAGCAAAGATCTTTTCTCACAGAAACTGTTTTCCCCCAAGATGACATGTGCATTTTACCTTCATGACTTAGCACTCGGCCATCTCCTTGTGACTCTTTCATGTTCCTTGCTTTGAAATAATGACTGCATTTCAGGACATAGCAATTTCCTCAAAGCTAGTTTTTATATTTTAGTGTGCTCCCGGGATACCA
Organism: Lanius collurio; assembly: GCA_020086605.1. Taxonomy (NCBI): domain Eukaryota; kingdom Metazoa; phylum Chordata; class Aves; order Passeriformes; family Laniidae; genus Lanius; species Lanius collurio. Next base: position 27,640,122 of record JACBWW010000003.1, on the reverse strand, counting down.
AACCATTCAAAAGTGCTCTTTTCCTCTGCGTCTGTTCCCACAGAAGTCCAAGGCAACTCCTTTGAGTCTCAGAACAGAATCTTTGAAATTCCGCCTCTGCCATCGCTTTGAACATAAGCGGGTTAAACCCAAGTTTAGCACATATTTTATACCCTAACATTTCTTTCAAAGTAAGTAATTTAATGAAAAAAAAAAAAAAACAACCAAAATTCCTGGATATAATGGAACTAATGGGATCACCACAATCTTTTAATAATATACTTCCTAAAAATGTTACTGAGGGGTCCGAATGTGGTTGCTCTGGATGAAAGAACCTACAGGCAGCAGGAGTAAGTATTCAGTGCTGGGAAAGAAGAAAGCTCCACCCTTGTCAAATGGGGCCACTGTGGAATTCAGGATGCTCCGTACACACATCTGGCTATAAAAGTCTTCAGATCATCCAGCTCTGCCTCTCCCCTAGAGCAAACAATTCTTTGCATTTCTTGTTGCTCTTATCAAAAGTAAATAGCCTGGGTATTTTGTAGTACTCTAGGGTTTTTTGAGGATATTCTTAAAATACCTGATCAAGCCAGAGGACCCCATTTAAGGGAGGAGAGGCTGTTCTCTTGATAGGTTTGGGGAGGCTATTTTCAAACTAAAACATTGTGAAAGACATCTTTTCTTCAGACAATTTTGAGAGGTAGGTTGATACCAAGCTAAAATATACCTATCTATGGTTTTATAACCATTGTAAATAATTTCAGTATCTGATTTGTTATCATTAATTCAATATTGAATACATTCAAATTAGTAAATCTAACAAAAGAGACCAAAACTACTGGTTTTCCTTTGCCTTTTTATGGCCATGCCATGCATCTACTGGCCAGGCATTCCCACCCAGGGTCCCACTTCCAGTTTGTCCCAGTATATCTTAGGAAACTGTGATTTAAATAACACAGATAATACTTACCAATGATAAAAGGCCAAACACCTTAAAAGTTTTACCTTAAAAATAGTCACAGAAATCTAAAAATCTTTCAAAGATACTCCCTCCACCCCCATCTTGTGAATGTGGATCTTGCTTCCTCAGAGGATACCTTGGTATCCTCTTTCAGTGCATCTTGCTCTGAGTTCCCTGGATTTGAGGACTTACTGCCTGCATCATTCCCACAGGCAATACTATGTTTTAACCACCATTAATTATTCTCAATCCTAATTTACCTTCTGTAAAGTATTTTAAGGAAACTGCCTTAGCTTTTCCCCCAAAACAGTTCTACAGAGAGAACAATTCAGTTGCAGTTAGGAGAATTTCACTATGGAAGGAGAAAGTTTTCCTGAGGTGATGAGCAAGACTTAAGCATTGCATAGAAGTCTCCAGAATTCCTTCATACTTAGTCAGCCTCCTTTCTCTCCAGCTCTCCAAAAGTAGATCCTCTTCCTCCTGCAGTTCCAATGTTGAAAGCTGAAGTTGAAAATAATGAGAACCTATGCAGAATTCACACAATCAAACTTGTGATAGATTACAGTTTCCAATCATAATTATAAATACATTGCTAAAAATCTTTCAAATTTGCTCCATTATAAATATAGAGTAAATTCACTAAATGTAGTAAATTTATTTTGGAAATACCTCAGTGTAACCGAGGAAAAGTTTTGACTCTATTTCTTGATGACATAACAACAATAGAGAATGTCTTAATGTGAGAATCTAAAAACCCCACAGTATTTCTGCTCAGGTATAGTAAATGCAAAGTATTTTTAAAAAGCAGTAAAGTCATTGAGAACTAAGGTGAAAGTCACATGCTTTATTTTCATTTAAGTGGGAGTAACAGAAATCAGAATCTGGTTTGTTGTACTTATTAGCAAGGGAAAAGCAGAGGCACTCACTCTAGTAAAAACTGCAAATACAGCTTCTCCACATTGCATGGCCAAGTTCTGCAGAAGAAAATGAGATCTGAAGATAATTTTAGATGAAAAGTGTAAACATTAAACAGTGATAATTATTTTTTAATTTTTTCACAAATTTTTATAACTAGACATAAGGAATTTGTGTATATATTTTGAAACACTCTGCTATGGTCAAATCCTGCAACTCTTACTTGGGTAAGGTATGGGCCAGTAGGGTTTATTTCACAAATTCATACATTTAGGATTTGTAACAAAAAAGTCTTCCCAATGCTGTTTGTTCTTTTAAAAACTCCTCAGTGTATCAACAGGAACGCAGAGCGTATCTTGGGTTGCATCACTAGCTTCAGTTTCAGGAATTACTAAAATCCCCTAAGCTACAATTTGTCATGATTCTCATTCTTGGGAAATCCTTTAAAGGAACTGTTAAAGTAATTAAGCTAGTGTCCTCGATTTAATCTTTAAGGCTGCTTAGCCAACATTGAGTCACCAAAGTCTTCTAGGTCAGACAGGAAAAGAATTGACGTCATTGCAAAACGCCACTGCGTAAGTGTCGCTGAAAAAAATGGCAGCCAAGTGTACACAGTTGGATAATCAGACACTGTGAATAACAGGCAGCTCAACAGGTGAGCTTAGGGAATTTGGCACTTCAGAGCTGAACCAAGTGTGTCCTTATGCAGATGATAAAAAATCAGCGATACACTTTCTCTGACATAACATATTTAGCAAACTTATCAAGATGTTTCCTCTGTCCAGAAAGTCAACTAGCCTATTAGGAGTGATAATTTGGCACAGAATATGCTCGAGGGACAAATACGATAAGGGATGTTTCATACAAAGGGGCTTCCACTACTAGCCACTTATGTCAATCTGCAGCTAAAAACAGAGTAGCATAAAAATAAACTTTAACTCTTCACCCCGAGCAATTAAGCTGTTTTCTAACAAAATAAGCACAGCTTAAACAGGCACCAGGAAAGACAGATACAGCTCTGCTGTAACACTTGCTCTTGAAAATCAAAACCAAAGCATTTAAGCAGGGCACTGCATTCCAGATATTTTCCCATTCTGTATTTAACATTTCCAAATTCCAGATGAGCAGGAGCAGAACCACATAGTTCAAAGAGAGACCCCAGTTTCCGCAGAACCTGAAGACCCTTCAGACCTAAACTGTTCCCGCTCATACTCATTTTTAGAAAAGTCACAAACAGGAAGTACATGTGCTGTTGTCCACAGGCAAATGGAGGGAGAATAAAGCTGTATTTAGGCATACACTAACCTTGAACCTTATCCCAGTGACTTATACCTGCCCCAGTACTAGTCAGAAGACTTTTCTCATGACTAGTAAAAGCCCACATCCTTGCTGTGATTTGAAAGATTCAGAAATACATCTAGCTCTGCCTGTCCAAAATCCTTACCCTAATCCCCAGTATAGCCTCCTTGCATCTCAGAAAGCCTTCCCACAGCAGAAATAAAAACAGTGCATATTTGTTCTTTAAATATGTTAATGGTTCTGGTCTTCAATTTATCTCTAAGAGCTTTGTCTATCTAACTATTAAGCTGCAACTGTTAGAGTTATCCTAAACCTAATCCCAGACCCAACCCAAAGCCCACGTAACTCATGGCTGTCATAAAATTCTTCAATGTGTTGTCCACCCCAGTTCTTCCTACAAGAACAGTGACACAGCATCCAGTAACAGTCTCAATTCTTCAGCCTTCTTTTACAGGAATATGAAGTAACCATTATTTAATGATGGCCCTACAATATCTATTCACAACTAGAAAACTTCCTGTCAGTACCTAGAGGAGCTGTGACTCTAGCAAGACCTAGCATGAACATACATCTTGCACGTAGTGAGAAACTTTACCAAGCCCTATCCTGAACTCAAGATTTTAAAATTTTATATTTTAAAACATGCCTTAAGTTATTCTCACTTGTCAGACTGAACTTTCATCCTAGCACTGCAGGGCTTGTGTGATCCAGCAGTCTTTACCTTTGTGACACAGGGTTAACTCATAATCATAGTAGAATGTCTCTATGTAGCTTGCAGCATAAACAATGATAAAAATGCATACTTCAAAGCACATATTTCTGCTAACTCTGCCATCATCCTTATAAACAAAATCAAGCTATAGTCACACCTTGAGGTTAGAGTTTGTGCCTGGGACAGAGCTGATTTTATTGCTGGACATGAAGTGTGAGAGTAGGATGAAGACTAAACCAAAAGAGGTGAATGGGTGCTGAGTTCTGGCAGAAACACATTTGCTGTGCTGTACCTTACCCTCTGTGCTGTACCTTACTGTTCAGTTAGATTTGGGCACAAGAGATGAAAAGATTGCTTTATCACTGAATTTTACAATACCTGAAGGTCTGTGATGAGGGCAGGCACCCAGAAAGATGCCTGAAATGGATAAGATGCAGACTGGTGTTGAAACAACCAGCACTGACGGGGTTAGGCTTAATGAGCTATAAAAGTGGGGCTAGAACTGGCTGAAGCAGAAGGTGGTGTGCAAAGCCCAGCAAAGCCTGAAAGCACTAGGAAAAGGCTTCAAATTTTTTAATGTGGATGGTATCAATCATGTTACAGGCCTAAGTTAAGCATAGCTTTGAAGAGGGGACTCTGAATTCAGGATAGTAGGAATTAAAAGTCTAAAGAGGTTGCAGGATCCTACAGGGACAGGCTATGTTCACCTTAGAGCAGTGACTAAGTGTAAAGATGGATTGAGTTTCTGGTCTATGATAAATTGGTTTTACACAAATATAAAACTATCCAGAATGTGTTTATTGTTGGGACTGAGACAGCAGATTTACCTATTGACCCATATACATTTCCACAAATTACTGTCTAAACTTGTAATTAGAAACCATGCAGGTTTTGCAGGATCCAACAAACCCGCCCCCCCCAAAAAAAAAAAACAAAACAAAACAAAAAACAAAACAAAACAAAACAAAACAAAACAGAAGAAAACAATTAGTGCAAGGCTTATTATCTTATCCACAGCATCCTGGACTCTACCCCTCACTCTAATACTTTAGTTTTAATTGTGCCTTAGAGATTTCTGTCTGTCACAGAACCAGCTATGGAGTAATTAATGCTGGTCTCTCTCTTTTCCAACTTGGCATGTTTTGCAAGATCCAGCAATAAAACCAGCTCTTCTTTGGTTCTTCTTTCCCCAGATAAAGTTCTGGCCTTGCCCAAACAACAGTACTAACAAGAATCCAGTTGCCTCTGAGTGCCCTGGCTCTTATCCTCATGGTGCCAGTCTTGCTCTTCATTCCCCAATGCAGAAATAGCTCTCAAATTAGGATAGTTTATGACGAGAACTGAATAAGACTATGGATTACAACAGTGAAACATTCCCACCTTGATTTTGCCTCTCCCCTAATTTCCATTCTTAGTTTCCTGTTTTTCTTCCCCTCCCCTCTGGTTCACCAGTGCTCTCCTCTTCTCCAGCTCTGCAGCATTCTGATGCAATGTGCATGGTGGAGCAGCCAGGTGAGTTAGGCCACAGGATGCTTCATACATGGGTTTGGCAGCAGCTGATTTGCTCCTCCCTTCACTTCTTTCTTCCCTTTCCCACTTCTCCATCCTAAGTGTTGGGAAACCACAAGGCAGCAGCTGCCTCAGCCCCATGGGACCAGCAATTTGCCCGGGGGATGGTCAGGCTAGTCAGGACAGTCAAAACATCAAAACACATCCTCAGAGTCACATTTCTGTGGAAATAATGATTCCTTCTAATATTTTTGGCATAAGCAAGAGGCTCAGCTACCAGGGGAGCTTGGAGCCACCTCTGGCAGCCCTGGTGCTGCAGTGACTGGGTGCTCTGAGCTGACCTGGTCCCCAGGAAAACACAGAGCTGGTTATCTGAAGTCTACATGTCCCCACTATGCTGCACTGTGGAGCTTTGGGAAGAGGGTGCAAAGTTGCTGAAGGCATAAGGGGTTTTTTTGGCAGTGGAAAGCAGTGCTGGGCACAAGAGAGGCTGGATGTGAAGGATCAGGATCCACAAGCAGTCACACACACGTATCAGGGATGACAGCTGGATAAGATGGGGGGATGTAAAACCATAGAACAGAAGTGAGGACTTAGTCTGGAAAGTTTGTAGTTCCCTGTTCAGAATACTTCTTAATTAGGGGGATAATCAAGAACATAAGTGACTGGCATGGGGGCATGGGGGTTTCTGATCCAGGCATCTCGTGTGACCATGGACAAGTTTCTCTAAGCCACACAGCAGCAACCTTAAGTGATAATGCAGAACGACCTCTGTTTTCTGAAGGGTGGTGAGATAGTTAACAGAACACTATGAGGCGCTCAGATAGAATTGCAGGGGATGCTGTAGCCATGAATGAGCTGGTCCTATTCACCTCAGTGTATGAGAATAATATTTAATTGCCCCTAAAAAATATTATACACCTGCATCAGATTTTCAACCAAAAAACTCCCCAAAGCTTTTGCAGTTTTGTTGAAGAAATTATTCAAAATACTTAAGGTTTTGTTTCAAATATGACAACTGAAAAACAATAAGTCATAAAGCACATGAAATATGTGTCTCTAGTGATACTCCTCAGTACTATCAAGTGATTATTTTACAATACAAATATCTGATAAGTTGTTGTTTATGTGGACTTGTGCTCTGATAATCCAAACAGACTTTTTTCCAGTTGCCTTTAATATGCAGTACAGGGTGAAAGCATTGTAAAATCCAGGCACAGTGAGTTCTGGCTCCCTTTTTTCCAGTTTGCACCAGGAAACTGGAAGGCAAAGATGGGTGAAGTGATAATACAGGCATCCCTGTGAGTAGGTGCCACAGAGCTGGTAAAGCCCAGCACAGAGTGGCTGAGATTTATGTTCAAAGCCTCAGTAACTCTCCTCCCTAACCTTTGGAAAACCAGGTCTGAAAACACTGTGTAAACAAAACAAACAAAAGACAAATTCTAGTGCAGCTAACTTAGTCTCTAAAAATAAACAGACATTAGCACTTAGCCTCTTCCTTAATTAGATGAACTAGCATTTTTCCTACAAATAGGTAAGAATGACATTTAAGATATATGAGTATTTGGCAGAGAAGATGTTTTAATTTTCTAGAATAATCCCCTAGATTTGGACAAAGAAGTGGCCAGAGTCCAAAGGGAAGCAAGCCCTTTTTAATGAAGCTCATCTTAGTTCTGGAGAAAATGTCCCTTGGGGAGAGCCTGAGGGAGCTGGGTTGGTTTAGCCCGGAGAAAAGAAGGCTGGGGGGTGTTAAGGGGGACCAGACAATGACCTTACTGCTGTCTACAACTGCCTGAAAGGAGGTAGTAGAGAAGTGGGTCTAAGTTTTTTTTTTTACACAGTAGCAAGAGACAGGAGAAGAGGAAATGGCCTCAGACTGCATCAGGGGAGGTTTAGATTGGGTATTAGGAAATATTTCTTCACAGAAGGGGTTGTCAAACACTGAAACAGGCTGCCCAGGGAAGTGGCTGAGGAACCATCCCTAGAGGTACTAAAAGAGATGAGTAAATGTGGCACTTGGGATATGGTTAATGGTGGACTTGCCTATGAGGTTTACAAGAGGACCTACATGATTCTATGATTCATTGATTCGTTGATTTTGAGCCTCCCAAGCAAAGCTGACAAGCCAGGGTGTCTGACGCTGGCTCCCCCTTGGTGGCTGTGCATGTCAATCCACAGCCCCTTCGTCTGCCACCTCGCCAAGGACCTTATTTACATGCCAACGATCTTCACCCTCTTCAATCACAGATAATGAGACTGCCTGGTGACAGAAAGGGATGGCCATTTAAAAGGCAGGCCTACATTTTTCACTATCAAAACCATAATTATCCAGTACCGCTTTAAAGCACTGTGTAATGGGAGGGATAAGTGGGAGCTATGAAAGGACTAGCAATAGCTGCAAAACTTGGGCCAGTCTCTCTACCACAGCACCTCAATCAGCAGTGAATGTGAGCAATGAGTGGGCTGCCAAGTGCCACAAATGAAACCTCTTCTGCTCGAATTTTGAGCAAAGATTCTCATTTTTATGTGTCTCAATTTTTTTTTCCAGGAGATTCCACAGCTTCTACTTTTAATTTCCATCTGTTTTATCAACTGTTAAACAAGGAATATAGGCAAATGCATTACTTCCTCCTCACCCTTGTATTTGATCAAAATCACAAGCACCCTGAAGAGCTTTTCAGATCATTCTGATGGTCACTAGGCCAATCACCAGCAATTACTTCTGTTACATAAGTTCCCCTCCTTGAAAGTTTAGCCTGGCATTCCTGCTTCAACTAATATGCAAACTGTCTTCTTAGGGAACTAAGAACAGGCTTGTCCAAAGGACAAGAATGACCTTGCGTGTTTAGCAGTCCTTCCTTTCCTCTCCTCCTTCTCTCCCCCATTAGCACTGCACTTTACAGTGGCAGACAGAAATCTGAATCGTGAACTGCTTAGCTCCTGGGAAGGGTTTGTGTCAGATGAGCTAAGTAGTGCTTACCTCTAATTAAAATTTTACCTACTACAAGAGACTGTCTGGCCACACTACAGATTTGTTCTTTGGAACTGCAGCATGTCAGCACCTCCTCCAGAAAATATTTTTCTAGTTGACAGTTTCCAGAAATGCCGTAAACACCTATAATTTAAGCACACATTTTATACAAACATCACTACTATTTTCAAATTTTTTTTTAGATCTTGGAAATAGTTAACAACTCTTCTAAAATCAGCTGAACAAATGCACAAATGTATTTTTATAGGTTTTGAAACCCTGAAATCCTTTTTCCAATTTATGATCTTTTAATTTCAAATGGTCACTTTTGTTCAGGTGTTTGTAGGAGCCATTGGCAAGATTTGAAAGAGCAGGCAAGCGTATAAAAGTAGATTTGTTTACAAGTCAGTTCCTGGTTAAGAAACTAAAGTGGAACAGAGTGTTTTCAGGGAAAACTTTGCCTTTTTTTTGTCCCTGTCCTTTACTGTCCTACTAGAGGAATGCCTCTCACTATGGAAAGCCTCTGCTTGGCTGGCAGAGTACATTATGTACAGTCAGGACACTGCATCCTGGATTGTCATACCTTTCCCAGACCTGCCAGCTTGGCTGTCAGCCTGAGGTAATAGGAGGTGCTCAACTGATTGCTAACAGCAAGCAGTACTTTTGTATCTTTACTGGCTGGTAGATGAAGTACAATATGTGCTCTAAATTACATTTCTTATTCAAAAGGATAAACTGTCCAAGCAGGGAATATAAGGTAAGCACAGAAGGCAATTAGGCAGAATCAGGTTTCCCTCACAGACCTCCAGGTTTCTAGCTTTTCCTCAATGTTATTTCAGTGCCACCTGAAGCATCTGACAGTGACAATTTCAAAAGGTACTAATTAACAGTAACATTGATTCAGGAACCCATAAGGATCTCAGCTTTACAGCAGAGAGTAGGTAAGCCTGTCAAAGATCTAAATAAAGTAGATGAATGAATGCAACCGTCTGTCACATGTGCATTGTGTGTAACAAAGGTAAATTTAAGTTGAGCTAAGGATGTTTTAAGAGCAAGTGTGCAAAGCTGAGCTTCTGAATGGGTATTATGTCCTATCAAGGACTCATTGTTTAGCAGATCCTATATCTAACAATGCTCATTGTGAAGGCTCCAAAGATCAGTGCATTAAATACCAGTTTTTCAGACCCCTTCACATTTTCAGTGTCTTCCCGTGCTACAAGCACTTGGATATTCCTGCTATACTCCTACCTGTATGTGGTCTATTGGCTGCCTCTGTGCTGTTCTGGGAATGGGAAAAATAGCTCAGATCAATGGGTTCAATTCTTCAAGAATTTTTTCCTGTCCCCTTCCAAAGAAATCTTCTTTTTGGAATACTGGAAAGGTACTGCACACATGAAAAAGGAAATCTGGATTTCACGAATGGTTCCGTCTGGATGGCTACTTCCAACAGAGACCAGGAGTAATAGCACTGTGTAAGGCCATGGGTTAGCAGGCATTTACAAGTGTCGATTCTGTGTGTACAGCTGGAAGGAGGATATGGCCTTCTGTAGGAGGAGAAATTCCGGTTCATTATGCTGCATGTAGGAAGTGGCTTTAGGCAATGCTGTCACCAGCACAAGGAGACAAGAACTGCTTCCCCACTGACAACCTAAGTATGTGAAAATGCTGTGATCTGATTGCCAAAAATGAATGGAAGGCTGATGACAGAATCAACATCATAGTGACATCATGGTGCAGGAGTGCCAGCTGAGAGATCTCCACACTCCTACTGCTGAGAAGGTGAGACCTAGCTTTGGATTTGTAAAACCAGTGTCATGAATTGCAGTCAACTTTTAATTGTCATTAATTCCAGCAGGAGCCTTGTTCATGGGGCAGATCTCTGATACAAGTGGGGATGGTGGGGTATCAGTAGCACTCCCAGCCATTAAGGGTGATTAAAATAAGGGTCTGCATTTTCTTTCTGACATGGCCTCGAGCAAGAAACTCATTGGGGGCAGCTTGGAGAAGGAGGAGAAAGTCAGAGTGAAGGGGAGGTAAAGGGTGTGTGTAAGGGGAGGAGATCTAACCACTGCTTAGACATGTCAGGGGGATGCCTTGGTGGCTCTGGCAGCTCTCTAGACCTCTGCACAGGAACAGGGAATCTGGTGGGTTTCAAATAAAACTGAAACTACTTCTTCTTTTGCTGGCAAAGGTGAAAGAACACTTATAAATGTCCCTCACTTACCCTTGAAAATTAATAGTTAATAAATACCACACAGAGAGATTTCTCTGGACTTGTCTCTCAGACTAGCTATTTTCAGATTTGAATCCCAGATTTTACCAATATGAATTTGTGCTTTGTGTCACATCATACTGATGCAGGGCATGCAATCAGCCCCCAGCACCACAGCAAGAGGAAACATTGCAATCCAGCTTTGTCACTGGACTGCAAACCAGCTTGCTGGCAGTTTGAGCTAACTCAACTCAGCTGGGTTTCTGAGCAGCGCATGTTGCATTCAGAACATTGTTCACAAAGAAATGATCCCTTCAATCAAATCCTATACATTTTACACACACCTGATGCTCCTCTACAATAGCTGAAAAATATCACAATATCTTGCATGGGCTAGACTTGCTGTTTTCAAGCATTTTAGAGACTAAGGGCAGCCAAGGTCTGTCTACACAAGGATAGGATGAAGTTCAAAAGGCACATCTGTAAAGCACTCTAAGTCAGTGCAGGATGTGGTCACACAGTTGTGAAATCAGCCATGTTAAAGCACAATTAAGGTTAAGGATGTTTTCTTCACTTTTGTGTTCTAGTGCTGTTGTCACTGTGTTTGGTTAATTAATTTACAAAGCTCCTCCATTTAGAAAAATGTCCCATTCCAGATAATCAGTGCATCAGAGTTACTGTCAATTCCTCCTATCCCCACTCCCAACAGCCTTACATTAATGTGAAGAAGGAAAAAAAGAAAAAAGTCTGAACCTATCTGTGTTCAAACATAGCAATCCCCAGCATTTAAATATTCCCAAACACATTTTACTTCCCGATTATAACTGCTGAGAGATTTGACTCACATTGACCCCAGGGCAAAGTAGCATTTCAGCTCAGCACCAGGTTTGAACCACAATTAAAAATGAAATGGCAGTCCTTCAGAGCCACTCAGCTCTGCAAGTCAGCCATGGGTTTTCCAGCTTGGGCCAGCTTAGAATAGCTCTGACTGTGATGTAAATTTTGTCAACACAGAAATGCTCTCCACTATGTCTTCCTGTGGCATTTGGTGGCCCTGAATTTCTGGCACTCTCATTCTTTCCCTCAAAATTGTAGTGTTTTTATCTGATTAGCTCCAAGTGATCTCGATAACTACTCAGATCTAGTTATTTCTTGAATCCATTGCTTGGAGATCAAACATTACACCACAAGAACTCTATCCCATTCCAAATGAAGCCAAAAACAAAACTTCCACTGACTTCTGTGTGTTCAGGATAAGGTCATAAATCTTTGAAAAACTGAGTGTCCAATTTTCAAATTATAACATAATGAACTTAATAGTCATGGATTTAAAGACTATTGCATTTTGCTACTTGCATGAGATTCTGTAGCTGGGTTACAAACACTTGCAATACTTTGATGCTCTGAGGGAGAGTAATTTTGTGGGAGCTCCCATCTTTATCTATCAGGCCAGTACACAAAATACACAATGGAAGTGATACTGCCCTGATGGCAAACAATGTCTTTGGAAAGCTTCAAACAATTTCTTTGTAAACAACTGATCAGGGTAATTACATTTTCTAATCTGAAACTGTGCTGTGACATTGTTTCAGGTAACACATGAATCATGCTAAAGGGTTTTCCTCTGCTAGCACTGGCTGCCTTATCTAAGCAAGCTCCATTCTAAGGATGGAGACCTAAGCCTGATGAAGTATTGTACTGGCACTGCAGGTAGTGGCTCCACCACCTGCCCCCAAGACTCCTCCAATCCACTGCTACTGTTGGGCAGACACGTAATTAGAAAACCTGAGGAAACAGCAGAGCTGCCCCTAATGCCTCATGATCCCAACTCATTTTCTTTAGAAGATGAGGTGTTAGATGGGACAACTTTGCTGCATATCTGAATGATGCTGAGTCCAGGTGAGAGAGCTGCAGCTCCACTTAGCAGAAGGCAAACGTGGCTTTGATGACTTTGCACTTGCTAATGAACACAAATGACCTAAAACACAATGAGCGCGTCTCCCGCAGCCTCTCAGCCAAGTTGCGATGTAATAATGTGGCTGTCAAACCCTCACAGCTTCGTGGGATTTTGTTAACAAACTAGTCCGAGTATACTACACAAATCATGTGTAATCTTGCAGAAGAAGCAGCCCTAGCTTTCTGGCTTGTTTGGTTTTGTTTTCAACAGCAGTTTCAAAAGGCAGCATGGTCTACCCCTGCAGTATTCTTTTATTCTTCCTTCAATCTCTTGTCATAGGTGCCATCTGCACACTGCTTAATTTTTGTTATCATTTCCTTGGATATCTACCAGCTATGATTGTCATGATTAAATCAGTATTAACTTAATTACAAAGGGCTTTACTCAAGATAAACAGTGAAGAAGTGATCCAGAACAGTGAGAACTGCACTGCTGAGTGAGAGCGTCTGGCAAAGGCCTTTCAGACACTCCAAGCCATCTTTCTTTCCACACATAAGTTTTACTTTAGTTTTGTTTTTTTAAACCAGATGTGTCATTTTTGTCAAATCCCAGAAATTAGATCAGTCTGTCACCTCTGAGTATGACCCCTGAGCCCTGCCAATGCCTTTGGCCATCTTTGCTGCTTTCAGAAGCTACATTTTCAATTTCACTCCAAATTCAATGCCAAGGTGGTCTGGCATGAGTCAGGCACTGAGGTCTTCCCTAGTTTCCTCCTCAAAGTGCCATGAACAAAGTGCATCTGGATTTCGTGTCCCATGTTCCCATGTTTATCTCCTGCTCCTGCAGGATGAACACATGGACATTCAAATAATTATGATGGAGGGAACTATTGCATCTCTGCTCATGTCTCTTATTTGACCATGCAAAAATTTAGTTATAATTTAGACACCAAATCTGTCCCGGGTGAATTCTACAGCAGAGCTCTCACAGATTTTAATATAAGTACTTTTCTAATTAGTATAATGATCATATATTACTGACACAGGAGATGACAGTCTTGCTTTTTTAAAATTCTTCCAAAAATCTCAAATATTTTTTGAGAATACTGTGTTGAAAATAAACAATCACATGTGAAGAGACAGTAAGAGACCATTTGGGGATTTCAAGTGAAAAGCTAAGAGTTTAACACAAATTATACAAGATTTGCTTAAAAGTTTAGGACCTAAATTAAGTTTTTAAGAGATTGTGGACTATATATTCAGCTGTTTGATACACAGTCTGTGGCTAACCACTATCAACTCACCAGGGACAAGCCTGGCAGAATTTCCATCAGGTGTGCAAATGTCCTGGTTTTCTTCAAAGTCCTGCCTTCTCAATAGACTCCTTTAGCATTTACTTGAATACTATCACCAGAATTGGAGACATAGAATTCAGTATAAAATTCAGTCCTCTGAGGTGCTTTTGCTGCCACCTGTGATAAAAAGAACATACTCCCAGATAATGAATGCTTCTTAATTTCTTATGCATGTGTGTCCAGAAATTTCTCTTGTTTTCCAGTAGGAGAAAAAGCTGTTATCACACCCTTTCTCACTTCCAAGAGCTGAAATATGGTCCTGTTTATGACACATTTCATAGCAACACAGAATCATAAAATGGTTTGGATTGAAATGTACCTTCAATATCTTCTTGTTCCAACACTCCCTGCCATGGGCAGGGACAGCTTCCACTGGACCAGGTTCCTCCAAGCCCCATCCACCTCAGCCTTGAACACTTCCAGGGATGGGGCATTGACATTTCCATAGAAGAAAGGTCACAATGATTATTTATCATTTACTATTCAAATAAATATCTACCTTTATTCCCTTACTTCTGTATAGGCTTTGTTTTTAGGTGGCCTCTCAAGGCATCAAACTAACTGATACCTTCTGGTGGCAATGTCTCACATGCTAATTTCTTGTATGACAATTCTTATATGATATTCCTCAGGTTTTGGCTGCATTTTTCTTTTTTTGTATCTATTTTTTAAATTTTCCCTAATTATTGAATTCTTTCTCCAGAAGTTTGAAAATTGCCTAATTAGGTTTGTGTCCTTTCTGATAATTGGTTTTTTTCTTCATTTTGGCCCATGAGACAATCACTTGAAATCTCTGCTGCTTTTTGGCCTAACACAGGGTAATGTGCTCATCTGAGGGAGTTGGACCTACTCTCATCAGTGAAGGACCTGATAAACCTTATCTGAGACTACTCATAGGCACAGAGATTCTGTGGTGAAGAGCCAGATTTAAGGTATGCAAGCTAGTTACTTGTCCATGGGCTTCTGACAAAAGTCAGAAAGTTAAAACTCAGACAGATAGAAAAGATCTTCTTGTGGGGGAAAGGATGATGGATTTGCTGATAAACACTGAATATCCTTTCTGGCTGACAGCAACTTCATAAAGTTCAGCAGAACAGATGCAAGGTCCTCGGGACTGAAGAAGCCCCGGCAGCAATGCAAGCTGAAGGTTGCTCGGGAGGGCAAGCAGCTCTGCAGAGCAGGACCTGAGGTGTAGAACTCGCTGAAGATGAGTCAGCAGTGCGCCCTTGAGGCAATGAAAGCTAAAACAGGCCGGGCTGCCTCAGCAGAGAGCAGCCAACAGCTGCTCCCTTCCAGTGAGGCCACTGGAGTTTGGAGTGCTCTGTCATGTCTTCTCTTGGGCTTCCCAGTAAAAGGCATTAATGTGTTAGATCAAGTCCAGTGGAGGAGCACCAAGGTGAGGGGCATGAAGTGCAAGAAGGGCTGAGGAAACCAAGGTTGCTGGTATGGAGAAGGAAAGGCTGGGCTTGCAAAGGAATATGACTGTGATCGTCAGCTGCTGGAAGGAGAAGAAGGAGTCAGACTTGCCTCAGAGGTGTGCAGCCAAAGGGCAATAGGCAGTGGTCACAACCTGCATCCAGGGAAATTTTCAGAATGGATAAGAAAAAGAAAAATTGAGGTAAGAGTGGTTAAACCCAGCTAGAGAGGTGGGGGACCTTCCACCCTCAGATACTTTTAAAACCTGATGAGGCAAGGCCATGAATAACCTCATCTGGCTTTTAAATCAGCCTTGTCAGGAGCAAAGGGTGGGATTGGATGACCCTCAGGGGTCCTTTCCAATCTAAATTATTCTGAGGTTCTATAAATAAGGTAGAGACTGCAAGAAAAAGGAGCTAAATCAGATTCAGGAGGGGCATGAGTCTTTCCTGTGTTAAGAGAAGAGAACAAGCCTGCAGGCTGTTGCTACTGCTGACCTCTTCAAGAGCTGTGCGATTGAAAATCACTCCTGGATGCAGCGGAGCGTGTGTTCCTGGCACAGTACTTGCATTGAGACATTCCCAAGTTTCTCTAAGCAGTGGCCTTATCTGGGTGGGGTGCTGTCAGTCAAGCATTTTTTCCTTCAATTTTGCCTCACCCCTTGCCATCACAGTGTGCTAAAAAGAGCCTGTTAAAAGAACTGACCAAACTTCCACACTCCAGGAACAGGAATGTGGATTTTTAAATAATTTTTAAATTGTTTAATATAATTTCTTGGGAAATAATGTCTATCTTTGAGGACAGAAGTGTTTCCCTGGTAAAATGACCAATCAATTATACACAAATCCCACTTCTAACTTCAATTAGAACACTGGTCAGCAAGATGAAGCCAAGAGACTTTGACTAAAAATATTTTCCTCTCTTTCTATTAACTAAAAATTATTGTAATTATTCAGATGACTTCAGAAAGTCAAAGGCTGTAGTAAAAGCATTTTAAGTGTTGGGTAATTAAACTGGTGGAATGTATGCTCCAATTTCTAATTTAAAAAATGTTCTCACACATGCCTTAGAAAAGCTTTACTCCTCCATCAGCCACTCACCCCACACATACAACCCCACTTACTTCTACTCACGCAAAAAGTTTTACACTAATTAAAAAAAAAAAAAATTGAATTTGATTTTCAAACTAGTTAGTTGGAGACAAAAATAATTTTCATCTGATAATATCCATCCAAAAGACTAATCAAGCTGCCAAAGAAGTGTTGGAGTTCGGATTTTATTGCCATAAGCAAGGACATGTAAACCAATGAGCACCCTTGCACATGCAAGTAATTCTAATAATGTAATTTCTCTTGTGTTTAAGCTGTTCCCTGCTGCTGTTTCATAGGTTTAGGGCCTATGAGAAGAGTTACAACATATGGTAACAGTAATAAGAAAAAGTAATTATGAATAAATTCAATAAACCTCTTAGTATCCTACATGTTTCACAATCAGTGTGTCACTCCATTCTTTCGAGACCTCAAATTTTCACATTTCAAAGAACCTCCTAATTTTTGTCTCTCTATTATTTTCTGTTAGCGTCACTAACATAAAATTCAGAATATGACATTGACATGTTACAGTTAGTAATTTTCACTTCTAGACAAAATGACAAAAGAAATATCAGTGCTTCATCAGACCTGAGATCAGGCTCATGATGGGAAACTCCATTCCCTGGTCCTCATTCAAAATTCCATACCACTGCATTTTTGCTCAGGGGGAGCTCAAACTCCAAACCCCCACATCGTGCTTATGATGAGCCAGACTCAAGAAATCTCCCAGGGTCTATAATACCACACCTGATCTGTCCAGCCTGTGGGAAAAGAAACTCAGATTCCATCATGATGTGTGATCCACCTTTGCCTTAGCAGGCCACATCTGGAGCCAAGCCTAGTGTGACCATGAGTGTGTGTTGCACAGATGACTGACAACCTGAGTCTCAGTCAGGCTCATGGAAACAACCTAGCAGTGAAAATATCCTCAAGATAGTCCAAATCTCAAATTTCACGATTGTGAAATGTGCCCTCTGTTTAGCAGATGACCATTTTAGGAGCGTCATTAAAATATTGTATCAGTTTTGTTTTCAGCTTGAATTTGGGTCAAATGTCTCACTAGTCCTTACATATGTTGAAGTGCCAGTTCTTTGAAATACATTAAGGTGAGCATTTCAGACAGAAAATTGTCTTCTTCATTTTCAAGGGGACCCAACTTTTGGCATTTTCTTAGCCATTAAACGTGGGATCTCAAAAAGACATGCAAAAGTTGCATGAGATAAGATGTGGAAAGAAAAGACTGACAATGGTAGCTCACGTGTCCCTAGCTCCTGTCCAAGTAGTCCAACAAATCACAAGGATTTTAGTACATGCTGCCACATCCCAGACCTTTTACAATGCATGGCAAAACTCCCAGTGATTTCAGTAGGAGTGAGTTTTAACGCAAAGCTGGCAAGCTTGGAAAAAATAAAGGAAAAGTATTTTTAAATCTTCATGTTAGAACAAAAAGCATCTTAGAGGGTCTATATCAAAAGTGAAAACTGAGGCTGGAGCTTAACTCCAGCTTCATGAGTACTTCTAACCTTTATGCCAGTATACTGACTAGTTTCTTTAAATACAATGGAAACTCTGTCACTTTGAAGATAAGCCCTCACAGTTAGCTTAAAACAATAATTCTGTACTTTCTTTCCTGTTTCTAGATTTATTTTAAGTATTAGTATAAAATGTCAGAGTCTGATAGCAGCCAGATCAGTTTGTATAAAAATCAACTGCCTGTTTGTAGTATATTACAGGCTATATTTGACACAGGAAAGCACTTAATCATGAATGCTATCAGCACACCACACCCATCTTTGTAAGTGCCTTATAAGCTAGATTTATCACCGTGAACTCGGTCTGGATAGAGACAAGTAATAATGAATAATGCAACCCCCTTCTGCAGAGGTAGGGTTAAAGGTGTAATATCCGCAATATGACCATCACACTACAGTTCAGAAGCTGTGCTAGTATCTATCAATGTCACAGGGGCATCAGGAGTAACTTTGGATTGATGTGCAGAGCATTATTTCCACTGGAGTCATCAGGCTCAGATAAGCAGATGTAAGTGAGAAGAATCTGCCTCAAATACATGATTACACAGACTATGCCCATTTAGGTGTTTTAAAGCTATCATCTCATTGTATTTGTGCAGTAGAATTGACAATCCTTCCAAAAAACCCTTGAATTAAAACCAGAAACACCTTTGCCATGTGTTAATTTTGATTTTATTTCATTTGGCTATTTTTTGTCTCTATTCTAGATTTTCAACTACAATATGCCTCTTCTTGGATGTATGGACTTCAGAAAAATACTGAAAAATGTGCATGATGTGGAGGAGATGGGACCTTTGTGCTTGTCTCTGTTGGCCCATGCAGGGAATACTGCTCCCTTCCACAGAGGCTGCCCCTGTAGCTGGGCCCTCTGTGGTTCTGTGCCTATCATTGTGCAAAGGCTTTTCCAGGCTCACATATGGAGTCACCAGAGCAGAAGGAGCTGAGACAGGGAGACCAAACAAGCTTCAACCTTTCCCCTAGTTCACTTCTGCCCTTCTTGTCTCCCCAGCTCCTAACAGCAGCACTGCCTGGAGAAAGGAAAGATTTGGGTGGCTGTAGGGATTGCCTCTCCCCTGCGACCCCCTGCCTCCCTCTTCCCTGCAACCCCTATGTCCTACATCAGATAGCCCACAGGGAAAGGAAGACAGAGGGGTGCAGCAGGAGGTCCATGGGACTGGGGCTAGACCAGAAATGTCCTTCTCTCCCTGACAGAACATATCAAGACAAAAAAATCTTTGCTAGCAAAACAAGCAAAAAATGCTTCCCAAAACCCACGGCATTTGCAAAAGCTAACTGGGGAGTAAGATGTCACAGTCACTGTGGGATATGCTGTGGCCATTCACATTTTTGGCACACACTCACTCCTGAATATAGCCAAAAAGAAGCCCCTTTGTCTATTAATGCTATTTGTTCACAGCAGCTGAGTTAGGAGTCACATTTTAAAATCTGAGTCCTTGGACATCATCTGGATTAAACAAGAGGAATTTTGGCTGGGGTTTACTAGCATGTTAGTTAAACGTAGCTCAATCACTTTTTGTTATACAGGAAAAGAAAGTTTTTTACCTTCTATATCCTCCCAATTTAAACAGTACTTACTGGAATAGTGCTAAACCCTCAGATGTGTTATAACTTAATGCATCCACAGGACTGTTATTAATTTGAATCTCCTGAACACAGAAGGTACTGAAGTTATTGATGAGGGTGCTGGTCTATATTTCAGCAGTTCAAGAGAAATTTCATAAAAATTTTCCTAAGGTAGAACACTGTCTGTGTAACAACCTGGAGAAAACACCCTGGAGAGTCCAAGCGTTGGTTTTATACCTCATCTGACAGATGCCACCTCCTTCAACAGACGGTGCCCAGGTGCAGGGGGAAGGATTTTTCCATGGACACTCAGAGGGCAGCATGCCAGCTGCTGCGCTGAATCACCAACACTTCCCAAAGCGCCCACGAGATCCCAGGTGGCCCAGCCTTGCCAGCTTGGGATGAGGTAATATGGCTGCAAACTAAATAAAGACAGAAACCATCAAGCTGAATTTAAAGGGATATAGCAGAGTGATATATTTTGGTTTTCAATAGATAAAGGTCATTCTCATTCAATGACCATGCAGAACAGATACCCACCCATTGAATAACTTCTTTTTGGATGTTGCAAATAAATATTTTTTTTAATTAAATTAATAGTCACATAATATATTCAACTGCATAATGCTGTACCTCAAAGAAATAATTTGGTACACCTATTGAAAACTCTAAGTACTGAAAAACAAGATGACACTAGGAAGTGTGTCCTTTACTTCATCACTCTATCCCCAGGTTTTGAGTTGCATCTGTCAGCCAACACTCTGGACTTCCAATTTATTCATTACAGGTAGTGACCTACAGTTACCAGATCTTAGGTCAAAACAACACACAAGAAAGAAAAAAAAATCTATTAATGAGATATTGTTATTCAGAGCCTCACATTACATGGGACATTAAATTATCAAAGGAAAAATCAGGATGAGGAAGATGTATAGAGAAATTGAGATCCCAAATCAGGTCAATCTAGGTAGATGAGAGTAACAAGCAGATTCAGAAAGAGCTACTGAATTTCTACCTTTTGAATTCTGAAAAGTATCATAGCTAAAACTGAAAAAATCTCATAGGAAGCTCAAACAAGGTTAAATACAAGGTTTTTGAAGTCACAGGACCACAGAATGGTTTGGGTTGGAAGGGACCCTAAAGATCACCTCCTTCCAACCTGTCTGCCATGGACAGGGACACATTCCACTAGACCAGATCAGTCAGAGCTCTGTCCAGTCTGGCCTTGAACACTTCCAGGGATAGAGCACCCACAGCTTCTCTGGGCAATCTGTTCCAGTGCCTCACCACACTCAAAGTAAGTAATTCCTTTCAAATATATAATTTAAACCTACTCTCAGTTCGAAAACATTCCCCCTTGTCCCCTCACTACATGCTCTTTTAAAAAGTCTTTATATTTTTCTTGTAGGTTTCCTTTAGGTATTGGAAGTCTGCAAATTGGAGGATTCCATGATAGACATCACCTTCCAGGTAACCTGTATGTTTCCTCAAGACACTGTTTAAGAAAATAATTCAAATAGTATGCATTATACTTAAAAGTACATAAAAACCATACTCAAAAAAGTAACAGAATATAAAGGCAGTACTTGGGCAAGGGAAAGCTCAAATTTGATACTAAACTAATGGCAAATGAATCAACATCAAATTAAATAGCAAAGACTTATATGTTTGCTACAGGTAACATTAGAAAGAAGAAGTATTAATCAATCTTAGCTCATTAAATTGCTAAGCCGGCTTAGCCACTGTTCACCCATGGATTCCTAAGCCTTCTGTCCTGCCTGTGAGCTGCTTTTTAGGATTCCTTGGCCAGATTTACCCTTAAGGGTACTGCTGCTACTTACAGTCAGTGACGCAGCAACAGAAACAGAAAATAAATTATTATGTCTAATAATCACTTCTGAGGCTAATAAATTGATTAGTTCTTTTGGAATCTTTTCTTTTTTTTTTTTTTTTTCCTACTTGAAATGAGCTTGCATTGCCTTTTTGTCTATTCTCTCTTGGGGTGCAAAGTGGACCAAACAGAAAAAAATGCCTCTATTTTCTTTATGGCTTCAAAGTTCCCCTGGAGAAACAGACTTCAGCTGGAAAGGGGTTTTGCAACACAAATATCAGGGAAACCAAGGGCCTGGAACAAAGACCTAAGAAATTCTGAATCTCTGTTTGTATGTTGCTGTTCTTATCTTACATATCCTTGCCAGGCTATATTGCAAAGACCTCTGCCCTGAGCACTTAGTGTACCATTTTAGGGGTGAAACAAACACAAAGGCTCTAAAGGAGGAACAGAGAAGTGTCCAGAAGACATCCCCATGGCAGAGGCACTCAGCCTGGCTCCAAAACCCACATATGAGCCAAATCCATGTCCCTACCTCAACACTGATGCTCTGCTGCACTGCTTGGTGTTACACCTTCTGGTGCTTACCCTAGGCTGTGACACAGCAGTATCAGCCGCCCCTGGGCCCACCCAAGGAATGTGTTCTTTGGGTGAGGGTGTCCAGCTCCCACAACAGGACTGCTTGCTCCTGCTGCTCTGGCACACACATTTTGTCCAGCTGACATTTTAAAACTCTCCCAGCAGGATCAATGCACTGACCTGCAGGAGAAGCCCATGACCACTCATCTGATGGCACTCAGCAGCCCACAGCTGCAAGAAAGAAAATGCCGGAAGAGTTTCCTCTCTGATGTCACCCATCTCGACTTTCCTCCCCCTGGAAACCTGGAGGTGCTGGCCACTGCTCATCAGATCACATGTATCTTCCATATCTCCTTCTCATGGAAGCAGCCTGGGTTCTAGGGAACAGACATACCCACCAGCATCTCCACAGAGAGGCAACAAGAAGAGCATGTGGCTGGATGCTCACTGCAGCTGTGGCCCATCTGGGCTGGGGGCAGCTGTTATGGGGTATGAGTGCACAGCTCCTTTCAGCCTTTGCCCTGTGCTGGGCCCATTCACACAGCTCTGTGCTCGGGACTGCAGGTATTAGTGGGGGCACTACAGATGCCAACACTCCCAGGTTCTATTTTTTTACTGAGGACCTGTAGCCGAACATCATGCTTGGGACCATGCTTTTCCTAGAGCTGGATAAATGCAGAGGAAATGGGAGATGGTGTCTAACCCCCACAAAACAGTGATGTGCCTCAAAGAAGGTTCAAGCACTGTGGTGGCAGACTCCATGCAGAAGAACTACTCTGCATATAGTGGTCTCTGTGGCTTCCTGAAATGTAATGCAGCATTTCTAGTGCAGGGCAAGCAGCAGAGAGGAAAAAATCAAGTACAACTGACTATGAGAATTTAAAAGGTGGAAGTAGATCCTTATAAAGCTACACAAAGAGCCCAACTCTTTTGGCCAGCATCGGGATGTTTGAATAAAAGATGACTTATAGATCCATCATAGGGTACCTAATGCTGTTAGTACTCAGAATTGGCCACCCCAGCACCCCACAGGTATCTGGCCAAGAAATTTAGTGTTCCAATTGTCAGTGCATTTTCAGCAAAGGCAGAGGTGGCTATGCCTAGTGAGGGATGTTGGCACTGCCCCAGTTGCAGAAATCATACAATCATTTAGGTTGGAAGGCCCTAAATATCGACTGAAACCATTAACTTAACGCTACCATATCTACCACTAAATCATTCTACCTGATTTCTCAGCTTTCACTTCAGTATTATTATTAGTTCAGCTTAGTCACAGAGTCTTCCAGGGACAAACAAACCCAAATTCCTGATGTTAAAAAACAAACAAACTAAAGAAACACAAGCAGAGAGGGGAAAAAAGTCAGGAGGAAAATGTGTCCTTTGTGCACTGCAGCACAGTCAAAGCAAAACACACCCATGCTCCCCCCCCTTTGTAGTTCACTTTTAATTTGTGCAATGTCTAACAACTGGAAGCCGTCTCACTGCTGGACTGGACACAGGGATGTGCCAGAGATTCCCTCTTGCTCCCATGGGTGGGATGTGAAGAATTCCTCTCTTCATAGCTGACATTCCTGCTGCACTGAGACAATAACGTACAATTCTTGTCCAAACAATCCTAGATAGACACTCTGATTTTTTTCTAATTATATAAATATGAGAATGTCCATTGGATATGAAGCTTCCTGGCCAAAACCTGTATTAAAAATGGAATATCCCATGCTCACCACCTGCAGCTAAGTGACATACTCAGGGTGTTCTTATCCTACCTTCCCAAGATTAATTACTCAAGAATGGGAAGGAGATCCAAATTCACACATAGCTATTCAAATAAATTGTACTCCTGGGAGAATCAGGAGTCAGTAATATGGTTAACTGCTCATTTCCCCTAACAGCAACTGGCACAAGTACTAAATTCTGTGGTGGTAAGTACTGTACCTAAGCATAAGCCTGGTGCTTTACCATAAAGCCATAACATTTTACCAACAGCTTTAGAATAACGTCATTTTTTTCTGACATGTTTATGCTGCAGGGATGGGGTAGCAACAGAAAGGTTTGTGGTGGTTTGGGGTTTTTTTCTTTAGGTTATTAGTTGGAAATACAAGCATGAGTCAAAACTGAATATGGGTCACAAACTGACAAGGTGCTGTTTCTGGTTTGAAGACATTATTATAGATAGCTGAAAGCAAATTTCACTGTTATCACTGTCATCACTCTTAGGTGAGATTCTGGTGGAACCCAGTGCAGAGAAACAGAGGAAGGAGATGCCTCTGATCTTCAGTTCAGGTTCTGTGTGTTAACAACCCACAAAAATGGAGATGTTTATGTTTGTGGTTCCAGAGCAAACCAAAATGAAAGAGAAGTCTTAACTGCAAAATTAGGGTTTGGGGGCTGTACAAATTTCCCACTGCCTTGCCAGGCTGAGGTTATCCATATCAGTGATTAATGTCCATCTGGGTGGTGAGACTGTGTCTAATCAGGGACAGCATCAGAACTCTGCATGCACTGAAGAAACACTGGGCTGTCAGACCTGTTTCATTGTGTGAAGTAGTCACCCCAGATTAGGTTATGCTTTATTACATTCTTAAGATCTCAGCAACATTCTCCTTGTACCTTTGCTCACATGGAGCTTGCTCCTTTCTGTGCAGATTGTCCAAAGAGAAAATTGTTTCTTCTCTCAAGATTAATTAAAAGTTTCAGCTTTTCATTATGTGGGGTTCATATGTTTTATTCAATTTTTTAAATCTTGCTCCTTTTTCTTTGCTCTGGAATCTGATGGATGAAGTTTTGAATGACAGTGTAGCAGATCCAATGTAGCTTGTACTCCATGCAGAGCAAGTTTATCTCGCCATTCAAAATTAGACCTGTGGAAAACAACAGGATTAATTGCTTTAAAAAGTAATTTTTTTTAAAGTAATTTAGTGATACTGTAGCCTATGAGTGAGAGGTTCTGGCTCCTCTGCAGAGCTGCTCCTTTATGGAGCAGACAGAACTCTGTCGATCACATCGTACTCTCAAAATATTCCTTGAATTCGTGGGCTCAAATCTCAGAGCTAGTTCACAGTGACTCAGTCTTTCTGATTTTACATACACAAAATCCAACAGCTTCAGTCCCTCCACAAGGTCTTGCTTTCAACTGTGCAGAACAGGAATAACTCTGAACTGCAGAAAAGTTTAGTGGTAATCAGACATAATTTTCCATTCAGTTTATTCTATTCCCATAGAAGAGACAAGACCCTCCAAATATTGGCTCTACCTCTAACCACTTGTCCACAAAGGAACTTGGATTCTGAGTGACTGGAAATATATCAACAGATGTTATGCACAGATAAGAGTTTTATCTTCTGCAGGGAACTATAAGCAGAGTATCCATGGGATAAGCTTCAGGAGCTATTTTCCCATAAAAAGATAGATTTACCAGCGTACACTAGAGCATGTAAAAGCATATTGATGAACAGGACAAGCTAATTTTCACAGAGCAGACATTATTTGCATTCAGCAACTTTCTAGGCAAATCACTGGCTTTCAGCCAAGCAAATTTTTTAAACACAAGAAAAATGAAATCAGTTACTGGAACAAACCTACTGAATCATTTTTGGTCACTTTCACCACTCAGTCCAATGTCCAGGCAACAAATGACTCCTTTTCCTGAGCTGGTCAGGATTACTGGATGCCAGACAAAGCCAGGTTCTGCAGAACTGTGTGAGAAGGGGAAGCCTTTAACATACAATCCATAGGTGAGGAGCTCACTGGGAAGTGGGGCTGGACCCTGTCGAAGGAGAGGGTCTTTATTTATCTAATCTCTCATCAAAATACAAAACTTTGGATACAATGCACAAACACACACCAAACTTAAACTAATATTTTAAGAAACATTTACTTACCCCGTATAAAAAAAATAATCTTTGTTCATTTTTTCCCTTTTTTTTTTCTTTTTTTAGGAAAACAAAATCAAAGGCTAGAGTGCAATGGAAGGAGTAGTGGTATACAATACTATATGGTAATCACATGTTCTTTACAGAAAACTTGGATGTGGCTTTATAAAGCACAGCAGTTACAGCTTTACACCCCACAGAAGGCAAGGTTGCCACACCATGACTGTGGATGGGTCTGGGCCATTTGGTTTTTCCAGTCATGATTTCAAGGGTCAGTACATAAAATCTCTGCCTTGGCTCACTGTGCAATGAAAAGAAGACTTCTCTGGTAATTTTGCTATTCTTCCTCCTCCTTCCTAGTAAATTTACTAGTAATGTTACACCAAGTATGGATTTGATGTGGTAACCAAACGTCTATAAAAGAAAAATTTTGTATTGCTCATTTTATTTGGATTCAGAATTAGGCAGTTAAGGTGTTGCAAACAATCCTATGTGGCCACCAAAATTACATTATACTGATAGCAAATGCCCATCAATATGCAAATGTAAAAAAAAGTGCCAACTGCATTTTTTCTTAAACACAGAATTAATGCATATTAAGTTACTCTAGTGACCACATGCAATAGGGAGAAGTGATTTGTGGCTACATACCACTTAGTCTTCTTGCAGTTTGTCCTTTCTGTCTCTATGTTCACATTTGATTTTGAGGCTCTAGTTAACAATGTTTTGACTAAAAATCATTTTGTGTTTTCTATCTGTGTACAATCCCCTTTACATTAAAAAATGGTGAATTTAATAAAGAAAGAATGTACGATCTTGTCTCTCACTTTTTATTTAAAGTGTTTTGCTTTTATTCCTCTTCAAAAACACAGAATACATTGTTGCAAATATCTCCAGACTACATGGGGAGGTTTTTTTGTAGATTGTAGATTTTTTTTTTTGTAGATCATAGGTTTGCAGATTTTGTGAGCTCCTTCACCACTAACTTTGCATGAGCCTGCAAGCAGGAGCAGGTCAGGCAAGGTTCCAGGTGCTTCATCCACAACTCTGTCTTTCTAATGGAAATGTGGAGCAATGAAGAAGACTCAGGAGAGCTGAAGAAAACTCTAGTCTAGATTTCTTTGTTCGGGCTCTGATGCACTCATTTAGTGTTGACAGTAGCTTTTAAGCTGAGTGTTTCTCCAAACACCTTCCATCTGTTGACCAGAATAGTGGTTTTGGTCCTGTCTCATGAATGATCTCAAACAGATAGTTATGGATCTGTGGGAGCAGGCAGCTCCTACACACACTTTCTCTCCAGTCAAAGGAAGGGGAAACAAGGAACAGCCATGATATGTTTCCAACCCCAGCCAGCACTTGCTGCTTGCTATCATTACCACCATTATACGACTCAGTGCTGATTCCAGGTTGCTCTGCAGATGATATCGCAGAGGCATCAGTGGGTGTTTCACTGGGGAGGCACTGATTGCACTGTTGATAATGAAGATCTGATCACTGCTTTCAACATGATAGGGAAAAGCAGATAAACTCTGTTCTGAAACAGAAATCAAATTCTTGTGATCACCTGAACACTTCTTCAGCTTCCACCTTCTCCTTTTGCAAGATGATTTTTTTCACATATCCCCTTTACATAAGCATTTTACAGACAGCTTTACCTGCATTTCGTTTTAGAACCATGTCATGCTTGCTGCTCCCCCTTTTCTGGTGCATGTGTGTGTGCTTTTGTTACTTGTATTGTATAAGGTGCCTTGGGATATTCGCATCCTGTGCATTGTGTGGCATTGTGTTGAATAGGAGGTACAGAAATTAAAAGCAGGTCTCCTCCTACCCACATATGCCTTTTCTTTGCAGGTTTTCCTGGAAGTTTTGTGTGGGGAGGGAAGGGAAGAGGTAAAATATGACTTGGCTGAGACTGCCGGATGCTGAATCAGCTGCGATTGCCTCACATTTTCCTTTCTTTTAAAATAAGGGGTACAATTTTCAAAAATGCCCATCTGACTGCTCTACAGGCCTTACATAGCCCATCACTTCTCAGTAAGTCACTTTTTTAAAATGGTGTCTATGCCTCTAAATCACATGAGACTCTGGATAACATCTTAATAATGCATTTCTCCTAGGTTTAGATACATGATGCTCTGGGATTACAAGGACCTGGTGCAGTGCTGCAGGTTATCACAGTGCTCACAGTCACACACAGTTTTCCCCTCCCAGAAATGTTCTTTGGAAAAACAGACGAGGCAGCCATACTCATTAACTCAAAAAAAATGCACTACCTCCCAAACTCCAAACCACAAAACATCTTAAAGTATAATTTTGTTCCATGCACTGCTTTGGTTAAAGGAGCTGATGCCTGAAGTGCTGGCTTTGTGCTGCTGCACCTGCACACACTGGCACAGAGTGCCTTGATGAGGCTGGTCAGCCACAGTGTGGTGATGAAAAAGTCAATGAACAGGGAAGCACTTCAGAAGAAGTAAACAAGGAGTGTGGCATCAAAATCCAAAAAGCCCCAGAAAGGGCCCTTTTCAGGAAGCTTACCCATCCTGAGGTTGCAGACAGATGAAATTAGGCACTGGTTAGAGATTAATAGCAGCTCTCTGGATGTGTGTCATCCATTTTTAGCAGGGGTCGCTATTTTGCTTCCACAGCATCCTTATCTTTATGAAGAAAGGAGGAGTTTGATGCCTTTTAGATAAAGGACAAACAGACCCATAGCATCCAGCCACATACATGGTGTTCATCTTTTCCAAGGCTGCTTTCTCGCTGTGCACCGTCTCACACAGGTAAAGGTTCATCCAGTCTTGCTTGCTACTGTGACTGAATGCTTGAAACCCTGGCAAAAGAGCAGAGGAAAATGAAGTGTTAATGAGGGCTGTGCCCTCCAAGCTGTGAAAGAAAAAGGCACCTGACAAGCAATGCCTTTGCATTCAAAGGTGACAAAAGCAATTGTTAATTGCTTGTTTTTTCTTTTTTTTCTCCTTTGTAGAAATGTGCATATATTCACCTGATGCAGGTACATAGAAGCTGAGAGCTGGTTTTATATGCTTTCCTAAAGGTTATTAATTCTTCCTACACTGTTCCCAGTTAGACAGGGTACCTTATAATATAACTTCCTCATTAACATCAAGAGCTGTGATTATACAGTTGTGTTACCAAGGGCTTCAAAGACATGAAGCCTAAATATAATCTTACAGTACCTTGTTACAATACAAAGCACATCCTCTAATACATTTTTTTTGTTTGCATAAAACGCAGCACAATAATGGTTCACTTGACCTTTGCCCCTCTGTATAGTTCATTTTAACATTGTTTGAGGAGCACAGAGTTTGCATTTTGCAGGGCACAGGTGCTCTGCCCCACACTGGAGGCTGAGGCTCAGCCAGGCAGTGTGGTGCACCACTGCTCCCCGCCAGCAGCTGGACTCAGGGGATTGCTTTTGTGGTCCACCAGGAATTTCCTGTGATAGAATATCAGAAACCTACTGGTGACTAGTAGGAGGTGACTTCACAGGGCAAAAGTTCTCTCCCTACAATAAACATTCTCAGCACCGCTGTGGAGATTTCCTACGCAGACCTGACAGCCGCCAGCGCTTGTCATCCTGACAGAGAATGGCTCGGGGAAGGCATCGTCCCTGTTTGCAAGCATTTGCCATGGTAAAAGTGAAGCTGCACCCCCACTGCCATTTTATTAATGCCTCCTGAGAAAAAGGAGAAATCAAACTACCCATGCTATTTTTAAAAATCCCCAGAACACTGAATGAAAAAACTTTTACAAATATACAAATCCACAGTCAAAGACAGAATATATTGGTATCTATATAAACATCCAGTCCATAAATACCATAAATCTTGGTGTCTATAGGTACTGTGATACACATATTGCCCATGTATACCATATATCATGGTACCTGCAGGTACCATGGCATACATGTGGTCAGAAAGCTAAAACAACAATTAGGAAAACACTGTACTCTCTCTGTATAGGGTTGCTTGGGGAAAAAATCACAAGGATATTCATCCACCACATCTCTTGCAGGACACTGTCATTTGGAGGATACAAGTAGTAAATCTGAGACTGACATAATTCCCTTGGCTAACACTACTAAAAGGACAGTCAGGGGCACTAGATTTGTTTGGTTGGCTGAAATATCGTGCAACTGGGCAGACTGCAGTGAAGTTTGGAGACTGAAATAGCTTTGGGGAAACAATACATTAATTTCCTGTGGAAAATACATCTATTAAAATGGAGACTAGCCTTGGTTGAGTCCAACATGGTAAAAAAGTGTGCTGTAAAGCCTAGAAGTGAATACAACTCAGTGTTGGCTTGGAAATAGGAAAGTGCTGAAAAGTATTATTATCCTCAGAATCACGACTGTGCAAATGTCCACCTTGGTAGAGGAGTGAGATAGAGCAAAGATTTCCAGAAGGTATCCTTAAGCTGTCTCACCAACTTCTCTACATGCTCAAGCACTTAGGAGCAAAGCCTGTGGCCATGGTCTCCACCATGCATTTTCTGAGGTTTCCAGTCCGCTGGAGAAAATTTGACCCAAAGCAATGCTGATCCATTCTGCTTCTGAAATCTCATCATCAGTTGGTGGCCATTTTCACATGTGAGTCTTCATAAGGGCTGGATAGAACTTACCCATCTCACATCTCACTTGGCTCTGCAACTTTTGCATCAGGAAAAAGCAAGAAGAAAAAAGTGGCAAGAAATCTGTGGGAATACTCAGCAATACTGGAGATGTTGATGCTGCACTCCTTGTTTGCTGCTGCTGAAGTGCTTCTATACTCAGTGGCATTTGCACAGAAATCACTGCCCAGCCTGGTCAGAGCAGTCTGTGCCTGTAGGCAGAGGTGTGAGGACTATGGGGTCAGCACTTCAGCTCCTTTTAGCATTGCAGCGGGGAGGGATCAAGCCCTGATTTTAAGAGTTGTTTCTTCTTTATGATCAGATAAACGTCTCTTTTTTTCCCCAAGGCATGTACAAATAATAAACCAGCATGATTTCTGTGAGAGCTCTGACTGTTCCCTCTTGGAGAGATTAATTTGAAGAAATAACATCCACCTTACCCCCTAGTCTGTTAATGATGCACTGGGAGATGAGACCAGTGTACTCACCAAACTTTTAGTGGCAAATAGATGTTTGTGCTGAAGGAAGACTAAATCCATCTGTCAGGTGCTTTTTTTTTTTGTGATCAAGGCTGATATTTTTAGTCTCAGTGATTGGATTTCCAGTCAGTCACTGTGTACTCAGGAGGACGAAACCAGTTTGGCTAGCTTTTTTTTCTGTTTCTCAGCAAGTAGAACACTGTATTCCATTTCTGTGGACCGTGACATCCCATGGCACATTAAAAGCCTTATTCAAACCACAAGACAGCCATATTTTACACTCAGCAGGAGACTCTAGGAAGAAGTATGAGGCCAGGGTTATTCTGACTCTGGACAGCTTGTCCAGCTGGGAATTAGGAAGAAAGTTTAGGACATTCTCTACTAGTTCATATGATCCTGAAATAAATAAGATTGCCTTAGTAGGGAATTTCTTTATATTAAAAGAGACTCTGCATAAAGGAAAGTTTAAATTCAGAAGGAGCTGAACTTGCCCTTGTGCTTTTGTTCTAAGTCTTTATCCATTGTGAAAGCATCACAAAACCTGTGGAAATATCAAGGGTAGTTCTGAAATAAGCAGGATTTTATTTTCTGGTCTACACCCAAGAAATTGAGCAGTAAGATCTCAGCTGAGTTCATAAACCAGCTTCCCTGATATCTGGGAACTTGTCTTCTAACCTGGGCCATATTTCATGTGCTGATCCATAGTTTTCCTTCAAACCTTAAGAAATTAATCAGATAGTTGGAGAGCTTGAGAAGTCCCTTATTAGTCTGCCCAGCATTATATTCTGATTGATCTCTTCAAAGAGATGATGACAGAAATTTCTGCCTTCTGGAACAATAATCTATATTTACTGAACTCTACAACAAAAGTCTCAGGCATCGATCATCACATAAATGCAGAGTACATCATATTTCCTATGGCCATCCAGTCTATCAGACTGGAGAGGGGTCTTATATATCAGACACATATCAGCAGCAGAAATACACTGCTCCCACTTTTGTCATCCTCAAATTGGCCATTTTGTGCTTGGGTCCACAGATTAGCAAATTACTTTATTTTTGGGTGAAAAATATCCCCTTTTCTGTAGGCTATTTAGAGTTATAATTTAATAAACAGGGACCACACATCACAAAACTGGTTTTCCACAACACTTCGGTTATGGAAATGAACTTGAAAATGCTGTATATTTGTATTGTATCTGTTTTTCTAAAGCCACTTTTTCCCATATTTGACTGCTTGGTGCTGTTTCCCCAAACAGAAAATTAAGTCTCAGCATATACCTTCAATTCTTAAATTTGCAAGGAGAGCACAAGAGGAAAAAATTTTCTCCCACCAAAGACTAACTTCACAGGCAGGTCAGTGGGGGTTTGGAGAGTGGTGTAGCCTAATGTAATTCTAAGCTGCTTGAAATCTGGTCCAAACAAACACATCATGCTTAATGAATACTTTCAATCACCGTTTAAATATATTAAGAGAAAGAAAAGGTGTCTTTACAAGAGACCTTTGTTTTTGGTATTGCTAATACTTCTTTTCCTGACAATCTTAAAGGGTTCACCACCATTCATTATTTCAATGTGATAAGAGTATTCATCTTACCCTTGCTGACTTACAGATATCCTCAAGGATTGTAGCTTTTAACACCAGGAAATGTAAAGGTAATATGATGGCAGCTTTCCCATTTACTAACCACTATCTTTCAAAACTCTCCTTTCCTTCCCCCCCAAAGCTGTTGCTTCATTAATCTCTACGCACGACTGAAAGCGTTAAAAGCTTTCACGGGCAATTCGTTACAAAAAAAAAAAAAAAAAAAAAAAAAAGCTTCTTGGGGACATTTCCCACCGTCTTAAAGAGCTCACTCTGCTGTGGTGCAAAACGCATTCTGAAGTATTCCTGCCTCGGAGCCCCCCCGAGACGTCCCTCCTCAAACCGGAGGCTTTTAGCGCCCGAGCGGGACGCGGAGCCCGGGGAGCCCGGGGGAACATCTCCCCCCAGCGGCCGCTGTGCCCCCGTCGGGGTTTGGATGCTGGTTTTGGAGAGATAAAAAAAACCCCAAAACAACAAACACACATCAGCCCTATCTATAATTTCTTGTAAGGCAATGGAGGTGGAGGTGACGGGTGTACCTCTCACTGTAGAACTGTGCGTCTCCCTACCGATAGTGGCAGATGCTGCTGTGCTCGCAAAGCCCTGCAGATCACCACCGCGACTGGCAAAGATACTCCAAGTGAATTAAACTCAAATTCAGTCCCCTGAATTGAATCTTTCCACGCTGCTTTGTATCAGTCTCCACTCTGCGCATCTTTCCACTTGACATTTTCTACAACAGATTTTGTTAATCAGTTTCAGAAAGAAACACATTTGACCACCTTTTCCACCAATGGCAGAAACTCTATGGCAAAGCAAAACCTCTGCAAACTGGAGACGGCTGCTGCCTTACGTACTCCTGGCCCTTGTGGCTGTGGGAGACATCCAGCTCAGCCCCAGCCCTCACAGGGCAGCTAGCTGCTCCACCTCATTGGTGTTGGCGTTTTAGCCACAAGCATATTTTGGTGGCTGAGATCCCTTTGAGAGATGCCAGGAGCTACCAGCCAGTCTATCTCTTGAGCAGTGAAATTTGTTGACCCTGCTAGCCCCACGCACAGCTCGGTTAGTTCTCTTCTTGCTTCGCACAGAGTCACCCAGGCAGGTGCATTCTCCCAGTTCCTGTGCCGAAAAGAAGCTGGTTCCTCTCACAAAGAAGACTGTTAGCAATGAAAGAAAGATATTTTTTAGGCAATTTGAAATTATTCTACATTTGCAACATCAGTTTAAGCAAAACATTATTTATGGTTGTCTGAGTAATCAATAAAAGTAACCACAAGTCTTGCATGGCATAAGTTAGGAAGAAGAATAAATGTGCCTTTCACAGAAATTTAGGAAATTATCCTGTCAAGGAGAATCTTAGGCTGATAGCAGCTACCAACTATAACTTTTATTCCCTGTATTGATTTGTGCTTTATATGTATCTCTTCTGACTCTGACCAACAAAATGTCTCCCTTGTTTAGAAGAGGCAAGTGGAAAAAAAAGCAACATAGCAGCATGTAAGTGGAGGCAAAACTGGAACAAAGTATCATGTAAAAATTCGATTTACAGAGCTGAATTGGTATTAAATACACTTGTAAAAATTTTGAAAATTTTAAGCCTGTTGATATGAAAGCTGAAGGTTATAGTTCTAAATTTTCCAACCTTAAAGGGCTGTTAAGCTTGTATAAATCACAGCACAACTGAAAGTAGCTCTTACTACTGTTACAAGCAGTATTATGACTGCTGTGACTGTAAGAATACTTGGGGGGAAAATGTTTCTATTTTACTTTTGACAGGATATTTTGTGGATTTGATTTCACCCTTTTCCCTCTCCAGTCAGTGTAGATCTTTCCAACAGCACCAAGGGCAGCAGACATGTGCCCACACCCATGTCTTATGAGCAGCACCCCTGCTGAAGCCTGGATTCTCCAGCTAAGTCTGGGAGCCTATGTCTGCTTTCTGGTGAGGTGGTGTCTGCTGAGAGGAAAAAAATTCACTTTTAAGCCCCAATCTATGGGGGACATGTGAGCCTCCACTCCCAGCTTTCTGCACATCATGAGGCTTGTGGGACATTTTCCTCTCTAACGCTTCTACTCCTCTATAAAGCAGAGCTGAAATGTTTCAAAAGGCTTCAAAAGAAATGTCGAGGGAGCCAAATGGATACACAGACAGGCAAGTGTGTGCTGCTGCACAACACTTTTTTCCTTAGGAAATCAGAATAAAACACACAAAAAGTTGACTGTAACATTCTCTGAACCTGATTGAGGGAATCAGCTTCTGACTGTGTGTGGGTATTATAAGAAGCCATCACATTCTAGAAATGTCAGCTGACACTATTGTTAACTACCAAAGCATATTTCCCCTGCCTCCCAGGTGGGCCTGCAGCTGAGAGCTCTGCTATCTGGTTAAGAAGTGGCTATGCCAGCATGGCCAGCTCTTGCTCTATGTGTGCCTTCCAAATGTTGTGAGCAATGGAATACTAGTTATCAACCTCCCAGAAATTCTATAGACTGACAGGCATTCTATAGACTGACAGGTCAAAGTTTTTACTTGAAAACTCTGTAAGATTCTATACAATGATGATGTATTTTCAGCTAGGAGGCTGAAGTTTGATGATATCAGTGGTTTATGTACACTGTGATTTCTACCAAAACAAAGAAGTAGCCAGGGAGTAGCTTGCTGATTGGATTTTGATTATCAGTCAAGAGGAAACAAACTACAGTATTTTCATAGTAAATAAGGGACACATTTGTTTTCAGATTGGATGTGAAAAAATGCAAGATATGTAATCTAATCGAACTGAACAAATTGGTAATCAGAACAGAAATGTGCCATGAGTCAGGATGACTTGTGTCCTGTGGGACTCTTAGTCATTTCTCTCATTTTTCTCCATGTCATACTAACTTTTTCTTTCATAACAGACCTCTGACCTACTTGTTTTAGTGAGCATTTTATGTTCATGTTAGTAATTTGAATAAATTGATCAGACATACAAAAAGAAATTCATTCATTCTCCAATGAGCACAAAAGTTTCATCATTATTTAACACTGTATAGTATATATTGTACAGTATAGCTTAATGCATGAACCTGCACTTCACCATTATGTCTTTATTTGGACTAGTTGATAAGAATTTGTAGGAAAGTAGAACTAGGAATTTTCAAAAACTCCTGTTTCAAAAAGGAGTCAACAAGCTTACAGGCAGAAATTGTCACAAACTGTTGACTTCTTCTGATAAAGAGTATTAGTCGACAGACATACAAAACAGTTTTTCAGTGTAGAATTATGTATTTCCTGGTGGTTTTCTCAAAAAAAACCCAAAACAAAAACCAAAGCAAAAAAACCAAAAAAACCCCAAAACAAACAAAAAAACCCCAACAAAAAATAAAAACAAACAAACAAACAAACAAAAAAAACACCAAAAAAATAACCCAACAACAAACAATCTCAACACTATAAATTCTCCTATCTAAGGTTTTATCAACTGGTCAACCCTTCAGCTCCCCATCCAGTCACAAAGCAGTTCAACTCAGAGATCTGGGGCAGGGGGACACAGGATACTCCCTATCCGGGTCACAGCACTGGAGAGAAGATGGGAGCCCCTGCCTGGGTCACAGGACTGGCTGTGTGCCACCATCTCCAGACTGGCATGTTGCTGGAGGACTGCAGTCACCACATGAAACAGGTTTTAGGGGGAGTTTTGAGTACAGGGGATTGCTCTGAGGAGTTTCCCTTGTGTCGTGGTTTAGGTCCAGCCAGCAGCCAAGCCCCAGGCAGCCACTCTCTCACTGCCTCAACCAGTGGGATTGGGGAGAGGATTGGAAGAGTAAAAAAGGACTCGCGGGTTAAGGTAAGGACATTAATAGGGAAAATAAAGGTCATGCCCACAGAAAACCAAAACAAGGAATAAATTCACTGTTTCCCATGGGCAGGCAGATGTGCAGCCATCCTCAGGACAGCAGGGCCCTACCATGTGTAATGGTGACTTGGGAAGACAAACATCATTATTCGAAATGTTCCTCCCTTCCTACTTCTTCCCCCCACTTTATATACAAAGCATGGTGCCATATGCTCTGGAACATCCCTTTGGTCAGCTGGGGTCACCTGTCCTGGCTGTGTCCCCTCCCACCCTCCCATGCACCCCCAGCCTCCTCACCAGCGTGGCAGCACAAAAAGCAGAGAAGGCCTTGGCTGTGTGTAAGCCCTGCTCAGCCACAACAAAAACATCTCTGTATCACCATCACTGTGTTCAGCACAAATCCAAACCACAGCCCCATATCAGCCACTGACTGTGTGTGGATATAGAAAATTAATTCTACCCCAGCCAACACCAGCACACCTCGGCTCTTCCTGCATGTGTTCCCACAGTTGCACTGCTGAAGCTCCACACCACGTGTCATTTTGGAGCAGACATATAGACCTGGACCTACCCTTGGGCACCTGCTACTTGAGTCTTCCTGCTACCAGGGCAAGAGCACAGGGCTGACAAAGACTGAGGTTCTGAGTAGGTTTTCCAGAGATGACATCTACCAGTACATAGAGATGGAGCCCTAACAAATGCCCTGCTTTTATTTGTACCTACTTATTTGATACTAGAGAGCTTTATTTTTCCCCTTAGCTCTAAAGAAATGCAGAAATCCTGCACTTGTGGTCTGAAATATTGAAAACAATTGGCTTAGCCTGACAAATTAACAAAACTTCCATTACATATTAAAAAAAAAAAAAAGGGGGTAACTATTATATACAGAATTCCTTATAAACTCAAGGATCACATTCAAGGCCTTCAGGTCTTCAGAATCCTCAGCATTTCTCTTTCAAAAGGAATAATTTGAAGTCTATTACTTAGCCTTGGTCAAAACCATGTTTATCTGCTCTAAGGTTCTTGTTCAGATTAATTAATTGATTAAAATTAAGCTTAGAAGTAAGGTTTTGTGAATTTTAAAAATAATTATTCAAAGTGATTATGCAAATGAACTACCCTATCATCTTGTTTGTGAGAGACACCAAAAATGGCTGCAAGCCCAAGTGAGAAAACACAACTTTTGCCTCAGGCAAACAGTACTGGGTGATGGTTTTGAGATATGGAATTGCACCATCAGTTTTCAGAAAGGGAAAAAGAACTTCAGTGTATGTATGTGTTTGGGCAGTTTTGCTATTCTCATTCCTAGTGCCACAGCACTGTGCAGGGGAATTTGCCTTGGGAATATGCTATCCTTCTCTCCAGAGACTTATCCAATCAACAACAGTTAGCAGATGAAAAATTAGTGGATTTTAGAATGCAGAATCTTTATTTATTCATGGGCTAATTAGAAACATGCAACAGATACAGAATCAGAGCCATACATAAAGTTTTGAGTGAGATATAAAAGATTATCTGAAAGAAAAAAGCTTGCCTTTTCCGTTCAACAACACAGGGCTTGTGCAAGTTCCTAGTTATTTCATTCAGGAAGAATCAAAGTTTCCTTTCAGGCACAGAAAAACATTGAGCTCTGACTCTTTGTATAGTCAAACACAGTGCTAGTAGCAAACAGACATGTTGTATCAACCTTATTTCCAATACTTCATTTAGAAGACAAGAGATATTTCAAAGACAAAATATTCCTCCAATCCCAAGGACTGGTGCAAGAAGGCTTTTTTAGAGCTTCAGTAGAGAGCTTCGTGTAAAACCCATTAGCATAGGGAACCACTGAGACCCTCGGCAGTCTACTTTTGCAGTCAACACAAGAGATTACTCTTTTGGTTCATGTTGGGGGGGCTGTTTTCCTAAATTTACATGGCTTTTGGTAAAGGTCACAAGCAATTCTCATCAATATGTTATACCCTTGAAATGCTAATCTACATATTCAAAGAAAAATCAGAAGCATTCTGGAAGAGTCCTTTAGCTAGATTTTATTCTTCCTCTTTAATATGCCTTTGCTAAGGCCCAGAACTCAGAGATCTTCCAGCAGGACCTGCAATGATGATGGAACAGGTAGTGCTCTCCAGGTGGCAGCTTAATTGTAAGATGTTACCTCTGGTCAGCAGACATCTGTGGGAAGAATATTCTGCAACTCAGAGAATATTAGAGAACATTTGATTTTGGATTCTTCAACATAGGATGAGCAAAAACGATACAAATACTGCAGTCAGCCATGATTTTATTAAGGAAAATCCAAAATGCATGATGTTCTGATTGTAGTGTTGACTGCAGTCAGCCAGCTCAGTCTTCTCAGCACAGCTGGCACAAGCAACTCCCGGGAGACTACGCACAAAATCCCCTACAGCATCACCCATGAGCAAGCCTGCAAGGTAGCTGAACTCCATCTTCAGAAAAGTGTACTAGAAACAATGAAAACGAAGGCCGAAACCGATGATGAAATAAACTATTCACTCTGAAGTTTAAACCTGCCAGACCCAGAAAAGAGTGAATCGTTACTGAGCCAGAACGCAGTGAATTCCCACAGGAATAAATGCGTCTGGTCACTAGGTGTCAGCCTTGCCTCTACCAGGAGGACACCGGACCTTCTCCCTGTTCCCACCAAGCAGATACAACTCAGCTCTACAACCAACCATAGCAGTCTCGTTAATTAGAGGAGAGGATGGAGAAGGATGTTTGTGGGGGTTGCTTGTCTGCCTGGTAATATCACATTTGTTACCCTCAGGTTTGGACGGTGACAGGTTTCTTTCATGCTATGGAGATGTGACTGGATGTCAGCTGCAGACACTGCAGAGAAATTATGCTCTCTAACAATGAAAATGTCAGCAGGGTATAAGCAGTGAATGAGCAAGCGTTCTGCAAGCCTCACAGTATTTACTGTTTATCCTACAGCACCAGTTCCTGGAATAATGCCATCACATGAAAATGCTGGCTCCCACTTCTTAAATTTGCTTCTAGTCTTGCTGGATACAGGAACAATGCTTGGAAACAAGATCCCTGCAGAGCTGAAAAATCTAAGGACAACAAGGAAAACCTAAAATGTATTCTTTAAATGATTTCTTGAATACTTACAGTACATAACAGTATAGTCAGCAAAAACAAAGGGTAATTAAACGTGCAGCAGGGTTTCAGTGGTGTTGAAGTATACACATATGTTTCTGACTTTGGAATCTCTTCAGGCAGAGTTTCATACCTCGATTCTCATGTCCCCAAGTCTCCAAAATTACCTTTTGTTTTGCTCTGGCCAGCTATGGTACCACAGCTACGTTTCAGTGCCCATGGTGGTCTGCTGCCATTGCAGTTTCCTAATAGGCCATAAGCAGGTCACTGAGCTCAGCCAAGAACAACAACTGGAATTGGGAAAATATGCAGTGGAAAACATGCAGTGGAAAACATGCACTTTTCAGAAGAGGCAGCAAAAATTACTTGAGAGCTTCCATTCTCTTCTTAGGTTCTCTTAATGGACAGATAAGCTTTCCCACATCAAAGACAAAATCAGAGCACCCCAGTGCTTCAACCCCCTCAGAGACATGAATGAATGCAGAAAACTGACCCAGGCAGAATTTACTACACAATCACACCCTCCCTATGGCAATTCATTTCATGATCATCCCACAGCAAACACCTGTCTTTTATGATGAACTTGGAAGGGCTGGAGCCTTCCAAAAACAACAATAATAACAAACCCCAACAACAAAGTCACAATTAGATCAGACATTCTACCTAGAAGTCAGGGTGGCAGCAATGTCACATCAGCCAAGTCCAATATAAAAACAGTAGAATAATATTTTGTCTGGAACAATCTCAAGCCTCGTACACAGCCCATACTCAGACTGTCTGCTGCAATAAGTGTGATGGCCCTGCCAAGAATAAAAAAAAAAAAAAGAAAAAAAGAAAAAGCAAGGAAAGAAAAAGAGGGGATAAATGCCTGTCTGTGCACAAAAGACAAGCATATCAGTACCAAATCTGTGTTTTATGCAAACAGCACAAGCTGTCAGAGTATCTGTAGGGGTACACTGTGAGACACACTGGATGCATCTTCTCAGCAGTGATACAGCACCTGTGTTTAAGCATCTCAGTCACCTTGTCTAGCCATTACAAGCACCACTTGCTGAAGCAGACACTTCAAGAGAGGTACCACCCTGCTCTCTCATTTTTTATTTTGCAAATGGAGGCAAATTTCATTTCTGTGCTTTGCTTATAGAGTAAACATATACATTAGCACAAGCACAAACATCAGCATGTATTACACAAGGGTCAAAGAAGGCAGGCCAGCAAATTTGAGTGGAAATATTAGTGCAGGGCTGGCAACTGGGACTTTCATCCACCTCGAAAGTCAGAGGCTGCTAGGTGAGAACGTCACCAATTTCTGTATCCTGGAGAAGCTGCTGTCTCCAATAGTTTTAAAATAACACTGTCTGATTGCCAGCATCTCACCTCTTGTGGCACCAATATATCCTCTAGCTTGCTTTTTTTCACTAAATGATTAAAAAAGAATGCTTATTTTCAAAGACAAATACAACCTAGTACCTCGAGCCTCACAAATTCCCAACAGTGAGCTAAGCAATCCACACTGGCAATTCTGAGGAGAACTTCTGACCATTAACTTCAAACATCCTGGGTCACGGAAAACAAAGAGTGGGATTCAGCTCCAGATGCTGAAGTTTTGGGTGCATACAGGAGTGCTGTGCTACAACTCCTGGCAGTCAGTGGAGTCTAGAGTGTCACTGAACAGCTCAGATGTCTGCTCCAGGCTGAATGGCAATTCTCTAGGCTCTAGATACTGACTCTATCGATCACATTACTACAAAGGCAGTGAAACTCCTACAAGATGAGTTTGAAGTTTTGTCTACATCTGAGCAATAAAAATTTAGACTTGCATTAATTTTGAAATTAATACTTCACTCTATGAACTTTACAGGGAACTTGGATTCAATTTTTGAAGCACTGAACCACAGCTATGTTCAAGTAAAAATGCATCCCCTTGTCCCATATCAAGTGAATTTATTTTCTTAATTTAAGGTACTCCGTACTGGGAGCAAACTACAACAGCAACACAAAAAACTCCTAGAGAACTAGTTTACTATAAATTTACACATCAACTTATTTTTAATAGACTGCTCCATGTCCACAAACTTCTATCCATCATTACCTACTCGAGGAATAATAAATAGCAGATTTTCAGGCTAAATATGCATTCATTTATCATTACCTGCCCAAGGAATAATAAATGGCAGATTTTCCGGCTAAATATGTATTCATCTGCCCATATTTATAGACTAAAGCTCAGACAGGACAATCCTACCATGAGACAGAATGAATCTTACAGAGGCTGGAGAAAAGTGCAAGGAGAGACAGATTTGGGCATTGGTGCATTGAATGTAAAATTTCCTATCCTTTCATACTGGTATGTAGCATGTGCAATTCTGATTTAAGTGCACAGGCACTCTTGTAGGAGTGTTCACTGACTGATAAACACCAAATCCAGGGCTCAAAGGGCCCTCCAAGTTCCTTGGCATGTGGCTTGGAATCTACAAGGTTAACAAGTAAACAACATTGCTGTTGACATTTTTAACAACAAAAGCAACACCAGTCCAGGAAACTCAAGCCAACCCCCTCCAACCCCCCCATATAAACAGATGCAGGAATGATCAACACTTTTCCTGCTCCAGAGGCACATAAAACAACCAGATTTTCAAACGCAGAGTGGGCCAGACAGGATGACACTGTGAGAATGATTGAGCCCTGTAGTTCCCACCACTACAACGGGAAAGGTGAGAAGAGACCTTGGGAAGATGCATGTGCATCAGAGGGAATATTAAGCACAGGAGAACTGAATAGATCTGAGGATAGCTTGCTTCCACTGAGAAACCATACTTCTCTAGACAATGCTATGCATTTCAGCTACAAAAGACCAAGATGAGCCACCTGGGCAGGAGATAAAGGAGCTTAAAAAGTTCATAAT
The DNA here is from genome assembly GCA_020086605.1 of Lanius collurio. Lineage (NCBI taxonomy): Eukaryota > Metazoa > Chordata > Aves > Passeriformes > Laniidae > Lanius > Lanius collurio. Next base: position 27,597,857 of record JACBWW010000003.1, on the reverse strand, counting down.
TTTCCTCTAATGGGCAAGAATCCTGTCACACTTGGACCTCTCTTTTCATAGACTAAACTGTAACATTAAACTGAAGTGCAGATTATGAGTTATATAAAATTTTTCCTGTCCAATCACCTTTTCAGAAAATTTTAAAACATAAAGCTGTATATAGAATATTAAACTGGACACTTTGCATATACAGAGTATCTTTCTTATTTTAGATCTATGTAAATATAACAGTTAAATATTTAAAATATGGGACTTGTGCAGCAATTTCAAATTACTTACAGAACTTGTGTTAAAACAATGCAAAATTAGTTTTGCATTAGCATTTAAGGTCTTAATATAGAAAATAAAATAGAAATAATGGCAGAAAAAATAAAATAGCAATGGGAAGCTATCTTTATAATTGATAACTTTTATATGACTTCCTGGAGGACTAACATCAATTATGCTTCTATGTCAAAACAATGCTGGCACACTGCCAGGGAAGATTCAGATAAGGGTCACTGATTCATTAATTTATTCATTTTTGGAAATCAGTGGATTGTACAGTCAGCTTTTGACTGTTAAACACAAATTCCATATGAACTATAATGAAGCCAGGTTATCACCGTCATACATAAGAGCAGAGGGGAATTTTAATTCACTGCATTTGGAGTCTGCAGTCAGCTGCCTGTAAGTATAGCAAGGACTGGCTGCAGTCAGTATACTGAGTCTGTTCCTAAGAAACAGATGATTTCTTATTATCACAGTATGAAACAACAAAGTATGTACTTGTTTACAGGCCTTTATTTTGATTGCAGTCTCACATCTGTAATCAGTTTTATCAAGTAATCATTCAGAAGTATGATGTTGCTGATAAAAAATTGGCACGGCTTTCAGCATTTTGTGACTCAAATAAAAGTTCCTTTTCCTCAGCTACCCGATAATGCTTTTCCAGCTACAGCAGATTGGGTGCTTCTTGCTGTGTCATGCATTGTTGCACATGAAAAACCTGCACCAAAACAGGATATCCAAGGCAATCCTTTATCTTATGAACATGAAAACATTGTCCATATACCTAAGTAAGGAGAATGGCCTTAGATGCCAGCAGAGACTTAGTCTTGTACCAGTAAGTCTGACATATAAACAACAGTCCTTTGGGACATTGTTTACTAGGGGTTTATTAGAAACCTTGTCAATAACTTACTGGTGCTTTCAATAATTCTCTATTTGGTTGCTAGGAGACTTGTGTTCCTGATGAGATAAAGTGAACAGGAAATCCTCTATAGCCTTGTGACTTTTTGCACTAGTAAATAAAAATTCAAACAACTGATATAAAACACTGGCTACTGTTAACAGAAGTGAGAAAAAAAGACAAGCATTGCATATTTTAAATAAAGGAATGCACAGCCCTTTTTCGCCCTCTCCAATTATAAGATGATAAAAGATCACCTTTATAAAGTAGAATGACCGGATTTTGTGGAACGTGGCTGTTTTGGCTCCAAGGTATTTGTACCGTTGTAGTATCAGAGCCAGGATACAGCTGCCTTGTGACTAAGACATCGTTCACTGAATAAGTGCTATCCAATCCCTCGACGTCACCAGACATCTGTTTCCTGTTTTCATTCTTTCTTTCACTGTTATCATTTTATCCAAGTTAGCCTTTCACCTGAAAACCATTTAGAAACCTACAGAAACCAGCGCGTGCACGCGTGTATCAAAGAAGTTGATTTACAAAAAAAATTGCCGAGAGCAATTTGTTCATCTTAATACAAAGAGCAGAAATGGAAACAAAGTTGCCTTCCCCCGTCTTCTCCTCCCCAAAATACACAATGATACATAAACACTTTTGTCTTCTGGTCTTCACTAATATGACTAACTTCCTTCTTCACTTCCAGTTAAGTAGCTTTCCTGTTGAGTACCACCACCTCCACAAAATACAATTGTGAATTGATTCATAAAAACAGAAACATTATGGCACAAATAAGGGAAGGCAATAAATACTCTTCCCCCTCTCCAACTCCTTCCCAAATGGAGGCAGTAGTAATATTGTTATTGTAAAGTTATTGTAATAACAAAAACTTGAAAAAAAAGGAAAAAGAAAAAAGTATTGCTTGTCATTTAAGGTTCCAAACCAACAATCATCAGGATGCAGAACAGGATACATCTAAAGTGAGAAAGTTATTTACTTCACATTCAAGTTAACACCAACTGTACTTTTTTTGGCACACAGCATTATTCTTAACGTGCCAAAAAAGTGTTGGGCACCTTATAAAATAAGAATGTTAATGCCACTAAAACAAAATTCCTGCTATTCATAGTCCAATTTTATATTGCTGTTGTTTTGCTATGTTTCACCTATACTTAAACCCCAAGTCGGGAGAATGACCATTACTGATAGCATTTAACACACATTAACAAGGAACAACAGAAGTTGAAGAGTAATTCGTCAAAATTTAATTACTTTCTATTCTTAATCTCTTGATTTCAGATTATTTAATCAGAGTGAGAAGACTTGTTTTATTTTGTCCTGTGATTACAGATGCTCATATTAATTGATAAGGCATGTTGTTGAGCGAAGGAAAAACCTGGTCTGGTTGACAAACATCAACAAAAATTCATCTGCTTCTTTTTATTATCTGAAAGAAAAATAAGATTTTTCTTAAATCCTCCCCCGTTGATGTATACCAGTAAAATAGAGATGTCATACAGGAGAAGGAGGAGAGTCTAGCACACAGAAGACTTTCCCTATGAGATGGAACAGTTTGGCAGCTACAGAAAACTCTAAGTAGCATATCCAAAGGCACATGAAAATTGGAAAGCAAGATGACTTCTCGTGTTCTGGTCCCCTGGACTGCTTCCTGCATTCTTATAATCAAATTAGGACTATTTTAAAACTAAATTCAGCTCCCATTAAACCATGAAATTATGAAGCAGCTCATTACCTTGTGAGCAGTCAGAGCACGTTCTGATACATGATCTTGGTCTCCCCTCTCATCCTTTTTTACTGTCTGGCTCATTGTCCCAAATGCCCAACCCTAAGCTTCCACACAAAACCTACAGTACTCTTGAATACTAATAACGCAGTACTCTGGAGAGACTGATGATACAAACATCTGTTGGAAAATATTTTTCAAGACTTAAATCAAGTTGGTGTGTTTAAAATGCTGTTTCCCATAAACACCATTTGTTCATAACTTTTCACAACATTTAAATTCATTTGTCCACTGTCACACACGCAACCTGGGATCAAGCTGAAAACTGAATCCTAACTGTGAACTTCACTCATCACACCCCCATCCTTCATAATCTGTCCTTCATTGACTCTGGATCCTGCTAAGCATTTTTATTAATGAGATTACATTTGTGTCAGGAGAAGTTTTAAATTACATTTGAATAATAAAAGCCATTGAATTAAGACCACTATCTCCTCCTCCCCATATTTACATAGAAAGTTATTTTAAACTGCACTCTGTCTTTCTCAACTGCATATGAAGAAGTAAGACAAAAAATCAAGACCTCTCAGGCTCTGGTGCTATTAATGGCAATGGCAAAACCCAAGATACAGCTATGGAATTCAAGAAGTTAATGAAATCTTTTGTACTTTGTTATTTTTGGTTGTTTTTATTTTTCTGCAACCAAAAATACCTCTCAGAGCTATTCAAGATACATTTGCTAGAACATATAATTTTATGCAATATGACTGTAAAACTAATTTTAGTTTTGTACAGTCATGTTTCTGATTTTAAATTGAGGGGGGAAAATATAAACTAATTGTTAGATCAAATATCTCTTTGGAATCATCCTCTAAAATAAATGCAACACCGAAACCTTTTGTCTGAAACAATAACTGGCAAACCATTGGAAGAGAAAGTGCCCAGACCCACACTTTATGTCAGACTCCACATTGTTTTCAAATGTTAAGACTTTTGATACACTCTATTATGATAATAAAAAAGTTGAGAGCTACACCAGAAGATTACATGAAGAAAAATTTATGTTTTGTCTAGTATAATAGGATTCTTAAAAACAAACAAACATACACCACTTCTATCCATTATTTCATACCCAGATGTTTCCTGTACACCTGCAGTTGTATCCAGTCCTGAATTCATGAGCTATAGTATTTCAACAGACTCTCATCAGTTGGTTTTAGAATTTTCTTGTCTGCCAGGTTTACAATCCATCCTGGAGCAAGACCAAAAAATATCTGTCTAGGATCCTTGCGTGTACTCAACATCTTAAAGAGTTCATCTTTAGTTATGTCTGGTAAAATATAGCCATATTTCTTGGCAAGTTCCAGCCTGGCTTCTGCAACCTTAGAAGGATCTGCCAGGTAGCCCCGATTCCTGGGATCTGTGTAGTAACGGACGAGGTCTTCAGGTGGGAGCATTCGCTTTGGGATAGGTTTGCCACGCAGGAAAAATAATACTGGCTTGCATAGAATTTCTGTGGGCAAACATGAGAGAAAATTAGTGACTGCACTTCATAATACAGATTTAAAAACATTAAATGACACTTTCCTATTTTCTACTAAATTAATTACTACATTCATATCAAAAAGTACCAAGCAAAAAATCAAATCTCAAGAATATTCTTGTTCAGAATGAGATAGTGGTTTGCAAGTTTCACTTAACCAAACAAACAACTCTGCTTTAACTGATGTTTATAGTATCAGTCTGGAGGAGTTGAAACTTGCAATACATTTAAAATGCCTGCATGGGAAAGATAACTATAACTAAACCAGATGCTGCCATTTATTTAAAGGTCTATTTCCAGGTTGGAAGCAAAGCATTTGCATAGCTATTTACACAGTGTACCAACAAATGCCAAATTTAGTGTTTCTGTAGTATTTTAAATGAAGTATCAATGGCACATGTACCTACTTAGTCCTTTCTGAGTCTATCTTCTCTTCCTCAAATTTTACTGATTTTGGCAAATTATATTCCAGAATCTTTAAACTTCATTATTTTTTATTGTTTTCCAGAATGAAATAAATCCCAGAACTTGTATCACTCCAGTGTAACATATTTTGCACACTAAAAACATCTATTCCTCTTCTTCTCAGCCTCATTCACACATGAAAGCTGCATTATTGTCAATAAAAACTGCACAAATGAATGTTAGGCAGGATGCAGCCTCAAGCAAAGCAAAGCCTCATTCTTCAGTGAAAGTGTTCTGAAAACAATAGCCATTTTAACTGGAATGATTCTGAGCTTCTGTAACTTACTTCCTCACTTTAGGTGGAAAAGCATTTTAAATTAAAAATATAAACACCCACAGTGTTTTTTAAATCTATTTTTCCTGAGTTTTCTTAGTGCTATTAAACATGGGAAACAGAAGACAAAAATTCAGTGAAACACTATTTTTAGGTCCTCTATTTACAAAGCTATTCAGATTTCCTTAACTGGTTGGTTGGTATACAATTACTAACGCTGGAAGGACTCAACAGGTGAATGGCTGAAAAAAGCCAAAACTGAGGATGCATTATCATTCATCATTGGGGGCTGGAATGAGATGACCTTTAATGTCCCTCCCAACCCAAAGTATTCTATGATTCTATAAATATACATGTAAATAGTTTTGAAGCTTTTATAAATTGATGACTTTCTACTAAGAAATGTGTTTGAAATTTTGATTTGGATCATTTAATTTTGGAACATTAAAAAAAAAGGTAGAAGTTAAAAGAAGTTCTTACCCAAGCTCCTTGGGTCATAAAACGATGTTGTTACTACACCTCCATTTTTTTCTATCGCTGCAATTGCTAATTCAGATGCCCTCTGCACTTCAATATTTACTTTTGCTGCAAAAATATCAGCACCCTGTAAATTTCAACACATATTACAATAAGATTAAAATGAGTATCTTAAGATATACATCTATTCTCTGAAAACTTGTAAGGAACATTAAATCTTGCAAAATAATATAAATTGTCTGTTCCCCGCACCAAGATAGGTAACCAAATTGCCACTTGGGTTAAATTAAAAAAGCCTTTCCATTTCCAAAATATTCATACATTTCTTTCACTACATTTTAGTTTTCTGTTGTAAAATACTTCTTCAGACTTTTGTTATGTGCTCCTTAACTCTCATTTTTGCACCCCCTCAGGAATGAAAACATTCTCCTGAGTTGTTTTTTTTTGCTGACACACAGTGCCCTCTAGTGGATTTATGATCCTCAAAAATTTCACAGCAAACCGATTTGGAGAATCGAAGATGCTTCCAAACCATGGGAATGACAATCTGAAAGCCTAAAGTACTCAGTGTGTTGTCTGCATACCTCCTCCACCAGCTGGACACCGTAATCCCTCTTGAGAGGCTGCACTGTCACACCTCTGGCGTTAACGAGCTGGGTTAAGTCGATCGGCTGTGTGGGGTCGACTCTGCCCAAATCAATCAGGTACTGCAGCCTCTGAAGACTCAGAGGTTGGTACTGACGTCTGAGACTGGGGAGAGAAAGAAAAAGAAACCAAACAACTCAAACAGAACAATGAGAAATGCACAAAATTGAAGGTTTAATAGCAACTGGTCAACTGAGATATTCTGGTTTCCCTACTCCTCAACCAAAAAATTAGTGACATTATAGAGTCAGTGTTTCTTGGCAAACCAACAAGATTGCAAATAACTACCACCGCCTTCAAAGTGAATCCAGCTTGGGGGTTTCACTGACAGACAGTCAAAAATCCAAACATTTGCTCCCATACAAACTTAGTCAAAGACTATCAGCCAAACCCTGTACATGCTCCTGCATTGCTTACATCCAACAACATTTTCTGATCCATTACCACTGTACCTGACCTCTCAGAAGTATTGAAAGGAAACTCTCAAAACACCATCAAGGAAGAGAAATATTGAGAAGATATGCATTAATCCACATCCCCAAAGGGAGCTGGAATCTCTTGTCAACAGCCATTAGCTTCAGCAGAATCTACTTTTGCGTTTTCTGAAGCTCTAACTTTACTGTACAAACCAATCTCTAGCACAGTTTTCCAACGCCAGAGACTATTCCTGTCTATGCACACTATCAATGCTGATTGCTCAAAACTTTCTCCTACAATCCATTTGATGGCTGCTATCAGAAGTCTCTGAAAAGCAACTGAAAAACTGGGAGGCAGCTGATCTCTGTTATTGGCAAGCCATGTACAGAATCTGTGCTGTCAGACAGTTCCTTACAGAGAGAAAGTTCAAGAAGTGGAGGCAGGAGGAGGAGTGAGGTGAGGATAAACAGGCAGCGACATTGCTCGGTGTGTTCCCCCCTGCCCCAAGAGTGTCACTCACAGGCACTTAGAGTGGTCACCACAAAAACATTTGCAGTAGCCTGAAACTGAAATTTTGCAAACAGCATTGAAACTACAGAACACTTTTTTTGTTTTCATATGCTGTCAGACATTGTAAAAAACAGCAAGATCCTAATAATTTCTTGTCACTGCAAGAGGTTGGATTTTTGCTGTTGGTTTTTCCATGAACTTGTAACCACTATCAACATAAGATGGTGTCTGCATTCTACAGCATTTCCTTTGCAAGACTGTGATCTACACTGCTTTCAGCTATTGAAACAGCTTCTTGTTTACTCTTATAATAATTTAAACAGTCAAGAGGAAATAACAGTACCTGAAAATAGAATTTGAGCCACATTTCCAAACTATTAAGACTCAGAGAAAACTCTTTAACAACTGGGACAGGTCTGTAAGCTCTACCGCATGCATAACAAATGGAAATATAGAAGTGCTCAGTTATTGATGAAGTGGTATCAGGAAATGGAACATGAAATCAAGCCTAACAATTCACAAATACACATTAGTCTTTTCACCCTTGAACTCTCTGCTCGGTGTAGGTTTTTGTTACCATTGCCTGTAGCAGCGTTGTATGGACACAGAAGTTTTCTAGACCACATCTAAAAGCAAAAAAGTGGTTACTGACCCAGCTAACACAAATGCTATCTGATGAAACAAGCCCAGCTTTAAAACAACCCCAAACAAATAAAAAATTTGAATCAGAATTTTTGAATTATCAATATAAGAGAAGGAAATTTGGAAAACGTTGACTTACATCTCTCCAGGTAAGAAGAGTGAATGGAAAAAAGACATGTTAGAAGAATAACCTTGAACATTAGAAAGGTGGGATAAAGACATGGCACCAACAAGTGCAATGTGAAAAATGGACAAAAATATTATACAAGGCAGAATTCCCAAGGGAAACAATGGTGAAAGGTGATTAAATGCCTCATCCAGCAGATTTGGTATTAAAGAGCTTGTTAGGAACTTAGGTGGAACAGATAGGGCATGGACAAAGACCACAGTGTCAGAGTGCTGAAAAGGTACAACCATAAGAGAAGCAGAATTGCTTGGCTGGCAGCAGATCAGAGCTTCTGGTGAATAAAGCTAGGAGAAACAACAAAGCAAGGCTTTGGATTACACCTCCATGCCTAACATCCTCACTCCAGTCACTGGGACTGCTCCCAGTCAGTTCACTGGGTTATGAGGGAAAGAGAAAAACAAGCAGGAATGAAGGAATAGCTTCAGAGGAGAAATTCACTCAGCTGGAAGAGGAAGGTAGCCTGCTACACATGAAGGATTTTGAAGAGAAGAGAGTAAATAAGCAGATGTGCAGGAAATAATTAAAAGAATGATCTCACAAGAAATGGGAGATTCTTTTGGTAAAGTAGCTAACAACCCGAAAGAAATTTGGGAAGTCAAACTTTTTCAGTTAGGTCTGTTTTGGCATATTAGATTCTTGCTTCAAGAGAAAGATCAAGAAAAGCAGACAATTATTAATTTCCAAGTAAATGTGAAGAAACTTACCTATGTCCCTCATTAAATCCATATTTTGGTATGGCCAAGTAAAATGGAGTTTGGCCACCCTCAAAGCCTAATCGGGGGCGATTCCCTCTTTGTCTTTCTCCCTTGTGACCTCGGCCACACTTCCTTCCTCCGTATCTTCCACGGCCACGTCTTCTTTCCTTCAAAACAATCAATGACACATTTAGTCGACTACTTCAGACACAAGTATCTATAAAACATTGGATTTTGGAGATATAAACAACTGAGCAAAATGCTGATTCTTGAGGAAAAAATTAAGTTATAGATCTTTTCTAGGTGGAAAAACAGAGCAGCAGTTAATGGCTTTTGCAGAGCACAGTTTTAGGCTGGCACCACAAACAGTCTGGGGACAAGTCAGCTTCCTTTGGTGGCTGGGATGGTCAAGTCTAACACAAAGCTGCACTTGAATTCTAAACTATTCAGAAGCACCAGTGATTCTTGAGCACTTTTAGGAGAGTGCTGCTTGCTGTTCCCTTTTCTGTTTCTATGGTTTCAGCCTTTGAACCTCATCTCCCTGTTCAACATTCCCCCCCAAATCAGGGGGGTTTCTCCCTGGTTTCTTGTCTTAATTTCTCTACCACTTTATAAGGAGACAGATAACAGTTTGTTTTCAAGAAACAGTAAAAAGAATGCTAGCTAGCATCAAATTCTTTTTCTTTGTAAGCCTTCTGACTTTCCCTTTCCAAACATACTACTCCATCCCACTAACATGGGGAATTAAAAACCTTTTACTATTCCACTCCAGCCCCAACAATGGCCCCGAGGTTCAGGCAGCACCATTCGTCGGCCAGTTCTCTGTGGGGACGGCCACACACATCGGCAAAAAGGCACGCAAACGGCAAGCACTGGGCCAACACACACAGCAGTGCCATCCACCCCTTTGCCTTTCCACGCCTATTCTGGCCAGGCTGCTCTCCTGGTGCTGCCAGGATGATGGATGTCCTGGGGGCGAACCACACCGGGACCGGGCGCGCCGGCTGCCGAGGCACAGTCCTGCCGCCAGGGCCGACCCGGCAGGCTGCAGGCACTCACCCGCTTTTTGGAGCCGGGGTTGGGCCTTAGGTTGGCCAGGCTGACCGTGGGCAGCGAGCGCAGCAGCTCCAGGGCCCGGTTCCTGCCGCTCCCGCTCATGGCCGCCCGCTCTCAAGGGCGCCCGCGGAGATCGCGCCCGGCCACGGCGCTTTACGGCAGCACCGTAAACCGCACCTCCGCGCCTTCCCAGCAGTGCCGTGCAGCCGCCGGCGAGGGCGGGCCCGGGCTTTTAATGGTGCCGGAGCTCGGGGTTCCCGTGGTGGAGCAAAGGGCCCTCGCTACGCTTCGCTTTCCAGCACTTGCTGGTTTGTTAGAGAGACCTCAGGCAAGTGATTCAAAGCCGAGTCTCTAAAACCACCAGGCTGCGTCCAAACCCGAGTGGCCGGTGCTGCACCAACCTTGCTCGGCTGAAGGTGCTGCACCCCGTGCAGGTGCTGGAAATACCCCTTAGGCTGGAGTGTGTCGTGGCTTAACCTCAGACATCAGCCAAGCTTCACACAGGTTCACTCCCCCGCCAGCGGGACCAGGGAGAGAAGTGGAAGGATTAAAGGTAAAAACTCGTGGCTTGAGATAAAGACAGATTAATAGGGAAAGCAAAAGCTGAGCGCCCAAGCAAAGCAAAACAAGGAATAAATTCACTGTTTCCCATGTTCAGCCATCTCCAGGAGAGAAGGACCCCACCATGTATAATGGTTATTTGGGAAAACAAACACCATCACCTAAAACATTCCCCCTCCTCCTCCTCTTCCCCCCACTTTACATACTGAGCAGGATGATATATGGTGGGGAACATTCCTTTTGGTCAGCTGGGGTCACCTGTCCTGGCTGTGCCCCCTCCCACCCTCCCATGCACCCCCAGCCTCCTCACCAGTGTGGCAGCACAAAAAGCAGAGAAGGCCTTGGCTGTGTGTAAGCCCTGCTCAGCCACAACAAAAACATCTCTGTATCACCATCACTGTGTTCAGCACAGATCCAAACCACAGCCCCTCACCAGCCACTGGGAAGAAAATTACCTCAGCCAAGACTGAGACTTCCTTAGTACTGCTGCAGTACTTGATCACATGTATTATTTCAGTCTTTTGAATTCGAATGTGTACCTACTGGAAAACCATACAGCAGTTTCCATCAGTGCATTGGTCTGGTGGGAAGGATATTCAGAGTGCAGGCTTAGTGCAGTGAAGAACTGAATTGTAGATGCTGCCATTCTGGAGTTAGAAAGCAGAAAAGCCAGTTCCCATTGTGAAAGCTGATATTCCTTGGTGTAATATCCTGCTTTCCATCCAGAAACTTCTGTTTGACAGTATCTTTTTCCATGTTGAATGTCAGCTTCAGATTGGAGATCAGGCAGCAGCTCTGCCAGCCCTGAGAGTAAATGGGGGCAAAATGAAAATCGTGCTGCAGAAATCTGTGAGTTTCAGTGTGAAATCTCTATAGCTTCTACTCCCTTCAAAAAAAAAAAAAAAATTACACTGTAAAAATACACAAGATGCTGGTATGGACAATCATCTAAACCAATTTTAGCCTCTAGGGCAGGGAAAACTACACAATTTAGAGCATGCTTTGCCTTGTAAAACTCTTGCTGATTTAAACAGAAATTTCAAATCAGGTAGAACAGTATCATGCATATGACAGATATCTCACTCTGAAGAGACAGCCTATGTACCAGTTTTTGAAAGGTTCACAGCTCAGGTATTTTCAGCAATTCCTTCGGGATTCTGGAAGGTCAGTTTCTGGGACACTTATCTGTAACCAGCAGACTGCCCCATGCCCAATCCATGCAGACCTCACATTTCTCCAGTGACCCCAGGGCCATGCTAGCAGCAAGTAGGAATTCAAGTAAGATCAATCCATCTCTACTGACTAAAATATTAAAGTCTTGTTCTGTTTGTGAGCAGACTATTGACTTCTTAGGCTGGAGGTTCAGCAGCAGCTCACCTTATGGAAGTGACATTTACATGGTAAATAGCAGAGTAGAGAGGGAAAGCAAAATTTTGTTCATGTTCCAAAAAGATGATCTAGAGCAGAAGTCAGGTTCAACATACTTAATAAGCACCTGACATAATGTGAAGTTCCCAATCTTTGAATAATTTTTTATGCATAAACTTTTTTTAAAATGTATTTTCTTAACGGACTTGAATTGGCACAGTACATGAGGCAGGAGCACATGCTAATTTGGAGACAAATCAAACCACAAAAAATTACCAGTGAAAATAATCCAATTTTAGCAATATCAGAGATCCTCTGGCATAAATACTATATATCAAAGTAGCTTCACAATCATGGCAAAAGAGGGTGTGTATTCAATGTTACACAGCTGTCATAAAGGATTTTCCAATAAATTTTATGCAGCCAGTGCTGGTGATGTTGATGAGCAAAAGCTTTGTGAAAAATCGTCCCTGTTTGATATGGAACACAGCAGTGGGAAGGATGTGAAAGAAGTATAGCGTGCACTCAGCTGCTGTTGGAGCTGCCAAACAAGCACCCATGCCAGCCAGTTACCACCCGGCAAATACAATGAGCATATTGATTTTCTGGGAGTAAATATCTGACAATGATGTATGGAATAAAAGACAAAGAACAAAGTATTTCGTTTTGACAGAAATGTGTTTGCCGTACATATTCAGAGTTGGTCTAAGTATTTGGAATGGACTGGAATGATCCAGTAACTTCAACCAGAGTGCCGGAATAGCCTAACACATTTCAAGATGAGTAAGAATCAGTGACTTGTGAGCTGTAAGCCGAGAGATTTAATTCGGTGGTGAAGGCATCTGATCCGATGAGGACAGATAAGCCCTGTCTAACCGTGCTGTTTGCTATATTTGTGCCGGTTTTCCTGCCTTCCCGTGACTTAGCCTTTTATATTTTACCTATTTAGGGATACCGTAATTTCCTTTCCCCCTCCGGGCCTTATAGCACGGCACAAGGCGCCCGCCCGCCCGCGCCCCTCCCACCCGGCTCCCGCCGCCTCCCGCGCCGCCTCCCCGCCGCTGGCCCGTGTCCCGCCGGCCGCCCCGCAGCCCGGTGTATGTGCGGCAACAACATGTCGGCTCCTCTCCCCGCCATCGTCCCGGCCGCCAGGAAGGCGACGGCCGCCGTGAGTGCGGGCGGGGGCCCGGGCGGGGAGCGCCGCCGCCCCGCTTTGTTGGCGCGGCGGGCGCGGGCGGGGGGCGAGGCGCGGCCGCGCCGCCGGCTGAGAGGGATGGCGGGGGCCCGGCCCGGGCGGGTCTCTCTCGTCCCTTCCCGCCAGGGGCGGGCCGGACTCGGCACCTGGAAGGACAGCGGAGCCCGCGGGGAGCGGCCGCTGATGGCGGCGGGGCCGGGGAGGGGAAGTGAGCGGAGTTTTCTTGGGAGAAAGTGGTGCCGTGCTCCGAACTGTGCCTGACCTTGGGTGGGCGCCTGGGGCCCGTGGGCGAGGTGCGTTTGGTTGTTTAGTGATCCTAAACCGCTACCTTTGTTGTCTTTTTTTTTTTTTGTTGTTGTTGTTTTATTTCCCTCAGGTCATTTTTCTTCACGGATTAGGAGATACCGGGTGTGTATTCTGATCTGTCGCATACTCAGTAGCTATTATACTTTCAAATATAATCTGCATATTTTAAACACGTGAGCTGTTAAAATTTACTTAAGCTTCTTATTTTGCCCTTTACTGAATGCAGCGGCCAGCAGCAGATAAAACTTCATGTGTCCTGCAATGATGGTGACAACGATTTACTTAAAATTTTCCACCAAGTCCTCAAAAACTTTACTCACTTACCCAATTTGGTCTGAACGTGATCTCTCTTTTGTTTTTCTGACAAATTTTGTAGAAAAAGAAGTCTGTGGTTTTCTGATAATTTGCTTTACTGAGTGTGGGTTTCTGGTTATTCCTGTGCTTGTCTAAATTTAGGGTTCTTTTTTATTCCAGACTTGTGGATTGTTGGTTTGCCAATAACTGCAGTTAGTCCGTGGTGTCTTCATCCATATGTTGTACTTACACTAAAATCCAGACCCCTTTGATTTATCTAAGCAAGCTCCAAAGTAGTCACCTGATGTCTACAGATTGCCGTCTCTGAAATACGGTCTTCAGACTCCAAGAAAACCCACCCAAATCAAATGTGAAATGCCTTGTTGCCTTGTTCTTGTTCTTTCCATATTTGAGTAGAAATGGAAAGAGTAGTAGGGAATTTCTGGGAGGCATTCTAACTGTGGTGTAATGTTTCCGTTTGAAGCCTGTGTGTGCCCAGAAATAAGCATGCATTCATTAAAGGCATTGAATTAACAAGTTAAGCGAGTGTTAAAGCCTTTTTAGTGGAAGACTTTAAATGAATTGGCACTTAGATACTGAAAATAGGTAGCATGAATGCTTTGTCTATTGTGCTCGCTTGTGGGCAAAATTACATAATATTTTTTAAGATTTTTTTTTTTTTTTAACCTGGAACTTGAATGTTCCCTCCAGGTTGAAACTTGCTATGTTTAAGATGTAATTTTTTCCAAAGAACTGACAAAAGTTATCTGTCAGAATTAAAGCTTGCATAACTGGGGCATTTAGTAAGTTAAAAAAGGGTCAAGTCCATGCACTTGGCAGTAATCTGCAAGTGAAGATTTTTGCTCTGATTTGTTGTGCTGACACAACGCCTTGTTTGCATTATCCCTCTTCCTTTCTGCTGGTAGAACGCAGCTGAGGCAGCAGTACTGCCTGCATCTTGGCACCAAATGTTCAGCAAGTGATTGCAGAATCTTTTGAGCTTTTGGAATTTGAGTCCTTGCAAATCGGGTTGATGTTGGTTTTGGCAAGGGGTGAAAAAGAGAGACTTGCTCTTTTATGTAAGTTGTATTCCTTAGACAAGGTGGCATTTCCATTTCAGTGTCAGAGCTAATGCACAGCCTCAATCCTGCAAATGCACTGAGCATACTGCAATGTCTGCATTTAACAAGACATGACACGTCTGTGGAAATACAGTGACATAGTTGTATTTCTTCTTCTAGTCTGCTTCATATTAGATTAGATAGGCTGCCTTTGATATACTGCTGTTTGGGATTATTTTAAATAAAAGCTGTAGTAGTGACCCCAAAAATTTTATGAGGTGAATTTATTAACAATTTTATAACTTCCTCAGTTTAAACTGACCTGTTCCACTTCACATGACTTTTTAAATTCATCACTTCAGTTTACCAACTGTATTTCTCTTACTCTGGAATATGTCTAACAGAAATTATGTTCTTTTTCTCTCTTAGCTCCTATATAAATGGCACTTAAAGACTGGCACATACTTGTCAAAATCTGAACAAAAGGTGCAACATAGACAATTGTTCTAAGGAGTCTGCATTAATGTGCACATAATGTTGCTTTCTAAATTTGTCAAATTAGTCTTTTTAGTAGGCTAAAAAGTGTTCCCAAATTCTTATGTAACTATTTTTTCTCAGTCATATTTCTCCTTTAGATTCTTATTTGACCTTCTGTGATACTGCAAATATCATGCTAGTCATATTACCTGCAGTTTGTTAATAATATATATAAAAGTACTGGTAAAAAGTAGGCTGATACACAGTCAGTGCTCCAAATGTCTGTGATATCAGTGTATTGGAAATGCCTTTAACTTTAGGTAGCATGCATTAACTCTTCAGAATGATATTAAAACTAAACCAAACATGCTTTTATGGCTGGTCTGCTGTTGGTCTGATTAGTTCAGCTGTGTCACTGATGAATTTGTTAAAGACGTTTCCCGCTTAGTACCAAATTTCCAGTATCGAATTTAGTGGGTGAGTTAGGAATACTAAATGATGGTATATAAATACTAAATACTAAAATCAGGAAATGCAGGTGCTATTGAATGTTCTCGAAAGCCAGGTGCAGGAACATGCAGGGGTTCGGCATGGGTTCAGATTTGGGTCAAGGTCAGCTCCCATCTAGATGAGGCTTGGAAGTGAGTCTTTACACTACGCTCTCCAGTGTTGTGGTTTGGAGGAAGCGCATTAACTCACTTGCTGTGCAGATCTTGTGTTGTTATGGACATTCATATACAGAATCTGCTTGAGATTAAAAAGCTGCTGCAATCTAGGGTGTGTTCAGAACTGCCTGAATCCAACAGCATCCAAGCTGAGCTGAAGTTAATAGAGCTGATTGATTAGGTTGGCTCCATGTGGAGTTAGCTTAGGTGTCAGTTTGCTACTGTCCCACGTAGCAAATGTGGTTCACAGAATGCCAGGTTGGTGTCAAAGAAGCTGTCTTAACTCTGCAGGAGCAGCACAGCAGCCCCTGAGCTGCCTGGAAGCAGGATACCTGTGTGCATCTGGTGTGGCACACAAATTAATGAAGCCAGACAGATACAGAGCAGGCTCTGCCTGGAGCCAAAGGGGTATTTCTGTAGCTGTGCCACAACTATGACAGTCAAATTAGATCAAGTCTCCCTGACTGTATATATGTCACAAGCATTCAAGGGCTGAACAAACCTTCTAAGTTTAGTACTACATTCATAGTATACTATGGTTGATGTAAAAATTTTCTAGGAGTTTGTATTGATCTATTTCAGCATATTTTGTACTTGGTCTGTGCTGATACACCAACATGGAAATAAGAGCTAAGCCGCCACAGGAATGCAATTGAATATATTTTTGTTAACAGGCACGGATGGTCAGAAGCACTTGCTGGTATCAAAAGCCCTCATGTGAAATACATTTGCCCTCATGCGTAAGTTTGTAACTCTTCTTGTTTTACCTTTTTCTGTAGAGTTGCGTGTTAAGGCACTTGCAGCACTAGCAGAGATTATGAAGTTAAATGGTATTTGGCTATCTCTGCATTTCATTTTTTTTATATAAAAGCCCACTCTAAAATAATATTGATGCTATTAAATGTTTCTTGGTTTTAGGAACTGCTGTGTGATTTACTTTGGGGCAAAACTGCATTTTTATTTGTATTTTGGTTTTGTTACTACTTGAGACTGAAAACATATTTGGAAAGTTTTATGTGCAAAATTATATTATTTTGACTTTTTTTTTCCACTAGGTTGTTTGTCCCTTCCCCCCCCCAACAGTCTTTTGTCAAAAAAAGTTTTGTCAAAGAATACTTTTTCTATGTATTTTACTTACCATTACACATAATTTGTATTAGGTATATGTACTTAAATTTTTGTGTGTCTGTATAGTAGATTGTAATTTGCTGTAGGTTACAAAGACATTTAAAGATTGACGGGATATTGATGTTTTCAGCAAATAAAGCAATTTGAGCTGTCTTTGTGCAATTTGAGAAGTTAAATACTTCTAAGCACAGTCAGGCATCAGTAAATAAGGCAGTAAGATCCATCTAGTATTTATTTGGTGGCAGAAAAACTAATAAAGTATAATCTTAATTTATTTTAATACAAAATTCAGATTGTCTTTTGCTCCAGCCATCTTGGCAGATGTGTAGCAGAGATGATAGGGAGAAAAGGAAGCAATGTTTTGGTGTATTACTGAGCTGTGATTTATTCATTTATTTTACCACATGGCCAAGCTTTGCTGAGCCATTCAAAAGGAGCTTAGCAATATCTGCTGTTTTCTTTGCTTTCCCTTTGTCTTCTTTCAGTCCTTCCCCACAGAACTTAGGCTGCTCAGTTCCTATAGATTGAAACTGAAGCCAGATTTGATCCATGGCATGATCCATTGAAGCTGTCTTAGTATGGCTGAAAAGATGCCACACAGCAGCACAGGGGTGGGAAGGAGTCCAGCAGTGAAGGCAGGCACTGCCTAAGCAGATTCAGCTGTTGACAGAAGCATGTGTGGCCAGGCTCCACCACGTGCTGCATTTGGCTGCTTCCTGCTGATGCTGCTGTAGAAGGTGCCATAATCCACTGAACATGTGTGTGGAACTGGGATAAATAACTCCTACTTAGAAATTACTAAATTATATATGCATATTAAAAATACCTGTATGAGATTTATGCACTCACACATACACACACACACATTTAAGGCAGCCCATGAACGTTTTGCTTGCTCTCCATAGAGAGTGGTAATTCAACCCTGAATATTAAATGTGTTTGGGCTGGCAGGTTTCAAGAGAGTTTCTTCAACAGATGCTGCAAAGCAGCTAATGTTAATTACTGCTTAAAAATAAGACAGAGTTAGGGGATATGTAATTTCATGACATTACTTCATCTGCATTATTGAATTTCAGTATATATCTTATGTCAGGAGTGTTCATTCTCATTTCTAGGCCAGTTATGCCAGTTTCTTTGAACATGAACATGTCTATGCCATCATGGTAAGTATTTGTTCAAATGCAGATAGTTCTAATCAAATTATATCTCATGAGTATGAACTCATTGCTCTTAATTAAAATTATGAGCAATCTGAGTGTCTGGTTTTAATCACATGCAAGTGTAAAAACATTTTTGCTTTCGTTCTGTTCTTATAAAAGTGCTGTCATGAGTACACTGTAATTATTCTTTTGTACCTGTAGTAGTGGTTATTCCTCAGGACTAATCTGTATATCTTAGAACTAAACCCCATTTTGTTTTACAGGTATAGTCTGTAGTATGCATTGTGTCTGAATTCATAGTCAGTAGAAGTAGAGACTTGGAGTGGAAATATTATTGCTACTAGTGAGTAATATTTGGTGGGTCAGTAGGATATGGAGAAACTGTTCTTTAGAACATCCATTCTGAATAGAGAACAAGAAGAATATGGTAGCTTTCAATGATGTTAAATCAGTCTTCGGTTTTGTTGGGTTTTGGGCTTTTTTTTTTTCCCTAAAGTAACTTGAGTATGTTTTTCTTGTATTTCTTCAAACCATATTTTAATTTGTACATGCAGCAAAAGTCCTGCCAATATTTTTGAATGAAATATCACAACTGAGCTGCTTGATCTTCAGTAAATTACAGAAGATGGCAGAACTCAGAAAGACCTTGTTGATTAGTCTTTTAAGCCACATTTGCAGATTGTCCACTCTTGTAATCTATGAGTAGTTTGTACTAAGCAATATGACAGCTAACATTTTTGTCTGGAAAACATCCAAATTTTAGTATTTGTGTGTTAAGGAAGTGGCATGGATGCTCTAATGAGCAATACTTTTGTTGATGTTTTTGTAAGGTTTGATATCATTGGACTTTCTCCAGATTCACAGGAAGATGAAGCTGGGATCAAGCAAGCGGCGGAGAGTGGTATGCTTAGGAGTATTTTTTATGTCTTAAAAGTACTTCTGGGTATTCTTGAAAATGAGCTATCCATCAGAAACAGGCTTTCCAAAGACAATATTTTTAGGGAAAAGGGTATGTGTATATGGTATTATCCCTGAGCAAAGTTTAGCTAGATGAGTTGGTTTTTTGTTTGTTTGTTATTTAACTTTATTAGTAAGTAGAGTAATTCACCAATATAAACACTTCATGCTCTGAAATACGGGAACAAATGTAGGGTTATTTTAAGAGCTTTTGGGTAGTTCAGCAGGTTGGAGCTGTGTTAGCATCCAGTTGTGTTGCTTTTACTTGGAAGAGTATTTTCTCAGCACTGGGGCTTTTGTAAGACTTATTTACTTGTTTTTCTCTTTGGAAATGATACAGTGGCGCTGAAATTTCTGACTGTGCTCTAGATCTTTTGATACTTTTAATGTATAGCAGCCTAGATTTTGCTTTTGCTAACTTTCTGTTCATGCCAGGAAGAAGGCACCTTTCCTCTTCTGGACTTTCTAGAGAATGGAGGGAATATTAACTACTGGCCTTTATTTATGTTGCAGTTAAAGCACTGATAGATCAAGAAGTAAGAAATGGAATTCCTTCCAATCGAATTATTCTGGGAGGCTTTTCTCAGGTAGGGTATGGTTGGAAAGAATCATTGTCTCTTTTCTAGCAAAGTAACCTAGCTTTATTAACTTGGAAACACAGACACTTAAGTTGAAATCAGCTGATGTTAGATGCCGCTAAAATTTTAAGGTGTCAATTTTCATTTTCTTTAACAAATGAAGTTTTTTAGTTTTATGTGAAGAATTACTATTCACTGGAAAATGAATATGCATCTGTAAAAAAAGTACTAAAATTAATAGTCTGTTTAAAATCTTTATGTACATAACCTACATAGTTTTGCTTGAAAATCTTGGTAGTATTTTTAATTGAATTTGGTAGCTATTTGGTCGTCTGGATTTATTTGGGAAATCTTTTCCTTCATACTTATAAGGCATCTGTGGTAGGTAGGTTAGAAGATTAATTGATTCATATATCAACTCCCCAGTCTGCATGAAAATAAATATTAAAGCAGTGATAATACTGTTGTGAGTAATAGTCTTTTTGGGGTTTTTTTGGCAGCTATTAGTTACAGTAAATTTGCTGGCTTACTTCTGAATTGACCATATGGACTTGGAGGGGAGGAGAAAAAGCAAAACAAATGTTGCACTGTCTTTAGTGTTGGCTCTAAAGAAGTATAGATTGAAATAGTTAAAGAATTTTAAAGGAGAAATCAGAGGTCTTGAAACAAACATTAAAAAGAACTTT
Organism: Lanius collurio; assembly: GCA_020086605.1. Taxonomy (NCBI): domain Eukaryota; kingdom Metazoa; phylum Chordata; class Aves; order Passeriformes; family Laniidae; genus Lanius; species Lanius collurio. The sequence goes on along the minus strand of JACBWW010000003.1, from coordinate 27,577,607 downwards.
ACTGTCATTATTCTAATCCTTACATCTCTTTATTTTAGGGAGGTGCTTTATCATTGTATACAGCTCTTACAACACATCAAAAATTAGCAGGTGTCATAGCCCTCAGCTGTTGGCTTCCTCTACGGGCCTCTTTTCCTCAGGTATTTGTTTCTTTCCTAAGATAATTTGCACTGGGGGAGGGAGTATATCTGAAGATATCATCTCGTGCAGGAATTAGTGGCCATTGTTATGACCTGATGTTGACTTGGAAGTTTTTAAAATAGGGCCCTGAAATTTTAGATTCTGTTAAGTAAGGAAAATGGAGAAACACTCAGAGCAATTTCTGTTTAAAATGACACTACTAGAAAATATAAAGGATATAAGAAATTTTCCTTGAAGATTAATTTTCTATCTGCCATTTGTTCCATCTGCAAGGCACGATTTTAGAGACTGGATGTTTGAGCAAAGTTCCGGTTTTTCACTTGGCCAGAAATCATGACTTTCTGCTGTAAAACTTTTTGCCAAATTTTATTTTCAGGTCTTTGAGCTTAACGTGTTGTCAAGTACAGAGCTGACTTCATAAGAAGCTTGCACTGTACTTTTTTCCCCTCACAATTCAACTTACTTTTCATGCTATAGGATGCAGTCCCATGGGATTATATTATTTCAAAGGTGTTAGCCTTATCTCCACTTAGTGTTTCTTTCTTCTCTTCTCCTGTCTAATTCCACACCTCCCAGGGTCCTATCAGTGGTGTCAACAAGGATATTGCTGTTCTTCAGTGTCATGGGGACTGTGACCCCCTGGTTCCTTTAATGTTCGGTTCCCTCACTGTTGAGAAGCTTAAAAGAATGATAAATCCAGCCAACATAACCTTCAAGACTTACTCTGGCCTGATGCATAGTTCGTCTCTTGAGGTAATTTTCTTAATACACCCTGTTTTAGCTGGGTGTAGTTAATTCTTTTCCCTCCAAACATATTTATAGGCTTTGGGGAGGGGATTTAGTTTTCGTTAGTTTTAATCAGTTGGTTTTGGTTTTGTTCTGGGGTCTTTTTTCCAATAACAAGTGCTTCCTACTACTTATTTTGGTGAGTAACTGAATTCTGGGCTAAAAAAGCAACCAGAGCAAAAGTTCATGTGACTAGTGAGAACTTCCTCATAAGATTGTACTTTGGGACTCAGCAACATGGTCTTTAAAAGGCTCTTTTTCCCAAATTTTTATCGTTTGCTTAGTAAAAAGAGAAACAAAACTTGAATTAAATGACAGATTCTCATAGCATAAATCCAAGATGGTATTTTGGAGAGAAGAATCCTGGTACCTCTGTGAGTGGAGACATTGAAGGAATATGTAGGGAGGGCTGACACTATGGAAGAGGCAGCCTCATGACCTGTATTTATGGTTCTGGCTCAGCACAGAGCTGAGCTGATGTAATAACTTCCTGCTGCCAGAAAGGGGTGGACTCCCTCTGCTCGTGACCTTGTGGCCCTCACTTCCTCCTTGTACCAACTCTGAGGCAGATCAGAAACTTCCTTGCACCATTTGAACTGCTAAAATGGCAAACACTGCTGGCTCCAGTATTTGCAGCTGTAGGGAGCTGGAGCATCAAAACTCACCCAAAGTAAGAAATCAAAGAGGAGGTGAAGAACAGATTTGCAATTTGTTGACAGCAGTAACACTGTTAATTTGGATTGTTGCATCTTGTGGGAGCTGTACCTTTGAACAACCTCTTTGCAACATTTACACAGTAGTATTGCATTTAGACTGTAATATTGCTGAGTTGTTACATAAATGTATTAGCAATGTGTTGTTTCTTACAACAGTGACTTAAAAAAAATATGTTAACATGGATTAGTTTCTCAGTCTAGTTTGCTGTATTGCTTTTCCTTAAGGAAAGAAGCATGGTGAAAATGAAAATGAATGGTTAGGAGGAGAATTTATTGGCTGTTCATGCTGCCTGCTAACTTGTAAAAGTTTAAAGTATACAAGAAGCTACAGCCTTAGCTACGTTGAAACCCTATACATAGTCAGCCTGGTGCTATCAAGACACTTGATGATTAATGTGTAGCTTGCTGGTTCAACTTCAGAGAGAAAGAAAATGTAGCCTTTGCTTTTTAGCTTGTATTTTAGCCTCTTCTGCGTGCATAGTGCCTTGACATTATCAGCCTTGTGTGCAGAGTGGTAATCAAGTAATTGCTCAATATTTCTAGCCCAGCTGCTCTTTATAATTGAAATATTAAAGCATGATTTAGTGTAGCTGATTATGTAGTAGTAAAGAACTTCAACTAATGCATACTTTTATCTTTAAACAGGAAATGATGGATGTAAAAGAGTTCATAGACAAACATCTACCTCCCGTAGACTGAAGTGATCTGTGAGAAGCCTTCTGTATAAATACACCAGCATCAACTGTGGTAGAGTGTTCAATCTTTTCATATGCCTGATAAGAAACATTATTTCTATACCTGCAGTGTTACTACTGTGTTGCAAATTTATACTTACCATGAAGATTAAAAATTACACATGTACAAAAAATTATAATCTTTTCAGTATTCATCACCCAGTGATGGGAAGGATATGAATGAGGGAACTTGGTAACAATGTTTTAAGATGTCTGATTTTTTTTTTTCTTGATTGCAGAATTTTAAACTATTTGTACAAATAAAAAACTAAATTTAAGTGAGCAACATAGATTTGACCAGTTTAGTTTTACTTGAGATGTGATTTGTTCTTAATACTCATTGAAAACATATGAAAACATTTCTTTTTTGTAATGAATGCATAAAGAACACAACCTAAAACGCAGTGGGCATAAAGTACAGAACATGTAATGTAGTGGGCATATTATGGTAGAATATTTGATACCAAGGATAAGGCTTTAAGGATTATATGTTAATTGTTTAACAGATAAGGAGGGTTGTTCTGTAATGGCCAGAAGTCAGCAAAGGTATTTCTTCTATTTAAACCACCTCAATTTTAAAGTGTTTATATAGGTAAATAATGTGGAAATTCTAAAGGGACTCATTCCTTATTAGACTGTTGTTTGTCACTTATTGTCTTTTTTCTTTTAAACTCGTTGCAAATGTTGACTTGGAACAGAATTCTGAAGACGTGCATAGAATTAATTCGAGTTTCACTAAAAAATTCTTGTTTTCATATTGAATATTCATCTTACTCTTTAGTTGTAATTTTTATTTGTTTATGTATTTCACATGAACAACTGTAGAATATAGTTTTGATTTTTTTCTGTCTGCTTTGGAGTAAATAACTGAAAATAGTGCAGCTGCGTAATTCTGTGTATTGTTGAACTCTCATCTGTAAAACAAACATCAACTTATTTGAATTATTTTTTACTAGAAATATAAGTGCAATTGGGATATAACTTATGTAGATTTTAAATTGATTCTTTTAGATGATACCAAATAATACTTTCTCTTATTACATATTGAGACTTGATTTATTTTTTTTTTCTGAATAGGAATAAAGCATTTTATTTTCAGATCTATCCTTCTGAATTTGCCTTGATCAGTATAGCCTAGGAATATGAAGACCTATCCTGGGGAAAAAAAAAAAATTACACGATACAGAATGTTTCTTCTTTCAGAAGCTTAAAATCATAGAATGCACTGATTTACAGGAGTTGATGCACACTCAATAGCTTTTTTCAGTTAAGAGCCATAATTTACTGCTGGAGACAGCTGTTCTGTAGTGTTCAGAGGCTGTCACCACACTAGGAATGTTTAAAGTAATGCACTACACTTTTTACTACATAATATGCTGCATAACAATGTTCTATCCTATAATATGCTTTCAGTCAAAGAATATTTCTATTCTGGATGTATCTGTCATGTCAGCACTGTGCTTCACACCTGCATTTAAGGTACTTTTCCTCTCCCAGTGGTCCTCTTACAGTGTATGTGGATTTACATCAGGCATCACCAGTACAAATACATACAAGAGGAATTGCAGCTTTATATCTCTTCTTAAACATTGCTGCTGCCAGACATCTGTCCTGTTTACCTAGTCTAAGTTACCAGCTTTCAGTGCTTATTTTTTTAAAATGTGTTGCACTTCATTTTTAGCAAGCTGCTTCTTTTCTAATCCAGTTTCTCCAGATTATTAAACATCTCTTAATATGTAAAATTGAAAAGGAGGGTTTTTTCCTAAATGGTAATTAAACAGTTTTAGATATTCCATCTGTGTAGTTAAGAGGGCATTTTTATTAACTTTGAAGTTTAATTAGTCATTTCTCTCAGTCACTCTCTTCTATAGATCTGCCAATTTGTCTTTCAGTTAATTAAGTTCACAGAAGAAACAATAATATTCTTATTGTAGCTGTGCCAAAGTTCTCTTGAGAAAATATTATGTCCTAGCTTGGAGTCATTCCCAAATTGTATTAGCTGATTTTGCAATCCTGCTGAATTGCTCTCTTGATTAACAAACTATATGTTATTTCTCCTAGTCTTTAGATTTATCTTCATTCCCTTGTTGTCTAAACAATTCCCTAAGTATTGGTGTGTTTCCAAAGTTCTTGCACAAGCTTCTAATTTTTCCTTCATTATTTTCCTGTTCTGTTTGTAGATTTGTTGATAACGCTGTCCATCTGTCTTAACTTCTAATTAACTGTGTGGTCATTTCACATACTTTTCCTTCTGCAGGAATTAGTTAAAAAAAGTATTTCTAAGCTGTTAAAATGATATCTGCCCTGGGTTCATTCTGTGTTAGCCTCATAACACTTTCCTCAGTTCGTTGAACTGTTTACAGCTTGTCACTTTCCAGTACTTAAGACACTCTAATCCAAGTCAGCTTCAACTGTTGCTGTCATGATGCTTTCAGATGTTTTTCTAGAAATGCTTTTTATGTGTTTACTTTGTTCAAATATTCAGCTATCATAACAACATTCTTTTTCATATTGTTGTTTTGCTGCTTGCTTTATCTACAATGAGCTGTGTTACCAAAGTAAATATAAGTAAATATTTTGATTTACTTTGAATTTCTGCATTCTAGGAAGAATTGTCCTAATTTTTTTTTTCTTCAGGAGTGTATGTTAATACTGTAGTTGAAGGTTGTTAAAGAGCCCAGAAGCTAGAGGAAACTTTGAGTTTCTGTCTCCTCCCATATTACACTATGTATGTTGAGCTCCTGTCTTTTGTAACTTGCCAGCTGGTTTGAAAGCTTTGTGTATGATCTTGTAGCTGAACTTCTTCACTACCTGAAGTGATTTGATGCTCTGATTGTTATAATGCATGTACTTGAGGCTGAATAATAGCTCAGTCTGATGGGGGAGTTTTCATAGTATTCTATTAAAATGGAGAAGTTGGACTGTCAGTGTTGTAAATATGAATGTCCTATCCTCAAAAACTAAAATTTGAAACTGTCCAATAATGTCTATTTTTTGTAACGTTAGACTTTCCACCAAAGGAGATGATGTCTATCAAACGTGTGAAAGCATTGATAAGAAAATACCTTGCTTGCAGATCAGTTTGTTTCAATGGGTATCTAACTCCTTAATGTATTCTTAATTTCAAAATGATACTTAAAATTGACTGCAGTTTTGTACTGTCAGAAGTCAACTTCTTGTTGGAATATGTTGCCCACTTTTCAATAAACATGTTGAATTACATCTTATAAGCCAAATTTTCTAGCTATTCTTGAAGTAAAACTATACTGGAGTCCATACAGTGTTGAGGGCTGTATGATTTATTCTCTTCATTCTATCTTGTAGAATTACAACACAGTAGATTGATAAAAAGTACTGTACACTGTAAAACTGGTATTAGAACTGTTAATTAAAACATGTTCTCTCTAATGGAGTATTCTGCACTTCATTGAAATCATTTGGATGCATCTTTTATGTAGAGGTGCTGTTTGGATTGATGGGTATGACTGAGGGCAAACTGTAAGATGTTAATGAAGCCATGTGTACAAGGCCTGTGTCTCTTAAATTTTATAAACAAGTGCTGAACACTTACTCCTTGTGTTAAGAAGTATATGCCATTTATATTTAATATAAACAGCTAAGATGTAATTTATTTTATCAATTTTGTTTATGGTAAGAAATATTTGGAAATTATTTCTGTAGTAGGGAAAATGTAAAAACTTTCCATTTTTAATCCTTGTGAAATAAATTTCAATTGGCATTTGGTCAAGTACTAAAGATTTTTTTCCATGCTTACCTGAAAGAAGTTGAGCTTTTACATGCTGTGAAACAGGCACTCCAGGGGCTCCTTGCAAATATATTGCATGGTAATATATGCATACTGCAATACAGGAGAACAATGATTTGTAATTACTGGAAAGAAATGAAAATCACTTACCAAGTTATGTTTTGCTACTTTGTTGAAAGAATCCTAAGTATAATTGGGGAGTGGTTTTCATATTCTGGGTTAATTCTATTTTAACTTGTTTTCTTGGAATTTGCAGTAAGTTTGAAGGATAAAAGAAATTAAGGTATTTTCTAGCAGAGTTATTCTAGGACACTGAATAGCCAAAGTCTTCTCACTCTGTATTGCGACACCTTTCCCTGGGAGTTTTGTGTTGTTGGAAAGGCTTTGAAGTTGATTAGGGTTTGGCATCAACACCACTTAACAGATTTGTTAAAGAAGCAATTTTCAGATCAGGGTTACATGTGCTATTTATTTAATTTAATAATTGAGGGTGCTATACATAATGCAGGGCACTCTAGAGAATATGTGGGATTATCTGGGAAGAGAGGGAGAGGGTTGTGCATGTGGTAATGGCAGACTTCCCCCCTTCAAGCAGCTTAAAGCAACTAAAAGGCCACTTGGCTCCACAGACTGCAGTGTCCAAAGTCAATGTGGAGTAAAGTGAGGAATTCCATGAATGCCTGGGAATGCACAATAGATGCAGTGCTCTATGTTAAGACATTGTGGCAAATCAAGAGTCTAAGAATATCTAGTAACAATAAAGATGCAATATTACACAGGGTAATCTGCCAGTTTATATTTCATGAAAAACATTTTGAGTAATGCTCAGTTTCTATTTACTTTCAACCCTGGCATCCCTGATAAGGTAATTGTGAGGAGAAACATTGCCTGAAACTAGCATAGTAAAAACCCCCCAAACAACACAATGTAGTATTTTATTAAGCTTTATCAAATATAATATGAGAACAGTAGTGTAACTGAAGAACGTGACTCAAGAGGTTTTCAGAATGTCTGTTGGTTAAATTGAAAATGTGATTCTTTGAAGACTAATAGCCGTAGAACAGATTCCCCCTTTCTGCCCCCCACCTCCTTTTTTCTTCCTTTTCATTGCCTGCCACTCTCATCTTACTACCATTTGCCTTTGGGATAACAGCTTTTATTAATTCTCTTTGAGTTGAATGAGTGCCTTTGATGTAGCTGATTAAAGTTGATTTAAACAAAGTACTTGTATAATTTCATGGACATCCACAAAGTGAACCAGTAGATAATGTTTTTCTTTTAGGACCAATTACTAGAAAGGAGCAACCCATTGCATCCTTTTTTATCTGAAAAACGTGTAAAACTTAAAACTTCCAGCCAGTTTGCTGAGGCATAGTGAACTTGCTTCAGGCATCTAAGTGGGAGGTGTAGCTTGTGTGGAAAAAATAAAACCCTTGTTTAGGGTTTGTTTTAAGGAGCTACTTCTACTTCTCTGTATTAGCAGATGGAGTCTGAATGTTCCTTGGTTGTGAATACAAGCAAACTCTTAAAGTAGTTTCTGCTTGAAATAATTTGCTAGCTGTGTTGTAGTATTTGAAATTATCAGAGGGGATCTTTAAGAGTCTTAAATATTTTAAGTCTATATTGAAAAAATAAATAAAAGTTGCCACAGAATAGAGAAGTCTAACAAACTTAAAAACTCTAAAAAAGTAAAAACCCGGAAACATTTGCTTATTTTTTTGAATATTTAAATGCCTGCAGTTACTGTTTCTAAGTTGAAAAAAGTGAAGATATTTTGAAAATGTAAACAGCATTTTGAAAAAGTAAACATAACAAACCCAACACATTTGTTATATAACTACAGAATGACTAATCAAGATGTATATTGCTATTTCAGAAATTTTTGAAGAAAATCTTATGAGGAATTTTGCTACAGCTTCTCTTATGTGTCTGTTTGGACTCATCTCTTCCTCTGCAAAGGTTGGGGACCACTTGGCTGATTCAGCTCTGTTGAGATTCTGTTTTGGAAGATCTAAGATGTTGCACAGAGGGCTCAAATAAAGAGAGAGTTAATAGCCATAATGTGGCTTGGTAAAACCTTTTGCAATACTGTGAATGTTATATTTTGCACAGTTGTGTTAATAGCTGATTAGAGGAGCTTTTTCCGTACAGAATATCAGTCCTGAAAATGTAGGATTTAAAGTGCCTTGATAGCAGTTCAGAGATGCCTTACTACAAATTCTGTAGTAAAGCGTGCTACTGTGTTGCTCCTCATGGCCCAAATTTCTGAAGGTGCTATCTCATATCAAATGAGACTAGTTAGTAAAAATCATTATTTCATGCACCCTTTTAGGAGAGTCATCTCTAACTGCTAAGTCTTAGTATTGTAGAAGGCCCCATGGTCCAGCAAATGACAGGCTCTTGGAAGTTGGATACAGGCTCTCTGCATGAGCAGGTGTGCAATACCCTTTAGAAAATGTTGCAAAAGAATGGTGAGGATGTGCCTTAACAGGTAAGTGCATTGCAACAGTCTGTTATTTCTTCTTTCTAATGGGTTAATTTTGGAGAAGGATGCTAAACAGAAAGGAAGAGGTCAGGTAGGTCACTTTTCCCTGTTCTACTTTTCTTTGGACTTGTAGTGACACATTCTAGAAGGGATTGGTGATGTACAAAGCTGCTTGATTTAGAACCAGCTAAAAGAGAACAACCATGTGGAGTGCTGTGTGTTTCATTTCAATACAGCCTTGCTGTCCCAAGGTTGATAGAGCAGCTGATACAAAGAATCTGGTTTGTACTGGTTCAGTTAATTGATACCATTCTAGTATTGTAGCATAATACTAGTATGTTTTCTTTTAATGCATCTACTTACAAAACAAAACAAAAAATGCATTGCCATCTGATTATTCTTTGATTTCCCTACTGAAATATTTCTCTGATGCTGCTTTCTTAAGATTAGATGTTAAATAAGTGTAATGTGCTTTGCCTTTCATAAGGGCTCTCATGGGATTTAATTTACAGTTGTCAGTTTCTCACCTGATACATTTTGGATGCTAATAGATTTCATCTGCATTTTTAACTGTTTCCATGCATTTCCAGTGGAGTCGGTGTTGAATTGTATTTTTAAAAGAAATTTTAGCAAAGTCTGGGTGACTTTATTCCAGAGCTTAAATACATTTAAACTAACCAAACTGACTGATTTGAGATTTCTAGTTTTGTGATTGTGTTGTCCCTGACCTAACTTGCACCTACTGTAGAACCTGTACAAGCTTGTTGATCCTGTAGTGTAGCAGTAGCTCTGAGCTGCCAACACCCAGTGTGTTGCTTTTATCATTGATGTGATTGTGGGCAAAAATTATGCTAAACTTCATTTGAGGTGAGCATCAGGTTAAATACCAGTGTTTGATTATTACAGATATTAGGTAACTAAATCTAGATAAAATGGAATTAAACCTGAACTGGCAGGATCCCTTAAATCTTCTGACAAGTAGCATTGTTTTATTTTTTCTCCCCAAAATCTGCTCCTGAATTAAAAGGTATTATTTTCCTTAAAAAATAATTTCTTTGTTCTTGTAGGGCTTTTTTTACCCCCTGTTGAGCAGAATAAATAAAAAAGCTGTAGACAAAGGTTTCTATATTGCTTGTCCAGTTCATGGCCCAGATCTAACCTGGTGGAAGATCCTGTGTAGGTCCCAAATAATTTTAATTGCTTCTAATATATCTGTTTCTGTGCAGGCCTTACAGCTGACCATTGTGTCAGCATTGAGCAGGGTGTAGCGGTGCCCAAAACTCACCTGTCTTTATTTGGCTTCAAAACACAGGACAGTCTTGCTGCCCAGTGCATTACAGACACGTGTACTGGCAGTTCTTGCCATAATGGCTTCCTTGAGTGTTGTTCAAGGAAAAGGCCTGCCTTGCCTATTCTCCAAAATGTCCACATTTTACAGTCCTCAGTTCACAACTGGGGCGTCCACAGCACTTGACTGCTTACAAATAATGGATTTGAGTGGCCATGTAAGCACCCCCCTGGATCTCAGGAAGGAATCATCTTTCTGTAACCTTCAGATGTGCCTACTGTTTTTGTGAAGTAGACACTCCTGTTTTATAGCAAAAACGGTTTCATGATGCTGTTCCTGACTAAAAATCTCAGTAACGAGGCATCTTGCTCAGTTGATGGACAGAATTAGTAATGATGTGTAATATTTATATGTCAAAATTTATAAATGTGATATATCCCATTGGAACACACAAGATTTAGACTAGATCCAAGAAGCACGGTAGCACCTCTCAGTATGATGCTTGGCCAATGCATAAGTTTGTCTCCCGCTCTGTGGTACTGACTCGGAACTTGTATCTTCCGGACTGACTCTGAAGTTGCAATTTGAAACCCTCATTCCATTTAATAGAAAAGTAACTCTTAGGCTTCTTCTTCAAAAAAACCCCAAACAAACAAAGAAAAAACAAACAAACAAAGAAAAAAAAACAACCAAAAAAACCCAACAACACCCAAACATTTATATATCTATATAAAACTTTTCTGTTAGAGGGGAGAGGGGCTTTTCCCACTCCTTTTGACGCTAATACAAATCAAGTGTCTGCTGTAATTCTGAGCCTCCTGCCAGCCGAAGAAAAGCTCGGTCGTCGGAAGGGGATGCGGGGCGGCGTGGGTTAGCGCGGTACGAGGAGGGGCAGCGTTAGCAGCACTGCTGAGAGATGGAGAGGGTAAGAGGTTCAGAGAATCACAGAAGATCCTGATTTGGAAGGGATCCACGAGGATCATGGAGTCCAACTCCTGGCCGCGCACAGAACACCCCAAGAATCACACCATGAGACTGAAGAGCGTTGTCTATACGCTTCTTGAAGTCGCTCAGACTTGGTGCAGTGCCCGGCGAAGGTTGGCAGAACCCCTACATCGGACTGTACTTTTGCTGCGTTTGGGGCTGTTTCAGGGGGAGCGCGGTGCGGGAGCGGCCGCAGCCCCGCCCCTGCTCTCGGCGTGCGGCAGCGCTGCCTGGCTCCCGCGGCCGGCGCTCGACGCGCGCTGCCTGGCGCCGCCCGGGCCGCCGCCGCCATGGCCACGGAGGACGAGATCATCCGCATCGCCAAGAAGATGGACAAGATGGTGCAGAAAAAGAACGCGGTGAGCGCAGGGACGGGACGGGTCGGGAGGCGGATCGGCGGCGGTGCCGCGGGCCTCGGCGTGGCCCCGGCCGGCCCCGCGCTCCCTCCTTCCAGCGGGCGCGGGGCCTGTCCTTTCCCGCCGCCGTGTTTCTCCGCGCTGCGCGGCGGCCTCGGCGCTTCCCTCGCCGCCCCGCGGGGCTGCGGCGCCTCCCCCCGCCCCGCCGCCAGAGCAGGGGGGCCGGCAGTCGGTTCTGCTGCCCGGCGGAGCGGCCCCGCCGCCCTCGCTCCAGAGCACTCGGCCGAGAGGAGGTTCCCGCCCGGACACCGGCCCTGGCTGGGAGCGGCGGCGCGCTCCGCTTCCTGCTCGCTGAGACCGCGGCGTTGGCCTTGCGCGGGGCTCTGGGGGAAAACCTGTCACTCCAAGGAGAATGGCTGCGGAGATGGTCCCCTGTACATCGCCTTTAGGCCTGAAAGCTGGAGTTTTAGGTGGGATGTAAAAACTAAGACGTGAGTGAAGAGCCCACACCCAGCTGCGGCAGGGCCAGAGCTGAGTGGGTGAACTTCACAAGCAGATGGGGAATGCGAGCCTTTTTTCTTTCTTTTTTCTTTTCTTTAACCTGCAACACTTTTGTCTTTATTAATATGTTTATTAATGTTGTGCCTCAGTTAGGTAGGGTTCAGTTGGCGTAACTCAAGTGTTCTTACCGTGTATGCCCTTCATACCGATCTCAGATAACATATGGTGTTTATACGGTGCCTACAAACACGTCAAAGTAAGTAAAATCAGAATATAGAGCAACAGTCAGGTAACTGATCATGGTTATACATAAAATAGCATGCAAGTAAATTGTGAACTCTGTTTAGTACTTCTTTATCAGGTGGGGACATTGCTATTCTCTGGAAATCTGGAAATCACTTGTGATTGTTCTTTCTCCAAGGTACTATTATATACATAAAGTTAAGGGTTTTTTTCTATATGTTATGATAGTACATTAACAGTGATAGTTCAGAACTCAGCACTATGGAATTCCACTTTATAGATAAGGTATTTTTGTTATTGCTTATCGCTGGGCAGTATAAAGAGCATTATTAATAATATTTATATAATTCTATTATGTATTAAATTGTATTAAACCAATGAAATTTGTTTAGTTCAGAATACAAACAAATTCATTGTGAGTACACACAAGCCATGCTTCAATTCTTGAGGTTCCATAATATAGCTCTGATGTATTTGAACTCTCAAATGCTACATTGTGGCAGCAAGAATCTCGTCTGGAGGAAAGAATTTTTTATGACCAGCATTCCTTAATTCCATTTTTTTGGTCTTTGTTTTTATTTCTATTCTCTGTGCTTTTAAGCAGAAAAGCATTTGGTGTCTTGCTTTCTCTAAAATGGAAGTAGGCTCTTTCCTGCAAGGTGTTGAAAGGGTGAAAACTTACTGATTGAAATGCTTAAATATTATGATCATGAGAATGATAAAGGGCAGCCAGCTCAGTTTTATTTGTAAAACTCTTGACAACAGAAATAAAATGACAACTCTCAGGTAATTTGAGAATAATTGTTGATCTTGGGGAGCAGCAATATCAGGGAGGCTCATGGTAACCACAGGGTGTTTCTCTGTGATCTGAGAGGCTTAGAAGTTTGGATAAAATTCCTAACAGCAGGTGGGAACATGTATTCACACTCTAGCATGTGTAACCTAATTAACTTTCAGAGCTCTGGGGAGCGGTGCAGTGACTTCTTTGGGGTCAGCATAGGTCTGATGTGGCTGAACACAGTGAGCACAGCTGTGCCTGGCTGGAGCCAGTGCTGCACCTTCATTTTCACCTCTATCGGAGGAATGAGAGCATGGGACCACCAGAGGCAGTTGGGCTTTTGCCCAACTGTGTTGAATTACTTTATTTTTATTATTTTGTGTTGAAACAGAGCTCCTTCACTCCAGCTTCTTACTGCATAGAAGTGGCTCTGTCGTTGGTTTGATGTTTTCTCACTGAGCTGCCACTGTGGCCAAGAGTGGAAGTCTGACAGTTTGTCCAAAGCATATGTGTGTAGCATGATGAAAACCCTTAGCTGTATTGAGGGAGAGGATGTATGATGATATTTAAACCAGGAGATGTCTCTGTGTTTTTCTTACTACCCTTAGCTGTATTGAGGGAGAGGATGTATGACGATATTTAAACCAGGAGATGTCTCTGTGTTTTTCTTACTAGTCTTTGTCATTTACAAGACATTTCTTTAATTGCAGAGTGATTTCCTACCTAAGTCTGCCCTGCAGTTAAAATGCTAACTTCAGCAAAATTATTAAGGTAGTCTCTATGAAGAAGTTCTTTATTGTCTCACAAAGATGAAGAAGAATTGAGAAATGCATTCTTACACAATTACCCACTGAATAATGATGCTCTTGACAATCTCTTATGTTCCTTTCTCTATTTTTACTCATCCAGAACAGGTATTTGGTCTGTGTCGTTAAATGAGAATGATTTGATGAAATGCATCAATAATTAAAGAAAGGGAAAAAAAGCTTTGATACTTGCTCACTCTGAAGCTGTCAAGAGTCAGATGACAAGAAATGTTTCATCTCTCATACAAAAGATGACTCTGGCTTGTGGCAAAGCACTCTGTGGCATTTCTTTTGATGAGTTGAAAGGGCAGGCCATGCAGACACTCTTTCTGAGTCAGACTCTTGGTGATTTGCTTTGACTAAGGATTTAATTGTAGCTGTGCAAATTTCATAACTATTTTAGTGAAATGATATATGCAGTTCTTCTGTTTTGAAGGAGGAGATAATATGATTTCGTATTTCATGCACATATGCGATACGTATTTCTGCTGTTGCTTCAAATTTAAATAAGTATTACTCCTCCTTTCAAACTGTGATTGGATTAAAACCTGTAGTACCTCCCCTTGAGCTTTTGTAGGATGTAAGTACTCCTTTCTTTCATTAAGCTGCTGTAATGAGTAGGTATGAAAACTAAGGCTGCACCCATGGATTAAAAAAATCAAGAATGCATGAGTAAGTTTAGAGAAGAAAATAAAATTATCTATGTTATTAAATCTATAGTCCTTTAAGTATAATAGAACTATAACTGGATAGCTCTGCTGTCTTCAAAAATGTACTCCATTTTCTACTGCCTGAAGCACAGTTTTAAAATATGACTATAGTATACCATTCTGTGGTGTTGTTATCTGACCAACTTAAAGAAGCTGAGAGGAGTAATCTCCAGAATCTCTATGAAGCTGACTTGTGCTAATTTAAGTGGCAAGGTAAATTGGAAGCCAACCAGCCTAGGAGAATGGGGCATTGCCTTTCATTTTGTATAAAATTACAGACATGCTTTTAAAAGAAGATTTGTAACAATGATCTTAATTGTTGGGGGGGGGGTTTAGAACACAAAAGTCATACATTAGGAGTAAAAGTAATTACAAATTCTATTGTGCAACTTCCACACTGGTTTTGAGATACAGAGAGCATTTGACTTTATGCTGAGAAAAGTGGTTTATGAAAAACTTTTAGTTGCTATGAGTTTAAAAAAAATTTAAATTTAATTTTAAACCATCTAATTCTTGGTGCACAGTATAATTGATTAGAGAGGTATGAAGGCTTAAAAAGGATTAGTGCATTATAAATTCTGGTAATTTGTACAGAAACCAGCACAAAATCTAGACAACATCTGTTAACCTGTTGTTTTTTGGTTAAGTTTGGGGGTGTTTTTTTGTTGGTTTTTTTGGGCTTTGTTTTGTTTGTGGGGGCTTTTCTGGTTGTTTTTTTTTTTTTTTTTAATTTGTTTTTCTTTCTGTTTTATTTTTTTTAATTGTTGCATGGTCTGTTAACCTATATATTGAGTTACTAGTACTGGAAAACATTTACTCCTGGAATAATAAATTTGTTTCCACATGTACAGTTGGGAAGGGATATAACAGGCAAAGAATTTTGACTAGACTGTATTTCTGAGATGAGATTAAGGGAGTGCTACTTTGCATTACAGTGTTATCTTCGTGTTTGATTTGCAGACTACAGTAAGCTGTGTTTATTTTGAAATTACATGCTGTGTACAGTTTGCTAATAAGTTAATTGGTGTGGAGGTAAGTCTTATCGGATTATATTTTTAAAAAATGGCACATTGGCTTCTGTAATTAGTTTTGTTTTGGCTAAGAAAATTTTCTTGGATTTGATTTTGTTTTGTAGCAGTGAAGATCATTAACTTGCTTTATTTGGATCTGTGTTTGCACAGAAGAAACCATGTTTATGTCTGTTGAGAGAAAGATATGGTTTAGTATGCCAACTCAATTTAGCACCTGAAAACATCATGACATTTCTCAGTCTCACATGATTCCTGCTAAAATTATGTGGTTAAGACTGGAGAAGCTTTATGTATCATGAATAAAAGTTAAATGAGGCTTTTGCTATCATGGCAAAATAGTAAAACTTTAGCTTTACACGTTAATTGAATTTATGTAAGGTGAGGTTTGGTGAAATGTTTGGGTTTGGAGGCTTCTTTGAGTCAGAAGTGTTTGAAAAACAAAGGTTGTAGCAGACATTTGAAGGTGTCCAGAGATGAGGGGTTTTGGATGTGACTCCAAAGTTCCACTTTCATCTTTCTCAACCTCCTGGTGGTTATTTTATCATTAGTGGTTGAATTGTAAAACTGCAGATGTTGCAGAATATTTTTAAGTTTCCTTGCAACAGGTGTCATATTACAAGTTAATTAGGGAGAATTTGAAAAGCAAGCAAAATGCAAAATAAAATAGGATGAGTTGAGAGGTAAGGAAAGAAGAAAGAATCAAATTCCACAGATTTGCAAGAGGGAAATTTTGTGGGATTTATTTCCAAACCTCATGAATTTAAAAAAAAAAAAAAAAAGAGAGAGAAAAAGGTGGGAATATAATGAACTGAGCCTGACTAGAATGGCCTCTTGGATGCACAGGCAGTTGTTGCCTCCCAGGTTCAGCACCACGTGCACTTGGATAACAGCCAGATCATCTCAGCCTTTGGTAGGTTTGTGTAGCCCATGTGCACAGTCAGAAGTGGCTGGTGCAGAGCTTTGCTGAAGTAGAGTTGGTAAATCATCAGAGTTGGAGAGGTTAAGAAGAATTATACAGCTCACATTTATGAAAACTTTTAAATAAGGAATGACTTGTTTGAGTAGCTTGGTATAGACTTTGTTAATGGCTAACAGTGAAGTCTCTGAACTTGACTCATCTATCTAGGAAGCTGCTAACACAGAATTAGTTAGTACCTTTCCTAACAGTCTTAGCAGGGGAAAAAGAAAAACCCACAACGTGTGGCTTTACCACATCACCCCAAATACAGTAAGAATGGTGTCTATGTATTATATATGTTTTCTATATATGTGTGTGCATTATTGATGGACTCTGCAGAGCTTCTCAGCTCTAAGTTCTTGTGCTAAAACTGATGTGGTTGTTCTGAATTGAAAATTGTTGCTGTTATCTGGATTGTTTCTGATGCTGTTAAGTGAAGTACCCTTGAAGATATGTGTTGGTTAAGTAGTATTTGACGGAATGCTTTGACTGTCATTTGAGTTACATGGGGTAAAACTTCCCTACTCTCTGAGTGAATACTTTGGTTTCCAAGTTAAGGCCTGTTAATGCTTAGAGCTTGTGAAGTGGAACATTCCTTGTTCTAGTTCTGTGGATAAATTGAGAACAGATGGTTTGAACCCAGTGTGTGACCCTGAAGGCAGATAAAATTATGTTGTTGGTACTATATTTGTAGTTCCTGATTGCTACTAAGTTGACTTTATTTTTCTTTCTTTTAGGCTGGAGCTCTTGATTTGTTGAAGGAACTTAAGAATATTCCCATGACCCTTGAGTTGTTACAGGTATGATTTTCTTACTGTTGTTACATTGCAAATGTTAACTCCATAATGATGAAGGTGGAGCCAGCAGATTTAAAAGAAAGTTGCACTATTAAAGTAGATTTCTAGGTGGAAAGTCCTTGAAAGCATCAATTTTGTTATATGGCAGTTTAGTCTCACTTTAAGTAAGTGCCTGATTTAGGGCACTTAAGTATTTTCTTCCTATTAAAAACTCTTAAAGCTTATCTTTCTGATTAAGTTGAGAGTTGTGAATTTTGTCATGGACAGAGGAGAAGAGCTGCTTACAAATTTACCGTAGATAGAATCTTACATTTTCACTCTAACACAAATGTGGTGTGTTTCCTTCCTCCTGAAGGAGAATGCACCTGACTACAGCTGATACCATCTTTTGTAAGAAGTTAGTTCTGGATTTGCATTGTAAGTGAGGAGAAACATGGTTGATACCTTCTAGTCAAGTTGTATTTGACACACACTCTGCATGCCCTCTCCCCCACACTGAGTAGTGTATTTCTTCAGGTAATTATACTCCTCTTTTGCTCTCCTGGGCTGGACTGATGGAGTGGTACAGTCTTTCCCAGTTGCATGGATACTCACACTAATGTTGCTTAGATTTACGTCTCTAACAATATTTTCTATATTAGTTGTAAATCCTTTCAAAAAATAATCTTGGTCAATTTTCCTTACATGTCACGTTTCAGAGCTTGTCACATAATTAATCAATGAGCCAGTGTTGTTCCAAAGTAACCAGATATTCCCTATCTGTGAAAAGTGAAAATTTTCAAATATCAGAGTTAAATCTGAGACCTGATTTGCTGTGGTGGCTGCTTAAATTGGAGAAGACTGAAAAGTAACTTTTTTTAATGGTTACTGATAAAGAATTAGCTATAAAGTTCAAATCTTAAAAGTGTCAGAAGCAATGACATTCTTGATTCATGCATCCTATATATTTGCAGAATGTACTTCGTAAGTTATTACTAATCCTATTTCTGACAGAAAATAGGAATTTTAAGGTGTCACTTTCATGCATGAATGCTGATACAACTCTGACACTTTGTCCCCTATGTTTGACCTTCTTTTAAAACAAACTCAAAACCCCACAGAAAAAATACCGCACACAAAACAAGAACAAAACCCAGAAAACCATTAACCTGATTCTGTGGAGTTTCTTTGTGCAGGTCTTAATGCAAATTATATATTGTATTAGGTATAAGAATGTTCTTTTACCTTTGTAATTAAAAATCTCTCTGCAAGTGCTCTGGAAATTCAAGTACTTTGGGATACTCTTTCATAGGGCACTGACTGTACCTTAAGTAGGAAGTTTTAAATAAATATCCATTGCTGTATTCAAAACAGTTCCACTGCATAAGATTGCATTTAGCAACATATTTGGACTCAAATGTACTTCTTTTTTTCTTGCTAGTTTGATAAGTATATAAAGTCTGACATAAACTTTCTTTGTTGGCATCCCAAATTTGCTTAAGCAATGGAGGACTCAGAGCAAGAGTTGAAATGTGAAGTAATCATATGCATTGGTCTGGTGGTGGATAATTAGTGTGCCAATGCCAAGAAGGATGATGGTCATGAGGAAGTGGAAGCACTATCTTCCTCTGCCTAGATCAAGAATTGTGACAAATGTGTCCTGATGAAATGCAGGACACAAGTGAACAGCATACTTCTATACTCTTTTTAAAGAAGTTTTGAAAGCTTGCTACATTGAGAAAAGCTTTGCTAAGTCTGTTATTCCTGTGTAATAAGAGAAGCAATGATTTTTCTTGAACACCACTGCTACTTCAGCCTTAAATGACAAGGTCCTCTGACTAGTTTTACAGGTCTGTGAATAAGAAGGTGAATATTATAGTCTGGACTCTTACTGGTGTCTTGTGCCTTTCTTGCCACATTTGTTTTCACAGAAAGCTGAAGTGATTACAGGCAGTAATACCGCTGTGTTAGATCTAGCAAGTTTTATGTAAGTAAGCTGATCCTTGCTCAGCTAGGCAGGGAGCCAGTAGGCTTCCTCACACATGATTTATCCCATGGTCTGACTTGCAAATCTGTTTAGCAACTTCACAGCATTAAAGGCATCATGTTCCTGGTGCTCATTGTGGTTAGTGCACAGCCAAACAGTGAGTGAGACAGTCAGGCTTTATTTTAACAAACAGGTTTTACAGAAAATTGCACACACATGTGCAGATCTAGGCTATGATGTGCAGCCCTTGTTAATGGCTTCAGGCCAGTTCACTGGCAAGCTGTGGAGACCGGGGAACCCAGAGGTGGTTATTATTCCGTGGTTGGTTTGGCTCTGCTTTGGTCTGAGTGCTCACCAGTTCTCTATCCTCACACACTTACAATTTAAAGTTGGTAGCACCTCTGCTTGCTTTGGTGGTTGCTCTTCCTCCCCAGCTATGTTCCTTACATTTTTGCATTTGTTCTTGTTTAGAGAAGTCTTGCTGCCACTGTATGCTCTACTTGTGTTCAGGCATAGGTTACTTATGCTCGCTGCTGCTCACACCTACTGAGGGCTGCTGGCCAGAGCTTCAGTTCTTCAGAGGTGAAAACAGCTGTCTTACTCTGTCTTTGACTGTCTTTACTCTGAAAACAGGTGAAAAGTGCTCTAGAATTTAACATGGGAAACTGCTCTAGAATTTAACATGGGGAAGAATGAAAATACTAGGGTTTTTTACTTAAAAATGGCAATCAGAAGAACAGCTCCACAGGCAGAAGACTGAGGAAATTTCAAATACTGTCAGTTGGTTTGTCATTTTGAGAATATAACACTGGTCTTTTGTGATTATCTATGTCGATTAGCAGGCAGATAAATTAGTGGATCACATCTTCCTCTCTTCAGGTAGACCTCATCCAGTGCTCTATAAAAGCAAACAAATGAGTTGTTTTTAGGTACTGCTTTAAGAAAGCTGGCAGTTCAGACGGTTCCCATAAACTGTCTCTCTTGTGTGATTAGAAAAATAAATTTTTCTAGCTAGTTTTGCATTTTACATGAGTTTTTGGATTTTACTTAGCTAAGTAAGTCTGTAAGGTTGTGTGTTTTCCCTTTGCTGATGAACATAGGCGGTCGTTGTGCCCATGTATTAACGGAGGGTTGGGTTTTTGGTAGATACGTTTTTCTCATCCAGATGGGGTATTTTATGGATTTTCAAGGACATGTTATTCTTTATTGTCTGAACATAATGTTGAGATTTAAGGGTTCAAAATACCAAGAGAATTGGCCAGTACCATTAATCTGAGTGAGCCGAGTCCATCTTTAGTAACAGGTGAGTAACCATCTGTTTTCTTTAATCCAAAATATGTGTTTAGAGCTGATGCTCAGGCCTGAGGTAATTTGATGTGTTTCCTTGCCTAAAATAGCTGTGGATTGTTTCAGTATGTTTCCAATCATTTAACACATCCATTGGGCCACAGAAAGT
The DNA here is from genome assembly GCA_020086605.1 of Lanius collurio. Taxonomy (NCBI): domain Eukaryota; kingdom Metazoa; phylum Chordata; class Aves; order Passeriformes; family Laniidae; genus Lanius; species Lanius collurio. The sequence goes on along the minus strand of JACBWW010000003.1, from coordinate 27,557,105 downwards.
GTTGTTTGGGTTGTAAGAAGTAATTAACAGGAACAAATCATTTCCATTTTTAGCAAGCCACAAAGATTTAAATTTTCCTTTAAAGAAGAAGATTTATGATGATCTGTAGCAAAAGTAAGTAGAATAATTTATATATAGTAAGTCCTGTAAATGGTAATGCAGCAAAACTAAGCATCTTAAGAACAAAGAAAATTCAGTCATCAGTCAAAATACAAAATGATAATAAAATTCTTATTTGTATTGTTAAAACTTTTCTCCTCTTGTGAAGATAAGAGGGTGGAAATATTCTCCTTGTTACATGAACACATTAGCCATAAATCTTCAAAATTGTTACTGTTGAGCTAAATTTAGATCTTCATCTTCTGAGTCTTGAAAGGCATGGATTGTAACTTACTCTCATATTCACTCTGTAGGTGGCAGTAGTGGCAAAGGCTTAAAGCTTGTCACTGCCTTGGCCTTTTCAGAGATAGGATAGCTCATTTTTTAAAATCTTAAACACAGAGAGTTCTGCTTCTATCTAAAGTCAGAACTCTCTGTGCTAAGGATTCTAAAGAATCTCAGTATTGCCAAAATTTTTAGATACCTAAAAGGTACCTGCTCCCAGCTGGTATTACAGCTTTTTCCACACCCACTAAATGGGAATTTTCAGAGTATGTTGTCAGTGAAGTTAGCAAGCATCTTATAGTGCTGAAATATATATAGTCCTTACCCCTTGTGCCCACCATCACTGCCCACCCATTCCCAAACCTTTGTGATGAAGACAAATGGTAATGCTGTTGTATTTCTTTCTAAAATGTCCATGTTATTAAAATAATTTTTATAAAGGCTTGCAGCATTTTGTTCTGATAATTACAAGAAAAAAGAAAGCAAACCCACCAGAAAAGAAAAAAAAGATACTGTAAAAATTATGTCAAAGTACAAATTTATACATGTTCATTTGTTAAGTTGTCTTTATGTTGCTTGCAATAATATATATTTCTATTTCTTTTGCAGTCTACCAGAATTGGAATGTCAGTGAATGCAATACGCAAGCAAAGCACAGATGAAGAGGTTACATCTTTAGCAAAATCTCTTATCAAGTCTTGGAAGAAGCTGTTAGGTATGGCAACAGAAACATCCCTGCTCTTGCATGTTTTAACTGTGTAGCCTTGATGCACATCCTTGACACTACCTTGCATTAGACTCATTTGTGTCTTGTGTGAATATTTAAACTTTCTGCACTGATGTAACTGGTTTTACTCTGTGACTGTCACTTGGCCATTACTGTGACAGTGTGTTTTATTAGGGCTGGCAGGCAGTAGGAAATCAGCTTCTCTGATGTGATTCATTTCTGAAGTCTCACTGCATGCCGTTGAGCTGGAGTGACTGTACTGTAGCACTAAGCACTAACAAACCTTTTCTTGACTATTTTCTTTGTCAAATATAACAAGTACTCTGAAGAACTGTTGCAGAATCTCATGTGAGAAGGGTGGAGGCTTTGAAGTTTGGTTTTGAATGATTTGTAAAGAGAAAAAAAAAACCAATAAAAATTATGTTAAAATCTGTTAGAACATACGGGCAGTGAGAAACAGAGCTGCACTTTCTAAAACTTTATAATTTTAAACAGTTTACTAATTAGTATCTTAATACTTTTTGTTTAATTTCCCTTAAAGCAATGAATACACTTAACAAAACCTTTTTGTTAGGGTTTTATTCAGGGGTATTTGGTGATACTTAATGTATCTGAAAACACTTTCAGTCTCGATCTATGTCCAGATACATTTGTTCATATACTGTGGTGCACTCTATTTTGTTTCTTTGTATGTAAGTTTAGGTAAACTAAGGTTTTGAAGCTTAACATTTTAAAATAGAAAACACCTTACATTATGATTTAAATATTTACCATTCTGTCTGGAAAAATATGCCAAATACCAGGAGAGTGTTAGAGTCCCCTACCATTTAAACTCAGCCTCATTTTTATCTATTGTGAGGTATTTTATCAGATACTTTATTACTGTCTTGTAAATGATATAGAAAATACTCTGTAGAAATGGACAGTTTGTCCATTTTAAGAACTTTAAACTTTGATGTTCTAGTACGAAGCAGCAGCCCCTACAGCAAACTTTTTAAAGCTACCTTCAATACTTTTAACCTACCTACTAATAATATTAGTTTTAGTAAGTTTAGTTAAAATTAGATAATACTAAACATGCTGATAAAATACCTTTAAATTCATAATGACCTTCACAATAAAAGTAAATGCATATAAAGGATATTAATGTAGGATCTTATCAGAGTTAAGTGGTAAATAGTAAAAATAATATACCTTTTATTTTTCAACTTAAATGTAGCAGTCCAACTTTATTATGTCAGTACATAAAAGTGGTAAGATATATAAGTGGAGAAATTGACTTGCATATCAGCATCAGTTACTCTTAAGACTTCCAAAAATAGCTGCTGGATTGAGTGATTTAGCACTCAAGTTATTAGAAGTTATTAGTCTAAGTTTTAAAAACAAAACCGTCTCAATATTTGGTGAGAGTTAATTTTTTATTTCTTGGAAGTTCAAATTTTTAATTCTGCAACTTAGCTTAGACAGCGTAGTAGAGAAGATGCTCTCATTTCCAACAGAATTCTCAACATCTGGGAGTGTGCTCAGATGCTGCTCTCTTTGGGGAGTGGGAGATCTGCCTGATTATCGCTGTGCTTTGACCGAAGGATTTGCCATTTGTTTGTTGAGATACTAAAAATAAGTATCTCATTTTTTTAGCACTTCAGTACCTTAAGTCAGTCAAAATTGTCTTAATATGTTGTTACTTAAAGCTTACTGGTGTTTTAAGTGTTCCAGCACTGTAAAACATGGGGAGTGTCCCTCCTTCCTGGATGATTTTCATACTGTAGAAGTCTGGGTAAGAATGTGGTTTCCTGATGGTCACAGCAGGTCAATCTGGGTGTAGGCTGCTGCTGAAAGGAGCAGTCCTGACTTCCCTCCAGCTCTTTGCTCCCTCCTGTATTACAACTAATGCTGGAGTGGCTATCTAGAAGACCAGAGCAGAGAACTGTCCAGTTGGAAAGTAATTGTTTTGTTCATTTCTTCTGGCTAAAATTTCAACTATCATTTTTTGGTCCAGTCTGTTTGTGGTTACTGTTTCCTGCACAGGGATTGTAGCAGTAACAAACAGCTGGGGCAAGGTGGACCTTCCCCTTTTGTAGCTTGCTAGTTTCACATTGTTTTAACACACCTGGGAGACTCTACCTGAGGCTTCTTTCATGAGGTGAAGTCAAACGTGAGGAGCTGGAAAGCAAATAAGAAATATTTGGCATTTATCAGAACTGAATACTTCTTGAGGCAGTGAGTATGTGACCTTCATTCATGTGCTAATTTTTGTTACAGGACAGATATTACTGTGTGTACATTATTGTGCCAGCTCTAGTATAGTTGTAGTAATGCACTTACTACATATAATCAAATTATTCCTGAAAATACAGCACTGCTTACATTCAAAACTTAGGTAGTTAAATTTTCATGGTTTGCAATGTAGATCTGATAATAAAGCATAGTAAGGCAAATGTTTTGCCTCTTTTATCACTGCTCAGTAATTCATTAGAATGTAAAGTTTCATAACTGTGAAAGATAGGGTATAAGTATGGGTGGGAATCTTACAAAGTACTCTTATTCTGTTTTATCATTAGTTTTGACTTTCTCGGAAGAATACGAAATACCCTATGTTGAGCTGCTTGAGAAATCAGTTTCGATTATGCTGTTTATAGTGCATGTAAAGTGGTATGGAGCAAAGATGGCAGCAGAAGCGGACAGCTGTTAATCGTACCAAGCATTGTACTCAGAGCTCTGAAGTCTTTGTGAGTTATTTTTATAAATGACATTTTGATTTAGGCAAGAATTGTTGACTGTTCAGGCTGCATGTAATATTTCAGTTCAATGCTATCAGAGTTTAGTTTTTAGGAATGCATGGGAAACATGAGAACAAATCAAAGTGAGTTGTGAATCACCAGATCTTTGTGGCTTGACTTGAGTCTTACCAGGTTACCAATGGTTTTTTGGAGGGGTCAGAAGCTGTGCAGCAGAGGGCTTGTGACTGTTGTCTGAAGTGACTCACTGATGAGCCACAGTGCAAGGCCCCTCCAGGTACTTTCTGAAAGTTAAACCACAGAGCAGAGGTGGTCACAATTTGCATAACAAGCTAAATTCAGCTCTCAGAGTAAAATGCTGTGCAGTTATAACATGGAATTTACAAATAATTATTTTGCCAAGTAGCTGAGTATACAGAGTACGCTGTGCAGATAATGAATCTATGCATACTCATTTAGTTTGTCAGGAGTGTTTCTTGTATTGGAAAAGTAACAAAAATTCCTTAATGAATATAACCCTCATAAAAAATAATTACTTGCTGAAGAGTGTACAGTGAAAAAGAATGTCCAGACCTCTTAGCAAACTTTTCTCCAGTAACTTCATATACTGAACTAAAAATGCAGAATCACAATATTCTTAACATTAAGTGATCATCTGTTGCTAGAATTGAAAACTTAAAGTGAGGCCACAAACATTTTGAAATGTGTATTTCAAAGAAGGGCCTGCCTGAGTAATTTTATTTTAGAAGGATGTTTAAGCATTAATAACACCAGTCAGGCATCACAGAAGTTTTTTACTCAGATTACTTTGCTCACAAAACCCTTCATTATTTTGAACCTGGGTTTTATTCTCCTGGAGCAAGCAGGTACAGTCTAGGACTATCTTACAGGTATGTTAATGCTGTCATAAAGTGAAGTTGTTCAAGGATATCTCAAAACTTACTGGCTTTACTCAGAAAAAAGGTGTTCCTGGCAAAACAAGTTCTTAAATTAGAGTCTAATAGCATTCAAAAATATTATTTACTATTGGTAAGAAAAGTACGTGTCTTGATAAGACATCAAGCAGAATCAAGTGCAAAACCAATTTCAGTAGTTTCATTTTCATATCAAATATGAGCTGTGGAAGTCACCTTCTGTCAAGTGTATATTTGGAACTGTTCATGTACTGTTGGTAGGTCTATAATTTGTTAAGCTAATCACTGGAGAGATAACACATGATACATTATACTATATAAGAGAAAAACATGTATAGTGACTAAGTCCATGTGTCCTGGTCTTTTGTCACTGCTGATGAAAAAAATATTTAAAAATAGCAAACAGTTCATAATTTTGTTGTTTATTTAGGGATTTTTAGATATCCTCTCAGTGCTGCTACTGGAAAGAAACTTCACTGATCTTACTACATCTTGCCTTACTACGTCTTGTAGAGGAATTGCTGACAAGAGTAGGTGCTTGTGAATTAATTGGGGAATCCTTACAACACTTGTGCATCTCAAGATTATTTGGTTAGGGTTTAGAAAATGGAGCCTAAATAATTAGTAAATTTGAAGGTTCTTGTTAAATTAATAACTATGTCATCTGATACTGTTATCTCTTTCTTTTAACTTTTTAAAATAGAATGCTCAGAAAACTTTCCTAGTTCTGGTGGTGATTCGAGAGTAGGTAACACACGATATCCTGCTAAATTAAATTTTCATATGATTCCAGGTAACAACTAGTCACCTTTCATTACTGTTGCTGAAAAAAAAATTACTTTAAAATTTTACTAATTTAATATTAGATTTATAAATTAATAACATTACATATTTATATCTTCTAATTTTTTTCTTGTTACTAGCAAGTTGTTACTACAAGCAATGTCTAGTGTTGTCTTGTAACATAGAAAAATCTAGGAGAAAGCTGTTAATGGCTTCTAACATTCAGATTAGTTATGTTATCTGGCTGTATACATTAGAATTTTTGATTAGATTACAAAAACTACTGTAATTTCATATTTGACTCTGGAGAGTTTTCACTGGAGAAACTTCAAGTATCTTTCAAATTAATTGCAAATTCCAGGTAGAAACTGCAATGCAGGTGTTAAACTTTGAATATCTTATTCCGATGGCTAATAGTCTATTCTTATTACTAGCATATTCTTTGTATTTTAAAGAAGAAGTATTAATATAAATTAGCTTCTCTTATAAGAAAAGCAAATCTTTGAGATTTTTTTTATGGCTTCCTGAAGATGCAGTAGCTAAAACTGTGAAGTTACAGTTTTCAATCCTAAAATTGGTGAAAATTTCCATTTGTTTCTGAAGAAAAAATCGGTAAGTTTGAATAGCTGTGTGGAGTTGAAAAAGGAAGTGCACAACTTGTAATTTATAATATATAAATATTTATAATGTTCTGTAGACTTCCTGAGGTGAATCACATTGGAATTTTTAAAGGCATTTCACAGAAGGGCCATTTTTTTCCACCTTACTTTGTTAGAATTTCTGTGGTTGTTCATAGTTCCCATTAGATGTCATTCTTCCTTTCTATTAGAGTCTGGCCATTGAATGTAAAATAAGGTAATTAGTAGGGACTTTTAATTTGTCAAGGATATTTTTTCTTTCCCCAGAGGATAGATGAAATGCCATCTAGCAGGCTGTTAATTGCACTCTGTTCTTTTGTCAATACCTTATTTCGATAAAACAAGATATTCTTGTTAATGTTTGAGTCTAAAGATGGAAAGCACCTCTTCTAGTGCTTTCCAATTTATAATCCATAAAAGCAACTTAAGCACTTAGGATTCTATTAACTTTATTTTTCAGCTGTCTGAAACCAGATTAAGCAAAAATATCTATAAACTCCTAAGTGATTAAAGAAATGATAGTTTTGAAGACATACTTGCTGAAGATGTCCAGTCTCAGCTGCTCAAGTCTGACCTTGGTTTGAGACATCCTTGCATGGACTGGTCTGCAGCTACAGGAGGAGCTGTGCTTTTGCCTCTGTGCCTTGTGTGTACCCTGCCCTCCATAAGGGAAAGAATCCACTGGGATATTGGCAGGTGTTCTCAGGTGCCTGCCCCTGGTGGGCTAAGTGGAAGTGTTTGATAAAAGAGAACGGGGTGCCAGCTATTGTTGTAGTGCGGGGAATCCTTACAACAATATGTAAGACAGCGATGGAGTTGGAAGGAAAGATGAAGCGGTATTTTGTGGATGTTCAGGGATTATTTTATTCCTCCATCCACATGGCTGGAGTTCCCAGGCAGACTCCAGCCATGGGACCCTGCTCTCTTCTCTGGCCTGCAGACACACAAACCCCCAATCAGGAACAGGTATGGAGCACACGTGACATGGGGACAGGGACAGGGACAGACCCGTACCCTGCAGGGTCCCTCCCCATGGGATTTCAGGGGAAGGCACCTCCACAAGCTATAGCCACTGTGGTGTGTATGGTGCAAAATTAGGAGGAGATACATAGGTCAGACCTGAATTTGACAATGTGTTCCAGAAGAAAATGTGTAGGTAGATGGGCTGAAGCAGAGCTCCAGCTTTGCAGGACATGAGCTGTACCCCAAGTTACTTGTTTGATCTACTGGTTTGTCTTAAAGCTTCTGACAGAAATGATCATGTACTTAAAATTAACACTATGAAGGTAAATGAGATTGCATGCATATTTAGAACATCTTTAAAGATTATATCATGTAATCGGTTGTTGCCATAGAGAGAGTGAGTATGCATGTTAAAAATGGGAGTTGTTTTCTTTCTCTTAGTGCCCTTCAGTTGTCATAGCAAAGAACTTGTGTGATCCATTCAGTTTATAGTCTTGTTTGCTTTCTTAGTGAAATTATTTTTTGTAAACAAAAGTTGTTAAATTACTATCTTTGTTAGGAATTTTTTTGAATAACATCTTCAGCTTACTGTAGACAATCAGCCTAAATGCATCATCTGTGTTTAATTATCTTCTTTTACTTTAAATGAAGATATTTTTTGAGGATTGAATACAACATTGCAAACTGCCCTTGAAGGCTGGGGGAGTAATCTGGAGAATTATCTTTTTGTGCTTTTCTAGTTCCTATACTATTTTGTGTTCATCTCTTTATAGGTACAGTTGGAGGCAGGATAGTAGATGGGTGCCTAATCTGATCCAGTACTGGTGTCTCTGCTATGATTTTTTAATAAAGTGATATTTGATTGGATAAATTCCTTAACTCAGAGGTTAAGGAAAGTATCAAAATCATGTTCAGTCTATTGGTCCTATAAAGAGAAAGCCAGTACAGTTTTTTTCTACTCTATAAAAATAGAATTAAAAAGCTTGAGTTTGAAGAAACCTGAATTTGTGTGTTACATACCACCAAGTTCCTCTGAGAAGCACAGGGGTGGGGTTCCTCTGGAATTAAGGATACTTTTAGATGTTTCAACAGGGATTTACATGCTTAGTTCAGGACATCTTTGTTAGTTAGCAAGACTGAGCCTTAACAGATTTCCCTCCTTTTCTTGTTCTGTTTTTGATTAATTTTAAAGTTTGTAATATATGCTTATTCTGATAATACAGTGTCTACAATTTTAGAAGTTTAATAGCAGCTTTATAAGGGCTTGGAAATAGGAATTCACAAAATCTGTCAATCAGTGATGCCAGTCTCACTAGGCTTTCTCTGTAGGCAGTAGAGAGCCAGCCTTTCTAGAGAGCAAATCAAAGCAGGCACTCAATTTAGCCACTCTGAAATCCTCTTTACAATAGAAGGGTGTATGCATTCTTGCTATGCTAGAGTTAAATGTTGTGATTGCTCTTTTCTGTAAAGACTTTTGTCTTTATTCTTTATAAAATCATAGTGAAACGTAACCTGTATGTTGAATGGCAGATTCAAATATATTTAGACACTGAGACAAATAATTTAAGAGCTATCACAAAAAATACTGTCTGTGTGTTTGGAAAACTCCTTCAAAAATATGAAAATGATTTTGCCTACCATGGTATTTTCACAATATAATTAAAAAGAATTGCATGTATGTAGTAGGAACTTACATATATAAAGCATGGAAGACAAACTCCAGAGATTTGATGCAATACCTAAGGAGTTACTGTCTACCTAATGCAGGAGTGTTGGAAAAAATATATCATGAAAGTCTCTGTTTCTGTCATGTCTTCACTGCCAGTTTAAGCAGATGCTGGACTTGACTCGAAGGACCTGAAATGTTGTCATGTTTTCCATTTCCTGCGTTGGGAGGGTGTTGGGAAGTGGAAGGCTGTACTGCAAGAGAAGGTCAAGGCAGAGAGTGGGAGCTGATAGCATTTCCAACTGGTTCAGGAGAAATCATGGTATTTTACCACTGCTTTAAATCGTTACTATTTCTGGGCGGAAGAGAGTTTCTCATGTTTTGTATTTCCAGATGGACCTTCAACTGATAAAGATTCTGAAGAAAAGAAAAAGGAGCCTGCATCTTCCTCACAAAACAGCCCTGAAGCCAGAGAAGAAAGGTGCTTAATTCTTAATGGTTGTGCAAATAATCTCAGTCAATATAAATTAACATTAAACTATTTAGTCCAAATTTGTCGTATTAGAGATGGCTGCCATATTCTTTTCTGAAAGGCAGAGTTGTACAAGAAAGAGTGTGTTGTTAGAGAAGTAAACTGTGGTATTGTTGACATGGAAAAAAAAGACATAGGTCAAGATATGGCCAGACAAGTTTATTGTTTATTCCATCTGTTGGGTCTGTCAGATACTCGGTTCTCTCTCAGTACTAGCACCCAGCTTTGAGAACTGTAAAACAACTTCCAATCTCTGCTTTGTGGTGATTGCATATGCTTCTTTCCTGTGTTAGCTTTTGTGTTTAATAAACATACTGCACTTTTTTTTGTAAACACAAAATATGTTACCAGAAAAAGAAGTCTACGTTAATGTCACTGCAGGAGCTGAAGAACATTTACAGAAGAGTATTTACAAGCCTATTTCTTCTATACATTTCTGAGTTTAGGGATCTCTTTTCAGCAGCCATTTTAAATTTGAAATTTAACCTCTAACTATATGTCCAGATGGAGGCTGAAAACTTGGTTTACAGTTTGCAAAACGATGTAAATTGTGGGGGTTTTTTTGTGCCCATGGCACCCCTTCAATACAGTAAGCAGATTGAATGCAAGGCATTTGCTGCAGAGTGAATGTTGGTGTGATGTATCGTCACTGTTTTTTAAAGTAAAGTTCTGTGGGAGGAAAAAAAAGATTTCATGTTAATGTAAAGAACTGAGTACTAAAGCTTATGTGCCACATAATGGAATGAAATACCTGCTGTGTCTCTATTTTGTGGAATATCCTAGTGAATAGTCTAAAGACTATTAAAATTGTATTGACTCTAGAGCTATAAATAGCTTTAGAAAGGTGGCCCGTGTTCTTATTTTGGAATACCGTCAAATGGATATAGCAAAAGACCTGTATTTTGCCCAGAAACAAAGTTCTTTGAAGAAGGAGGAAAAAACATTAATATTGGTTTTCATTTTACCTTTTTTTTAGCAGTTCAAGTAGCAATTCCAGCAGCAGGAAGGAGGAGGGTAGTGCTCCTTCAAATTCTTTCATCCCTTCTTTTCCCCGGGCTCCAAGCACTTCAGACTCTGTACGAGTGAAATGTAGAGAAATGCTCTCTGCAGCTCTCAGAACAGGAGGTGAGCTTTGTAGACTATAAGTTTAACTATTTCCTTCTTCTCTCTTTCTATCTTTTCCACTCTACATTTTCTCCTGCCCCCTAGAGTAGAATAAACCCTGTTTGTGTCCATTTGCATGTGTAGACCCATAGACCAGTTCACGCGAGGTGTAAATAATGAGTAGCCTTGACAGCATGGGAATGTTTCAAAATCCATCTTCATTGCTGATGATTTAGGACTCAGTGTATCTGATACCTTGCCAACAGGTGATCTTCTTTTCAGGAAATTTACTGCCTCCTTAATGCTTCATTTAAATCTTTTTGTAGAGGCTATTTTTTTTTGGTCTCAGTCTTTTTGACTGAGGGAGTGTGACTATATACAAGACTGCCTTTCTTATACCAGAGGTCCTGGAGACCTTCAGATTTTGAAGCTGTCTTACTGCTGTGATTTATTCTTGATGTTTCATCAAGATACTTGAAGTAAGAGAGTCTTGCATTGCTCTTAACTTCACGCCTTTTGAGTATCTGTAAATTCCTTGACTCTTCCGCTTTTTTTTCTTTTTATCTCTAATGCACACTTGAGTGTCTTTAAGGTGACAAATGGAATGATATGCTAGATAAGGAGCAAACTGAAAGCTGCACTTGGCAGAATTATTTCATTTTTTTTCTGGTGTGTCTTTCTTGTCTATCAAAATTGTGACCCAGCTCCTGTTTCTCTGTTCTTAGCTTAGTGTAACTTGGCCCAGTGTCAGTAGACTTCTGAATCATCCATGTTTACTCTCTTCACTCTTTTATTCTTTCTTTTACTTCATATAAATTCAGGTATAGACAATAAGCAAAGCTGACTGAAGACCATGAATTTGTGGTCATCTGGATATGTAGTTTGTAGACTTCTTTTGGGACCAGGCAGTAACATACAGGACCTTAGTATTCATAATTCTATGTAGTCTTAATTTTAGCTAGTTTTCCAAGAACCTTTTTTGCTGTGTTGCTTTCTACAGCACTTGTAAACTGATGATCCATGAGTTAAAAAAATAAGATTATTTTCTTGTTTATCGCCTTTGGTATGAGATCAAAGGAGGAATGATGTTTGGATTACTCAGTGAAGTACACTCATGTTGAAATGGGGAGGCAAGCACTGTATGTAATTTATTCTTGAGCTCTCTTGGAAAGGCAAATGTCTTTGTGAGGTAGCATTTTGGTCAGAAACAGTAAACAGTTATCTTGAGACATTTTAGTTCAAGTGTTGCATTGTCTTCAAGACTGCTGTGGTCTGTTTCTTCTAATTTATGTGTTTTGTGACACATCTCTGTTTTGCATTTTAAAAAATCTAATAAGACTGTTTGTTATTTAATTACTATGTTTCTAATTAAATCTTTCTCTCCCCTGCATGCAAAACATTTATTTGTTTATTCTTGTATTGTGTGGACTAAAACTATTGATTAAACACAATATAAAATGTTTCCTTTTTATAATAATCTGTTCTATGCACAGGCTGTGGATGGAGATGGGAGAGATGCCAAGCCTGTTGGAATATTTAAAGTTTTCTGTATAGTAATGTTTTTTTGTTTCTGCTTGTGTTTACAACTAGATATCAGAACTTTTTTGGTTTTTAAAGGTTTTTAACTCTTAAATGTCTCTTCTACTTCCTTTCACTTATTTTTTTTCTTCCAAGTAATAAATTTTGAAAGGATAAGTATGCAGTAAATTAGAATTACCTATACAAAAAGAAAACTCATTGCAGGTGTTTTATAATTTGCTGAGTTTCAGAGTTCTGAAACTATAGGGATCTCAGGGATATAGAACACAGAGTGTCAGGTTGCTAATATTTTATCCTTTGTTTTCCTCAGATGATTACATTGCTATTGGTGCTGATGAAGAAGAGCTGGGTTCCCAGATTGAAGAAGATATCCTTTGTTTTATATCTGTGTGCTCTAGAGCAAGAACGTTTTCAAAAAGCATAGATAATTTTCAAATGAATTAACTATTGAGTGTTTTTCTTTTTCATGTAGAACAAAAATGGTGAACTGTGTTCAACACATGAGTACATAAATTTAGTGTTTAAAAAAACAGCCCAATCTAAATGATTTCCTTAAAATATGTAGGAATGCGTGTAGGTGAGTGCATGTGGGTTCTTTTCGGCTCAATATGTTTTCCTTGCAGCAGCATTATATTTTACTGAAGAATTCTTACATAAAATTCTGAGCTCTTCTGTGCTATTTAAAAATATTTTCTTGTTGACAGTTAACAGTCTTCTTAATAATTTTCTAATGTCTTTATTTAATTTTCTACAAGTTTATTTCTAAGTGAAATCACAATATTCAAAAGGGTAGTCCTGGTAGCAGTGTTTGAATAGCTCTGGAACAAAGGTCTGAGCTTCTTTTTTTTTAACAAAAAAAATTGTGTTAGTGAGCTGTCATTGTTTGAATATTTGGTTCAGAAATGAATTAATTGTCAGAAATGAATAAATTTCAGTTTAGCTCCTAATACCTATAAATTCATATTTCATGGACCATGTACTAGCCTATGATTAGGATTCAGAAGGTTGTGAATTCTGCTGTGTTGAACAGGAAAGTAGCTGTTGGTTGGGGTGGGGGGAGGACTTGATAGGTGGTGGAGAAGTACATTGGTTTAGAAGGTGGCCCCCAAAATGAATCCTTTCTAGCACTCTGTCTTACTTGTTAATGTGTTACTCTATTTTACTTACCCATGTTTTATTCCTTAAATCCAAAGCACCTATTTTTCAAGAATTAAAAAACACTGATATGAAATACAAAAATAGGGTACGAAGTAGGATAGCAAATCTCAAGGATGCAAAGAACCCTAACCTAAGGAAAAATGTATTATGTGGAAACATTCCTCCTGACAAGTTTGCCAAAATGACAGCAGAGGTAAGTAAAGCACAGGTCTTGAACTGTTTCCTTATTGGACTTACATCTTGGCCTGTATTTATTAGCCATAAAAGTAATTCATGTAAGCTGCCTGTACTTCCAAAAGACTATGGCTTTTTTGTAAAGTCAAATGAAAAATCAGATTTTACGCGAGTGAAAAATTAAAGCGTAGTTACACGTCTTGTTTCAGTTTTGTAGTTCTGCTTCTGTGTGTTGGATTCTGCCCCCTCAGATGAGGTATTAAAGGAATGTCTTGGAGACTGAAAGAAATTAAAGCTATGGTCAACTAATGAAAATCATGACTAACTTTATTCCATAAGAAAGCTGTGGTGGTTTTTTTGGTTGGTTGTTTTTTTTAAATTGAGGCTGGTTAAAGAATGTATTGAAAAAAGTAAATTGCACCTTCAGTATGTATTTTGATGTTCTACATATTTATGTACATATGCACAAGCATATATTTTGTCCTGTCCAGTGCCCATTCTTTGTTTGATTAAAGTTTTGGATTAAAATGTTAATGGCTAAAACCTCCTTAGTGTTAAGATTACTTCTGAAGTGAAACAGCATTGATACAAGATTGGCATTCCACATTTACATAGGGTGTCAAATAAAACTATATTAAAAAAAATGTAACAAATTGGTTTTGCTGTGTACACTTGATTGCTAGACATTGTGGAGGTCTTGTGCACTAAAACGATTTTAAATGAAAAAGAAAATGGCTGATTCTGAACTCTTTGTAGAAGCTACGTGGTTATACGTGGTAAATTATTGCTGTACTGTATTTACCAGTAGAAATATGGAAGTTGTCAAAATAATGTAAATTTTTTTCCTATAATAAATCCTATGTAGGTCAATGAGACAATTATCCTAGGATCTAACCTAGGGAGAGGATCATTTTTGCCTCTCTGGGGGACTTTTAAGTCCTCTACCTTGTCTCTCTTATATTTCTGAACTTGGGAAGTGTACTTTCATAGAAATGTTTCTAGATGTTTGACGTTGTAACTTTTACTTTTTTTCCCCCTGTGTTAAAAAAGAGAACATTTTTAACTTTTTGTCACTTCTGTGCTGTGAAATATCCCAGCTTAAGTCTTGTGAAATTAAAAATGTGTAGAATTACATTGCCCTTCAACAGAGTTGTTGTTCATGGATTCTAAATAAAAAATTGTATTGGCTGGCACAGTGTTACCTTGTTTTAAAGCTAAAACTCTTTAGTAAGCTCTGCTCTTTGTCCTTTGTAGGAAATGGCAAGTGATGAGCTGAAGGAAATGCGCAAAAATCTGACCAAAGAAGCTATCAGAGAGCACCAGATGGCTAAAACAGGAGGTACCCAAACTGATCTGTTTACATGTGGCAAGTGCAAAAAGAAGAACTGTACATACACCCAGGTGCGTGGTTATTCAGACTCCTCATTTTCCTTTTCTGAAGCTTGGGTCCTATATAAACTTTGTCAGAGAAAAAAAATTGAAATTGCAAAATGAACTTTTAACAAAATGCTGACAAATTACAAAATGTGAAGATAGCTGGATCTACTTAGTTGTGCTTAGGTAAAGCAAGTTTGTTGTATTTATTTGCCAGAAACTTTATGTAGATCCAAGCTGAGTATCTGTATAGACTGAAACTTCAGTTTATTTGCAATGCTGAATTTTTGCTAATTCTTCTTAATACATCTTATTCATAAGGGTTTTATGTACAGGAGAGAGACTGGTTTTAATGTGTGTAAGCTTTGTTCTCCAGAGGGACTAAATAGCAGAAAATAATATGTATGTATATACACATGAACATTTTTAAATATATTGAATGTACCATTTGACTAACACTAGACCCTGATTTACAGTCGTTCCTACAACTGCAGAAAGGGGCCTTTAATTTGCTTAATAGTGCTTCAGGGAAGGTAATTTTCATCATAGGATCAGCTGCATTTATATTTCATACTGTTTATCAGGTGCTTTAAATAGCAAGCTGGTTTTCAGTCATGAGACTTTTAAGCTTTTGAATCAGTAAAGGTATGTGAAGCTGTACTGAGCATTGTAGTTTTAGTGCAGAATCTGTTCCCAGGAATATGTGAACAGGTCCATGCAGAAATTGGTATTTTAGTGCTACTAAATCTCTCAAAATCTAAGTTTATAATGGCTTTATAGCAAGGCATAAAGCCCAGTTTCAGTTGATACATAAAGTTAACTTCTAGTTTTATGCAAATCTGTTTCCTTAATGTTAAACTGATTAAAACAGTTACATTGAACACACACTAAAAAAAGTTGAACATACTAATTTTCCTTTTCTGCTCTGGCTCTTGCCTTTGCCAAAGGTTCAAACTCGCAGTGCTGATGAACCCATGACAACGTTTGTTGTCTGTAATGAATGTGGAAACAGATGGAAGGTAAGACTGTTAGACTGCTCTGCATATTTGATAGCAGGCAGCCAGGCTCTGTGGTTAATTTTGGTTTTCTGTAAATGTGACAGATCACTCTCTGTTGACTTTTAGTTATTTCTTAACCCATTAATGATATTACATGTTGAGATTGCAAAATTGCTTTAAATTAGAAATTTGTTTTTGACTGAAGGTGTGAGATCTCTCAAGTAGGTGGGTGACAAAGGGGGAGAGAAGTAGGACTTAGTCCTTGCGACATATAGTTACAATACTTCTTTGCCATATGAAGTGGTGACAAGTTAGTCACAGTGTTGTCTCTTTTTTCACCCAAAGTTCTTTTAATTGGTTTTAATCTCTGCTTTGTTGAGTGTAATGGGCCTTTTGTAGCCCTTCTGTTGTTACTGTTTTCCTGGTTTTTGCTATTCTGAAAAGAAGAAGCAACAGAAGAGAGAGATAACTGCTGCTGTATTCCAATGCCAGGATAAGTGTAGGGAAGTGATAACTTGATTGAGTCTTTTTTTTTTAGGTTCAGGAAATAGGAATGTATAAAGCTTCTGAGAAACACTGGTAGTTCAATAAAATGGAGAAACACTGAAACGAAGGCTTGCAAAATTTACAGTTTAAGATGTGATCGTGTGCAGTAGGAAGCATGATAACCTCATTCTGTTATTTTTCTGTGTTAAGAATGCTGCAGCTCTGCAGGTCCATGTCACAGTATACATTAAGACTGCCACATAAAAAAGATATTTTATGCATCTTGGTTTACATAACTTATTGCTGAATATTGTTCAAATATGTGTTCTGAGATATCTAAATAATGTATAAAGCTTAGAAATTATTTGTTGAAATTGTTTGTAGTACCTGGAAAAGTGTGTTTGTCCTTAAAACTTTCTGTAAGGTGGCAGTTACAGAAGTGTCTGTATACAGATGCCTGAAAGAATGGTTACAATATAAGCAAATGCTTTAACTAGTAATTTGCATATCCTAAGTATGGTGTTATATTTCTATATCTTTTTGCAAAGATTTAGAACTAAGCTGTATGAAGATCTCATAAAAAATTCTTTTCTTTTGACAGTTCTGTTAAAAGAAGAAATTGTCAAGACATCTGGACCAGTATGAAAGAGGATTTTGTAATTAGCTTTAAAAACTAGGCTAAGCATCTAGCTTCCTGCAAATGAGAGGGTTTTTTGGTTTTTCTTTTAATTCAAAGCAGCATACATGCCTCAAGTTAGCTTTTGTTTTGACACAACCATCATTTCCCTAAATGCCTTCCTATAGCTGGTAGTCAGTAGAGCCAGGTTGCTCAATTGTATGGTGAATTCTAAAATATTTTTTCATTTTTATAAGTAAGTTGACATTAAACTTTTACCAGTTAAACATTTTGGTAATTGTCTTGGTTTTTTCTGACTATGTGAATAATGTACTGTGTTTTTTGTGGTCTGAAATATACACGCTCCTCTTGTGTGTATTTTGCCTCTCCACATTAGCTTGGATGTGAGAATGAAATTTGTTTCTCTCTGCTGTGTTCACTAGCTTTGCAAGCAGAAAAGGTATATAAGTTCATCATAACATTAAACTCAGTTGTTAACTAAAACACAATTTAGTTAACTCTCTAGTTTGTATGTGCTCTTCTGGACTAGGACTAAATTTGCACTCATGGGGTTTGAATATTTATTCATGGATATGATGACCTCTTTTGCAATGGTTGGTTAAGCTTGTTTATGTAACCAGCTTTGATCAATGCAATATATTTTATTGCCCAAAGCATGTATTTTACATTCTATCAGTAGGCATTATTTCTAAGAATGTCTTAAAATAGTTGGTTAAATCTGATTTGAGTGTGTAGTCTTGCTTAATGTGCTTGACAACCAACTTGGGTTTAGACTTTGTAAATAAGCAAAAGCATTGTGTTGTAGGCTATCCTAATAACACCAGCTAACCAATTCATTACATTAAACTGGCTGGGGAGGTAATGCTATACTCCCTTCATTTAAATGGCATTGATTTTGTTCATTGAATCATTTTTGAGATGTAGGGTATCTGCTGTCAATCATAGACCTGCAAGTGGGAATAAATTACTAAAGTTATGATCTTTTTCCTATGAAAACTATATAAATGCTGCTTTTTTAGAGTTTGCTTTTTAGCAGTGTGTGTTTAGAAATATTTGCGAATGTGTTTTCAAGGAAAAAAATGTCAAAATCTTTAGAAGAGATTAGATTCTTTCATTATATCTAATTTTATATTACCTAATTTGTTGGAGTTTGGGGCTGAGGAATTCTGTTCCGGCACTGTATGAATTATTCATGAGGGAATGGGAAGAATTTGCGCAGCTCTTGGAGAATAAATTCCTTAAACGTAAAGGGAAACCAAGTTTTTCTATGTTGAATATTTTTTGTGTGGTGGTGGCAACCCTAACAAATGAGCTGGAAATAGTATGATGACACTTGAATTTTGAGAGACAAGAAGTGTTTAGTAAATAATTTACAGAGCAAGCTTTTCTAGTCAGCTTATGCACAGAAATGTGACTTTTCTGCTGAAGGGAAAAAATCATTAAAATAGAAGAAGTTTTGTTACAGGCTATTTTTTTTAGACAGAAAATTGCTTAGCATTTAAAGTTTCTTACATAGCTTTTTGTATATAAACATTTTAACTCAACTTATATTAATGCCCTTCAGCAAACATTCTTTTTTCCTACTAGCAGCATGGGTTAATTTTTAGCCTGTGAGGAAGTCCATTGGTAAGATTGCTTCTTAAGAGTTACTAAAAGATGTGAAATTAATTGTTTTTCAAGTTGTTGAGGACAACAAACTAATTACAGGTGTTTACTATCAATTAGAGTGGTTTGTTTGGGAACCTTTCTAAAAGAACAAGTCCAAAAAATTATGTTAAATTGACTACAAATTGGATGCCAAGTAACCTAAATTTCCACAGGTGTTCACAAATATATACAGGGCAGGCACTGGTTGGTTTGCATAACCTTCTTCACTCTGTGTCCTTCAATCTTTGTGCCTGATTGTGACACTTAGGAGAAATATCTTCTGCGAAAATGTAGTAATTGTCTTTCTGTAGTCACCAGATCATATCTGGACTTTATTAAAAGAACCAGAACTATGATAGCACTTTATGTGATGCAGGTGTATCCAAGAAAGAGTTGAAATAAAATGTGCTTTCGCTCACCTTATGGCTGAGTAGCAGCTTTCATCCTTCTCTGTTCTGCCCCCACAGTAAAAAGAACCATTTCTTTTGCCTGGTGAAAGATGGAGTGCAAGAACTAGATCCAAAAATGGATCTATTCTATTCTTGCTTTATTTTGGTTACCCAAATCCAAAAATAAAACTTTTCAATACTGTTCTTTGGATGCACCTCTGTTCAACAGTTGCTGTGGGTTTCACAGCTGTCTGAAATTGCCCTCCTCTGTTAGAGAGGATACAAAGGTGGAGCTGGCACTGTCTCTTTATTTCTCCAGCTGGGTTGGCTTGTCTGCTGGGCTGCATTTGTGCCATGACTGACCAGTACACTGGGATGTTTTATGCACTGAAACATGTCAGCAGAATTGGTGATGAATCTCTCCCATCTAAGAATAGCAGGTTTGATTATAACCTTTATGGACACTTGAATTCTCTCAGATGGAACAGCATTGCCCTACAATTTAAGGTAGTTTGTACACTATTTTAATAGAGAGATGGAGGAGGACACATGCCTTTTAAAGTGTGTGTGTGTGTATTTAGTTCTTTTAAGGATCCAGTCTTCTGTAAGCAAGGCTAGAGGATTTTGCTTCTCAGAAAACACAATCCTGGATCCTTCATTAGAAGACATTTTCTCATATATAATACATTTCCTCATCTATTCTGTTATCTCATTCAGGAGAAAGTATGAGTTTTAAAATACCTTGTACTGAATGGTTGTTTTTACTTGTCACTAAGCAGAAGGGAAATATCTGCCCAATGATCTTGGCTTTTGTGAATCCAAGGAAGTGCCTAGTTTTTATCCAGAATTCAGGATTCTACATGTGATCACATACATGAATTTTAAATTGAAACTCACGACCCTTACCAGCCTAGAGAGAATTCATCAACATGAAGTCTTCATTTTGTAAAATGTGGTTATATTACCTTTCAAACACATGCCTCTGGAAATAGATCTTGAAACAATAGTCATTCATATAAACAAACCTGAAGAGTTTCACTTCTTTTAAGCACAATTTTATACAACTGTATATTAGCTTCTGTTTCAGTAGATCATCACTACTCTTGAATTGTTTTACCATTTCAAAGGATTTAGGATTAATTTAGTTACAACATTAGTATAGAAAATCTGTCATAATGTCCTTGAAATGATACTCATACCTTTTATGGCAGAAGACATCTTCTTAAGTACTGCTTACAGCAAAGTTGTTTAAAAATTACTTAACATAGTGATATGATAGCCTTTCTCATCACTTCATCTTTTTTCTGATATCCTTTGTAATCAGAAACTGCATAAGTACATGATGATTGTGTGTTCAATTTTAATCTAACTTTATATGATACAGCCCTTCAGAAATATATATATGATTTTTTTCTCCATTTGTACAGTGCTAATGACTTTGGAATTTAAAGGTCACTGTAAAGCACAATATGTTGGCTGAAGGAGCCCATGCAATTTTAATAGTGCTTAGCAGGCTGGTGAAAAGAGCAGTCTTTAACAGTATGCATGTTCTGTGGGAGTTACTGCTTTGTGATGTGTAGACATTGAAGGAAGAATGCCAGTGGACTGGAAAGTTGTTAGAGCTTAATGATATCCTGCAGTTCCATAAATGCCAAGGCAAACCAACCGTGCTCATTTTCAACCTAGGATAAATTGATTTTGTGATAATTTCTTACATGATTAAATATCTTATGTCAATATAATTATTTTCTCCTGCTATTCATGTAACAGCTTGTCTATGGAAACTTTTCAGTGCACTTTGCTTTTGCCCTGAGAAATTTGTGCACCATGAGCAAGTATACAGTAATGAAATGTAATTAAAAATCAGTCGTCTGTATAGGTGGTTTTTGTTTTCTTCTTTTCACACCCCCTCCCCCCCCCCGTCTCTATGCCATCAATTAAATTCAACATTAGCTAGCCTCAAAAATAGCAAGATATTTAGGGGAGTGGATTGTTTGGGTTTTTAGGAGTTACTCTCAGGATATCTAGGGATTAGCATTCTGCCATTGGTGGTGGGTGTAAGCTTAAGCCTAAAGCATAGCATTAAGCTCTGTTAAGATATTTCAGGAAAGAATGCACATTGCAAATGTCAACATATTGTAATGCAGAAGTAAAATAAAAATTGTCTAGAGAATGCTAATTGCTTAGAAGTTGTGGCACATGGAAAATAAGCTTAGAAGTTACTACTTTCTTTTAATAATTTAATGTTAACCATAAAACCAATATAGTTTTCTCTCCCCTCCAACTTCATCTTTTTTCTTTCTTTTTGTTGTAGAGTATTAGAATATATTGTTTGATATGAACTATGAGTGTTCGGTCTGTCTTCCAGCTTTTAATGAAGTATCTTTGCAGGGAAGAGAGATAACTTAAATCCTCCATTTGGTGAGATGACATGCTTTGAATTTTTTTTGATGTGTGCATATGATCTTTCTACAAACTGAATTTGACCTAGTTAAACTTAATTTGTCAACTTAGAGGTTTAGGGCACTCTCACCCACCTCAATTATAACAAGTATACAGCATCATCTGTTTCACTGTAAGCTCCCCATGAGTGCTGCCTTTTGAGGATACCTAGTTTGTTTTGTTGAAGTTACTACTTACCTTGTAATACTTCAGGTAAACTGAAATTGCATTGGTAGTGCTTTGGGTGTGTTCAATAGAAATTCAGCTGAGATAACCAGCATCGATTGGTTTAGCAGCTGCAAACACTGACTGAACTGTGTCTTTAGTGGTGTATGGAAGGATTTGCTCTTAACTCAGTCATCCAGCACTGTGCTACAGGGGACTAAAGAACTTTGATTTGTTCTCTCTAGGGTTTTTTTTGTTTATTTTTGCATGCTGATGTCTTGAATAGTGTTTTGTTGTTGAAAGGAGATGAAAACTGGTCATAGAATGATTTGGGTTGGAAAGTACCTTAACCTAGTACGAACCCCACTAGCAGGGACACGTGCCACTAGACCAGGTTGCTCAGTGCCCCATCCAGCCTGGCCTTGAAGCAGCCCATAGCACTGGTAACTTACCATGTACTGGATCTTCTCTTGTGGTGCTATGTAATGAAAAAATCTAATCATTGTGTGCCTCAAAATGTGAATGCAGTAAAGGGACAACATGTCTCCTGCAAAGTGCATTGAGGAAACAATTGAATTGATCCCTGAAATTCTATTTTGTTATGCCTATTTCCTTTTTTTAGAGAATGTCCCCATTTTGTACTTTTCATAGTGCTGGAATTAGGCAAAGAGTAGGTTTTGGAAAGGGTACAGTACACATCACTGAACTATACCTGTCTGGTTCTCCCTTCTAGGGGTATTTTTTCTGTTTCCAAACTATATGTATCATTTGGCTCATTTAAATAAATACATGGGAAAAAAGTACATTTCAGTGGAAATCCACTATAAACTCCAGAGTTTAATATAATGGAATTGTAGTGAATCTTGTAATTTAAAAGAAAGAAGGCATTAGAGTAACAGATCTACTGATAGTTTATGTGGATTCAACTTAATTGCTTCCTAGTTTTTCCTGTGATGGCTGATTTTGAGCTATGACCAGGAATTAAGTGTAATGCTTTGGGTATGCTGTAAATGAGCATAGTTAATACTGGATAGAACTGGTGCTGTTGGACAGTCTGAAATAGTGCTGTATTAGAACACAAGTTCAATCTCCTGCTTTTATTAAGTAAATTGTGTGTAAATCTGCAATGGAAACCATACGAGATCTGTCAGGGAATGGGAGACTTTAGGATTTACAAACCCAAGGAGGCTGAAACTGCTGTCTTCTTGGGAGCAAACAGTGGAGGGTTTTACATACACCTACTGAGGGAAGAGAAGAATATGTGAGAATTCTTGTGCTTTATTTTGGAATTCGAATGAAGTAAATAATTTAATTTTTTGAACATCAATAAAGGGAACTTAATGCTTTCAGCAGATTCTAATACTAAAATAACAATTCTTTAGCAAAAGGTTTTTTTATAGGCAGCATTATTCCAACCAGTAACTTTCATAAGATTGCCATCCTAATTTCCATTAGTGCACCATGTATACAATAAATATACTAAAACAAATGGAGTGTACCTATGCCAGGTATGATGGCACTGCCTAGAGTAACCCAGTATTGACAGTAATATTTTTACTTTGGTCACAGTGTGGATGGGGCAACTGGTTTGGTTTTCAAGAAAATTCTAACTCCACTTAAAAATCAATTTTAGTTTTCATGCTCACTTGGTATTTGTACCTCAGACACAGGTTGTAGTAGCTTTGTGTCTGAGTTGTCTGCCGTGTTTGAAAAAAGACTGCATTTTTTGAATGTTTCTTCTTCATTCTCTTTTGCAAAATAACATTGAATTTAATCAGAAACTGTACTCAGCTGAATGTGTCAGAGCTTTGTGCGGTTTTAAATTATTCAGTCTGTAGTAAAACTTGCCTGAGTTATTTTCAGGTAAATATCTGATTAATTCTAAAGTCCCTGTGGATTTCTGTAGCCCAGAGTCCCATCTGTTTTAAAATAAATACATTTAAGAAAAAATTCTATGCTTCAGTGGATTTTTCAGACAAGGACTGAAGCAAGTCCTTATAAATAGCAGAGTTCATAAACCGTGGGTAAGAGTCTCTGTGCATTAAGGTATAAATTTGAAGCTGTGCATCATCAAAGGTGTGTTGTGAGGGTTCCAGCATATTTCGGTTAATAACTTCTCTTACTCTGGAGTCCAGACTGACCTGCGTATTAAAATAGAAAGTCACGTAAATAATAGTGGTGAATAGTACAGGTGGAGTCTTAGTTTTGCTTTATTGGTTGAAAAAGCCATCTTCTTAACCATTTCAGCTCTGTCCTCCAAAACTGTAAAAATTGCTAAATATACTTGGGCAAAAAATGATTCTGTTAGAATTTGAATAATATCTTGAGTATGGGTAGAGAAATGTCCTCACTGAGGTACCTTATTTGAACAACGCTGTCTGCAGTCCCATTATTACTGAGGCCTGAGAGACTGATGGATTATTTCCAGACCAACTTCCTGCTCTGTAGTAGAGAGCGTTTATAATTTTTTGTGACAGTTCATTTCCTGGAGAGTTAGTGCTGTTGTAAAGACACCGAATTTGGAGTAAGAGTATGACACAGGCGGAAAATGTAACCTGGAAAGCTGTTGCTTAATCAAATTTCTGTTAAAAAGCTGGGTGAATTGATGTGAACCACAGGTAGGGCTATATAATGATTCCATACAACATACAGTAATGTCTTTTTTTTCCTGCAAGTCTCTAGTGTCTATAGAGTTAGTATTGCAGGAACAGACTGGGTAGATTTAAACAGCATTTTTATAAGTATGTAAGTATATCTGGCACTACAGAAAAATAAATTGCAGTTTTGCAAGGGTGTTGGAAGGTTTAAAATTCCAGCCTGCTTGGCAGGATAACATTCAAACTGAACTGAGGTGTCTTTGAAACCTGACAAATTTGCTAACAGCAAAGTGACAAGTAGTTTTAAAAATTTTGGGGAAGTCATTGTGTTTGTTCTATGCCATATTTTGTCAGCTGCTCTTTGAGGAATTTGTGCTTTGAAAATAACACTTTATTGGTGGTTACTGTGCTTTTGGAGAGACACATACACCCGCTTCTGAGTGTAAGGAAAAAAGAAACTGATTTGTCCAACAAATAAAATTTGAGTTGAGCAAAGATAACGTGATCAGCCATGTATTTGTGCCTCAAACTAAAAATTCCACATCAGCATGCCAGGGTAGCATAGGAAGAGCTTCCTTACAACCAATGAAAGCAGTTTTGACCATCTCACCTCAACGATGAGTGCCTTCTTCCTCTAAATGTCTACTTTATAGAATGGAATGTGTGTGGGGGAAAAGTTCTCCCTGAGTATTGTTTAGCTTTAAACACGTGCTAGAACTAACTGTGCAAAGCAACATCAAAGAATGTATTAAGGAAAGCAATATACCTCTTTTGGAGAAAGGATAGAAATGTAATCTTCATAAATTAGTCTTGCTTTTTCTTCAATGACGTTTTTGTTGGATTCTTGTTTTAGTTCCTCACAGGCCATCCAGAAAAGCATGTTTTCCTCGCTGAATTCTGTTCGTAGAAATTCACGGAAAGCATTTCTGCCAGCTGGAGTAAGCATCAACTTGTCAAATGATTGAGCCCAGGCATTTACTTCTTCGAGAGTAGGAGCAGGGCTTAAAGGAGGAAGAAGAGCAAAAGAAGAGAGGAATGAATGATTGTTACTCAAGCTGTTTGCAGCTGGCAGGAGGCATCCGCCATCACAATGATACAGAATCGTAAGGTTCATGGGGTTCTGATTCCTCATTGGAACTACCCAAGTGCAGACTCTTGTAAACACATTTATAAGCTGTTTTTTGAAAGTGTGCTTATCAAAAGCTCTGATGCAGGTGATTGCCTCTGCTTTGATGCAGAAATTGCAGTTTACTGCTCAAAGTAATTGCAACAAAGAAGAATCTCTGCAAAAGCTAGTAATTTTTTCTATCCCTGATAGTCCTTGTTAAATTATGGTTAAAAATTGAATGAAAATACATATAAAGAAGCAATGATTCAAACACTCTGAAAGGTATCCATCTGTATATTACCATTTTATGCGTGGTTTTACAGGTTTTACAGGTTTGAGCATTTCTGAAGAAACTGTTGCCTGACTCTTGAGAGGATCTAAGCTCCACTTTATTTTTGTAAGGCTGAGCACTGCCAGTTAGGCTTACTGCATACTTGCTGGGTGGGAACCGGATGTATTTTCAAATTATTTCAGAAAAAAGGGAAACAATCTACAATGCTGGTTTTAATTTGTCATATGAGAGTCAGGATGTACTTACATACTGCATATAAATAAAGTAAAATATTACAGATCATTTGGTTCATTAGAAGGTAAAAAAACCAGGTGATTTGCAAAGTGAGTGTAAATGACAAATAGATAAAAGTTATTTTCATATATCAGGTAATGCACTGAAATATGCAATTACTTAGTATGGCTAGTTGGATTTCATTTTAGCTTGACAGAGCACTTAATAAAGACCGTACCTTTCCTCACAGTTTGGAATACCCTCTGCTTGGAGTTCATGAGATGTTCTCCTTGCTCTCTCTTCTTCTTGATTTCTAACAGTAAGACTGCAAAGCAGCAAGAAAATTTTAGTCAACTTTATAGAGAAAAAGACTGAACATACACCAGATGCTTTCCCTTTGATACTAAAAAAAAATAAAATTCTAAAAGAACAGAAGCTAATGATAGGCACATTACCCATAGTTGCATTCTGACCTTAATTTTACAATTGTACAAACCTGGCAAACTTGTGTGTAGCTGAATGCTGTTTAATGTTCCATAATACAGATTTTCTACAGAAGGATCACAGTTTGATAGACTTATCTCAAGTTGAAGGGACCCATAAGGATCATCAGGTCCAATTATATATATATATAATTGTATATATACATATATATATGTATATATAA